>JAVQMF010000032.1:1237142-2466785 GCA_032878935.1 Erythrophleum fordii | reverse complement strand
AAATAACCCACATTTAGAGTACATATCAATAAGAGAACTCACTGCATGTATGCTTCCATCATTTGCAGTTTTCACCATATATGAATGTATCTGCCTTCCAAAAAGCGCAACACGTAGCTTTGCAGCCAAGTTAAGCATTGTCGTCAGAGTTACCTCATCAATCCCAGTTGTGTCACGTACAGATTGCATTATAGTAAACAAATTAAGCGCCTCAGTTTCATACCCATCAGCACTCACATAACCAGATAACATGGAGTTATAAGAAACCAAATCTTTTTGAGAGGCAGAATCAAAAAGGGCTTGTGCTTGAGTCAAGTTCCGAGCTTTGATATAAGCCGATATGATTGTGTTCCAAGAGAATACATTCCGTTGAGGCATTTCGTCAAACAGTTTCTGGGCATCTTGCAGAAGTCCATGGCTAGAGTAGAAATGGATGAGTTGATTAAAAGCAAAAATGTTTGATGTGAAACCAGCTTTTATAACCTGAACATGGTATACCATAACATCTGTCAGAGATTTCATTTACGCGCACGCAAATAAGAGCCCATGCATATAACACGCAGAGGTCGCAGGTCGCAAGTCGCAAGTCGCAATGCCAATCTATTGCTCAAATTTAGGCCTTATGGCTCTTTTTCTTTTTGGCCCATAGATAAATAGGCCAACAGGACAAAGGCAAAAAGCCTACGAAGCAGAAGATAATAATTTGAATCCGCCAAATTTCAGAGGATCCCAGACGTACTTGAACAAAGTTGGAGGCAATCAGATTCAAAAACGACTTTCTTCAGACCCCTAACCAAGGCTTTACAGCTCTCGGCTGAAGTTACAACTGCATGGTGGTTTCTTCTGCAAATAGGCCCAAGTGGATTGTAAGCTCGCCCGATTCCATAATTCCAGCAAAGAATTTAGCCCAATCAACTTTGGGTGTTACTTTTTTTTTGGTAAATAATCATCGGACTTCACCCAAAAAAGAAGTAGTTAAAAAAATCTTGTGTAACAAGTTATGTTTGAGATGAACAAAAGACGCAAGCCCTATGAATACTCGAATAATTTATTTACCAGAACCTGAGTAAGAGGGTTTTTATGGGTACTTTAAGAGTATGAGTACAGCTAACCTCATCTCATACCAACAGTGCCTATATATATATATATATATAACAGAAAAAAATTTAAAAAAAATGCAAGAATGTGCTTTGAAATATTAATGGTCGTTTGAGATTTCTTATTATGATTTTATATAAAGAAATCTTATTTAAAAGAATCTTAACTTAAGAAAAAATTGTTTATTTTGAAATCTTTTAGGTAAATAAGTATAGGTATTTGAAGATGAATAGAAAAAAGTGGATTTGGGTTTGTTATCCACTAAAATATATAGTTCTAAGAATAAAAAAAATAATGTCCTAATCATGCTCATCCCTCATTCACTTGGACTAGGTCAACCGAGTTAGATCACTAGTTAGTCCGTTATTTCTTATTGAATCGAGTGCATGCTATGGCCTTTCACATTATCATACATCCCGTGGTTGAATCAACATAATAATACCATGTGTCCTTCACTTATTGTTATCCATCTTAGCATAGCACCTAAGAGGCTTCCTCGAGTATAGGTTCTTATCTCTCACACTATTCACTATTAATTACCAACTTTTATTTGAGTATCCAAGTGCATGCCAAAGCTACTTCTCCCCATAAAGTTGTGATTTTAGTTGGCTAATTATCGCATAAGCAGGAACATCGCCCTCAAAACTCGTAAAAATAAAGACAGACCCAAGTGCATTGAAAGAGGGATAGTTGTCCCTTAAAAAAAATTATAGGTCTAATCAATATTTTTAAAATTGGATCGGTCATTGAACCGATAAAGGTACTGATTTATAATTCATTGGTCAAATTGGTAATAATTAAATATATTATTTAAAAAAAATTTATGTATTAAAATTTTAATATAACAAATAAATATTAATACATTTTAAATATTTGATTACTAATTCAATATTTTTTAAGATATTACAAAAATTAATGTTTAGTTTAAAACAAAAATTATCTATGATTAAAAGTTAAGAATATTTAATATTAAATTTTTAAAATTTCTAAATCATATTAAGATTCTACTTATTATTAAAAAATAAAATAATAAATAATAATTTTAGCTAAGTATCTTGATATTTGAGAGAACTGTTATTAAGAAATTAAACATAATAAAAAACAAGTATAAAAAATAATTAATTATGCATATTTTATTTATCTTATATTCTAAAAATTCATATTTCAACTCCCTTATCTTTTTTATTACCTTCTATTTTTAATTTGTCAAATTTATTTAAAATGAATTATTCTATTATATAAGAAAAAATTAAAAAAAAAATTGCCTCAAACCTGTTCAAACCAGTTTTTTCAGTCTGATTTTCACCGGTTCTTGACCGATTCTTTGATTGGCCAATTTTTTAACTCAACCGAATCGGATCAGGGACCGGTTCCCGGTCGAACCGGTCCGGTCCAGTTTTGAGAACAGTGGGTCTAATTCAATTAATACAAAAAAAATATTAAAAAATTAAAATTATATAATTGGTATAATATATTTCACCCTTCTAAAAAACAGTGCAACACATTTTATCCCTCACTCTCATTCTATTCTTTTTGATTCTGTCCTTATATACAAATAACCTATATTTATCCATTTTTTAGACACATGCATGGTACATTCTTTATTTATGTGAAAAAAAAAGGTAATCAATGTAATTTTTTACAACGAGAAAATGAGTTAAGTTAAGCAAACTCTAAATAGGATCAATTAATGGAAGTAACTTTGAACTATGTAGATATAGAGGGTCGCTTAATAATAAATTACTTGAGTTAGGTCTAAGGAGTATAGAAAACAAATAGAAAATTGTCGAATATAAGGGAAGCAGCTGTTAGCAAAAAAGTATCAATTAATTGAATAGAGTTGGGTTATTTATTGATTTGTAGCAGAGGTATCTGAGGAGTGCAATGCTAAGCAGCAAAGAATATGTTCAGTGTTGCCAAACCCCAAAATAAGAGGGTTGGCCTTTTTATTCTTTTTTTTAATTATTTTTTTTATATCTAAAATGTGTGGATGTCATGTTACGCAATGCGTAGCAGACAATCCATACAAACGTATCTAAGATAAATATCAACTGCTATAATAGGGTACAAAATCGTGCAATGAATCAAATGCAGAATTACTAGTCAATAATTGCAAAATTGGCTTTCGGTTGGTAGTGAAGATTATTGTGGTGTCTCTTCTTTATATATATTTCTAAAAGATCAAATTTGGATAAAATTTTTTATGCATTTATTAATTTTTAATAAATATATGACAAATAAAAATTTATAAAAACTTATCATGTAATATTAAGTTATAAAAAATATTCATGAATTATATTTTTATTACGAACTTAATAATAAAAACTTAAAAATTGTATTTAATTTTTTTAATTGTTTACACATGAATTATTTTCTCATTATATTTAGTTATAATCACTGTTTAAAAATATGGGTAGACTGAATTAAACTAGTAGATCCAATTGAAAAATCAATGAATAGAATATTAAACTAATCAGATCAACTCTTAAAATTGACTTGTCAAAAAATTGAAAATAAAAATAATAAAAGAAAGAGGAGATTGAAATAGAGATATTTAAAACAAAAAACAATAAATAGCATAGTTCATTTTTTTTATTGACAAATGAAGTCTTAATATAATTCAGAAATCTCAAAAGTTTAATATTAAATATTTTTAAATTTTAATCAAGGATAATTTTTATTTTTTAATTAAGAATAATTTGTTAAATATCTTAATAAATATTGAATTATTAATTAAATATTTAAAATATATTTGTTACATTAAAATTTTAATATATAAAATTTTAAAAATATATATCTAATTATCATCAATTTGATTACACTCTAATTATGACTAGATTAATAAACCATGAATTAGTATATCTACCAATTCAATGATTGATTAAATTTTAAAAACATCAGACATAGTCATTACCGTTATATGAACAACCTGAAAATGTTTAAACTCAAAAATTGGTCGTTTTGATATTTGCTTCTCTTGGCTCAATTCTTATCAATGAAAAAAAGTATGCACTAATATGTTCCATATTCATTGTTGCCTTTGCTTTGGAGAGAGATTTTTTAAATAGTACGAATTAATTTATATACAACTGAATTAATCTAGTGGTCTAATGATAGAAAAGCCATTATCACATCAAGATTAATTAGAAGATTCATAAAATAATTCTTTATTAGTGGACTCTTAAAAATTAAATGAGTATCGATAAGAGGTCTCCGTGACACTTTTTGCAAGCTTATTCCAACCATGCTTGATATGATTTTCTTAAATATTATAATTAATGTGTTGATAATTAATAATAAAATCAAGTTCCAAATTTAATTCGATAAAAATCAAATTTGAAAACTAACAAAATTAGAACCAACTTTTCTTTTACTTTAATTTCGGAGGGGGCCGGGTGGCGGATTTGGATCCTCTACTCATTCTTGAGGATGAGTAGGTGCTTTTCCAAATTTGAACTGTCCAGATTTAATTTGGACGGTTCAAATTCATTTTTTTATTTTTTTAAATTTTTTAATTTAAATTATTATTATTTTAAAATATGATAGTTAAAAAATTATTTTTATTTTTTATTTTATATTTTTTAAAATTAATAAAAATATAAAAATTAAAAATATTAAATCTAAACTATTTAAACTTAATTTTAACAATTTAAATTTAGATGAGTAGAGAATAATTAAAAAAAAAATGAGTAGGGGATCTGAATTCGTCGATAGCTATATTAATCCATGTCTTATTGATAAGTACGCGACAAAAGTCACATCAATCATCCGCATGCTCCATTTTGTTTGTGCAGCTATTTTTCATACCAGATTTTTGTCTTAATTAAAAATTAGATCACATATACATGGTATAAGAATAAAATGAAACCACGGCGAAAATTATAAATAATTCCTTTAAAGTTTGAATAAAATTATATCATACAATATATTCATTAAATTCTTGCCATAGGAGTGAAGGTAAAGATATAAATTGCTATGTTCGATCGGATCTTCTTTCTCCTTAACTAGTTATACCCCGTATGGTTTACTAGGAAAGGGATTAAAAAAATTTGATAAAATTTTAATTTTATTCTTATAATTATTATTCAGTTATTATTAAATATTTTTTAATAATAATTATTTATTCATTAAAAATAAAGATATTATAAATATTTTTATTTATTAAATTATTTTTTATTTTTATATTTAACTTTTTAGATACTGAATCAAACTTTTGGTGTTTTTTTTTCTTTTCATCCTTATTTACCACAAGAAAATATGGGAAGATATATACAAACTAATTCAATTGAATTCAGACATTATCCCTTGGATTAAATTTTAAAATTCAAAATTAAAATATAAAATCGTCCTCATTCTCCTACTAATTACAATATTACCATTCGTGACAGAATTTCTATAATTTGGATTAGTTATTATCTGGCCGGTTGAGAGTTTGTAGAGTACTCTGATCTGTTGAAGATAAGGAAGAGTTCTCTAACTAGCAAAATCCAAGAGAGGGTTCCTGACTATAAGCACATGCTTCTGTGTTTGTGGAATCCATCACAAATTGTTGCCTAGTTAGTCAGAAAACTGCTTCTGACATTTGTTTATGTTGATTAATTAGTGATCGTTCTGTACTTACTTTCATCTCTTCTTCAGTTGTTTATGTTGATTAATAAGTGATTGTTCTGTATGTATATGATATCTATGTTTCTCTGTCATTAAATTTTATACACATAAATGAGACATACAAATGGTGTATTATTTAATCGTTTATAGTCTGTGTGACTAGAGTTGTATACATGATTGTAGGGAGAATTTTAGTCGGCTTACATCACCGACTTATAATTTCACACAAGATATATTTCTATACCTTAACTTTACCTTAGAATTGATTTTTATTTCAATTTAATCCTCCAAGTTTTACTTTTGTTCCTTACCTTAATGTTGTTTTATTTCAATTAAGTTTCTTATATATATTAAAAGTTTTACTTTTATTCTTTAATTTTTAACGCAACTTTTTAACTTACAAAAATTACTTAAATTTTTCATTTTTTCTTCTAACACAGACAAGATGCTTCATAGAGTAGTCTTACATAGCTCTTTTGTGCCTTAGATAATTTCTTCTAAGTCGTACTTGTCATGATTACTTTTCTCTGTCACCACCGAAGTACTGTGTTTGATTGCTTATGGCTTTCAAGCCGAAAGTGTATCACCATGGTCCATGCCTCAATTAAAAAAGAGAAGATATGTAGATAATATGCACAATACACATTCTCATATTTACAAAACATAGTATTTAAGTGGTGATATAGGGAAGGATAATTGATAAATTGGAGTTAGGCAAAATGTTCATAGTTAAGCCACATAGCTAGTACTTTTTCTAATAAGCATATGATGATGTTAGAGGAAAGAAAATATTTGAAAAGTTATAAAACTTTTGGAACAAAATAAAATTTGACGATAAAAGTGAATCATGTAGGTACGCTTAAAATATACATGTAATTAAAAAATTATATGTAATATATTTGAATGTGAAATTCATAAAACAAAATTAAAATCTTTAAACTTGATACGTTTTTAAGTAATATAAGAATAATAAATTTCGTCTTAATATTTTATGAATATTTTCCAAAAGGTATTCAAATTATTTAAAGCTTCTAGTTGCCAAACACGGGCTTTATTCAGAGTAATGATATGGGAGTGAGAAAAAAGGAATGGAATGATTGGTACCATATAAAATATTGAAAGGGAATACAATGAATATAAAGCCACAAAGTGAAAAGTGAATACCGGAAAGTCGGCCAAACCACGCCATGATGGGACTGATAAATCCATCGATGTGGGCTTTAATTTGTTTGTTAGCAGAACCTTCACGAGAAACTGGACACATAGCATGTCACGGCAAAACAAACAGTACCTTAAATGTTAGTAGTGTTCCATTACCAAATCGAAAGGCCATGAAATTTCATTCTCTCTTTGTCAAAAGGTGACATTCATTATTCCCTAGACAAAGATATATACATACATCATATGTGTTGTTCATTCTGTGACAAGCTTATATATCTGCCATTTTTGTCCCAGATCTTCACAATCTCTTATAGTGGAAAAGGCAGGTTAGCTATGATCTGGGGCAGTGAATTTAAATACGAAATTATTGTATCCATTTGACATCTGTCAATATCTGTGCTTCTCTAGAACTAGAGTAGGAGAGGAACTGCACATAGCTCAAATTCGTTTGCAATGCAAGTGATGAGCAAAAGAAGAAGGTGTGAGATCAGACCCTTTTCCATAAGGCTGCATGCATTATAAGATAATGGTCCACCCAACCGATACCACCACCATTAGTGCCCTTACATGCCACATGCCCTAAAGCAAATGGAACTGAAACATAAAAATGAGATTCGGAGTGATTCTTAAGTACAAAGATAGGGCCAAATACATAAGTCTCACTACACGAAGAAAGAAGGATGACGAAGTTGAAACCAAAATCCTTCCTCTCACCCTCTCACATGCACTTAATGCATGTGTTCTTTGGTCCCCTCCAAGGAAAGGCCAGTGAGAGTCCAAGTGTTAGCTTCTAATTGCAAAGAGCAGTAAACAAGAATTGAGAACTAGCTATAGTGCAATGCTGTCCCTACCAAAGTTTGAACTTACTCGGTTTGGGTTTGGAATGGTGACTATAGAGGTGACGATGATAATCATATACATTAAGAAAGTTTAATTATACTTTGAGAAAATTATGTTTAAAGATTAAAGAGTAAAAAAATTATTTTTAAAAACCTGTTACCATTAAGTTCAACTATTTGTTGTTAAACTCAATCGTAATCATTTTAAAATAAGTAGTAATAAGTTTTTAAAAATAAATTTTTTTATTTTTTAGTCCTTGATTATAATTTTTTCTTATATTTTTACTCCATGTAGTTTGATTTATTAGAGGTGCAATTTACACTATATACTTCTTTTAAGAAATAATTTCACCTTGTACGTTTTGTTAAATATGTAAAAGAAATCGATATAAAACTGTTTGATAATTTTTTAAATAGATTTCGATGAAGCAATTTTTTTTTAGTGACAAGACACTTGAATTTGTAGCCTCGTGTAAGCAACAGAATCCATAATTCTTTTAGTGAATTCAAAAAAAAAAAAATTAAAGGCTAAAATAAAGTTACGTGAGTTCACCAAATAACTTATGAATATCTATTGGCCCTACCAGTACCATCTTGGTATATTAAGATGTCATGACATAAAGAATAACCACATTATCAAAATATATTAAAAAGAATTACCAACCGTTTTTATTATATATATTTTGATTACTTTTGCTCCATTAATAGAAAATGAAGGATGAGATATTTTTAAAAAGGAAAGGGATTGAGTTGCGCTTGTACTATCACAAAGATTATAAGTGCAATTAATTACCCAACAAATAACAATATGATGAATTAGGGTAAAATTTTTAGGTTTTGTTTCTTTTATATTAATTAAGACTGTTCATGAATAGGGTCGAGACAGATATCAATAAATCCGATACTTAACTCGATTAAGATATCGACTTTATTTTTATATTCATAGCTCGGCTCTACTTGAACAAGTCGGATTTTATATTGAGCTAAACCGCCCTAGTTTTTTTTTTTTATGAATTGATACTTGTAATATAAAAATATCTTTTTACAAATTCATAAATATATATTTCAAAATAATAGACTTTTAAAATCCTCATATTTTTATCTGTTTGGTATTATCAAGTAAAATATAAGTTATACTAATATAATTAATTTTAGATAAATATGTACATTTTTATTATTCAATAAAAGAAATGTTAGTAATCATGCACATCAATAATAAAAATAATTAAATAAGGAGAGTTTGAATAAGTAATGAAAATTGTAGCATTCATAAAGAATAAGATAAAATAAGGATAGTATATATATATATATATATAAGATGATAAAATATTGATAATTAAAAAATAATAATTATTAAGACGAGTTAGGGTAGACCCTTAGAGTTTAATGGACAATAAACACTCTTAATATTAACCAATAAAGAAAGGTTTAGGTTGATTATTTAGTATGCAATAAAAGCAGTAGCATAAAAAAAATGTTATAACAAAAAATTTAACGCTTTCAAGATTGCTAAGTATGCAATAAAAGCAGTAGCATAAAAAAAATTTCATAACAAAAAATTTAACGCTTTCAAGATTGCTAAGTGTGCAGTAGAAATTATATTGAGAGAAGAGATCAATTTCAACTATTTTAATAATTTATAATTATTAGTTTCTTGACTAAACCGGAACAAGACATCAAACGCTATGAGAAATGAGGTTGAACTCGATTTATAGCTAGGTGCCATAGTCTCGGTCAAAAGTTCACGCCCATCAATTAGTCCATAGGCGGGAAAATATAAAGAGACAAACATAGATATATATATATATATATATATAAAATTATTGGAATCGTATGAGAAATTATAAATTGCTGTACAAATTTTTTTAACTATTTTGCAGTGTGTGATTCACTAAAAAGAAATCAATAATCAAAGGGAATAAATAATTAATTAGTTCATGTTTGAGCAAAAAACGGTTAAATATTGGTGACACGATTGTGTTGTATGAACAGCAGCAATGTCAGTAATAATTGTTGTCATACGTATTAGACAAAAGGTCAAAGGAAGGGATTATCACCTCTTAGCTAGTTATTGTCAATTGTAATTAAAAATATATGAATTAGTTTTCCTTTTTGGTAACAAGAATAGGCAGCAAGCCAAGATAAAGCAAGAAGAAAGAAAACTACACAGCACAGTGCACGTAAGTCCCCATACAGTCACAGCCAGTCAAATATGTTAAACATAAAAAGCGCGGAGTAGAATCCCAAGCATGTAACCATGGAGTCGGAAGGTCTAGTTGTGGTTGGCTAACAAATTAGTACATGTATTCACTTCGTGAAACGTGCGAAACTCGAGGGGACCAATGCCTAGACATCAAAATCTTCGATCATCTGATTGTAAGTAAGTTTTATTGTGCATCCTTTAATTAATTTATTTTCTTAATTCATTGAAAAATGGGTCATTCACGTTAGAAATGAAAATTTCACCCCCAAAAAAATCTTTATAATTTAATCTTGAGAAATTGAAATTAATTAATTAAAATTTAAACTCACGATATTATATTTAATTATATATTACATGCTTGCTTTTTACTATTAGGTGAGTTCCTTTTCTATATATTAGTAAATATTTACGTGGTTTGAACAGCAACACCAAATTATATCGGGTTTTTATAGTGACATATTCTTCGGGTAACAGAAAGGCTTACTTATGGTTTCATTACTTAGGCTTCTACTCAAGACAAAGAGCTAAAAAAAGGTGACAATCAAAATGTATAAATATCTTGCATAATATTATCAATTTTAGATGATTGCGAATATTCTCACTGAATTATTTTATTGAAGAATAAAGTTATAATCACCCTTTTTTTTCTTTGAAAAAAGTGCAGAAAAGTCCAAATTAATTGCCATCGCCATAAATTATCAATAATAATAGTATTTATTATTAATAATTATATGAGTTAACTCTATTCAATCCAAATGCTTAATATTATGGAAGTATAGGATTGCAGAGTGATGCTCTATGAAATTCCCTCTTTTTTTGTTGGTGTTTTAAATAGCAATATCATGTAACATGAGATTTAATTAAAAAAAAAAGGTTCACACGAAATATAATGTTAAAATATATAATGTTTTTAATGACATGCGTTTTTTTATATAAATTATTATTTCTTTATTTTTTAAAAATATTTAAATTACATGACTCTCTTCTTTACTTTAAAAAATTACATTTCTCTTAATTAAAACTAATTAATATGTTGTACTCATCTCTCATACAATAATACATAAGTTACAATTGCATCTGTTGTAACTAAAACATCCTTCTATAAGATTAAAATAAAGAGTCCGTCGACTCTTTCTAGAAGATTTAAATAAGTAGTCCGTCGGTGCTTATTTGTTTTAATGTCGATGCATTAAAGTAATATGTTTTAATGCATGACTTTGGTTGTTATTAGTTACATCTTTATATTTATACTTATGTAATATAATAAGTATTAAGTATGTATTTAATTAATGTAAAATTATTATTTTTTAAAACTTAAGAAATTGTAAAGTCATCAAATGAAATAAATAATTTATAATAAAAACAGAATATATTCATAAAATTTTTTTTAAGGTAAATTAATTCAAAATTAATAATTATTAGTACTTAATTTCAAAAATAAATTTTCTATTAAATATTTATTAATAAACATCAGCATTATCTTAAATTTAATAATTTTTTGGATTGAATTAAATTAAAATTTTTTGCCACAAAATATATTTTATAACGTAAGAGAAAATCGTAAAATTTGAACATCTGTCAAAATAAGTAAGAATAATTTATCCTTATTTCTATGTTTTTATTGTAATTATGCAAACAAATTATCTAACCCGCTATACAAATGTTTTGATTTTATTATGAATTACTAAACGTCATATCTCACACACACTCTCTCTCTCTCTCTCTCTCACACACACACACACACACACACACACACACAATCCTTATTTCTATATTTTCTTTGCAATTGTGCGAACAAATTATCTAAACCGTTATACAAATGTTTTGATTCCATTATGAGTTATTAAAACGTGGTCTCTCTCTCTCTCTCTCTGAGAAAGAGAATATTATTGAAGCAATACTATTTTCAAGTTGCCTAAACTCCGACTTTGCTTAAGGCTACGTGTCATTTTTTTTTTCTCTTATTTTTTTCTATCTATTTTTATTTTTTTGTTCTCTTTTTTCTTAAATTCCATGCAAATTTACTCAATCACTTAAATTGTTATTGTTGGCCTAAGATTTTGATATGAGTTTAAATTATTTTAATAATAACAAAACTCTTAAGTTAAATTTATAAAATGTATTAAGTTAAAAACAATCAAATATTATTTATTATCTTAGTACATTTATTTTTAATATGTAATAGCAATTATTAAAGAGGAATAAATTCATACACTCAATTTATTCTGAAGTCATTTGGTAAATTTTTTTTTACACGTGGAAAAAGTGAGTTTAAAATGAGCTTTGTTTGAAAACCTTTATATAAAAAAAATTTAGATTAATTTGTATAAAACTTAAGTATTGTAAAGTTTAAAATAAATTTAAATTTTATATTGATAGTGAGTGTGGGTAAAATTATCACACTTGTAATCTGAGATTGATTAAAACAATCTCTTAAAATTAAAAAAAAAATAGACATAAATCATAATAATTTTAATAGAGTTTCTCTCTAACTTTTATTTCAAGTTAATAGAATTTCAACTTCTCCAGTATATCGTCATTTGTTTCAAGTTAATTCTGTTAATTAATTATCTTTGGTCAACTAGTATTTTACTCCATTAGCTTTATTTAAAAATTTAAAGTATTTTCTTAAGTTATAGTATACTAATATCATTTTTTTATATTTTATTTCATTTCATAAATGTCATAAATCATTAAATCCATCAACTCAGTTATTGTTAAAATTATTTTAATTATACTGACATAGTGTTTCTTGTTAACTTTGTTAGCTGTCCCATAACAACATCCTTTCTATAACATTTTCTTTCAAATTGGTTTAGGTTTCAATAGAGAAGGTTTTCAAAAATTAAACAATTAACAAAGCCAATAGACAAATGAGATTTTATCTCAACATAATTAGTATTATCTTAACAACAACTGTGTTGATGAATTTGATAATTTAAAACAGATAGAATAAAAGATAAAAAAATTATTTTAACTCAATGTAAACTTAAGACGAATTTAAATAAAGTTAAATTTCCAAAATACTAATTTAACTTATATATCAAGTTATAGACGATGCCTGAATCTGCTTAATCCTATCATAATCATCTAAGTTTCCTATTTACTTTTGGCAGAAGTGACCAGTACTGGCAAAAAGAACTTACGGTAAGTGGATGCTACTTTTTGAGTAGTGCTTCCGCATGAGTAGGTTTGAATACCAAATAGAGTGTTCAGATATTTTTCAGAGTTACAATAGCAAGATATGCCTTCCTATGTGCATTTAATTTGACATTATTATATGAGATTTTGTAGGTGCTATCTTCTATTTATAACCTACCTATTGTAGGTATACATCCTTACCCTTTAGTAAACTTTTGCTACTATGTCTAATTTATTCTGCACATTCATCTTATAATAAATTATTCTCTTATTTAAAAAATAAAAAAATTATACATCTATCTTCTCTATTATAAAAATATACACAAATATCAATAAAACTAAAATATAACAGAAATAATTAAAAAATAAATATTAATTTATTGTATTAAAAATTTATATTTTAAACTTTGATTTCACTATTATTTATTTGAAGATAAAAACTATAAATTTAATTTATTATAAATTTAGAAAATAGACAATTTTATATTAATTGAATACATATTTAATATTTATTAAATTATATAAATAATAAATATAAAAATATTTTGATTAAAATAGGTGCAATTACAATTCATTTTTTTATTGTTAAAAAATTCTATAGCATATTTTTTTTAAAAGGAAGAAAGTATACATTTTTAAAATAAAATAAAAAGCTATGTGATTTGGAGACCCTACCAAACTTAGCAATAGAGATATTATAATGTCGAAGCATGGTGAAAGAGCCCGAAAAGACCCTCTAGCTAGGATATAGGGATGCAATATATATGCAGAGTCCAGACTCTTCTTGATTGAGCACTGTTTATATTTTGAATATCTCCGTGTCTTTACTACTCTCGTACATGCTTGAAATCAAACTTCAACATTAAAGGCATTATATATATAGCCAGGATACATGTGAAGCATGCTCGAAGACTTAGATAGGCCCTCTAGGGTAGGTATTAATGTTTGAGAGTTTTGGGTCATTTTCCAAATTATTCCTCAGATAGATATGCCCTTTTTTCTTGATTCCATGGGAATGATTTCATACCTTACCTAGGTGCCAAAATTATATTGATCATCGTCATTAACATGAAATTGATGCAAACTTAAATTGATAAGGACTCAATGAGATAATGGTATGCTATTATATCAATCGCTGTTGTAATTAAAAGAAAATTAAAATAAATAATATTTGTGGATATACAATGCATCCATGAGATATTGAGATGGTGGTCGCCGTCCACCCTGGGAACCTCCCACCACCATACACAGTACTCAGAAGTGTTAAGGCCTTTAAAGTTGATTTAATCCCACGTGTCACCTGCAAATTGAACACAATCTTGGTGGACAACCTCATTTTCAGGTCTGGGTTAATTATTGTGCGTATTATGTTTAATAACGCTTTTTCTTTTTTTCCTTTTAAACCCCCATAATAGACATACATGAATCGACTGAATCTGGCCTGTATAAAGCACACATCACTATACTTGATTAGTAGCTTCCCCCCCCCCCCCCCTTTTTTTTTTTCTTTTCACCAAAATATTAATTATATATTCATATTGTTCCTACTAGAACAAAGTATAGAGCGTAGCCTAGACACTTACATTCTTGCCCCATTTTATTTTTTAATGAGTGAATTATATAATTTTTTATTTTTAAAAAATATATTTTAGTCTAATTTTAAATTTTTTAACTAAAATACTTTCTATTAAAAAATACAAGAGGGTTATTTTGTTAAAAAATGCATTTAAGTTAATATAAGCTTAGTTAAAAAATTTTTAATTGGATTAAGCTGTAATTTTTTTAAAGTTTGTGTATATTTTTAAAATAAAAAAATTTGTATAATTTTAATAAAATTTAAAGAGAGTTTATATAATTTATTTTTTATTTGTCTTCTCCCAACTAAAGGGTTGAAAAAGGATTTTCAGGGTGACGTTGAAATAATGAATAGTATAGTGCACTAATTAGGTAGTGTTAGTTGGTTAAAGTTGAAACTAAACGAAGATGGTAATAGTTGACACGCTTTCCATAGTTGGTATTTCTATATAATTTAGTATTTCTTACATATCAACTTGTTTCTATAATCGAAGTTGAAAAGTTTTTGGGTATGATTTAAATGTGAGATGGATATGGATATAGTTAATAATGTCTTGTAGGTTTATTCCCACTTCCGTGCACTAATATTTCCCTTTTTTTTTTTACTTTATACAAGTTATGAGAATTATAAGTTTATAATTAATTAATAATAAAAAGGCTGATGATAGTAATAATTAGCATCATCCTCTCAGGCTCTCACATGCGGAAACTCTAAGGGTCAATATTTTAACCTGAAAATTTTGATTATATACTTGTAGACCTTCCACATATATCCAATAAAAACAATAATTAATATATATACATATATCACATATTTTTGTTGGATATATTATGAATTGATATTTTCTTTCATTTATATAAAAAAAGGTAGTACAGAAAATTATTAAAAAGAACAAAAAGAAATTGAATTTTGTAACTAAAAGAGTATTTTTTTTCCTTTCTTTTAATTAGGAGTGTAAAAAAATAAATTCATGTAGTTTATAATTATCTTGGCAGCATGGCATACTAGTTTTTCCTTTCTTACAATGGAATAAAACCATGAATTCTTAGTTATGCTTGATAGAGTAGAAAGATATTTTTAAAAAAATGAAAAAGAAAATAGAATAGAATACTATGATTTAAAATCACATTTAATATGACAATAAAAATAATAGAAATATTTTTTCATTTAATGTTTAAAAGGATGAAAATAATACAAAAATTGAAATGTAAAGTGAACAAATAACCAAAACATTCTTGTAGCAAAAAAATAAAAATAAAAATAAAAAATTAATTTTTAACTACCATAAAACCAAAAAATATAGTTGAAAACTTTTTGTTAAAGATATTTATAATTTTAAATTGAAAGATTTTAAATTTTAAGATTATTCTAAAAGGCTAAAGATAAAAATTTCTAGCTGCATAATAAATTATAATTTAAGACTTCAAGTCAAGATCTTTTATTATTAAGTTATTTAAAATAATTTTAAAATTTAAGATCTTTTAATATAAAATATTACTATTATTTAAAACAAAATAATAATTTTTTCTTATCTTTCTATAGATAGTAGTACTATTTCTTTTAAATCTATATATATATTATAAACTTTATAAAAGGCTGTTACTGTTTATTAACTTCGAAGGAAGAATCATTTTTTTTTCTCAAACTCTGTGTATGTTTAGTTTTTCTGTCTAAATTTGTTTTAAAAGCCTAAATTTTTTTTTGGTATTGGAACCCATATATGCTATGAGCACGGATCCCATCTTGTTTTGAAAGAATGAACAATGTCTCATATCACTAGAGAATAAATATTCTATTTATGATTGTATTCATTAATACCAAACACGTTCAAATAGTGTTTTCCTCGCTTTTACTCTCCTTTCTCACGCATTCTTTACCACCAAACGTCCTGACACTTCGTAGGCATCCCTTCCTTTTCCATATCGTCTTTTTCAAATTTTTTTAAAGGGTTAAAGTGCTGAACATCAGTAGAATTTAAAACAGAAAGAATCTGCATCGAGGGATCTTTACTTGAGGGTTTAAGATGTGAACCGATCCAATGAATATTCCTACAAAATAGAAATACATCAAAAACCCAGGAATAAGAAATTTTATTTAGATATACAGATTCTATCAAATATTAATTTAGATAAATTAAGTAAAAAACAAACAAGTATGTATTTTTAGATTTACTTGATCTATTTATTTTTAATTGACCAAATTTATCTAGTAATTTTTTTTCCACTCATAACTCTTTATCGACTAAATTAATGTTACATGTTAGATATTAGATATGCTAAATCAATCACAATATATTTGTACTTATGTTACGACTGAATTTGTCTCTTTGTCACTAATAAATGGAGAATGTCAGAGATATAATTCAAAATTGTTGGAATTATTTTTTGAAAAATCTTTTTAGTCAAATTGTTAGTTAAAAATTTGGAATTTTATTTAATTTTTAGTTAAATCAAATAGTAGTTAATTTTTATAATTTTTTACATTTAGTTCTCATTTATTTCTATATTTTAATTATTTGTAAGCATATAATAAGCAATCTTGGTTCTAGAATAAAATGAAATAGCAAAACATTAACTTTTCTATTATTTTTTTAGTTTTATTAAAACAATCTACTACTTTAAATTTTTAACAAGGTATCAAAGCTTTCATAGATCTTAAAGGACTTGTGAATGATAAAAAATTTAATCTTTAAACCCATATGACTTCTAGTAATATATTAGTTCTCTTACCCTCAAATTTTAATAGTGAAAACTAATATTTTTAAAATCGAATCGGTCATTTAATTAGTAAAAGTATTGGTTTACGATTCATTGATCTAACCATAATCTAACTGATAGTAATTAATTATATATATTTTTAAATTTTATATATTAAAAATTTAATGTAAAAAATAAATATTAGTAAATTTTAAATATTTGATTATGAATTTAATATTTCTTAAGATATTACAAAAATTATTTTAGAGTTTTTAAATTATATTAAGATTCTACTTATTATTAAAAAATAATAAATAATAAAAAATAAATAATAATTTTGGCTAAATGCATTTATATTTGAAAGAAATGTTATTAGGAAATTGAATATAAATATAATAGAGACCAAGTATAAAAAATAAAAAAGTATATATATTTTACTTCTTTTATATTCTTTATTTTTTTAATATATATATATATATATATTTCAACTCCATCCTTTTTTATTGCCTTTTTTTAATTTGTTAAATTTATTTGGGATAAATTATTTTATTATATAAGAAAAAAAATTTTAAAAAAATAGGTACAGACTGGTTTAAACCAGTTTTGATTGGTCTAATTTTAGCAGTTTTGACTTGTTTGACTGGTTCTTGATCGGGTTTTTAATTAGTTGATTTTTTGACCCAACCGAATTGGACTAGAAACCGGTTGAACTGGCCGGTCTAGTCCAATTTTTAAATCATTGGTGAAAACAATCAAATATGAGCTATCAAGAGGTCTTGGCTTATGGCAGTAAGTTGAAGATGAAAGATAAATACTTTATTTGGGAAGCAATTCAATTCTCAATTAAATTAGGGTTCATGAAGAACAAACAAATATGGTGAAGATGGCTGAAAAATAAACTCTTTTTTGAATTAGTTGGTGAAAAGTGCTCTAAACAATTAAAAGTTAGTGAAAAAGTGTATTAATAAGATAATGAGAAGTATATCATGAAATAAAGAGAAATGATTCACAACTATGAAAGTGAAGAAAAGTGCTTCACAATCTAAAAATATAGAGAGAAGTACTTTATGAAATTTAAAATTTTGCAATTTTGAATAAGGGGGAGTGTTGGAAATATGATTTAAAATTGTTGCAATTAATTTTTGAAGAATTTTTTTAGTAAGTTTGTTAGTTAAAAATTTGAAACTTTATCTAATTTTTAGTTAAATTAACAAGTAGTTAGTTTCTATAATTTTTTACATTTAATTATTACTTATTTCTATATTTTAATTATTTGTAAGCCTATAAATAGGTAGTTTTAATTCTATAATAAAATAAAGTAGTAGAATATTAACTTTTCTACTATTTTTTTAGTTTTATTAAAACAATCTACTAATTCAAATTTCTAATAGAGAATTGCTAGAATAAGTTAAATTTATCAAACTAATCCTTTTAACACTCTAAACTAATGGGCCAATGAATTTAAATTTTACCAAATTGTATAACTCCATGATCGTCATAGCTTGGCATGCCTAACCTAAGCGTTGACCCTTTTTTTTTAATGCTAATTCTATAACCCAACCCCATAGCAGCACCCATTTGAATTTCACCCAATTTGGCATATCCATTCACTTGATAACAAAAATTTAAAGAATTCCATATTTTCAACTTACATTATTTGTTATATTTTATTTTAGTTATTTTTGTATGACGAAGCTTGAGTAAATTAAGTAATTATTTTTGTTTGATGATAATAACATGATGATATTGATTGTTGAAACTTGACAAACGTGTTTGAATGTTTGACATAAGACATGTTTGTTTTGGCATTTAAAGGGTTAAAAAATTCGTTTGCACACTAAAACGTGAGTTTGCCTTATAGATCAACTTGTTTGGTTTAGCATTAGATTTTCTTCCAACATCACATTTATCCTTCAAACTCCCATTTGCATAAAAGTGAAAAAAAAAACAAAACTTACTTCCACGTTGAATGAACTACATTTGTGGCAAAAATCACTTTTTAGATAAAACACTTTTAAATATAAATCATAGTCATGCAAACTCAATTTTGACCGAAATTGAATGATAAATTGAGTTGATCCAAGATTAAGTTTGCACAGCTCCAATCCAAACATACATAGATATTAAGACTTTGAATATTTGGTTCCATTACTTGTTACTAATGTTGAATGTTATGCTATTTGCTTTTAAAAAAATAAAATAAAATAAAATATTTAATGAGTTAAATGAGTCAACTTGTTTAATTTTATTAATGGGTTAGGTTGACATTACTTGACTCCTTTCTACTATAATAATATTATCGAATGCTGACAAAAGCCTCTGATTGACTCTGACTATAATATAATTTTTAAAAAAAACTTTTACATGATTTCTAATTGAATATCAACCAAAAAAATGTAAATTTGAACAATAAAAGCTATAAAAGATTAGAGAAAAAAAGTAATAAAAAGTAGCTACTTCAGTCGATCTACTTTCACATAGCAAAACTAATTTAATTTGTCTCACTTATGATTTGTACATGACAGGTCAGTGGCCGAGATGACCTGTTTTGAAAATTTTACAACTAATCTATATAATCATTGGGGATTTTTTCATAAATTAAATTAGTCTCTACATAGTTTTTTAAATTATTCCTTGCTAATCTAGATTTGATGTGTCTACCTTAAGTAAATGTAAGGACTTCTTACTCATGTATATACATAAACAACTTGGAACTTAACCCAAAAGAAAAAAGAAATATGAATTTCTTGCCTCGTGTGATCATGATATCAATGCTGTCAAATTGAAGAGTCAAGTAGAGAAGATACAGTAAGAGTCAAAGAATTGAGTGCAAACCACTCAAATTCAAGGCTGGTGACGGACATTAGACCTGGAAGCAGAATTCATGGTCGAAAAGTCTTCCCTTAGTTGTATCTTGTTCTGTCTTTATTGATAGCCAGAAGAAAAATTAATGTGAGAAGGTGAGAGATGATAATGGATTTTTGTTATGTACAGTGTGGCGTAAAATGAGACTACTGAAATTAATTAATTGTTTACTTTTCAAAGATTTTGATTGAATGACCCCTTTTTTCAACATCCTTACACTGCATGTGGGTTGACGGGCCTTCTATTTGTTGCCAAAAGTGTTATTATCCATTGGCACATCTCTAAGGGCATCTTTTAAATGACACATTGAACAGAAATCCTACCAACTCTGATTTTATACAAATTTATATTTAATTTACCAATGATAAGTGTAAATAAACACACACACACACACACACACACACATATATATAGTTTAACTATTTAAAGGATTATTTTAACATGATATTTGGACTGATGTATTTATTTTTATGATTTAAGTAAAATTTAGCTTTCACAATTAAAAACAACACTAGGATTAAGATGTTGCACAGAACAAATTCTTCACCAAAATTTCAGTGTCGACTTTTCAATCATCACTAGCTAAAAGCAATATTTTTTTTTATAATTTAACGTAAACTAATATTCCATTTACCAAAAATAGGTTAAAAGTATCATTTTAACAGAAATATATGGATCGATGTATTTGTTTTTATCATTAAGTCTAAGTTACCTTGCATACAAATTAATCAATTTATCTTTGAGTTAAATTAAAGAAATTATTTAGGCTAAGATTAATGAGAATTTATAAATTTGTTGCATGGTTTAGTATCATTTGACAAAATTATCGAATTTCTTAAATCAAATGATTATAACTTCAACATATATTAATATTTCATATGAGAAATAATATCAAACTTATGGTCGCCATACTATTGACATGTGAACACTCAATCCGTCAAAATAGTAGATGCCTACAAATATATGTGTTTCATCTTGATTGGTATGATTATAGTATTTGAAACGATAAATAAATAATGACACGTTGTTCTGAAATACATATGACTTTGCATGCATGATCACTATCAAGATAAAATATAAGACAAAGGTGCCTAATTACTAGTGCCCATACATATTCTACGATACCCAGTTTAAACAACACATAAGCCAAGAAGATAATGTGACAAGTGTTGAAAATATGGGTCATCTAGTCAAGCTGTATACTATTGCATTTGATAAAATAATAATCAAATGCAAATTTGGACGTTATTTTCTTATCATGTCATTTTACTGATATTCTTACTTTCGTATAATTGGCTTGTTATTAAAAATACAAATAGCGTACGCTAATAGTAAAAGTAATAAATGTTGATCCTAAGCTTGATTAAATAATGAGATGGATGGTCAATGACCAAGAGATGAGAGCATAGTTGTTCAACTTTTTTGAATTCATTTTTGTTATCAAGTTATATTTTTACTTGGACTTGATGAGACTTCCCATGTGACATGTGACCTGAGATTAGATGTAGGATTTTTGTAGCCTTTGAATTAAGGTTATCCTTCTATTTGTTTATTTTAACTAAAAATCTTGTAATTATCATTAAAATAATTTTTTTAGTATTATAATTAGGAGCATCTTCAAATTTTGCTTAAATTAAATTCATATGGTCCAAAATTTGTGACTCAAGTAGTCTTTCTTTTTTTCACATAGGAGATCTTGATATACCTTATTTTGTCTATTTTCTTACTTTTAACCTCAAGACTCCTGCCTCTTCTATAACCAACAAAAATTTTTAGAATGATCAATACATTTAATGTTTATGATTACATAAAAATATCTTGTCATAAACAAGGCCATAAAAATAAATAAAAATATCAATACATCTATTTTTTTTTATAATTCACATTATAAAATTTAAGTGAAATTAATGTACTTGAATTTTTTTTAAAAGTGAATTAATTAGCAGGGGCAGGACAATAATTGGAGGAAAGCGAGGGCCTTGAAGCCGAGCAAATTGCAATTGCAACACTGGCAAGGTGTCCCACAACAAGACTTTGAAGAAGCTAAAGTGGGCCCAGTCATTGATGACATAGATCAGCCCCTCCTTATTGACCAAGGAAGTGGAAATGCGCGCACATTCACATTCACACTTTTGGACACATCCAAAGTAAAATAATTGAAGCTACTTTTCAAATCTTATCCCATCCTATTCGGTTGACTTGCTTGACTTACAAAATATGCATATAAGAAGTTTATTCCTTTGTTAGCTAACATTTTACTTACTTTTTGTTTCATTTATATAATTTAAAAATTCATAATTTAATATCTAATTTTAAATTTTTATCTAATGATACTAAGAATTGGCCACTTTAGCCAATAATGAGTTGAGATGGTCTAAAATGGATTTCAACTAAAGTGAGAAAAGAGAAAAAAAAAAAAAGAAGAAGATAATTCTCACTTTGTTTAAGATTTACATATCATATGTGGGACTCATTTTTTCTTCTCTTTTTCTCCCCTCACTTTAGTTGAAATCCACTTTAGAGCATTCATTTCCGTAATATAGTAATTTAATAATTTAAATATGTAAAATTCTTGCTCACTCAACTTATTCATTGAAATCTATCAATAATCATTTTCACCAATGCTATGAGTTTGTTCTTCCTCTTCATCACTGTCATAGGCTAAGTTTGCTTGAATTTTATATATTTAAAATATTAAAATAATACATTGTTGGCTAGATTAGTAGATTGTCATGACTCTTATTGGCTACAACTCTTATAACGAGATTAATGATAAGGGTGAAGATCTTTTAGAACCATATGATTTTAATTCTAAACATTTAAGTTGTAAGAATCCAATTAAAAATAAGGTGAAACTCTAGAGATCAACAACATAATTAAACTTAAAATAAAAAAGTGACGATATTATATATTTGAAAACATTACATTTTTTAGTTATGATACAATAATTATTAAATATTACTAAATATAAAACAATTTTTACTTGTTTTGTTATATTTATTACTACAAATATATTTATTAATTACATAAAATCAAATTAATTTTATTAAAATTTATTAATTATTAAATAATTTAATATTTTAAAAACTTATTCAATAAAATATTATTCAATATTTAATAATTATTACGTCATAACTGTGATACATAATAATTTTCAAGTTTATAATGTCATTAGTTGTAAGAAACTATTGAATTCAGAATTATTCCTCAAAGTAAAAATAATTTTTTTGATCATCTTATGTTCTCTCATAAACGTATTTTGTAACTGGTCATTTTATTCACATATGACTTGTTATTGTATAACTTTTATACTTGTTTTAACTGAACAGAAGCATAAGAGTCAAACCTAAAAATAGTAACTATACCTGAAGGAAACGAAACTTATTGCACCATAATTATTCCAGGAAAAATTAATAATTTTGATGAACTCATGTTCTTTTACAATTGTCTGGTTGTTTTGTTCATACATTCACTTGTTATTGTATGCCTTTAATACTTCTTTTTACCTGTAATTTAATGTTATTATACAATAATAATAATAATAATAATAATAATAATAATAATAATAATAATAATAATAATAATAATAATAATAATAATAAAGGACATTGAAAGAGTAGGGAAGGAAAAAAAGTAAAATTTATGGTATAAATTAATAATCCATAAATGCTGCTGCGAGTTACGCTTTGATTAGATTGAAATCAATTTAAGAAACTTATAAGGATAGATACTTCGGCCCGTAGGCAGAAGGAGCATTAAGCAATGTATCTAGACAGAGAGATGGGTAGGTTTTGTTGTTTTTCGTGGCTAAGATTAGCAATTACCCTTAATTTTTTAACCCATGAACTGCGAAATCCAGGTTTGACTTTTCTTTATGGAAATAAAATTAATGAAAAGCATGCTTTGTAATTAAAAGCACTTGTTCTGTTTCCATCCACATGCCTTTCTTTGCCAAATGCCTATAAAAATATAAAGAGCAGCCTCGTTTCTTATCTTATCTTCGCATTTGTAATTATTGTTAGGGTCACTTGTAATGCGTTGGCTCAGCTGGTTAAATAAATTTATGTTAAAATTTCTATTATATATATATATATATATATAGTTCGAAATTTTTATTTGACTAATGATCCTGTTTGGTGATCAACTTTTATATTTTTTAACACTCAAGAATTTACGACTTGTTAGACAGGGGAAAAGAAATAAATTTTTTGGTGTGTTTATTATATTTTTGTGATTATTATTTAATAATTATTATTTATTTTTTTAACTTTGTAAAATATAAGTATGAGAATCGTTTTCTATCATTAAAATTACTTTTTTATTTAATTTTTTTATTTTATTTATTTTCATTCTATATACTAATTAAGCTGTGAAACAATTGAATGGCTTTTTATATAATTATCTTTTGAATTGAACGTTTACTTACTTTTTTGAGATTCTAGACATATCACTTTTGTCATTGGCAACTTTTTTTTTTTTGGAAACAAAAATATGCTTAGTATCATTTCCAAGACAAAATTACTTGAATTTCAAAGCTTAAAAATAAACTGTTAATTTAGCCTTTAAATTATTAGGCATATATTTAGTTTTAGTTAACAAAAATGAATGAGTGAACTAATTAATTAGTTTATGAAAATTATAATTTTGTTACACATTAATCTTTTCATCAAATGATTCAGAACTATCACAGAATTTAAATGTAACAAGTTTTTTATTCTTAAAAACTAATTCATACGCTTGATAATTTTCAATAACTTTAGCTAAGTAGACTTATAATAATGTAGATATCAAATGACTGACATACTCATAAATTGTTAAGTGAATTTGAAAAAAAGGGTGATGAACAACAAATAGGATTAGCTAAGCCTGACAAAATCAATGACCAACCAACCCAACGCGACTCCACTTGACCCAGTAACAACTGAACATAGCTCATACCGCCTAAGCACGCATCCATGACCCTCCGAAGCATCCACAGAGCACTGGGGCATTAAGGTTCTATTCCCATGAACTCCTGTGTCCGCCTGCATCCTTATCATGAAGCCAATGATTGCCTATATCTATCTTCTTGCAAAGATCTTATCAAGAGTTGAGACGTGTCTCTCCCCTCGCCACCATCCTCACCGCTTAGAATTATCATTTTACCTCCAACCCTCGATGACTTAAGGTTTGTGTGCACTAGGTATGTATTTTACTTTTGTTTGCTACCCTCCATCCTTAACTCACTATTGATTTAAGTATTAGCATGTTTGTCAGAGCTTAATGCCTCCCTTTAGAGCTTATACTGGAGCAATAGCAAAGCCAAGAATACATCATCAAAATACCAAGCATAAAAAAGTTCTTTTTTGCGCCAAACCCATATATGTAGTTGAAATTGATTATTCATGGTTATTTGTCAAATCCAAGTATTATATAAGGCTAAGGCCAGAAAACTCTGCCACAAAATTAACTTCACCAAAGCAAAATACGTATCCAATCGTGAAAAGGAACTTGGATTGTTCAAACTCAAGTCCCCTGTCATATTCAGGATTATCCGTAACAAAATTTTCTTACGACTAGTAAAAGCATTTTCTGAGCAACCAAACAGCGAGGCATCAAAACTAGAGAGTTTTCAAGTTGCGGTTAGGCAGGAGCTCTCAAAGGGACCGGTTAGGCAGGCAACGCTGGACCGACATTAAACCGGCCATGGACATGAACGGACCATTGGACTAGTACTCATTTGGCATCAAATTAAAATTGACAGCACCTGTTTGTGATTTTGCCATCTCCGACCCCACGCACTACCTCCAATTTGCATTGTGTATGCCGACTTGTCTTAGATTTAAAGATAAATTTTTCCTAAACACTTTAATTCTATAAATATGATATTCAAGAATTTTAAAAATTAAAATTTTTCTAAAATATTAAAGGACCAAAGTTGCCATTTATACTTTCTAAAGTTATAACTTGATTTTTTGATGTTGCAGGCGGAGGATTTTGAATTTATTACTAATCTTAGATAAAACACTATTATAATATCAAAAAAATTAAGTTATAAATTTAATGAATATGAATCATAATTTTAGAAAGTACTATTAGTAACTTTGGTTTTTGATTTTTCTTAAATAATTTTAAAAATATTTTAAGATTTATTTTTATAAAATTAGGGTTGTTATATAAAATTTTCTCATAAATTTAACGCGCCTCAATTCCTATAAAACAAGAACTACATTATTCAACAAACAGTGAAACTCAGACATTTAATTGATCTCCTATATCCTCACATGATTTTTAAATAATGATAATAAAAAAATTTAATTGATTTTTTAAAAAAGTAATTGGAGCTCATAATACAACTGTGATATGGTGTACTACTGAATCTAAAATAAAAACATTATTGCACTTTAAGGAAGGCACTACAAATGACATTTTTGGGGGTAAATTTTAAAAAAAGTTATAAAGATTGAGTTTTCTGACAGTTACATCTATTTTCAAATTATCACTCTACTTATTAAAAAATGAATTAAATTGACAAATTTATTTATGATTAAGTTGATTAGTTTTAGTCCATAAATATTAATAAATTCACTAGTTAGTCATACCAAAATCTCTTAGACTACTTAATAAAAAGGTTAAGATGCATTAAATTTGTTATTTCTAAACCAATTCATACACCCATTTAATTTTTAAGCTAAAATTAAATAAACTTGACTATTGAGAGAGCCAATTATTAATTTAATTGCACGAGAAATATCATAATAAATTTATGAGTAAATTATTATATTTGTTTTTGAAAAGTGACTAACTTCTCAAAAATGAAAATTATTAATCCCTGTGACTAAAAAACAAAAAAAAAGTTATTGAAAAACTAAACTAAGAAAACCAAATTACAAATTTATTTATCTTTCAAAAACAGAAACATTTAATTTAATTACTCTAAATTTATGGGTAAGAAATTTTATACTAATATTACCGTTTTTATATAAGGTTGGAGACTCGGATGGTCAAGTGCTATCACGTGGGACTAGAAGCCAAAGCTAAGGTGATGTAAGCCACTGCTCTATATAAGCACAGACCCTCAAGCTCATATCCTGCATTCTAAGCCATCACTTCTTCTTATGGCCACAAACAAATAGAGCTCTTCTCAGAATCTGAAACACTTCCTTCCTCTTCTTCCTCCTTCTCCTCCTCCTCTCCTCTCTCTCTCTCTCTTTCTCTCTTTGCTTTCTCTGTTTGAGTAATCTTAAACTGATTCAGATGGCAGTTGAATTAGCAACAGCCCAGAAAAGTAGTACTCTTGAAGATTTTGATCCTCAAAAGAAGCCCAAAAGGAATAAGTATGCTTTCGCTTGTGCTATTTTGGCCTCCATGACTTCTATCTTGCTTGGTTACGGTGAGTTGCTATCTATCTATTTATCTAAGCCTCGTATTATTCTTCATCAACTCCTTGTAACCAACGTACAATATGGTTTCATTCTCTTTCAGCCTCCCTCCCTTTCTCTTTGTTTCAAGAGAAAAAAAAAAAGCTCAAAATTGGGAAACCTTTTCCTTTACCACATAAAAGCCTTTAGTTTTCGCTCAAAACGATAAACAGAAAAATAAAATAAATTAGTGTTTTTTTTAGGTGTTTGTTTTTAGCTAAAATATAATATGTAAAAAAATGTTTTTGAAATATCCTATTTACGTAGTGTTATTTGTACAAAATCTCCAATATTATCATGTCACTAGAGAACTTGTTCATTAGAAAACACCTAAAAAAAAACTATCGAATATTTTCACTTAAAAATTAGTTAAGTGCACAGATTAATATTAAAATTGATAAATTTGTTTACCCATACTGATTTTGGTAATTAAAATTAAATCAACCAAACAATTTGGTGAAAAAATTATTAGTTTCCTGCAAAAACGATTTAACTTTGTGTTATGCTCAACGATGAAACTTTGGCATGATGTGACAGATATTGGTGTGATGAGTGGAGCTGTTATATATATAAAGAGAGACCTAAAAATCTCCGACGTGCAAGAGGAAATCCTCATAGGGATCATCAACCTCTACTCTCTCATAGGATCTTGCCTTGCCGGAAGAACCTCGGACTGGATCGGCCGCCGTTACACCATCGTTCTCGCCGGAGCAATCTTCTTCGTTGGAGCCATTCTCATGGGCTTCTCACCAAACTATGCCTTTCTCATGTTCGGCCGTTTCATCGCCGGCATTGGCATCGGATACGCCCTTATGATAGCCCCGGTCTACACCGCCGAAGTCTCCCCGGCTTCCTCTCGTGGCTTCCTCACTTCCTTCCCCGAGGTCCCTCCATAACTACCTCTTTTTCTTTGTTTTCCAATAGTATTATTCTTTTTTAATGCCCTTTGTTCTAACTCAACCATATTTCTTACTCAGAAAATTAACTACTGTATTCATCAATATATAGACGAGAATATTTATATTTTGAGTCCTTATAATATTTTTAAATTAAAATATTATATATATATATATATATATATATATATATATATATATATATATATGAAATGAATTACGCAATTTTAAAATTGCCAGAAGATAAAATTACACCTCTCTGATGATGGACCACTTAACTAGAAGTCATGTAACCAAAAAAATCATCTAACAATCATACTGAATAATTGTCATTTTGTTAAATATTTATGTTAAACTTCTTTTTGAATTATTTTTTTAACATTAAAAAGAAAAATTTAAAATCTCTAGTTAGATTCTATTTAGGGATGCTCAATTCCCTGAAACTGAGATATGCCAACGGGAATATAGTATATTTATCCTCAATTTCTCCTTTATTTCTATTAAATGAATATATAATTTAAAAAGAGAAGTACGCATACGGAATAAGCATTGAAAGCCGTTTTTTCCATGTGAAAAATAGTGCATTTTTACAATCATTACTAATTTTGTCATGCGTTATCAGGTTTTCATCAACGGTGGGATTTTGTTTGGCTACATTTCCAACTATGCATTTTCTAAGCTACCACTTCACCTAGGCTGGCGGCTCATGCTCGGAATCGGCGCCATTCCTTCCATACTGCTCGCAGTGGGAGTGTTAGCCATGCCCGAGTCGCCTCGATGGCTAGTCATGAGGGGTCGACTTGGCGACGCTAGCCGAGTCCTTAACAAAACTTCAGACTCTCAAGAAGAGGCTCGGCTAAGGCTAGCCGACATCAAGGAAGCGGCTGGGATCCCCGAAAGCTGCAACGACGACGTCGTTCAAGTAGCCCAGCAAAACAAAGGCGAAGGTGTATGGAAAGAGCTGTTCCTTTATCCTACGCCAGCGGTTCGTCACATTGTAATCGCTGCCCTTGGGATACACCTCTTTCAACAAGCGTCTGGCATAGACGCCGTCGTTTTGTACAGCCCCACAATCTTCAAGAAGGCTGGTATCAATTCGGACACGGATCAGCTTCTCGCAACCGTAGCCGTTGGATTCACCAAGACAGTCTTCATCTTGGTCGCTACGTTCATGTTGGATCGCGTCGGGCGACGCCCGTTGCTGTTGAGCAGCGTTGGAGGTATGGTACTCTCACTTGTTACTCTCGCAGCGTCCCTTACGATCATTGATCATTCAGACACGAAAGTAATGTGGGCCATTGGATTAAGCATCGCCACCGTGTTATCGTACGTCGCGACGTTCTCAATAGGAGCGGGTCCCATCACGTGGGTTTACAGCTCCGAGATCTTTCCGTTGAGGCTACGTGCTCAGGGTGCGGCTATGGGAGTTGTGGTGAATAGGGTGACAAGTGGCGTCATCTCAATGACTTTTCTATCCTTATCCAAGGGGATCACCATAGGTGGGGCCTTCTTTCTATTTGGAGGAATTGCCACTATTGGATGGATCTTTTTCTATACTTTGCTCCCGGAAACACAGGGCAAGACCCTCGAGGAAATGGAAGGGTCTTTTGGTAAATTCCGTGCAAAGTCTAACGTGGACAAAGCAGCTCACGGTGACAAAGATGGGAACGGCCACATCCAATTACAAAACAATGACCGAACCTAGATGAGGTGTGTTTTACTATACACCGGGGTAGTGTTGTCGTATTGTATGTCTTTAGATGCGGTAAGCCTTGTATGAAAAAAAAATTAAAAAAAATCAAACTACTTACTTATTAGTAGTTAAAAAAAAAAAGATATATTTTAGCTTTTTTATTCTAATTTCTCTTCTTAAGTAAAGTGTGCATTTTCAGAAAATTAAAAGCATAATAACTTGTTCTCGATAATGAAATTCCAAGATTTAATTAAAGCAGTTAAGTTTAGTAGACAAGAGAATATAGTATTTTTCCTTATAAAATATAAACTCAAGTTTGATTTCTTTAAAGAATATTTTGAATTTAGTTTGAATGACAACAATAGCAACATATATATATATATATAATAAAAATAAACAACAATATATTATCCCTCTATCATTTATTAAAAGTGAGCCAATTGTGTATAATGTAGGGAAAAAGTGACAAATTTCATAATTGAAAGTGGTATATTAGTCAAATTGATGAAGACGGGATGATGACTATATTTTTTCTTTGGTTGTAAATTTTTCTTTTTTCTTTTTTTCCTCTTTATTATGACAAGAAATCTTGTGTGGCTCACAAGGAAGTGGTCCATGGCAAAAATTTGATTTTCCCACAAGCACAGAAAAAATGACCTTACATTCATCTTTCTTTTTCTTTAACGTCAACTATTATATTTTCCTTAAATAATATTATTTTTTTAGTCATATACATTCAATATTTTAAAAATTAAATCGAAGAAAAGTAAAATATAGTTTATAATTCAATAGTCCAACCACGTTTGAATCAAAATTAAATTATTTTTCTAGATATATGTGAAAAAACATAAATATATACAATATTTTACAATTAAATTAATATAATATTATAAAATAATATGTAAAAATATATAGACATTAAAAAAATATAAAAAATTCAAAACATATTATATATGTTAACAAATTTATGTGTAATGAATTGAGCAAAGTTTATAAAATATCATAAATTTCTATTATAGAATATTACATTTTTTATAAAAATGAAAATAAAAAATTAACTTTTGATTGATTTAATGTTAAATTGATTAATTTTTACTTTTTTTTTTATTAATCCCCAACCAATTTTTACTTTGGTTGGCTTTAAATGTCAAATGAACTGATTTCTTAATTAGTTTATTAGGTTTTCAATTCAACCAATTGGATTGTTCTAATTTTCATGACCATGGATATAGTAATGCATAGTGAAAACAAAAGCTATGGTTAAAAATATTCAAAATCCTCTTAGTTTTAATAATCAAGTTAATGACAAATAATATTTTTAAAGCATATAATTACAATTATTTGTCCTTTATATATTGGATTATATAGTTCTAACACATAGTATTATTGTTTATTCTTAGTTAGAATGTCAAAACTCAAATTTTAGGCTATGACTTATGCATAGAATAAGTCAATCCAAAACTAGCTCAACCTTACAAACCTAAAGAAATACACTCAATTGACCATGATAAAACAGAGAAGATCTCAAAATTTATATCACACTTTCAAAATACATAATTTATTTCACAAAGTCACTTTGCTTGCCTACAATTTGATAAACCTTCCTTGTAGTACAAACACTTCACAATTTGTACAAACAATCTCAATTCAATAATTAGCATTTTGTTTAAATAAAAATGATGAAAAGAAACAAGAAAAAATAAAGTGAACGACATGAATAAACTACAATTTTCATACTATACTGTCTTACTTTATACTTGATAGTCATGACGTCACAGAGTCCTTTATCACTATCATCTAATAAGGACCTATCCATCATGTTTAAGAAGGTACGCTAGTCCTCAAACACTTTACTTAAAAAAAACAAAAGGGAGTAAAGTAAGTTTATTATTGACTTAGTGAATACATAGATAACAAAATGCGCAGAATAAAAACAAGGGTACTTGAATTTTTTACAATCGAATAATATTAATAAAATAAGACTAAGATATCAATTAATATATTAAAATAAATAAATAAATATTTTCATTCAAGTAATAGCCAACTTTAGTAAATATAAGATTTTTTTTAAAGGTAAGCAAATAAAAACTTGTTGGATGGATATTGCATGAAAGAGCATATCATGTTACTTTTCACAATGCCATTGCACTATAATTATTTCCCATTTCAATACCATTACACTTGTCACATATGAGTGCCATTGTATTTTTCTCATTACACATCTTAGCACCATCATACTTTTCTTATTTCATATCTAATTGCTATTGCACTTTAATTATTTCACATCTTAGTATTACTACACTTATTTCACGTTTTAATGCCTCCATACTTTATTTATTTCATATTGTAATGCCACTACACTTTATTTCACAAATTTCTTTCTTAATTTCATTACACTTTTCTTATTTCATAATATTAAATTATTATTGTGCTATTTGTTACATCTCATAGTATCTTTGCGCCTTTCATTACATTTCAATCTGATTCAGCACATTCATGCTATCATCCTCGTTAATGGTTATAGAGTTTATACTATATCTCATCCATTATATTTTTAAATATATAGTATACACTAATAATAAGACTCAAGGAGACATAGATCTATTCTTAAAAACACTATCATAAGGAAAAAAATGTTTCTATAAATACTGCACCAAGCATTCTATATTATTTAATATATGATTTAGGTTTTCAAATTTTATAAGTAACATACTAAATATATCATATTATTTAATGCGAGACTTAGACTTTCATAGTGTAATTAAAAAGAAAGAAATACTCTTTTTAAGTGTCACACAAATAATAAATAATTTAAAAATTTATTACAAAAATTCAAATTTAATTAAAATATAAATTTAATTTATATGAATAAAATCTCATCATAGATATAACTTTAGTAAAATATAAGATAACAAAATAATGATTTCTCACTCTTATTACTCTACTCATAAAAAAAATTAGTACTTTTTAAAAATAATGTAAATAAATACTATATCATAAACAAATAAATAATAAATAATGATTTTTTTAAAAAAATATAAATATGTTAAAGATATATATATATATATATATAATTACCAATTAATTAAAAACAAATCAACTTTAAGAAAATTATATAAAAAAATTAGAATAAGATAAATAACATATATCTATATATATATATGTATGTATAATTACTAGTTAATTAGCAACAAATCAAATATAAGGAAAATTATATAGAAAAAGTTAGAATAGAAAAAATATTATATAAAATAACTAAAAGAGATAATTTGAATAAAAATTCATGATATAAAAAAAATAATATATTAAGAATTTTACCATTATTTATACTTTGCATCTTTAAGAACATTCTCATATCATTGAATATTCATAAATTTCACCCTTATTTATCAAATATTTTGAAATTGAAGATTTAAAAAATAAAGAAAAAAAGATTTGCATCCCTGTAGCAGCAAAACAAGAATTATTTAAAGAGATATTTGAAATAAAAAAAATGTAATCAAGATGTAAATGAAATGTGTTATCTTGCTATTTATACATTCACCATTAAGAACTAATTGTAAAGGGTCCTTCAAGGTATAATCTCAATTAATAGGATACCTCAACAATACCTAAAATCACATTGAGAATAAAGTTATCAATAACTATCATATTGATACCTTATAATATTAATTTGACTAAATATAAATTATAATAACTAGAGTCCCAAATTTAATTTAAATTCTTTGTCATTATTACTAATTCTAGATCTAGATTTTTTTTTCCATAAAACTTCTTAAATTTTATTTGAGTTTTAAAGTTATGTTATAAAGATTGTTGGATGAAAATTTGAAGGTGAACTTGCACTTTGGAGGATTAAACTCAAAAGCCCTAAATTAAAAGTTTCAATAATAAGAGAAGCTGTAGCCTTTTTGTGAACAACCATCGCATGAGGATGGTGGAGTAAAATGTGGTAGTAGTGATTGGAATAGGTGGCATGGTGGCTGCACAAGAGATTTGTTAATAGAGGGAGAAAAAAAAATGAATAGTTCTAAAGGTGGGGGTTGTGTTTGCAAAAGTGGGGGAGAGAGAAGAGGAAAACAAGAGAAAAGAGAAAAAGGAAAAAGAAAAAAATAAAGGAATCTAGGATTTCTTACTACTAGAATTAGAGTAAAGCACCAATAAATTTATTTTAAAACCCAATAATTAAAATAAAATCTTATAAGTATTTAAATCTAATAAAGATAATTTATTTGAAAACTTTGAGATATAAAAGAATCTTATCAAGCTTTAAATAGGTATCTAAATAACTTCATAAGATAATTTTTAAGTTTTGAAATTTAACTAAAACTTATTGATTTTGCTTTCTATCTTAAGATAATTTATTTAATATTAAAAAATATTTATAATTTATTATTATTGTTATTGTTATTATTAATGTCACTTTTTTTAGGTTATTACATAGAAAACCTTGACATATGCATTTTGTGAGTCTTATAGGTCCAAAAATCTTGATAGGCCTAAGACAATCCAATCAACAAGACTTAAGAAATTCAACCTTATATAACAAGTTGTTCTAAATAGTAGATCTTAGATCTCTAAGCATAATAGGTCTCTCTAAACAAATAATTTCATTAGATCAAATGGTATAATTATCATAACTAGCTTACCTTAAGGAGTATTATAAATAGGAAACCTTCCAAGACTAGCAAAATCAAAACAACAAGAAGTAAGATATATCACAACTTATATAACTTGACTCATCATTACATATCAATCTTAGCCTAGCCAAGCTTTATACAAGCACTTTTATTTGTGTATTACTCTTATATCCTCTTAACATCTCTTAAATTTCTCTCTCATCTAATAATAACTCGATCCCCTCGAAACACCTCTTCCTCTTGAGTTGCTAACAATCCAACTTAAGCAACATAGGTAACATTTAATATAACAAGCGATGGTCATCTTATTCTATATAATCATTTGGAAGATCGTCTCACACCAAAGAATCAACTCATATCAATTTTTATTATTTGAATTTTCATGAAAATTTGCTGGAACATGACTAAGCATGAATTGTAGAAGAAAACAATTAAATAGAAAAGGAAAAGAAATAGGTAAGATATTGTTTGTATTAATTTGTTGAAGCATCAGGACAAAGACGTTTCTCCAATTAAGAAAACAGGCCTCGTTGTCTATCTGAGAAATGTTTCTAATAATGCTCTAATATTAAAAAAATTAAATATTATTATTTACATTTTTACAAATGATAATATATATATATATATTGAATTTAAGATTTAAGATCTTACCCAATCATAATTTAAAATTAAATTACATGTCAACATTTAATAGTATCATTTATTTTTTAGCACTATGTGATACTAAAAATGAGCTCGTCTGTCTCACAAGTCAACTAATGAAGTTAACTAGCATTAAATTATGTGTCTATTTAATGTTGCAACTGTGGGGTATCTAGATTCCAATGGTGAAGGTGATTGTGGGGACGAAAGCATGTGATATTTGTCTTGAGATAAAGAACATGGAGTTTCATGAATCATCTAATTGTGTCTAAGCCCTTGAGAGATCACACTAGACCTATTAACAAATTACAGGAACATGTCTTTATATCTTTTGCCATCCTCAAAAACTTTGTTATTTGCAAAATTTAATGCTAAAGACAGCAAATGAGTTGAAGAGAGAGGACCAAACTGAACAACGACAATGTTGGATGTTTAGCGGGACCCAAATTCAAATCCATTATGGACAAAAGTTATTAGGTATAATTTCTAAGTATTTAATATTAAGTTATTAATAAAATTTTTGATAAATGAATATTTGTTATAATTCATCGTTACATAATTAGATATTTTAAAATATTATTTGTAATATATTATATGTATTTATTAAATAATTTAATAATAAACATTTAAATTTTTTTTTTGAAAATGTTGCACATCCATTATCAATTACTGCCAAGGTTACTAAAGTCCTGACAGAAATACAAAATGTTTATTTGGATGGGCTTTTCTTGTTAAGCCCAAGTGCTTTTTTCATGGGCAATAAGTAAAGAAAGCTGAGGTCATTCTTTCAAGCGAGGCATTATATTAAACCCTGATTTTTTATTGTATTGATGGCTTATTTAATACATTGTATAAGGTTTGATAATATAAGTTAATATAATGTATTATAAATTTATTACTTGTTTAGTACAAGTAATATATTGTATAATTTTATATATCAAATTTTTTTATATATTAAAATGATATATAACCTAATCAAATATTGGAGAATGGAATTAAAGCTGATTAGGTTTTGATATATAAAGTTTTATTGATACTTTTTTATTTTAACCTCTCACCTATAGAGATATTCATTGCTCAGGCTAGATCAGGTTTTGTCCTAACCTGATAAGGATGATCATGGGTCAAGAATTGGTGGAGTCTGGCATCTGCCCAATTTTGCACTAGGCTTTTCTTTTTAGACTTGATACCTAGACCTAGCCCAATTCAATTAATATTATATAATTTTATACATCAAACTTTTTTATATATTAAAATAATATATAACCTAATCAAACTTTAGGAAATGAGATTAAAACTGATTAGGTTTGATATATAAAACTTTATTGATACTTTTTTATTTTAACCCCTCACCTATAGAGGTATTCATTATTCAAGCTAAATCAAGGTTTTGTCCTAACTTGATAGGGATGATCGTGGCCAAGAATTGGTGTAGTTTGGTATCTCACTTGATTTTGCACTAGGCCTTTTTTTTATAGACCTAATACCAAACCCAAATTCAATTAATATTGGTTAGGATTGGGTTGGTTGGACTATTTTTTTAAATTTTTGGTAGAAATTATAAATTACTCCTAAAAATGAAACTTTTATATAAGTTCTTATAAAATAATTTTAAAAAATAATAAGATTGGGACGAGCCATGCCAAAGCTGATTCAGTATTAGATTTGACTTAGTTGGTTTAATATCAAGTCAGGCTAAATTGATTTACCAAGTCACTTTTTTTTTCATTAATATTTGGTAAAAATTATAAATTGACTTTTAAAAAATAAAAAATTCATATAAATTCTTGTAAAATTATATTTTTCTCCTAAAAAAAAAATTTTTTATAATATAAATATTTAAAAAAATTCATAGAATCGACCCAAACTAATGTCCAAACCAGTTTGTTCAAATTGTTTTTTGGCTACTTGGCCTAGGTCACCTAGGCTGCACATCCATATTCCCTCTCTAAAAATTAATATAACGACAAATTTATATAAATATAATATATTTTTTAAGTAAAAAGTATTATTATCAAAAGAGTTAATTTTTATTACATGTAATTTATACAATAAATTACCAAATAAATAGTATTATTATCTTATACAATACATCATCTCATACAATTTCATATAAAACATTACATAGTCTTAAAATTTTATTGAGTCTTATCATATTTGCCTTTATCCTATCAAACCTTATCCAATACAACGTATTAAATGCGCCATAAAAAGCATAGAGCTACAATGCCCCTCATACAAGATGCTATTTTATTTATTTATTTGTAATAATAATAATAATATTTGTGAAGTTTTATTCTCAGTCATGGACAATTATAAATCCTTGTTTTAAGAGTACCAACTAAAAGTGGATTGAAAATTTGTATTGTTGATAAGGATGGAGAGCCTCAAACAAAAAAAGAAAAAAAACCCATGTCATATATAAGAAAATATTCAGCATTAGGTCAAAGTCTCCACAACCTTGACGCTTTTGCTTCCCTACTATCAAATTTTACTAAATCCAAACATTTTCATGCAACCCTAGTTTATTGTATTTTGAATCTATTAGTATCTGAAACAAGAGTTGCCAAGAAAAATTTAAGAAAATTATTTTTTTCTCAATTTTGTACTATTTGAAGCAATTGCATTTCAAATATTTGTCTCATTATACATATTATTTTAATGTAAATTTCTATTTTTGTTATGCGTCTGCTGACCCGTAATCCATGCATTGCACTGGTTATACTAGCTTAGTCTAAAACTTATGGTCAAAGTTAGTTTATTTTGTTTTTTTGGTGAAGTTGACTACAATCATAATTATCAAATAATAGCTAGTTGTCTTCTTCTCTTGCAACAAAAAGACAATTCTAATTTTTAATTTAATTTAAGGAATACAAAGGAGAGCCCCATCCCAACCACACCGATCCTTTACTTCAACTACTATAGATGAAGTGCTGAAACTAATTCAACTTCGATGGATAAACTTTTTGCTTGCCTGCCACTCTTTTCAACTTCACTATCTTACTTAATGGTTTTATATATACTATAATACCAATATTACAAGATCACAAGATATAATATATATATATATATATATATAATTTAAGATGTCATGTCCTATTTAAGATAAGTCTTAGATACGTATGATTGTTTTTTGCAAATGACTGATTTTCCACTAAATTTTGGACGTCTTGATACCAAAGACAGCACCAGGATATACACAGTTAATGTCCCTTTGGCATCTTTTAATGCCCCAGAATGGGAGCATCAATTTCATAATATACTTAGTTAAGTAAGGTCATATTTCAACTAGAGAAAACACTATTTTGCTTAGGTGAAAGATCAGGCAGAAGGAAAGTTGCTACAAGGTTTTAGCCTCAGAGAGTCAGAGTCATATATTCCGTAGAAATTATCATATGATTCTTTTGTTTTTGTTTGGGTTATACAGCTGATGTGACTCTCAAATTGAAGTTGAATGCTTATTACTAGAGCATTAAGACATCTTGAATCAAGGTTTTAAACTGTGATTGGCAACAACTACCTTCGCAATATTACCACAATGAAACTTATACCAATTACAAATCGGGTGTTGTGTTTTTTTTTTTTTTTTCCTTTTTTTCAAATTTTTGATCGAGAAAATCGCAACAAGCAACAACAAAAGAGGAAAAATAAAACAAAAAGAAAGATAAGTATACTAGTCTAAGGACGTGCTAGATATAATACTGACGATATAACGAAGATTACATTTTAAGGAATTTCTACTTAAATTAACATGTTTAGAAGCGCATAAGAACGATCTTTTGCTAATATTATTAGAAGTTCCATCCGAGTTTATTTAGCTTGCGTAAGTACGGAATTACAATTTGAAACCACATTTTAACAAGGTATCGTCTATTCACGTAATGTTATCACAATTTAAGACTTTGTCATCAGATGTAACTACAACCACTTATCGTAAGTGCTACGTGCATAACACCATTAACGTTGAATAATTCATCAACCTTATGAAGCATCAGGGCATTATATGCAGGGTTATGTTGAGCTCTCTCTGTTTAATTTTCTCGAAATGTCTACATAAAATATCTTTTCATTATCATATATAAAAATTTCAAGATAATGTAATAGTGAAGAGTTTCAACCTCGGAATCTCCTCAGGAGAATATCTTAATTATATATAAAAGACATGACATTTGCATAAAGTTATTTGTTCAAAAGATGAAGACTTTTACATCCTAAGATGCAATATAAACACCAATACAGTTCCTAAAACAGAGATCAGAAATCTACATGCATAGTTCAGCAGTTAATAATAAAACATAAACTAGATAAAATCAAGGAAAAATCTGATCTTCTACTGGTTAATTAGTCACCACAAATCAAATGGCCCATCAGGTTCAAGCTGCTTGCAGATTCCAAGGTATGTAAGATAAAGAACTCGATCTTTCGCTCCCGTTCGATGATTCTGTGTACACCCACAGAAATACTTTAGTTGCTCAAGCGTACAACATCCTAACAATTGCCCTAAAAACAAGAACAACCAATTGATCTTCTCCTTATTCTCCGAAATGATTGGTCTTGCATTGTCGCGAGAGCAATACTTGCAAGTTGGCAGCACCGGCGACATCCAAAGGGTGGGAGCCCGGTCGTGCATAGTGCTCTTGTTGTCCTTGATGTAGTTCCAAACCTGGGCGAGTTTCTCCTTGAGATCGAACCCTATCTCGAAGTCCCTCTCGCACTTTGTACAACGGACCATCCCGGTGATGGTCAAAATCTGCATTCGCAATAGATAGTTCAGATCGTGGACTATGGCGGGGCGGTTGGTGGCCCATGGATAAGGTGGAGTGATGGTTATAGTCTTGTCCTCACTACTGTCTTGAGATGGATTGCGACGAGTGCGCACTGGCCGCGAGGGAGGGTCATGGATGGTTAAATGAATCCTTGGAGATGGTGGTTCGGGGACGAGAGGCGGCGTGACGAAGTAGAGGGGGTGGTTGGGTGGGAGTTTGAGGGGGGTTTGTGGTGGGTTTTGGATATATAGGGTTTGAATTGACGGTGAAAAGTTTGAGTGAGTATTATAAGATGGGATTTGTGGTAAAAGTGTTTGGTGAGTTGGAATAGGTATCTTTGAGGAAGGAGGCGGAGGAGGAGGAGAACGTCTGGTTCTCTTGGAACCACAAGAGAGTGAAAGAGTGAGAAAATCACTATCATCTTCTGGGTTGTGATGATTGTTTTCCTTTTCCATTGTCAATTAGGGCAAAACCTGTTAAAGGAAAAAAAGGAATGTCTTTTTGAGAATAGAAGAGAAAAGAAGATATGATTTTGTAGATATATATATATAAAGGAGGAAACTGATCGATACAGCGAGAATTGGGATTGGATTAGGATATTGTAATCCTTTGAAAACTTGAAGCCAAAACTGCCTATTAAATTCATGAATTCAAATGTTGTCGGTTGTGTGTGGCAAACACTCACTATTGGGCGAGTTTATGTAGGCTAATTTCACGCAAGAATGCTTCCGTTATTTGATATGTATATATTCGAAGAAAATGAGAGAGCAATTAAAATATATATATATATATATATATATATATATATATATATATCTGTGTGTGTGTGTGTGTGTGTGTGTGTGTGTGTGTGTGTGTGTGTTTAAGAAAAAAGTTGAGAGAATTTGGATTAAATATGGCAAAGAGATATATAATCCAATAAGATAAAATAAATATTTGAAATAAATATGAGGAAAAATAAATAACAAACTAAGAGATAAGTAAGAGCTGATATGTCGATCTGTTTATTCCACGATCTTTTGGAAGCGAAATCTCAATATCCCTTTGAAATCGGATATTGAAATACTGTATTGAAAACACCAAAGACAAAGACTGAGAATAAAATTTTTTTAAACATTTTTTATTTAAGATCTCAAATAAAAACTTAACATGTGGAACAATTTGATTTAAAGAGCCAATCAGTTAGTGTTAAGTTGTAAAAAAAATATATATCTTTTATATTTTTATTAAAAATTTAATTACAAATAATTATAAACTGAAGTTAATTAGTTTCGACCAATCCTTAAATCCCCAGAAGTATGCATGTTAACTTTTACAAACCCATGTTATTTTATAATAGATTATATATGTAAATGTTAATTACTACATATTAATTTAACAGTCCTGAGTTTAGTTCTTTTTCTTAAAAAAGGAAAGAAAAATAATTGGAGCACGTAATATTTCTTTCCAAGGGCATAAAAATAACATAATCATTTCCGAAAGAAGGAAAAATTAATGCTATAACATTTAATTGAAATTTATTTAACTGTTGTTGCAATTAATTCATCCATAGGCTTATTATCTAGCTCTTATACGCGTCTTCTTTCTTTAATGAAAATTGATAAATTTTTGTCTCTCTGTTGTTTTTTCTTGTGTAATAAGTATGACTTCATCATGTATAGAGCCTATCTAGATTTAAAAAAAAAAAAACATGTAAGACCTTTTTTTTCTTTTAAATTCATGAAATCAAATTTTTTTAAAAAAAAATTGTTAACAATTTTACATAGTTAAATGAGCAACATTTTGTAAGTATTATTTTTCATTTTCAAATGACAATGACAAAATAATATTGGAAACCTAACTAATGAAATACACAAAGATATCTAGCTAACTATAAATTCCTAATATGAAAATTAAATGTGATATTAAATTTTATATCTTTAGAGTTTATAAATCCAATTTATTTTATTTTATTTTTTGTTTATATAGATCCGCTTAATAATTACAAAACTTTAAGCTTAGAAGTATAATTAGAAATTGTATATGCTTCATATGCTTTCGTCCTTCCACCCAAAAAAATGTACATATTTCATATATAAGATTTTCCATTTTAACATGTTATTTTCGCAGAAAAAAAGTTTTATTTACACAAATATATGCTCCGTTATACAATTTCTCGTTGTTTTCAAATCATTCTTTGGTCCTCATGACTTACATCCAACATGTTAAACTAAATAAAAATTCTGTTAGAAGTTGTTATTAGCATTTCATTTGTTTAAAATAAAATAAATCAATACAAAGCAATGTTTCAATGCGCTTGATTAAATCCAGTTAGTACTATCTAATTATCTAATAGTGTATTGAACCTTATAGAGTACAAATTAATATTTTAGAGAAATTCATGTCTGTGTTTGACAGTTTGTGAACATTTGTAATAATTAGACAGGATATAATATTTTAAATTATACATAAATATTCAATGTTTCGTTGTGTCACAATATTTGTGTTCATATCCTCACAAGTATATGATAATTGTGGTTTGTATTTTAGGAATAGATTAAAAGTTGGAGTCAGTGACATTTATGTACGATCACATTTATTTTCAAGTGTCTTAGACATGTATCGGTGTATTTGGTTAAAGGATGTAATGGTAAAAAGAATGTAAAAAGTGAGTAAGTGGAAGTAGGTAAGATGAAAAATGACTATTTTGTCCTTACTTTGAAAAAGATGATTTGATAAATAGAATAATAGATATAAGGGTAGAATAAACATTACACAAGTTATGTAAGAAAATACGTTCACGATGCTGCGAACCAAACGAAGCCGTAGACTACAACAATATAATAATGTGTGTCTAACATACATATATATGTGAATTTTTGGCTTATGCATACATTGTACGTATAACTTAACCCCCTTCTCTCTCTCTCTCTCTCTCTCTCTCTCTCTCTCTCTCTCTCTATATATATATATATATATATATATATATATATATATATATATATATATATATATATATATATAAAGTAGGAATATTTTTTAAAAGAGTCACATTTGTGTTTAGTATTTGTATAATATTTATATTAAATACAATATAACATCTTAAATTCTACAAAAATATTTCAAACTTCGTTTTGTCATGACATCATATGTTCGTATGAGAGTTATACTTTCAAAGAGCATGAGATCTGTGATTGTATTTTATGAATTGATCATAAGTCAGAGTAAATGATGTTTATGCATACGAATTTAGTTATTTTAGGTGTCTCAGACATGTACACTACCACAAGACACATGATCAATAAGTGTCTAATATGTAATTGTACATGTTAAAATTAATTTAAAAAATTGTCCTTGTGTTCAAATATATGCCACTAAATTCCCTTGCAATACTGTAAGAGATGTAATGGGAGAAAGGCGAAGAAGAAAAGAGAAAGCCCTTTTTTTCATTTCTTTCTTTCTCTGACTCTTCCTCTTTTTTATTATTTTTATAATCTCTTTCATAAATTTACATGGTAGAGTTAACTATAGATGTAGAGAATCTATATTGTAGGATATACATTGTACATAGCACAACGTGACTGAAACATATGATTTGAACACAACCAACTTCAAATGAAAGAAAAAAGGTCAGAGTGAAAAACTAAAAACCCTACCTTAATATATAAAATAATAGAATTTTTTTTCTAATTTCTTTTCATATATATGGACAAATAATTTGAATAATATGACAATATTATTTTATTTAGTAACTTTTTTTAAAAAATAATAATGTAAGATACTTGCATTATAAAATAATAAAACAACTTACTTTTAATATGTGTGTGTATAAAAGAAATCTTACTATGACAACATTGTTTTTAAGTCATGATTTCATCTTTTTTTTTGGATTAAAAAAGAAGGCTAGAGCCTAACAAATAGCTAATTAGTTACAAATGAAATGAAGGATGGCAATTCCCTTCATATTAGCAATTTCCTTCACATTAGAATTTTAAGAAAGAAAACAACTAATAAGTTGTTCCAAAAGTCTATAAAAGCCAAGAGGAAGATGGTGAGGTTGATGGGTGAGTTAGCCAACACTACTATATGCCTCTCTATAAATATGGTCAATGTTAATAAGCCAATCGTGATCTCCAAGCTTTCTAATCTCCAAAACTAAATTGTAGCATGTGTGTCTACTGTCACATTTTATGGTGCTCCTCCCAAGCAAGTCTTAAACCAAGGAGGATTACCCAAGGCTCAACAACTGTGATTGAGTAAAAACTAAGTTGCAACCAAAACCTTCTAACCAATTACCAGAGGCATTTTTAAGCAAATCACCACATAATACGAAGCTAGTACCATTCATAAACATGTTGATATTAAGCTTCACCCATCCTTCATGAGGAAACTCCTAATTAATCAAAATTTTTGTTTTGGTAAGCCTATTATCGATAAGAGATTTTTGTAACTTCAAATCCTCTTCTGTGCATTTCAAACATAGGTACATTAGTTTACTAAACAACTTGTTAGTATCAGGGAAAGCTTTTTCACATTTGGTGCTCTAAATAATCTAGCAAATATAACCAAAGAGCATATCCCAAGGGATCTACCTAACAACATTGTTACCAACTCTACTATTAGAGTTCCATAAAAGCCATCCATACTTAATAAGGTTGAAGAAAGTATCCCTATGAGGATGATGGACAACCAACTTCCAAAGTGAGGTAGGATGGTCACAATCTTGTAAATAGTGCAAAACAACTTCAACCTCATTGCAATCGAAGACATAAGTTAGGTTAGTAGAGAACCCACGCTTACACTAAGAAGCATTCATAACTAGGCACTATTAGGTGACAAGCCAAAGAAAGTAACAAAGTTTTTTAGGCATTGGCCACTTTTAAATCCATTCCTATGCCTCTTCAAACAAGTTAGTATTAAGATTAGACATGGCAATGTATGCAGGCTTCACAGTGAAGACCCCTTAATGTTCTCTCCTCCAAACCACAATGTCATTAGTAGCATATAAGTGAGGAGGAAAAGTGGCAACAATGGTACCTTTGATTGAATGAGGAAGGATTGGGTCAAGCATCTCTCAATTCTAAGAATCAATAGTAGAGACAAGCTTGCTAACTTTCATATTTTCAACTTGTTTATAATCAATATCATTAACATAGTTCAAGATAGGAGCTGAAAGAAGGGTTTACCTATCAACCAAAAAATTCATAGACTTTCCATTGCTAAGAACCCAACCTATTTCGTTAAGAAACCACTTTTAAACTTTCATCACACCTTGCCAAGTTTTAGAGGTTAGAGCTCTTTTCTCAACACATGGCAGAACCTCCTCTACATATTTATATTTACATCTTAAAACCTTTACTAAAAGATAATCAAGTTTGTTGATAAGGCCTTAACATAACTTCATAAGGAGAGCCTTATTTTACATTATAAGCTGTTCTAACCCAGGGCCATTGAAATTCTGAAGTTTACAAACTTTGTTCCAAAAAATAAGGTGCATATGTTTCTTACTATCATTGGACCCTTATAAGAACCTATGGTAGATTTGCTCTAACTTGGTTAGAAAACAATATGGTTTGCATAAGGTAAGATGGAAGGCAATAAGAACAACTTGAATAAGAGTATTATGGCCAGTAATGTTAAGCAACTTCCCCTTCCAAGAAGAAATATGATGCAGAACCTTATTAAGGATATGAACAATGCAACCACGTGAGACAAGCTTGAGTAAGAAAGGAATTTCCAAGTACTTACCAAAATCACCTATGAGAGCTACTCTAAAAACCTAGCCAAGTTGAGAAGCACGAGTAGTACACGTTTTTGGAACAGTAAAGATATGTCTTACCAACTTTCATTTTCTACCCAGAGGTACCAAAAAAAAAGAGTCATACACTATTTCATAACATTCACTTACTCAAGTGAAGTTCCAATAAACAAAATTAAGTCATTGGCAAAGAAAAGACGAGTGAAAGGGAGGCCATTTTTAAAGAGCCTTAACAGTTTTCATAATTTGTTCTTAACAACACCATGAACAATGTGGCTAAGACATTCCACACAAAGAATAAAAAAGTAGAGAGAAAGGGGGCCACCTTATCTTACCCCCTCAGTTAGGTTAAAATTCTTAGAAGACTCACCATTTTATAATACTTGCATATTATAACTTGAGAAGCTGATCATGATAAAGGAAATTAAATTAGTGTTCAAACTAATTTTCTCAAGAGTGTTTTTCAGGTAACCCCATTCGAGTTGGTCGTACGCCTTCTCAAGATCTACTTTCACTGCCACTTAGCCTTGTTTGCCTATTTTTGGTATACATAGAGTGAATCATCTTTTTAGCCACAATAATGTTGTCACTATTATGCTTTCCTAGAATAAAGCTATATTGGTTAGGGAAAATCAATTTATCAAAGAACCCTTTTAATCTATTTGCAATGAGTTAGGTAATAATTTTAAACACAATGTTATACAAAGAAATAGGCTAAAAATCTTTAAGCAAATTAAGATATCTAATCTTCGATATGAGTACAATGTGTGTTTGATTAATCTATTTGATGAGATTTGGGTTACAAAACACCCTTTTGATAAAATTGCAAATTGAATCACCTGTAGTAGTCTATTGGCTTTTGAAGAAAATAGCTTCTAGCCCATCAAGCCCCAAAGCCTTAAAATCCCATATGCCAAAAACCACTTCTTTAAGTTCTAAATTTGTTCTCTATGGATAAAAGCTAACTAATAAAGAGATGAAATAAGAAAACCATTAAGAATATAATTACCATGCAAAAGAAAATCATCTTTTATATACGGTAGATGAAAGAAATTAGTACTCATATTTTTCAAACTCCCTTGGTTGGTGATCCAATACCTAGAATCATCCCACAAAGTTTAAATAAATTTTGTTTTCCAATGAATGACAATGGAAGCATGAAAAACCTTAGTTTTTTAGTCACCTCATATAAGCTAATTGCATTTGGATTTTTGAAACCAAATTAATTTCTCTTGAGAAAGAATTTTTTCATACTCCATCCAAAGTAGTTTTTCAAGCTTAATTAAAAAAAGGTTATGGCTAAGGCCTTTTTTTCGTCAATACCATAAAGACAATGCAAAATAGAGTTCTCCTTATGAAAAATATTGCCAATAGTCTTTTCATTCGACTCCATGGCGTTCCTAGCAAAATTTGTTAAACTATTAACCCAATTTTTATCTTGCCAATTATATTTCACCATATCACTAAAAGAGTCTTCAAGAAGCCAAGTTGCATTAAAGTGAAAAAGTTTAAGGCATCCATGTTGAGTACTCGAGGAAGTAAAACAAATCCAAATAGGTTAATGATCCAAACTATTCTTCAAAAGATAGAAAATCTAAGCTTATAAGAAGGAAAGTCTCCATTAAATGTTACGAAAGGCCTAATCAATTCTCTCTTTAATGTCTCCTCTCTCCCACATAAATCTAGGACCTTTAAATTCCAAATCCATCAGGTTAAAAAAGGTAGTGTACTTATCAAAAGTCTTGATAGAGTATCTATTAAGGGCCCTTCCACTCTTATTAGAAGCTAATAAATAGGCATTAAAATTGCTACAAACTAGCCGATGATCAATTATATTAGAAAAGACATATTTTAACGTATCCCATAATTCCAAACTTCAGTTAGGATAAGAGTCTGCATAAACACCAATGAAAAGAAAGCTTCTTCCAATGTTTCTTATCATAACCTTGCAATGAAGAAATAGAACATGAGAAGTTAAGTAATTCACCTCAAGAACCTTATCATCCCATAAGAGCCAAATACCACCTACAAAACCAGTGGCTTTGCTCTGAATCTAATTAGTGAAACCTAATATGTGAACCACCCTATCAACCTTAAAATTACTAATTCTAAGCTCAATTAAGACAAAAAAAGAAAGATTAAACATCTAAACTAAATCTCTAATGTGAAAAGAGAATGTTCTTGCACTAACCTACATGTAATTTCAACAAACAAACTATATATAAAAATCATAGGGGAAGAAAAAGGCAAAAAACACCTTAGAAGTTATTCAAATATATCTTAGTAGCTCCATAAGCTTCTATGGTGTGGTCACTGCCGTTATTAGTTATCATTCATTTAACCCATTTGATACCTCTAAATACCTCTAAAGTTACGTGAGTTTACCAAATAACTTATAAATATCTATTGGCCCTATCAGTACCATCTTGGTATATTCAGATGTCCTGACATAAAAGAATAACCACATTATCAAAATATATTAAAAAGAATTAAACCAACTGTTTTATTATATATATTTTGAATACTTTCGCTCCATTAATAGAAAATGAAGGATGAGATATTTTTAAAAAGGAAAAGGGATTGAGTTGCACTTGTACTATCACAAAGATTATAAGAGCAATTAATTACCCAACAAATAAAAATAATTAAAAAGAGAAGATCGTATTGATGAATTAGGGTAAAATTTTTAGGTTTTGTTTCTTCTATATTAATTAGGACTGTTCATGAAATAGGGTCGGGACAGATATCAATAAACCCGATACCCAACTCGATTAAGATATCGGCCTTGTTTTTATATTTATGACTCGGCTCTACCCGAACAAGCCCGATTTTATATTGGGCTAAACCGCTCTAGTTTTTTTTTCTTTTATGAACTGATACTTGTAATACAAAAATATCTTTTTATAGATTCATAAATATATATTTCAAAACAATAGACTTTTAAAATCCTTATATTTTTATCTACTTGGTATTATTAAGTAAAATATAAGTTATACTAGTATAATTAGCTTTAGGTAAATATGTGCATTTTTATTATTCCCTAAAAGAAATGTTAGTAAGTATACATATCGATGATAAAAATAATTAAATAAGGAGAGTTTGAGTAGGTAATGAAAATTGCAGCATTCATAAAGAATAAGATAAAATAAGGATAATATATATATATATATATAAGATGGTAAAATATTGATAATTAAAGAAAAAGTAACTATTAGGACGAGTTAGGGTGGACCCTTAGGGGTTAATGGACAATTAACACTCCTAATATTAACCAATAAAGAAAGGTTTAGGTTGATTACTTAGTATGCAATAAAAGCAGTAGCATAAAAAAAAATTTATAACAAAAAATTTAATGCTTTCAAGATTGCTAAGTGTGCAGTAGAAATTACATTGAGAGAAGAGATCAATTTCAACTATTTTAATAATTTATAATTATTAGTTTCTTGACTAAACCGGAACAAGACATCAAATGCTATGAGAAATGAGGTTGAACTTGATTTATAGCTAGGTGCCATATACTGTGTTTGGAAATGCGTCTGAAAATCTTTAAACCGCGTTTCACATAAAGCAAAAAGATAAAGCTTCTATGTAAACGTGGTTCTGGACGTGATTCCAAACAGGCATATAGTCTCGGTCAAAAGTTCACACCTATCAATTAGTCCATAGGCGGGAAAATATAAAGAGACAAACATAGATATATATATATATATATATTGGAATCGTATGAGAAATTATAAATTGCTGTACAAATTTTTTTAACTATTTTGCAGTGTGTGACTCACTAAAAAGAAATCAATAATCAAAGGGAATAAATAATTAATTAGTTCATGTTTGAGCAAAAAACGGTTAAATATTGGTGACACGATTGTGTTGTATGAACAGCAGCAATGTCAGTAATAATTGTTGTCATACGTAAAAGGTCAAAGGAAGGGATTATCATCTCTTAGCTACTTATTGTCAATTGTAATTAAAAATATATGAATTAGTTTTCCTTTTTGGTAACAAGAATAGGCAGCAAGCCAAGATAAAGCAAGAAGAAAGAAAACTACACAGCACAGTGCACGTAAGTCCCCATACAGTCACAGTCAGTCAAATATGTAAAACATAAAAAGCGCGGAGTAGAATCCCAAGCATGTAACCATGGAGTCGGAAGGTCTAGTTGTGGTTGGCTAACAAATTAGTACATGTATTCACTTCATGAAACGTGAGAAACTCGAGGGGACCAATGCCTAGACATCAAAATCTTTGATCATCTGATTGTAAGTAAGTTTTATTGTGCATCCTTTAATTAATTTATTTTCTTAATTCATTGAAAAATGGGTCATTCACGTTAGAAATGAAAATTTCACCCCCAAAAAAATCTTTATAATTTAATCTTGAGAAATTGAAATTAATTAATTAAAATTTAAACTCACGATATTATATTTAATTATATATTACATGCTTGCTTTTTACTATTAGGTGAGTTCCTTTTCTATATATAAATAAATATTTACGTGGTTTCTTTCTTTCGTTCTTTTTTTTTTTTTTTCTAAAGAACAGCAACACCAAATTATATCGGGTTTTATAGTGACATATTCTTCGGGTAACAGAAAGGCTTACTTATGGTTTCATTACTTAGGCTTCTACTCAAGAAAAGGAGCTAAAAAAAGGTGACAATCAAAATGTATCAATATCTTGCATAATATTATCAATTTTAGATGATTGCGAATATTCTCACTGAATTATTTTATTGAAGAATAAAGTTATAATCACCCTTTTTTTTTCTTTGAAAAAAGTGCAGAAAAGTCCAAATTAATTGCCATCGCCATAAATTATCAATAATTTATTATTATTAATAATTATATGAGTTAACTCTATTCAATTCAAATGCTTAATATTATGGAAGTATAGGATTGCAGAGTGATGCTCTATGAAATTCCCTCTTTTTTTGTTGGTGTTTTAAATAGCAATATCATGTAACATGAGATTTAATTAAAAAAAAAAAGGTTCACACGAAATATAATGTTAAAATATATAATGTTTTTGATGACATGCGTTTTTTTATATAAATTATTATTTCTTTATTTTTTAAAAATATTTAAATTACATGACTCTCTCTTCTCTACTTTAAAAAATTACATTTCTCGTAATTAAAACTAATCTCTCATACAATAATACATAAGTTACAATTGCATCTGTTGTAACTAAAACATCCTTCTATAAGATTAAAATAAAGAGTCCGTCGACTCTTTCTAGAAGATTTAAATAAGTAGTCTGTCGGTTCTTATTTGTTTTAATGTCGATGCATTAAAGTAGTATGTTTTAATGCATGACTTATGTTTTAATGCATGACTTTGGTTGTTATTAGTTACATCTTTATATGCATACTTATGTAATATAATAAGTATTAAGTATGTATTTAATTAATATAAAATTATTATTTTTTAAAACTTAAGAAATTGTAAAGTCATCAAATAAAATAAATAATTTATATTAAAAACAGAATATATTCATAAAATAATTTTTTAAGGTTAACTAATTCAAAATTATAATTATTAGTACTTAATTTCAACAATAAATTTTCCATTAAATATTTATTAATAAACATCAGCATTATCTTAAATTTAATAATTTTTTGGATTGAATTAAATTAAAATTTTTTGCCACAAAATATATTTTATAACGTAAGAGAAAATTGTAAAATTTGAACATCTGTCAAAATAAGTAAGAATAATTCATCCTTATTTCTATGTTTTTATTGTAATTATGCAAACAAATTATCTAACCCGCTATACAAATGTTTTGATTTTATTATGAATTACTAAAACGTCATCTCTCTCTCTCTCTCTCTCTCTTTCTCTCTCTCTCTGAGAAAGAGAATATTGCTGAAGCAATACTATTTTCAAGTTGCCTAAGCTCCGACTTTGCTTAAGGCTACGTGTCATTTTTTTTTTTCTCTTCTGTTTTCCTATCTATTTTTATTTTTTGTTCTCTTTTTTCTTAAATTCCATGCAAATTTACTCAATCACTTAAATTGTTATTGTTGGCCTAAGATTTTGATATGAGTTTAAATTATTTTAATAATAACAAAACTCTTAAGTTAAATTTATAAAATGTATTAAGTTAAAAACAATCAAATATTATTTATTATCTTAGTACATTTATTTTTAATATGTAATAGCAATTATTAAAGAGGAATAAATTCATACACTCAATTTATTCTCAAGTCATTTGGTAAATTTTTTTTTTACATGTGGAAAAAGTGAGTTTAAAATGAGCTTTGTTTGAAAACCTTTATATAAAAAAATTTTAGATTAATTTGTATAAAACTTAAGTATTGTAAAGTTTAAAATAAATTTAAATTTTATATTGATAGTGAGTATGGGTAAAATTATCACACTTGTAATCTGAGATTGATTAAAACAATCTCTTAAAATTAAAAAAAATTAGACATAAATCATAATAATTTTAATAGAGTTTCTCTCTAACTCTTTATTTCAAGTTAGTAGAATTTCAACTTCTTCAGTATATCGTCATTTGTTTCAAGTTAATTCTGTTAATTAATTATCTTTGGTCAACTAGTATTTTACTCCATTAGCTTTATTTAAAAATTTAAAGTATTTCCTTAAGTTATAGTATACTAATATAATTTTTTATATTTTATTTCATTTCATAAATGTCATAAATCATTAAATCCATCAACTCAGTTATTGTTAAAATTATTTTAATTATACTGACATAGTGTTTCTTGTTAACTTTGTTAGCTGTCCTATAACAACATCCTTTCTATAACATTTTCCTTCAAATTGGTTTAGGTTTCAATAGAGAAGGTTTTCAAAAATTAAACAATTAACAAAGCCAATAGACAAATGAGATTTTATCTCAACATAATTAGTATTATCTTAACAACAACTGTGTTGATGAATTTGATAATTTAAAACAGATAGAATAAAAGATAAAAAATTATTTTAACACGATGTAAACTTAAGACGAATTTAAATAAAGTTAAATTTCCAAAATACTAATTTAATTTATATATCAAGTTATAGACGATGCCTTAATCCTATCATAATCATCTTAAGTTTACTATTTACTTTTGGCAGAAGTGACCAGTACTGGTAAAAAGAACTTACTGTAGGTTTGAATACCAAATAAAGTGTTAAGATATTTTTCACATACTTACAATCGCAAGATATGCTGAGCAATTCTTATAGACACCCGATGTACTACATTATTTATACACTTAATTATTAAGATTTATTCGGCACGTGGACTTCACTTGTATTGCATATGAATTCTTTTATATAAATTTAATCCTATCTACTAATTTTCTTAGGTGTATCATATTTCAAGTGTACCTAAAAAAAGTTCAAATATGCCTTCCTATATGCTTATAATTTGACATTATTATATGAGATTTTGTAGGTGCTATCTTCTTTTTATAACCTACTTAATGTAGGTATACATTCTTTCCCTTAGTAAACTTTATTTATTTTGTACATTCATCTTATAATAAATTATTCTCTTATTTTTTTAAAAAAATATTTAAAGTATATATCTATCTTCGCTATTATAAAAATATACACAAATATCAATAAAACTAAAATATAACAGAAATATTTCAAAATAAATAATTTATTTTATTAAAATTTTATTTTTTTAAACTTTGATTTCACTATTATTTATTTTAAGATAAAAACTATAAATTTAATTTATTATAAATTTAGAAAATAGACCATTTTTATATTAGTTTAATACATATTTAATATTTATTAAATTATATAAATAATAAATATAAAAGTATTTTGATTAAAATAGGTGTAATTATAATTCATTTTTTATTGTTAAGAACTTCTATAGCATTTTTTTTTATTTTAAAAGAAGAAAGCATACATTTTAAAAATAAAATAGAAAGTTATGTGATTTGGAGACCTTACCAAACTTAGCAACAAAGATATTATAATATCGAAGCATGATGAAAGAGCCAGAAAAGACCCTCTAGCTAGTTGATTGAGCACTGTTTATATTTTGAATATCTCTTTGTCTTTACTACTCTTACATGCTTGAAATCAAACTTCAACATTAAAGGCATTATAGATATATAGCCAGGATACATATGAAGCATGCTCGAAGACTTAGATAGGCCTTCTAGGGCAGGTATTAATGTTTGAGAGTTTTGGGTCATTTTCCAAATTATTCCTAAAATAGATATTCCCTTTTTTCTTGATTCCATGGGAATGATTTCATACCTTACCTAGGTGCCAAAATTATATTGATCATCGTCATTAACATGAAATTCATCTAAACTTAAATTGATAAGGACTCAATTGAACGGAGGGAATTAGTTGAAATGACCTGAGATAATAGTATGCTATTATATCAACGCTGTTGTAATTAAAAGAAAATTAAAATAAATAATATTTGTGGATATACAATGCATCCATGAGATATTGAGATGCTTCCTGTCCACCATGGGAACCTCCCACCACCATACACAGTACTCAGAAGTGGTAAGGCCTTTAAAGTTTATTTTAATCCCACGTGTCACCTGAAAATTGAACACAATCTTGGTGGACAACCTCATTTCAGGTCTGGATTTAATGAGTAAATTATATAATTTTTTATTTTTAAAATATATATTTTAGTCTAATTTTAAATTTTTTAACTAAAATATTTTCTATTAAAAAATACAAGAGGGTTATTTTGTTAAAAAATGCATTTAAGTTAATATAAGCGTAGTTAAAAATTTTTTAATTGGATTAAGCTGTAATTTTTTTAAAGTTTGTCTATATTTTTAAAATAAAAAAATTTGTATAATTTTAATAAAATTTAAAGAGAGTTTATATAATTTATTTTTTATTTGTCTTCTCCCAATTAAAGGGTTGAAAAAGGACTTTCAGGGTGATGTCGAAATAATGAATAGTATAGTGCACTGTTTTGGTAGCTTTAGTCGGTTAAAGTTGAAACTAAACGAAGATGGTAATAGTTGACACGCCTTCCATGGTTGGTATTTCTATATAATTAAGTATTTCTTACATACCAACTTGTTTCTATAATCGAAGTTGAAAAGTTTTTTGGTATGATTTAAATGTGAGATGTATATGGATATAGTTAATATAATGTCTTGTAGGTTTATTCCCACTTCCGTGAATATTTCCTTTTTTTTTTTACTTTATACAAGTTATGAGAATTATAAGTTTATAACTAATTAATAATAAAAAAGGCTGATGATAGTAATAATTAGCATCATCCTCTCAGGCTCTCACACGTGGAAATTCTAAGGGTCAATATTTTAACCTGAAAATTTTGATTATATACTTGTAGACCTTCCACATATATCCAATAAAAACAATAATTAATATATATACATATATCACATATTTTTGTTGGATATATTATGAATTGATAATTTCTTTCATTATATAAAAAAAGGTAGTACAGAAAATTATTAAAAAGAACAAAAAGAAGTTGAATTTTGTAACTAAAGGAGTATTTTTTTTCCCTTTCTTTTAATTAGGAGTGTGAAAAACAAATTCATGTAGTTTATAATTATCTTGGCAGCATGGCATACTAGTTTTTCCTTTTTTACAATGGAATAAAACCATGAATTCTTAGTTATGCTTGATAGAGTAGAAAGATATTTAAAAAAAATGAAAAAGAAAATAGAATAGAATATTATGATTTAAAATTACATTTAATATGACAATAAAAATAATAAAAAATTTTCATTTAATGTTTAAAAGGATGAAAATAATACAAAAATTGAAATGTAAAGTGAACAAATAACCAAAACATTCTTGTAGCAAAAAAAAAAATTAAAAAACTAACTTTCGTTAACTACCATAAAACCAAAAAAAAATAGTTGAAAACCTTTTGTTAAAGATATTTATAATTTTAAATTGAAAGATTTTAAAATTTGAGATTATTCTAAAAGCCTGAAGATAAAAATTTCTAACTGCATAATAAATTATAATTTAAGACTTTAAGTCAAGATTTTTTATTATTAAGTTATTTAAAATAATTTTAAAATTTAAGATCTTTTAATATAAAATATTACTATTATTTAAAACAAAATAATAATTTTTTCTTATCTTTCTCTAGATGGTGTTACTATTTCTCTTAAATCTATATATATTATAAACTTTATAAAAGGTTGTTACTGTTTATTAATTTCGAAGGAAGAATCACTTATGTCATGACTGAATTTGTCTCTTTGTCACTAATAAATGGAGAATGTTAGAGATATAATTCAAAATTGTTGGAATTAATTTGTGAAAAATCTTTTTAGTCAATTTGTTAATTAAAAATTAAAATTTTAATTTAATTTTTAGTTAAATCAAATAATAGTTAATTTTTATCACTTTCTACGTTTAGTTATCATTTATTTCTATATTTTAACTATTTGTAAGCTTATAAATAAACAGTCTTAGTTCTAAAATAAAATAAAATAGCAGAATTTTAATTTTTCTATTATTTTTTAGCTTTATTAAAACAGCCAATTACTTTAAATTTTTAACATAGTATTGAAGTTTTCATAGATCTTAAAGGACCTGTAAGTAATAAAAAAATTTAATCTTTAAACCTATATGGCTTCCAAATATATATTAGCTCTCTCACCCTCAAATTTTAATAGTGAAAACAATCAAATATGGGCTGTTAAGAGGTCTTAGCTTATGGTAGTGAATTTAAGATGAAAGAGAAATACCTTATTTGGGAAGCAATCTAATTCTCAATCAAATTAGAACTTCTAAAGAATAAACAAATATGGTGGAGGTAGTTGAAAAATAAACTCTTTTTTGAATTAGTTGGTAAGAAGTGCTCTAAACAATTGAAAGTTAATAAGAAAATGTATTAATAAAATAATGAGAAGTGCATCATAAAATGAGAAGAAGTGTTTCATAACTATGAAAGTGAAAGATAAGTGCTTTATGAAATTTGATGTTTTGCAATTTCGAATCGAGTGAGAGTATTAGAGATATAATTCAAAATTGTTACAATTAATTTTTGAAGAATCTTTTAGTCAATTTGTTAGTCAAAAATTTAAAATTTTATTTAATTTTTAGTTAAATCAAGTAGTAGTTAGTTTTCATAAATTTTTATATTTAGTTATCACTTATTTTTATATTTTAATTATTTACAAGTTTATGAATAAGTAATTTCAGTTCTATAATAAAATAAAGTAGTAGAACATTAACTTTTTTACTATTTTTTTAGCTTCATTAAAATAGTCTATTACTTCAAATTTCCAATAGAGAGTTGCTAGAATAAGTTAAATGTATCAAACTAATCCTTTTAACTCTTTAAAATAGTGGGCCAATGAATTTAAATTTTGTCAAATTGTATAACTCCATGATCGTCATAGCTTGGCATGCCCAACCTAAGAGTTGACCCTTTTTTTAAGCACTAATTCTATAACCCAACCCCCTAGCAATGCCCATTTCAATTTCACCCATTTAGCATATCTATTCACTTGATAACAAAAATTTGAAGAATTCCATATTTTTCAACTTCCATTATTTGTTATACTTTATTTTAGTTATTTTTGTTTGATGAGGCTTGAGTAAATTAAGTAATTATTTTTGTTTGATGATTATAACATGATGATATTGATTGTTGAAACTTGACAAACTTGTTTGATTGTTTGACATAAGACATGTTTGTTTTGGCATTTAAAGGGTTAAAAAATTCGTTTGCACACTAAAATGTGAGTTTGCCTTATAGATCAACTTGTTTGGTTTAGCATTAGATTTTCTTCCAAAATCACATTTATCCTGCAAACTCCCATTTGCACAAAAGTGAAAAAAAAAAAAAAACTTACTTCCATGTTGAACGAACTACATTTGTGGTGAAAATAACTTTTTAGATAAAAACGCTTTTAAATATAAATCATAGTCATGCAAACTCAATTTTGACCGAAATTAAATTGATAAATTGAGTTGATCCAAAATTAAGTTTGCACAGCTCCAATTCAAACATACATAGATATTAAGACTTTGAATATTTGGCTCCATTACTTGTTACTAATGTTGAATGTTATGCTATTTGCTTTAAAAAAATAAAATAAAATAAAACTTTTAGTGGCTTAAATGGTCAACTTGTTTAATTTTATTAATGGGTTAGGTTGGCATTACTTGACTCCTTTCTACTATAATAATATTATCGAATGCTGACAAAAGCCTCTGATTGACTCTGACTATAATATAATTAAAAAAAAAACTTTTACATGATTTCTAATTGAATATCAACCAAAAAAATTGTAAATTTGAACAATAAAAGCTATAAAAGATTAGAGAAAAAAGTAATAAAAATTAGCCAATTCTGTCGATCTACTTTCACATAGCAAACTAATTTAATTTGTCTCACTTATGATTTGTACATGACAGGTCAGTGGCCGAATTAGGCCAAGATGAACTATTTTGAAAATTTTATAACTAATCTATGTAATCATTGGGGATTTTTTCATAAATTAAATTAGTCTCTACATAGTTTTTTAAATTATTCCTTGCTAATCTAGATTTGATGTGTCTACCTTAAGTAAATGTAAGGACTTCTTACTCATGTATATACATGAACAACTTGGAACTTAACCCAAAAGAAAAAAGAAATATGAATTTCTTGCCTCGTGTGATCATGATATCAATGCTGTCAAATTGAAGAGTCAAGTAGAGAAGATAGAGTAAGAGTCAAAGAATTGAGTGCAAAACACTCAAATTCAAGGCTGGTGACGGACATTAGACCTGGAAGCAGAAATTCATGGTCGAAAAGTCTTCCCTTAGTTGTATCTTGTTCTGTCTTTATTGATAGCCAGAAGAAAAATTAATGTGAGAAGGTGAGAGATGATAATGGATTTTTGTTATGTACAGTGTGGCGTAAAAATGAGACTACTGAAATTAATTAATTGTTTACTTTTCAAAGATTTTGATTGAATGACCCCCTTTTTCGACATCCTTACACTGCATGTGGGTTGATGGGCCTTCTATTTGTTGCCAAAAGTGTTATTATCCATTGGCACATCTCTAAGGGCATCTTTTAAATGACACATTGAACAGAAATCCTACCAACTCTGATTTTATACAAATTTATATTTAATTTACCAATGATAAGTGTAAATAAACACACACACACACACACAGATATATATATATATATATATATATAGTTTAACTATTTAAAGGATTATTTTAACATGACATTTGGACTGATGTATTTATTTTTATGATTTAAGTAAAATTTAGCTTTCACAATTAAAAACAACACTAGGATTAAGATGTTGCACAGAACAAATTCTTCACCAAAATTTCAGTGTCGACTTTTCAATCATCACTAGCTAAAAGCAATATTTTTTTTATAATTTAACGTAAACTAATATTCCATTTACCAAAAATAGGTTAAAAGTATCATTTTAACAGAAATATATGGATCGATGTATTTGTTTTTATCATTAAGTCTAAGTTACCTTGCATACAAATTAATCAATTTATCTTTCAGTTAAATTAAAGAAATTATTTAGGCTAAGATTAATGAGAATTTATAAATTTGTTGCATGGTTTAGTATCATTTGACAAAATTATCGAATTTCTTAAATCAAATGATTATAACTTCAACATATATTAATATTTCATATGAGAAATAATATCAAACTTATGGTCGCCATACTATTGACATGTGTGTGGAATGTTGCATTTGAACGTGAAAACGTGAGAACGTGAGAATGTGTGAAAAATGCAGATCGTGGGAGCAAATCACGTTGGCTGGCAACATCTCCATAATGGTCCGAAAATTAAGGCTTCGTGAGGTTACTTCCCACGACTCAGAACGTGACATTTTCCTCGGCAAATGATGGAATTGCCGTTGAGAGAGTTTGCCTATAAATACAGGGTCCCTGAGCTCGGTTTTACATTGCTACACACCATCATTCAGTAAAACAAGAGTTTAGAAGCATCCCTGGCATTTCATACGTCAAATTCTGACCAGAAAAACAGAGGATTCGGGCAATGGCTGGAGGTAACATTTCGATCCATTTTTTTTCCATTTGGATATTATAAATGTGTTTCTATATATCCATGAAGTCTTTCAGTTGGTATCAGAGCTTAAATATACCTCTGTCTTGCCGTGTTTTTGAACTTAAAAACGTTAAAATTTTCGTGAATTTGGGTTCATTGATAGAGCCATTTTTTCATCATTTTGATATCAAAAATGGAATCTACACGAAATTCTGATGAAAATGGACTCCTGGATCATCTAAAACGGAGCTCGGAAACTCAAGAAATGACCGGGTTTCCATTTGGGTCCGAAACGGGTCATAACCCGGTCGGGTCGACCCGGTTGACCCGGCTGGAGGTCAGGGACGACTTAAACGACAAGTCGTTTTGAGCCTTCAATAAACGACATGTCGTTTTGGTCGTTTGCGTCGCTATTATGCGTTGTGTAAACGACATGTCGTTTTGGGTGTTTTGTTTTTTAATAAAATGGCCTCCGTAGGTTCGAACCCCTGACCCTGAGTATCAAGTCGCAAGACTTAACCACTGAGGCCATGCGTTGTTGCTGACTTATGTGCGCAACATGTAATATATATATATTTTTTCAATTTTGTGGAATTTTTCATTAATTTCCCTTTATGATTTATATATATATATATATGTTTATATATATTATCTTTTTGATATTAAATATACATATATAAATAAATAAATATTTTTTTTTGAACAAAATATTTTTTTGGCCAATATTTAATTAAAAATTAAAAAGTAATTTGTTTTGTTGGCCATTTATTTTGTTTAAAATTATGAAGTATATTTTAATTTTGTCCAAATTTTGGCAAAAATATTATGAACAAAATTAAATTGATTTTGACAATATTTAGTTATTTATTTGTCAAAATAATTGTGAAATTAATTTTATGCCTTTAAAATTGGCCTAAATCTTAAAAATTTAATTAATTTTAGGCAATTTTGGCATATTTAATTATAATAATTAATTTATGGTGTCATTTTATTTATGCCTAAATTTTTTTTAAAAAAAAATAATTTTTATTTTTTATTTTAGGCAATATTTATGGCACATTTAGATTAATTTAAAGAGAGAATATTAATTAAATTAATTAGTCATATTTTGTTGATTAATTGATTAATTATTGAAATTCTCATTGTGTATGCTTGTTTATGCATTATGTTAAATTATATTCAAGCATGTAATTTCATTTAGATGTCATGTGAATTGTATATTTTTAATTTAATTAAAGTTTAGCCACAGCATCTTTAATTATTTTAAAATTATACATTAAGTGTTATAATCACATAAAGTAAAATGACATCAAATTGTAATTAATTATATTTAATATGATAATTATTATCCTACAGGAATATTATCATATTTCATGTAATTAATTAGGATGGAATAGTAAGTTTTTCTTTTCTTGATTTACCCGCAGGAATTAAGAAAAGAATATAATTTACTAGTTTTATCATTAGTATATGAGTCTAATTAAATAAAATTTAGCCCACAGGTAATTTTATTTGTTACTAGGCTCATAATTTGAATTGATATACATTGCATTGGCATGACATATCATTTAAGAATATTTATTTGTCTCAAATTATTAACATAGCATGTAAATTGTGCAGCTTTTCAACCTTTAAATATTTCTGATTTTCAAGTTCCTGAATTAACTGGAGATAACTATAATATTTGGAAGGAGAAAATACTTCTCCAATTAGGGTGGATGGACGTTGATGATGCAATCAGAAAAGATGAACCTCCGAAACCCACGAATATTAGTAGTACATCAGAAGTAAATGTTTATGAACGTTGGGAGCGATCCAATCGCCTTAGTATGATGTACATTAAGACTAAAATATCAGCTAGTATTCGTGGGTCTATTGGAGAGCATCAAAACGTTCGAAGTTTGCTTAAGGCTATTGATGAACAATTCGAATCTTCGGATAAGGCCTTAGCAAGCACCCTAATGACAAAGTTATCATCCATGAAACTTACTAGCATAAGAGGTGTACGAGAACACATCATGAAAATGAGGGATATAGCAGCTCAATTGAAAACACTTGAGGTTGAGATGTCAGATTCTTTTCTTGTGCACTACATCCTGAATTCTCTGCCACAACAATATGGGCCTTTCAAAATCTCCTACAACACTCATAAAGAGAAGTGGTCAATCAATGAACTTCTAACTATGTGTGTACAAGAAGAAGGAAGGCTCATAGCAGAGATGGGTGAAAGTGTACATACAGTGACACAAGGAAGGAAGAAAAGAAAGGCCAAAACAAAAGGGAAGGGCAAGGTTCCCATCCCTGAGGACATTAAGAAAGAGTCCAAGTGTTTCTTTTGTAAAAAGAAAGGACACATAAAGACGGACTGTGTCAAATTCAAAGCTTGGCTTCAAAAGAAAGGTAACTCAATCTCATACTTTTGTTATGAATCTAATATGGTAGATGCTAGTAGTAACACATGGTGGATTGATTCTGGCTCAACAATTCACATCTCTAATACCTTGCAGGGCTTTCTAAGCCAAAGGAAGCCGGTGGGCAGTGAGCAATACATCTATTCAGGAAATAAGATGGGCTCAACTGTTGAAGCTATAGGAACATGCAAATTAGTCCTTAATTCTGGTTTTATTTTGAATTTGGAGAAGACATTTTATGTACCAAGTTTCTCTAGAAACTTGATTTCAGTTTCTAAACTTGTACCATTGGGATATTGTTTTGAATTTTCAAGTAATGAATTTAAATTATTTTATAAAACTAATTTTATTGGCAATGGTACACTTTGTGATGGTCTATTCCAAATTCAATTACGAAATAGTAACCTTTATGACTCAATGCATGTTTCTAATAGTATAGGTATTAAGAGAAATATTACTAATGAGGATTCCTCTATGTTATGGCACCGTAGGCTTGGTCACATCTCAATAGAGAGAGTGAAAAGATTAGTAAAAGATGGAGTACTCAATACTCTTGACTTTACTGATTTCAACACTTGTATAGACTGCATTAAGGGAAAGCAGACTAACAAGACTAAGAGAGGTGCTAAAAGGAGTTCTAGCATATTAGAAATCATACATACGGATATTTGTAGTCCAGATTTGGACTCTAGTAGTCAGAAATACTTTATCACCTTTATTGATGATTACTCACGATACATGTATCTCTATCTGCTTAATAATAAGCATGAAGCACTGGATGCCTTTAAGATATTTAAGGCAGAAGTAGAGAAACAATGTGGTAAACAAATTAAAATAGTGAGATCTGATAGAGGTGGTGAGTATTATGGTAGATACACTGAAGATGGACAAGCACCAGGTCCATTTGCTAGGTTTCTTCAAGAGCATGGGATTGTTGCCCAATACACCATGCCTGGGTCACCTGACCAGAATGGTGTAGCTGAAAGGAGAAACCGAACATTGTTGGACATGGTGAGGAGCATGTTGATGAGCTCTAAACTTCCTAAATTCTTGTGGACTGAAGCCCTTAAAACAGCAGTGTATATTCTTAATCGAGTTCCTACCAAGGCTGTTGAAAAGACGCCATTTGAGTTATTCAAGGGTTGGAAACCAAGTTTAAGACATATGCGTGTTTGGGGATGCCCATCTGAGGTTAGGGTTTACAATCCACAAGAGAAGAAGTTGGACCCTAGGACTATAAGTGGCTACTTTATTGGGTATGCTGAAAAGTCTAAGGGTTAGAGATTTTATTGTTCATCTCACAGTACTAGGATTGTGGAATCAAGGAATGCAAAATTTCTTGAGAATGACTTGATCAGTGGGAGTGATCAAACTCAAAACTTAAGTTCTGAAAATGATCAGTCTAATGTTCAAATTCCTACATCAAGTGATAGATTGATTGTAATTCATGCCCCTCAAGTCCAAACAGGCATTGAACAACCAATCATTCAAGATCCACAACCTGTTGACATTGACCAAGTTGATCCAGTTAATGAACAGCCTTTAAGGACTGTTGAACAAATAGTTGAACAACATACTCCCCAAGAGAATGTTGAGTCAACATTAAGAAGATCAACTAGGATGAGGAAGTCAGCAATTCCTAGTGATTATACTGTGTATCTACAAGAATGATTACAATATAGGAGCTGAGAATGACCCTGAAACGTTTTCACAAGCCATCAGTTGCAGAGAATCAAAACTGTGGCACAATGCCATGAAGGAAGAGATGGATTCTATGGCGTCTAATGGGGTCTGGGATCTCGTTGAGTTGCCTAATGGCTCTAAGGCTATTGGATGCAAATGGGTCTATAAAACGAAAAGAGACTCATTAGGCAACATCGAGAGATATAAAGCACGACTCGTGGCCAAGGGATTCACTCAAAGGGAAGGAATTGATTACACGGAGACCTTTTCTCCTGTATCTAAGAAAGATTCCCTCCGCATTATAATGGCATTAGTTGCTCATTTTGACTTGGAGTTGCATCAAATGGATGTGAAAACAGCATTCCTCAATGGAGAACTAGATGAGGAAGTATATATGAAACAACCTGAAGGATTCCCCTCTAGTGCCAGTGAACATTTGGTGTGCAAGTTAAAGAAATCCATATATGGATTGAAACAGGCCTGCCAGTGGTACTTAAAATTTCATGATGTTATTTCCTCATATGGATTTGTAGAAAATGTCATGGACCAATGTATATACCAGAAGGTCAGTGGGAGTAAAATCTGTTTCCTTGTATTGTATGTGGATGACATATTGCTTGCAACCAATGATAAGGGGTTGTTATATGAGGTGAAACAATTTCTCTCTAAGAATTTTGATATGAAGGATATGGGTGAGGCATCTTATGTCATTGGCATTAAGATCAATCGAGATAGAACTCAATGTATTTTGGGTCTGTCACAAGAAACTTATATCAATAAGGTCTTGGAGAGATTTCGGATGAAAGATTGTTCACCAAGTATAGCACCTATAGTAAAGGGTGACAAGTTCCATTTGAACCAATGCCCAAAGAATGATTTAGAAAAGGAACAGATGCATAACATTCCATATGCTTCTGCTGTTGGAAGCCTTATGTATGCTCAGGTTTGCACAAGACCTGACATTGCATTTGTAGTTGGAATGTTAGGCAGATATCAGAGTAATCCAGGTATAGATCATTGGAGAGCTGCAAAGAAAGTAATGAGGTATCTTAAAGGTACTAAGAACTACATGCTGATGTATAGACGGACTGAAAACCTTGAGGTAGTTGGCTACTCAGATTCGGATTTCGCTGGATGCGTTGATTCACGGAAATCAACATCAGGCTACATTTTCATGCTAGCCAGCGGAGCCGTATCTTGGAGAAGCGCGAAGCAGACTTTGACTGCTACTTCTACTATGGAGGCAGAGTTCGTTTCCTGTTTTGAGGCAACTTCACATGGTGTTTGGCTTAAAGGCTTTATATCTGGGTTTAGAATTGTCGACACTATCCCTAAGCCATTAAAGATATATTGTGACAACTCAGCTGCTGTCTTTCTGGCTAAGAACAACAAAAGTGGAAGTCGAAGTAAACATATCGACATTAAGTACTTAGCCATTCGTGAACGTGTCAAGGAAAATAAAGTTATTATTGAACACATTAGCACTGAGTTGATGATTGCTGATCCTTTAACAAAAGGCATGCCACCAGTAATGTTTAGGGATCATGTATCTAGAATGGGACTTAGTTCCACTTTATGTTATTGATGTATATACTATAAATATATCATTTGTAAGAAAGCCTTTATTCATTTTAAGTTGTTTTCTCATTTATGCGTATACATTAAGTTTGAGAATAACAACATTAAGAGGACCCAGAATAAGCATATGGCTTATTCATAAAGTTAAGGAAACAAAATGCATTGTGATACATGGAAGGTATTACTCACTTGTAGAGGAACTACCGCTATGATTCATGCATTTGTGTTTCAGTTAAATGTTTGAAACTTAAGAAGCCATTTTCGAACCAAGTGGGAGAATGTGGAATGTTGCATTTGAACGTGAAAACGTGAGAACGTGAGAATGTGTGAAAAATGCAGATCGTGGGAGCAAATCACGTTGGCTGGCAACATCTCCATAATGGTCCGAAAATTAAGGCTTCGTGAGGTTACTTCCCACGACTCAGAACGTGGCATTTTCCTCGGCAAATGATGGAATTGCCGTTGAGAGAGTTTGCCTATAAATACAGGGTCCCTGAGCTCGGTTTTACATTGCTACACACCATCATTCAGTAAAACAAGAGTTTAGAAGCATCCCTGGCATTTCATACGTCAAATTCTGACCAGAAAAACAGAGGATTCGGGCAATGGCTGGAGGTAACATTTCGATCCATTTTTTTTCCATTTGGATATTATAAATGTGTTTCTATATATCCATGAAGTCTTTCAATGTGAACACTCAATCCGTCAAAATAGTAGATGCCTACAAATATATGAGTTTCATCTTGATTGGTATGATTATAGTATTTGAAACGATAAATAAATAATGACACGTTGTTATGAAATACATATGACTTTGCATGCATGATCACTATCAAGATAAAATATAAGACAAAGGTGCCTAATTACTAGTGCCCATGCATATTCTACGATACCCAGTTTAAACAACACATAAGCCAAGAAGATAATGTGACAAGTGTTGAAAATATGGGTCATCTAGTCAAGCTTTATACTATTGCATTTGATAAAATAATAATCAAATGCAAATTTGGACGTTATTTTCTTATCATGTCATTTTACTGATATTCTTACTTTCGTATAATTGGCTTGTTATTAAAAATACAAATAGCGTACGCTAATAGTAAAAGTAATAAATGTTGATCCTAAGCTTGATTAAATAATGAGATGGATGGTCAATGACCAAGAGATGAGAGCATAGTTGTTCAACTTTTTTGAATTCATTTTTGTTATCAAGTTATATTTTTACTTGGACTTGATGAGACTTCCCATGTGACATGTGACATGAGATTAGATGTAGGATTTTTGTAGCCTTTGAATTAAGGTTATCCTTCTATTTGTTTATTTTAACTAAGAATCTTGTAATTATCATTAAAATAATTTTTTTAGTATTATAATTAGGAGCATCTTCAAATTTTGCTTAAATTAAATTCATATGGTCCAAAATTTGTGACTCAAGTAGTCTTTCTTTTTTTCACATAGGAGATCTTGATATACCTTATTTTATCTATTGTCTTGCTTTTTAACCTCAAGACTCCTGCCTCTTCTATAACCAACAAAATTTTTTAAAATGATCAACACATTTAATGTTTATGATTACATAAAAATATCTTGTCATAAACAAGGCCATAAAAATAAATAAAAATATCAATACATCTATTTTTTTTATAATTCACATTATAAAATTTAAGTGAAATTAATGTACTTGAATTTTTTTTTAAAAGTGAATTAATTAGCAGGGGCAGGACAATAATTGGAGGAAAGCGAGGGCCTTGAAGCCGAGCAAATTGCAATTGCAATTGCAACACTGGCAAGGTGTCCCACAACAAGACTTTGAAGAAGCTAAAGTGGGCCCAGTCATTGATGACATAGATCAGCCCCTCCTTATTGACCAAGGAAGTGGAAATGCGCGCGCTTACATTCACATTCACACTTTTGGACACATTCAAAGTAAAATAATTGAAGCTACTTTTCAAATCTTATCCCATCCTATTCGGTTGACTTGCTTGACTTACAAAATATGCATATAAGAAGTTTATTCCTTTGTTAGCTAACATTTTACTTAATTTTTGTTTCATTTATATAATTTAAAAATTCATAATTTAATATCTAATTTTAAATTTTTATCTAATGATACTAAGAATTGGCCACTTTAGCCAATAATGGGTTGAGATGGCCTAAAATGGATTTCAACTAAAGTGAGAAGAGAGAAAGAAAAAAAATAATAAGTCTTACTTTGTTTAAGATTTACATATCATATGTGGGACTCATTTTTTTTCTCTTTTTTTTTCCCCTCACTTTAATTGAAATCCACTTTAGAGTATCCATTTCCAGCCCATAATATAGTATTTTAATATTTTAAATATGTAAAATTCTTGCTAACTCAACTTATTTATTGGAATCTATCAATAATCATTTTCACCAATGCTATGAGTTTGTTCTTCCTCTTCATCACTGTCATAGGCTAAGTTTGCTTGAATTTTATATATTTAAAATATTAAAATAATATATTGTTGGCTAGATTAGTAGATTGTCATGACTCTTACAACGAGATTAATGATAAGGGTGAAGATCTTTTAGAACCATATGATTTTAATTCTAAACATTTAAGTTGTAAGAATCCAATTAAAAATAAGGTGAAACTCTAGAGATCAACAACATAATTAAACTTAAAATAAAAAAGTGACGAAATTATATATTTGAAAACATTACATTTTTTAGTTATGATACAATAATTATTAAATATTACTAAATATAAAACAATTTTTACTTGTTTTGTTATATTTATTACTACAATTATATTTATTAATTACATAAAATCAAATTAATTTTATTAAAATTTAAATAATTTAATATTTTAAAAACTTATTCAATAAAATATTATTCAATATTTAATAATTATTACGTCATAACTGTGATACATAACAATTTTCAAGTTTATAATGTCATTAGTTGTAAGAAACTATTGAATTCAGAATTATTCCTCAAAGTAAAAATAATTTTTTTGATCATCTTATGTTCTTTCATAAACGTATTTTGTAACTGGTCATTTTATTCACATATGACTTGTTATTGTATAACTTTTATACTTGTTTTACCTGAACAGAAGCATAAGAGTCAAACCTAAAAATAGTAACTAAACCTAAAAGAAATGAAACTTATTGCACCATAATTATTCCAGGAAAAGTAATAATTTTGATGAACTCATGTTCTTTAACAAATGTCTAGTTGTTTTGTTCACACATTCACTTGTTATTGTATGCCTTTTATACTTCTTTTTACCTGTAATTTAATGTTATTATACAATAATAATAAAGGGACATTAAAAGAGTACGGAGAAAAAAGGTAAAATTTATGGTATAAATAATCCATATATGCTGCTGCGAGTTACGCCTTGGTTAGATTGAAATCAATTTAAGAAATTTATAAGGAAAGATGCTTTGACCAGTAGGCAGAAGGAGCATCAAGCAATCTATCTAGGCAGAGAGATGGCTAGGTTTTGTTGTTTTCCGTGGCTCAGATTAGCAATATACCCTTACTTTATAACCCATGAACTGCGAAATCCAGGGTTGTCTTTTCTTTATGGAAATAAAATTAATGAAAAGCATGCTTTGTAATTAAAAGCACTTCCTCTATATATTTCCATCCACATGCCTTTCTTTGCCAAATGCCTATAAAAATATAAAGAGCAACCTCGTTTCTTATCTTTTCTTCGCATTTGTAGTTATTGTTAAGGTCGCTTGTAAAGCGTTGGCTCAGCTGGTTAAATAAATTTATGTTAAAATTTGTATATTATATATATATATATATATATATATATATATATATATATATATATATATATAGTTCAGAAATTTTATTTGACTAATGATGCTGTTTGGTGATCAACTTTTATATTTTTTAACACTCAAGAATTTACGACTTGTTAGACAGGGGAAAAGAAATAAATTTTTTGGTGTGTTTATTATATTTTTGTGATTATTATTTAATAATTATTATTTATTTTTTAACTTTGTAAAATATAAGTATGAGAATCGTTTTCTATCATTAAAATTACTTTTTTATTTAATTTTTTTTATTTTATTTATTTTCATTCTATATACTAATTAAGCTGTGAAACAATTGAATGGCTTTTTATATAATTATCTTTTGAATTGAACGTTTACTTACTTTTTTGAGATTCTAGACATATCACTTTTGTCATTGGCAACTTTTTTTTTTTGGAAAAAAAAAAAAAATGCTTAGTATCATTACCAAGACAAAATTACTTGAATTTCAAAGCTTAAAAATAAACTGTTAATTTAGCCTTTAAATTATTAGGCATATATTTAGTTTTAGTTAACAAAAATGAATGAGTGAACTAATTAGTTTATGAAAATTATAATTTTGTTACACATTATCTTTTTATCAAATGATTCAGAACTATCATAGAATTTATATGTAACAAGTTTTTTATTCTTAAAAACTAATTCATACGCTTGATAATTTTCAATAACTTTAGCTAAGTAGACTTATAATAATGTAGATATCAAATGATTGACATACTCATAACTTGTTAAGTGAATTTGAAAAAAAGGGTGATGAACAACAAATAGGATTAGCTAAGCCTGACAAAATCAATGACCAACCAACCCAACGCGACTCCACTTGACCCAGTAACAACTGAACATAGCTCATACCGCCTAAGCACGCATCCATGACCCTCCGAAGCATCCACAGAGCAATGGGGCATTATGGTTCTATTCCCATGAACTCCTGTGTCCGCCTGCATCCTTATCATGAAGCCAATGATTGCCTATATCTATCTTCTTGCAAAGATCTTATCAAGAGTTAACACGTGTCTCTCCCCTCGCCATCATCCTCACCACTTAGAATTATCATTTTACCTCTAACCCTCGACTACTTAAGGTTTGTGTGCACTAGGTATGTATTTTACTTTTGTTTACTACCCTCCATCCTTAACTCACTATTGATTTAAGTATTAGAATGTTTGTCAGAGCTCAATGCCTCCTTTTAGAGCTTATACTGGAGTAAAAGCAAAGCCAAGAATACATCATCAAAATACCAAGCATAAAAAAGTTCTTTTTTGTGCCAAACCCATATATGTAGTTGAAATTGATTATTCATGGTTATTTGTCAAATCCAAGTATTATTTAAGTCTAAAACCAGAAAACTCTGCCACAAAATTAACTTCACCAAAGCAAAATACGTATCCAATCGTGAAAAGGAACTTGGATTGTTCAAACTCAAATCCCCTGTCATATTCAGGATTATCCGTAACAAAATTTTCTTACGACTAGTAAAAGCATTTTCTGAGCAACCAAACAGCGAGGCATCAAAACTAAAGAGTTTTCAAGTTGCGGTTAGGCAGGAGCTCTCAAAGGGACCGGTTAGGCAGGCAACGCTGGACCGACATTAAACCGGCCATGGACATGAACGGACCATTGGACTAGTACTCATTTGGCATCAAATTAAAATTGACAGCATCTGTTTGTGATTTTGCCATCTCCGACCCCACGCATCACCTCCAATTTGCATTGTGTACGCCGACTTGTCTTAGATTTAAAGAGAAATTTTTCCTAAAAACTTTAATTTTATAAATATGATATTCAAGAATTTTAAAAATTAAAATTTTTCTAAAATATTAAAGGACCAAAGTTGCCATTTATACTTTCTAAAGTTATAACTTGATTTTTTGATGTTTCAGGCGGAGGATTTTGAATTTATTGCTAATCTTAGATAAAACACTATTATAATATCAAAAAAATCAAGTTATAATTTTAATGAATATGAATCATAATTTTAGAAAGTGCTATTAGTAAATTTGGTTTTGATTTTTTTAAATTAATTTTAAAAATATTTTAATATTTATTTTTATAAAATTATGGTTTTTATATAAAATTTTCTCATAAATTTAACACCGCTCAATTCATATAAAACAAGAATTACATTATTCAACAAACAGTGAAACTCAGACATTTAATTGTTCTCACATGATTTTTAAATAATGATGATAAAAAAAATAATTGATTTTTTAAAAGTAATTGGAGCTTATAATACAACTGTGATATGGTGTACTACTGAATCTAAAATAAAAACATTATTGCACTCTAAGGAAGGCACTAAAAATGACATTTTTGGGGGTAAATTTTAAAAAAATTATAAAGATTGAGTTTTCTGACAGTTACATCTATTTTCAAATTATCACTCTACTTATTAAAAAATGAATTAAATTAACAAATGTATTTATTATTAAGTTGATTAGTTTTAGTCCATAAATATTAATGAATTCACTAGTTAGTCATACCAAAATCTCTTAGACTACTTAATAAAAAGATTAAGATGCTTTAAATTTGTTATTTCTAAACCAATTCATACACTCATTTAATTTTTAAGCTAAAATTAAATAAACTTGACTATTGAGAGAGTCAATTATTAATTTAATTGCACTAGGAATCTCATAATAATAAATTTATAAGTAAATTATTACTTTTTTTTTTTGGAAAAGTGACTAACTTCTCAAAAATAAAATTTATTAATCCCTGTGACTAAAAGACAAAAAAAATTATTGAAGAACTAAACTAAGAAAACCAAATTACAAAGTTATTTATCTTTCAAAAACAGAAAAATTTATGGGTAGGAAATTATATACTAATATTACCGTTTTTATGTAAGGTTGGAGATTGGGGGGGTCAAGTGCTATCATGTGGGACATAAAGCCAAAGGTAAGGGGATGTAAGCCACTGCTCTAAATAAGCACACACCCTCAAGCTCATATCCTGCATTCTAAACCATCACTTCTTCTTATGGCCACAAACAAACACTTCCTTCCTCTTCTTCCTCCTCCTCCTCCTCTCCTCTCTCTCTCTCTCTCTCTCTTTGCTTTCTCTGTTTGAGTAATCTTAAACTGATTCAGATGGCAGTTGAATTAGCAACAGCCCAGAAAAGTAGTACTCTTGAAGATTTTGATCCTCAAAAGAAGCCCAAAAGGAGTAAGTATGCTTTCGCTTGTGCTATTTTGGCCTCCATGACTTCTATCTTGCTTGGTTACGGTGAGTTGCTATCTATCTATTTATCTAAGCCTCGTATTCTTCTTCATCAACTCCTTGTAACCAACGTACAATATGGTTTCATTCTCTTTCAGCCTCTCTCCCTTTCTCTGTTTCAAGAGAAAAAAAAAGCTCAAAATTGGGAAACCTTTTCCTTTACCACATAAAAGCCTTTAGTTTTCGCTCAAAACGATAAACAGAAAAATAAAATAAATTAGTGTTTTTTTAGGTGTTTGTTTTTAGCTAAAATATAATATGAAAAAAAATGTTTTTGAAATATCCTATTTACGTAGTGTTAAGTTGTACAAAATCTCCAATATTATCATGTCACTAGAGAACTTGTTCATTAGAACACCTAAAAACTATCGAATATTTTCACTTAAAAATTAGTTAAGTGCACAGATTAATATTAAAATTGATAAATTTGTTTGCCCATACTGATTTTGGTAATTAAAATTAAATCAACCAAACAATTTGGTGAAAAAATTATTAGTTTCCTGCAAAAACGATTTAACTTTGTGTTGTGCTCAACGATGAAACTTTGGCATGATGTTACAGATATTGGTGTGATGAGTGGAGCTGTTATATATATAAAGAGAGACCTAAAAATCTCCGACGTGCAAGTGGAAATCCTCATAGGGATCATCAACCTCTACTCTCTCATAGGATCTTGCCTTGCCGGAAGAATCTCGGACTGGATCGGCCGCCGTTGCACCATCGTTCTCGCCGGAGCAATCTTCTTCGTTGGAGCCATTCTCATGGGCTTCTCACCAAACTATGCCTTTCTCATGTTCGGCCGTTTCATCGCCGGCATTGGCATCGGATACGCCCTTATGATAGCCCCGGTCTACACCGCCGAAGTCTCCCCGGCTTCCTCTCGTGGCTTCCTCACTTCCTTCCCTGAGGTCCCTCCATAACTACCTCTTTTTCTTTGTTTTCAAATAGTATTATTCTTTTTTAATGCCCTTTGTTCTAACTCAACCATATTTCTTACTGAGAAAATTAACTACTGTATTCATCAATATATAGACGAGAATATTTATATTTTCAGTCCTTATAATATTTTAAAATTAAAATATTATATATATATATATATATATATATATGAAATGAATTACGCAATTTTAAAATTGCCAGAAGATAAAATTACACCTCTCTGATGATGGACCACTTAACTAGAAGTCATGTAACCAAAAAAATCATCTAACAATCATACTGAATAATTGTCATTTTGTTAAATATTTATGTTAAACTTCTTTTTGAATTATTTTTTTAACATTAAAAAGAAAAATTTAAAATCTCTAGTTAGATTCTATTTAGGGATGCTCGATTCCCTGAAACTGAGATATGCCAACGGGAATATAGTATATTTATCCTCAAATTCTCCTTTATTTCTATTAAATGAATATATATTTAAAAAGAGAAGTACACATACGGAATAAGCATTGAAAGCCGTTTTTTCCATGTGAAAAATAGTGCATTTTTACAATCATTACTAATTTTGTCATGCGTTATCAGGTTTTCATCAACGGTGGGATTTTGTTTGGCTACATTTCCAACTATGCATTTTCTAAGCTACCACTTCACCTAGGCTGGCGGCTCATGCTCGGAATCGGCGCCATTCCTTCCATACTGCTCGCAGTGGGAGTGTTAGCCATGCCCGAGTCGCCTCGATGGCTAGTCATGAGGGGTCGACTTGGCGATGCTAGCCGAGTCCTTAACAAAACTTTAGACTCTGAAGAAGAGGCTCGGCTAAGGCTAGCCGACATCAAGGAAGCGGCTGGGATCCCCGAAAGCTGCAACGACGATGTCGTTCAAGTAGCCCAGCAAAACAAAGGCGAAGGTGTATGGAAAGAGCTGTTCCTTTATCCTACGCCAGCGGTTCGTCACATTGTAATCGCTGCCCTTGGGATACACCTCTTTCAACAAGCGTCTGGCATAGACGCCGTCGTTTTGTACAGCCCCACAATCTTCAGGAAGGCTGGTATCAAATCGGACACGGATCAGCTTCTCGCAACCGTAGCCGTTGGATTCACCAAGACAGTCTTCATCTTGGTCGCTACGTTCATGTTGGATCAGGTCGGGCGACGCCCGTTGCTGTTGAGTAGCGTTGGAGGTATGGTACTCTCACTTGTTACTCTCGCAGCGTCCCTTACGATCATTGATCATTCAGACACGAAAGTAATGTGGGCCATTGGATTAAGCATCGCCACCGTGTTATCGTACGTCGCGACGTTCTCAATAGGAGCGGGTCCCATCACGTGCGTTTACAGCTCCGAGATCTTTCCGTTGAGGCTACGTGCTCAGGGTGCGGCTATGGGAGTTGTGGTGAATAGGGTGACAAGTGGCGTCATCTCAATGACTTTTCTATCCTTATCCAAGGGGATCACCATAGGTGGGGCCTTCTTTCTATTTGGAGGAATTGCCACTATTGGATGGATCTTTTTCTATACTTTGCTCCCGGAAACACAAGGCAAAACCCTCGAGGAAATGGAAGGGTCTTTTGGTAAATTCGGTGCAAAGTCTAACGTGGATAAAGCAGCTCACGGTGACAAAGATGGGAACGGCCACATCCAATTACAAAACAATGACCGAACCTAGATGAGGTGTGTTTTACTATACACCGGAGTAGTGTTGTAGTATTGTATGTCTTTAGATGCGGTAAGCCTTGTGTATAATGTAAGGAAAAAGTGACAAATTTCATAATTGAAAGTGGTATATTAGTCAAATTGATGAAGACGGGATGATGGCTATATTTTTTCTTTGGTTGTAAATTTTTCTTTTTTCTTTTTTTCCTCTTTATTATGACAAGAAATCTTGTGTGGCTCAAAAGGAAGTGGTCCATGGCACAAATTTGATTTTCCCACAAGCACAGAAAAAATGGCCTTACATTCATCTTTCTTTTTCTTTAACGTCAATTATTATATTTTCCTTAAATAATATTATTTTTTAGTCATATACATTCAATCTTTTAAAAATTAAATCAAAGAAAAGTAAAAAATATTTTATAATTCAATAGTCCAACCACGTTTGAATCAAAATTAAATTATTTTTCTAGATATATGTGAAAAAACATAAATATATATATAATATTTTACAATTAAATTAATATAATATTATAAAATAATATTTAAAAATATATAAACATTAAAAAATATAAAAAATTCAAAACATATTATATATGTTAACAAATTTATGTGTAATGAATTGAGCAAAGGTTATAAAATATCATAAATTTCTATTATAGAATATTACATTTTTTATAAAAATGAAAATAAAAAATTAACTTTTGACTGATTTAATGTTAAATTGATTAATTTTTACTTTTTTTTTATTAATCCCCAACCAATTTTTACTTTGGTTGGCTTTAAATGTCAAATGAACTGATTTCTTAATTAGTTTATTAGGTTTTCAATTCAACCAATTGGATTGTTCTAATTTTCATGACCATGGATATAGTAATGCATAGTGAAAACAAAAGCTATGGTTAAAAATATTCAAAATCCTCTTAGTTTTAATAATCAAGTTAATGACAAATAATATTTTTAAAGCATATAATTACAATTATTTGTCCTTTATATATTGGATTATATAGTTCTAACACATAGTATTATTGTTTATTCTTAGTTAGAATGTCAAAACTCAAATTTTAGGCTATGACTTATGCATAGACTAAGTCAATCTAAAACAAGCTCAGCCTAACAAACCTAAAGAAATACACTCAATTAACCATGATAAACAGAGAAGATCTCAAAATTTATATCACACTTCCAAAATACATAATTTATTTCACAAAGTCACTTTGCTTGCCTACAATTTGATAAACCTTCCTTGTAGTACAAACACTTCACAATTTGTACAAACAATCTCAATTCAATAATTAACATTTTGTTTAAATAAAAATGATGAAAAGAAAAAAGAAAAAATAAAGTGAACGACATGAATAAACTACAATTTTCATACTATACTATCTGACTCTATACTTGATAGTCATGATGTCACAGAGTCCTCTATCACTATCATCTAATAAGGACCTATCTATCATGTTTAAGAAGGCACGCTAGTCTTAAAACACTTTACTTGATTATCTACTAATCTAAAAAAAACAAAAAGGAGTAAAGTAAGTCTATTATTGACTTAGTGAATACATAGATAACAAAATGCGCAGAATAAAAACAAGGGTACTTGAATTTTTTACAATCGAATAATATTAATAAAATAAGGCTAAGATATCAATTAATATATTAAAATAAATAAATAAATATTTTCATTCAAGTAATAACCAACTTTAGAAAATATAAGATTTTTTTTAAAGGTAAGCAAATAAAAACTTGTTGGATGGATATTGTATGAAAGAGCATATCACGTTACTTTTCACAATGCCATTGCACTATACTTATTTCCCATTTCAATATCATTACACTTGTCACATATGAGTGCCATTGTATTTTTCTCATTACACATCTTAGCACCATCATACTTTTCTTATTCCATATCTAATTGCTATTGCACTTTAATTATTTCACATCTTAGGATTACTGCACTTATTTCACGTTTTAATGCCTCCATACTTTATTTATTTCATATTGTAATGCCACTACACTTTATTTTACAAATTTCTTTCTTAATTCCATTACACTTTTCTTATTTCATAATATTAAAGTATTATTGTGCTATTTGTTACATCTCATAGTATCTTTGCGCCTTTCATTACATTTCAATTTGATTTAGCACGTTCATGCTGTCATCCTCGTTAATGGTTATAGAGTTTATACTATATCTCATCCATTATATTTTTAAATATATAATATATACTAATAATAAGACTCAAGGAGACATAGATCTATTCTTAAAAACACTATCATAAGGAAAAAAATGTTTCTATAAATACTGCACCAAGCATTCCATATTATTTAATATATGATTTAGGTTTTCAAATTTTATAAGTAACATACTAAATATATCATATTATTTAATGTGAGACTTAGACTTTCATAATGTAATCAAGAAGAAAGAAATACTCTTCTTAAGTGCCACACAAATCATAAATAATTTAAAAAATTATTACAAAAATTCAAATTTAATTAAAATATAAATTTAATTTATATGAATAAAATCTCATCATAGATATAACTTTAGTAAAATATAAGATAACAAAATAATGATTTATCACTCTTATTACTCTACTCATAAAAAAAATTATTACTTTTTTAAAATAATATAAATAAATACTATATCATAAACGAATAAATAATAAATAATGATTTTTTTAAAAAATATAAATATGTTAAAGATATATATATTTATATTATAATTACCAATTAATTAAAAACAAATCAACTTTAAGAAAATTATATAAGAAAAATTAGAATAAGATAAATAACATATATCTATATATATATGTATGTATAATTACTAGTTAATTAGGAACAAATCAAATATAAGGAAAATTATATAGAAAAAGTTAGAATAGAAAAAATATTATATAAAATAACTAAAAGAGATAATTTGAATAAAAATTCATGATATAAAAAAAGTAATATATCAAGAATTTTACCATTATTTATACTTTGCATCTTTAAGAACATTCTCATATCATTGAATATTCATAAATTTCATCCTTATTTATCAAATATTTTGAAATTGAAGATTTAAAAAAAATAAAGAAAAAAGATTTGCATCCTTGTAGCAGCAAAATAAGAATTATTTAAAGTGATATTTGAAATAAGAAAAATATAATCAAGATATAAATGAAATGTGTTATCTTGCTATTTATACATTCACCATTAAGAACTAATTGTAAAGGGTCCTTCAAGGTATAATCTCAATTAATAGGATACCTCAACAATACCTAAAATCACATTGAGAATAAAGTTATCAACAACTATCATATTAATACCTTATAATATTAATTTGACTAAATATAAATTATAATAACTAGAGTCCCAAATTTAATTTAAATTCTTTGTCATTATTACTAATTCTAGATCTAGATTTTTTTTTCCTTAAACTTCTTAAATTTTATTTAAGTTTAAAAGTTATGTTATGAAGATTGTTAGATGAAAATTTGAAGGTGAACTTGCACTTTGGAGGATTAAACTCAAAAGCCCTAAATTAAAAGTTTTAATAATAATAGAAGCTGTAGCCTCTTTGTGAACAACCACCGCATGAGGATGGTGGAGTAGAATGTGGTAGTGGTGATTAGAACAAGTGGCATGGTGGCTGCACAAGAGATTTGTTAATGGAGGGAAGAAAAAAAAAATGAATAGTTCTAAAGGTGGGGGTTGTGTTTGCAAAAGTGGGGGAGAGAGAAAAGGAAAACAAGAGAAAAGAGAAAAAGGAAAAAGAGAAAAATAAAGGAATCTAGGATTTCTTACTACTAAAATTAGAGTAAAGCACCAATAAATTTATTTTAAAACCCAATAACTAAAATAAAATCTTATAAGTATTTAAATCTAATAAAGATGATTTATTTGAAAACTTTGAGTTATAAAAGAATCTTATTAAGCTTTAAATAGGTATCTAAATAACTTCATAAGATAATTTTTAAGTTTTGAAATTTAACTAAAACTTATTGATTTTTGCTTTCTATCTTAAGATAATTTATTTAATATTAACAAATATTTATAATTTATTATTATTATTATTATTATTATTAATGTCACCTTTTTTAGGTTATTACATAGAAAACCTTGACATATGCATTTTGTGAGTCTTATAGGTCCAAAAATCTTGATAGGCCTAAGACAATCCAATCAACAAGACTTAGGAAATTCAAACTTATATAACAAGTTGTTCTAAATAGTAGGTCTTAGATCTCTAAGCATAATAGGTCTCTCTAAACAAATAATTTCATTAGGTCAATCGGTATAATTATCATAACTAGCTTACCTTAAGGAGGATTATAAATAGGAAACCTTCCAAGACTAGCAAAATCAAAACAACAAGAAGTAAGATATGTCATAACTTATGTAACTTAACTCATCATTACATATCAATCTCAGCCTAGCCAAACTTTATACAAGCACTTTTATTTTTGTATTACTCTTATATCCTCTTAACATCTCTTAAGTTTCTCTCTCATATAATAACTCGATCCCTTCGAAACACCTCTTCCTCTTGAGTTGCTAACAATCCAACTTAAGCAGCATAGGTAACATTTAATGTAACAAGCGATGGTTATCTTATTCTATATAATCATTTGGAAGATCGTCTCACACCAAAGAATCAACTCGTATCAATTTTTATTATTTGAATTTTCATGAAAATTTGCTGGAACGTGACTAAGCATGAATTGTAGAAGAAAACAATTAAATAGAAAAGGAAAAGAAATAGGCAAGATATTGTTTGCATTAATTTGTTGAAGCATCAGGACAAAGACGTTTCTCCAATTAAGAAAACAGGCCTCGTTGTCTATCTGAGAAATGTTTCTAATAATGCTCTAATATTAAAAAAATTAAATATTATTATTTACATTTTTACAAATGATAATATATATATATATATATATATTGAATTTAAGATTTAAGATCTTACCCAATCATAATTTAAAATTAAATTACATGTCAACATTTAATAGTATCATTTATTTTTTAGCACTATGTGATACTAAAAATGAGCTCGTCTGTCTCACAAGTCAACTAATGAAGTTAACTAGCATTAAATTATGTGTCTATTTAATGTTGCAACTGTGGGGTATCTAGATTCCAATGGTGAAGGTGATTGTGGGGACGAAAGCATGTGATATTTGTCTTGAGATAAAGAACATGGAGTTTCATGAATCATCTAATTGTGTCTAAGCCCTTGAGAGATCACACTAGACCTATTAACAAATTACAGGAACATGTCTTTATATCTTTTGCCATCCTCAAAAACTTTGTTATTTGCAAAATTTAATGCTAAAGACAGCAAATGAGTTGAAGAGAGAGGACCAAACTGAACAACGACAATGTTGGATGTTTAGCGGGACCCAAATTCAAATCCATTATGGACAAAAGTTATTAGGTATAATTTCTAAGTATTTAATATTAAGTTATTAATAAAATTTTTGATAAATGAATATTTGTTATAATTCATCGTTACATAATTAGATATTTTAAAATATTATTTGTAATATATTATATGTATTTATTAAATAATTTAATAATAAACATTTAAATTTTTTTTTGAAAATGTTGCACATCCATTTCAATTACTGCCAAGGTTACTAAAGTTCTGACAAAAAGACAAAATGCTTGTTTGGATGGGCTTTTCTTGTTAAGCCCAAGTGCTTATTTCATGGGCAATAAATAAAGAAAGCCTAGGTCATTCTTTCAAGTGAGGTATTATATTAAACCTTGATTTTTTATTGTATTGACGGCTTATTTAGTACATTGTATAAAGTTTGATAATATAAGTTAATATAATGTATTATAAATTTATTACTTGTTTGGTACAAATAATATATTGTATAATTTTATACATCAAACTTTTTTATATATTAAAATTATATATAACCTAATCAAATATTAGAGAATAGAATTAAGGCTGATTAGGTTTTGATATATAAAGTTTTATTGATATTTTTTTATTTTAACCCCTCACCTATAGAAGTATTCATTGCTCAGGCTAGATCAGGTTTTGTCCTAACCTGATAGGGATGATCATGGGTAGAGAATTAGTATAGTCTGGCATCTGCCTGATTTTGCACTAGGCTTTTCTTTTTAGGCTTGATACCTAGACCTAGCCCAGTTCAATTAATATTGTATAATTTTATACATCAAACTTTTTTATATATTAAAATGATATATAACCTAATTTAGGAAATGAGATTAAGGCTGATTAGATTTTGATATATAAAACTCTATTGATACTTTTTTATTTTAATCCCTCACCTCTAGAGGTATTCATTATTCAAGCTAAATCAAGGTTTTGTCTTAACTTGAGAGGGATGATCATGGCTGAGAATTGGTGTTTAGTATCTCACTTGATTTTGCACTAGGCCTTTTTTTTTTAGACCTAATACCAAACCCAAATTCAATTAATATTGGTTAGGATTGGGCTAATTGGACCATTTTTTTTAATTTTTTTGTAGAAATTATAAATTACTCCTAAAAATGAAATTTTTATATAAGTTTTTATAAAATAATTTTAAAAAATAATAAGATTGGGACGAGCCATGCCAAAGTTGATTCAGTATTAGATTTGACTTAGTTAGTTTAATATCAAGTCAGGCTAAATTGGTTTACCAAGTCACTTTTTTTCATTAATATTTGGTAAAAAAAATAAAAAAATTCATATAAATTCTTGTAAAATTATATATTTTTCCTAAAAAATAAAATTTTTATAAAATAAATATTTAAAAAAATTCATAGAATCGACCCAAACTAGTGTCCAAACCAGTTTGTTTAAATTGTTTTTTGGCTACTTGGCCTAGGTCACCTAGGCTGCACATCCATATTCCCTTTCTAAAAATTAATATAACGATAAATTGAGATAAATATAATATATTTTTTAAGTAAAGAATATTATTATCAAAAGAGTTAATTTTTTATTACATGTAATTTATACAATACATTACCAAATAAATAGTATTATTATCTTATACAATACATCATCTCATACAATTTCATATAAAATATTACATAGTCTTAAAACTTTATTGGGTCTTATCATATTTGCCTTTATCCTATTAAACCTTATCCAATACAACGTATTAAATGGGCCATAAAAAGCATAGAGCTACAATGCCGCTCATACAAGATACTATTTTATTTATTTATTTATTTGTAATAATAATAATAATAATAATATTTGTGAAGTTTTATTCTCAGTCATGGACAATTATAAATCCTTGTTTTAAGAGTACCAACTAAAAGTGGATTGAAAATTTGTACTGTTGATAAGGATGGAGAGCCTTAAAAAAAAAGAAAAAAAAAGAAAAAAAAAAACCCATGTCATGTATAAGAAAGTATTCAGCATTAGGTCAAAGTCTCCACAACCTTGACGCTTATGCTTCCCTACTATCAAATTTTACTAAATCCAAACATTTTCATGCAACCCTAATTTATTGTATTTTGAATCTATTAGTATCTGAAACAAGAGTTGCCAAGAAAAATTTAAGAAAATTATTTTTTTCTCAATTTTGTACTATTTGAAGCAATTGCACTTCAAATATTTGTCTCATTATTCATATTATTTTAATGTAAATTTCTATTTTTGTTATGCGTCTGCTGACCCGTAATCCATGCATTGCACTGGTTATACTAGCTTAGTCTAAAACTTATGGTCCAAGTTAGTTTATTTTGTTTTTTTTGGTGAAGTTGACTACAATCATAATTATCAAATAATAGCTAGTTGTCTTCTTCTCTTGCAATAAAAAGACAATTCTAATTTTTAATTTAATTTAAGGAATACAAAGGAGAGCCCCATCCCAACCACACCGATCCTTGACTTCAACTACTATAGATGAAGAGCTGAAACTAATTCAACTTCGATGGATAAACTTTTTGCTTGCCTGCCACTCTTTTCAACTTCACTATCTTACTTAATGGTTTTATATATACTATAATACCAATATTACAAGATCACAAGATATAATTAATATATATATATATATATATATATATATGTATAATTTAAGATGTCATGTCCTATTTAAGATAAGTCTTAGACACGTATGATTGTTTTTTGCAAATGACTGATTTTCCACTAAATTTTGGACGTCTTGATACCAAGGACAGCACCAGGATATACACAGTTAATATCCCTTTGGCATCTTTTAATGCCCCAGAATCGGAGCATCAATTTCATAATATACTTAGTTAAGTAAGGTCATATTTCAACAAGAGAAGACACTATTTTGCTTAGGTGAAAGATCAGGCAGAAGGAAAGTTGGTACAAGGTTTTAGCCTCAGAGAGTCAGAGTCATATATTCCGTAGCAATTATCATATGATTCTTTTGTTTTTGTTTGGGTTATACAGCTGATGTGACTCTCAAATTGAAGTTGAATGCTTATTACTAGAGCATTAAGACATTTTGAATCATGATTGGCAACAACTACCTTCGCAATATTACTACAATGAAACTTATACCAATTACAAATCGGGTGTTGTGTTTTTTTTCCCTTTTTTATCAAATTTTTGATCGAGAAAATCGCAACAAGCAACAACAAAAGAGGAAAAATAAAACAAAAAGAAAGATAAGTATACTAGTCTAAAGACGTGCTAGATATAATATTGACGATATAACGAAGATTACATTTTAAGGAATTTCTACTTAAATTAACATGTTTAGAAGCGCATAAGAACGATCTTTTGCTAATATTATTAGAAGTTCCATACGAGTTTATTTAGCTTGCGTAAGTACGGAATTACAATTTGAAACCACATTTCAACAAGGTATCGTCTATTCACGTAATGTTATCACAATTTAAGACTTTGTCATCAGACGTAACTACAACCACTTATCGTAAGTGCTACGTGCATAACACCATTAACGTTGAATAATTCATCAACCTTATGAAGCATCAGGGCATTATATGCAGGGTTATGTTGAGCTCTCTCTGTTTAATTTTCTCGAAATGTCTACATAAAATATCTTTTCATTATCATATATAAAAATTTCAAGATAATATAATAGTGAAGAGTTTCAACCTCGGAATCTCCTCAGGAGAATATCTTAATTATATATAAAAGACATGACATTTGCATAAAGTTATTTGTTCAAAAGATGAAGACTTTTACATCCTAAGATGCAATATAAACACCAATACAGTTCCTAAAACAGAGATCAGAAATCTACATGCATAGTTCAGCAGTTAATAATAAAACATAAACTAGATAAAATCAAGGAAAAATCTGATCTTCTACTGGTTAATTAGTCACCACAAATCAAATGGCCCATCAGGTTCAAGCTGCTTGCAGATTCCAAGGTATGTAAGATAAAGAACTCGATCTTTCGCTCCCGTTCGATGATTCTGTGTACACCCACAAAAATACTTTAGTTGGTCAAGCGTACAACATCCCAACAATTGCCCTAAAAACAAGAACAAGCAATTGATCTTCTCCTTATTCTCCGAAATGATTGGTCTTGCATTGTCGCGAGAGCAATACTTGCAAGTTGGCAGCACCGGCGACATCCAAAGGGTGGGAGCCCGGTCGCGCATGGTGCTCTTGTTGTCCTTGATGTAGTTCCAAACCTGGGCGAGTTTCTCCTTAAGATCGAACCCTATCTCGAAGTCCCTCTCGCACTTTGTACAACGGACCATCCCGGTGATGGTCAAAATCTGCATTCGCAATAGATAGTTCAGATCGTGGACTATGGCGGGGCGGTTGGTGGCCCATGGATAAGGTGGAGTGATGGTTATAGTCTTGTCCTCACTAGTCACTACTGTCTTGGGATGGATTGCGACGAGTGCGCACTGGCCGCGAGGGAGGGTCATGGATGGTTAAATGAATCCTTGGAGATGGTGGTTCGGGGACGAGAGGCGGCGTGACGAAGTAGAGGGGGTGGTTGGGCGGGAGTTTGAGGGGGTTTTGTGGTGGGTTTTGAATATATAGGGTTTGAATTGACGGTGAAAAGTTTGAGTGAATATTATAAGATGGGATTTGCGGTAAAAGTGTTTGGTGAGTTGGAATAGGTATCTTTGAGGAAGGAGGCGGAGGAGGAGGAGAACGCCTGGTTCTCTTGGAACCACAAGAGAGTGAAAGAGTGAGAAAATCACTATCATCTTCTGGGTTGTTGTGATTGTTTTCCTTTTCCATTGTCAATTAGGGCAAAACCTGTTAAAGGAAAAAAAGGAATGTCTTTTTGACAATAGAAGAGAAAAGAAGATATGATTTTGTAGATATATATATAAAGGAGGAAACAGATCGATACAGCGAGAATTGGGATTGGATTAGGATATTGTAATCCTTTGAAAACTTGAAGCCAAAACTACCTATTAAATTCATGAATTCAAATGTTGTCGGTTGTGTGTGTCAAACACTCACTATTGGGCGAGTTTATGTAGGCTAATTTCACGCAAGAATGCTTCCGTTATTTGATATGTATATATTCGAAGAAAATGAGAGAGCAATTAAAATATATATATATATATATATATATATATATATATATCTGTGTGTGTGTTTAAGAAAAAAGTTGAGAGAATTTGGATTAAATATGGCAAAGAGATATATAATCCAATAAAATAAAAGAAATATTTGAAATAAATATGAGGAAAAATAAATAACAAACTAAGAGATAAGTAAGAGCTGATATGTCGATCTGTTTATTCCACGATCTTTTGGAAGTGAAATCTCAATATCCCTTTGAAATCGGATATTGAAATACTGTATTGAAAACACCAAAGACAGACTGAGAATAAAATTTTTTTAAACATTTTTTATTTAAGATCTCAAATAAAAACTTAACATGTGGAACAATTTGATTTAAAGAGCCAATCAGTTAGTGTTAAGTTGTAAAAAATATATATATATCTTTTATATTTTTATTAAAAAATTAATTACAAATAATTATAAACTGAAGTTAATTAGTTTCGACCAATCTCTAAATCCCCAGAAGTATGCATAGAATCTCATACCAAATTGTATATGTTAACTTTTACAAACCCATGTTATTAGATTATATATGTAAATGTTAATTACTACATATTAATTTAACAGTCCTGAGTTTAGTTCTTTTTCTTAAAAAAGGAAAGAAAAATAATTGGAGCACGTAATATTTCTTTCCAAGGGCATAAAAATAACATAATCATTTCCGAAAGAAGGAAAAATTAATGCTATAACATTTAATTGAAATTTATTTAACTGTTGTTGCAATTAATTCATCCATAGACTTATTATCTAGCTCTTATACACGTCTTCTTTCTTTAATGAAAATTGATAAATTTTTGTCTCTCTGTTTTTTCTTGTGTAATAAGTATGACTTCATCATGTATAGAGCCTATATAGACTTTAAAAAAAAAACATGTTAGACCTTTTTTTTCTTTTAAATTCATGAAGTCAAATTTTTTTAAAAAAATTGTTAACAATTTTACATAGTTAAATGAGCAACATTTTGTAAGTATTATTTTTCATTCTCAAATGACAATGACAAAATAATATTGGAAAATACACAAAGATATCTAGGTAACTATAAATTCCTAATATGAAAATTAAATGTGATATTAAATTTTATATCTTTAGAGTTTATAAATCCAATTTATTTTATTTTATTTTTTGTTTATATAGATTCGCTTAATAATTACAAAACTTTAAGCTTAGAAGTATAATTAGAAAATGTATATGCTTCATATGCTTTCGTCCTTCCACCCAAAAAAATGTACATATTTCATATATAAGATTTTCCATTTTAACATGTTATTTTCGCAGAAAAAAAGTTTTAATTACACAAATATATGCTCCGTTATACAATTTCTCGTTGTTTTCAAATCATTCTTTGGTCCTCATGACTTACATCCAACATGTTAAACTAAATAAAAATTCTGTTAGAAGTTGTTATTAGCATTTCATTTGTTGAAAATAAAATAAATCAATACAAAGCAATGTTTCAATGCGCTTGATTAAATCCAGTTAGTATTATCTAATTATCTAATAGTGTATTGAACCTTATAGAGTACAAATTAATATTTTAGAGAAATTCATGTCTGTGTTTGACACTTCGTGAACATTTGTAATAATTAGACAGGATATAATATTTTAAATTATACATAAATATTCTATGTTTCGTTGTGTCACAATATTTGTGTTCATATCCTCACAAGTATATGATAATTGTGGTTTGTATTTTAGGAATATATTAAAAGCTGGAGTCAATGATATTTATGTCCGATTACACTTATTTTCAAGTGTCTTGGACATGTATCGGTGTGTTTGGTTAAAGGATGTAATAGTGAAAAGAATGTAAAAAGTGAGTAGGTGGAAGTAGGTAAGATGAAAAATAATTATTTTGCCCTTACTTTTAAAAAAATGATTTGATAAATAAAATAATAAATATAATGATAGAATAAACATTACACAAGTTATGTAAAGAAAATACGTTCACGATACTACGAACCAAATGGAGCCGTAGACTACAACAATATAATAATGTGTGTCTAACATACATGTATATGTGAATTTTTGGCTTATGCATATGTTGTACGCACAACTTAACCCCCTTCTCTCTCTCTCTCTCTCTCTCTCTCTCTCTCTCTCTCTCTCTCTCTATCTCTATATATATATATATATATATATATATAAAGTAGGAATATTTTTTAAAAGAGTTACATTTGTGTTTAGTATTTGTATAATATCTATATTAAATACAATATAACATTTTAAATTCTACAAAAATATTTCAAACTTTGTTGTGTCATGACATCATATGTTCGTATGAGAGTTATACTTTCAAAGAGCATGAGATCTATGATTGTATTTTATGAATTGATCATAAGTAAAAGTAAATGATGTTTATGCATACAAATTTAGTTATTTCAGGTGTCTCAGACATGTACGCTACCACAACACACATGATCAATAAGTGTCTAATATGTAATTGTGCATGTTAAAATTAATTTAAAAAATTGTCCTTGTGTTCAAATATATGCCACTAAATTCCCTTGCAGTACTATAAAAGATGTAGTGGGAGAAAGGCGAAGAAGAAAAGAGAAATCCCTTTTTTTTCTTTCTTTCTTTCTTTCTCTGACTCTTCCTCTTTTTTATTATTTTTATAATCTCTTTCATAAATTTACATGGTAGAGTTAACTATAGATGTAGAGAATCTAGATTGTAGGATATACATTGTACATAGCACAACATGACTGAAACCCATGTTTGGAAAATCGGACCGAACCGGCCGGTTCGACCGGTTCGACAGGGAACCGGTCCCTAGTCCGGTTCGGTTGAGTTGAAAAATCGGTCAAGCAAAAAATCGGTTAAGAACCGGTCAAATCGGTCAAAAACCGATAAAAAATCGGACAAAAAAATCGATCAAATCGGTTTGAAGTAATTTTTTTTTTAATTTTTTTATATAACAGAATAATTCATTTTAAATAATTTTGAAAAATTAAAAATAGAAGGTAATAAAAAAGATGAGGGGGTTGAAATATGATTTTTTTAAAAAAAAAAGAATAAAAGAGAAATAAAATGTGTATAATTAATTATTTTTTATATTTACTTTTTATCATGTTTAATTTCCTAATAATATTGCTCTCAAATATCAAGATACTTAGCTAAAATTATTATTTATTATTTTATTTTTTAATAATAAGTAGAATCTTAATATAATTTAGAAATTTTAAAATTTTAATATTAAATATTCTTAATTTTTAATCATAGATAATTTTTATTTTAAACTGAACATTAATTTTTGTAATATCTTAAGAAATATTAAATTAGTAATCAAATATTTAAAATTTACTAATATTTATTTGTTATATTAAAATTTTAATACATAAAATTTTTTTAAATAATATATTTAATTATCACCGGTTCGACCACGGTTTGACCAATGAACCGTGAACCAGTACCTTCACCGGTTCAATGACCGGTCCGATTTTAAAAACATTGACTGAAACATATGATTTGAACACAACCAACCTCAAATGAAAGAAAAAAGGTCAAAGTGAAAAACTAAAAATCCTACCTTAATATATAAAATAATAGAATTTTTTTTCTAATTTCTTTTCATATATATGGACAAATAATTTGAATAATATGACAATATTATTTTATTCAGTAACTTTTTCAAAAAAATAATAATGTAAGATACTTGTATTATAAAACAATAAAACAACTTACTTTTAATATGTGTGTGTATAAAAGAAATCTTACTATGACAACTTTGTTTTTAAGTCATGATTTCATCTTTTTTTTTTTTTGGATTAAGAAAGAAGGCTAGAGCCTAGCAAATAGCTAATTAGTTACAAATGAAATGAAGGATGGCAATTCCGTTCATATTAGAATTTAAAAAAAGAAAACAACTAATAAGTCGTTCCAAAAGTCTATGAAAGCCAAGAGGAAGATGGTGAGCTTGATAGGCGAGTTAGCCAACACTACTATATGCCTCTCTATAAATATGGTCAATGTTAATAAGCTAATCGTGATCTCCAAGCTTTCTAATCTCCAAAACTAAATTGTAGCATGTGTGTCTACTGTCACATTCTAAGGTGCTCCTCCCAAGCAAGTCTTAAACTAAGGAAGATTACCTAAGGCTCAACAACTGTGATTGAGTAGAAACTCAAGTTGCAGCCAAAACCTTTTAACCAATTACCAGAGGCATTTTTAAGCAAATCACCACATAATACAAAGCTAGTACCATTCACAAACATGTCGATATTAAGCTTCACCCATCCTTCATGAGGAAACTCCTAATTAATCAAAATTTTTATTTTGGTAGGCCTATTATCGATACATGATTTTTGTAACTTCAAATCCTCTTCTGTGCATTTCAAACACAGGAACATTAGTTCACTGAACAACTTGTTAGTATCAGGGAAAGCTTTTTCACATTTAGTGCTCTAAATAATCTAGCAAATATAACCAAAGAGCATATCCCAAGGGATCTACCTAACAACATTGTTACCAACTGTACTATTAGAGTTCCATAAAAGCCACCCATACCTAATAAGATTGAAGAAAGTATCCCTATGAGGATGATGGACAACTAGCTTCCAAAGTGAGGTAGGATGGTCACAATCTTGTAAATAGTGCAAAACAACTTCAACCTCATTGCAATCGAAGACATAAGTTAGGTAAATGGAGAACCCACGCTTACACTAAGAAGCATTCATAACTAGGCATTATTAGGTGACAAGCCAAAGAAAGTAACAAAGGTTTTTAGGCATTAACTACATCTAAATCCACTCTATACCTTTTCTAACAAGTTAGTATTAAGATTAGACATGGCTATGTATGCAGGCTTCACAGTGAAGACCCCTTCATGTTCTCTCCTCCAAACCACAATGTCATTAGTAGCATATAAGTGAGGAGGAAAAGTGGCAACAATGGTACCTTTAATTGAATGAGGAAGGATTGGGTCAAGCATCTCTCAATTCCAAGAATCAATAGTAGAGACAAGCTTGCTAACTTTCATATTTTCAACCTATTTATAATCAATATCATTAACATAGTTCAAGATGGGAGTTGAAAAAAGGGTTTACCTATCAACTAAAAAATTCACAAACTTTCCTGCTAAGAACCCAACCTATTTCTTTAAGAAACCACTTTTAAGCTTTCATCACACCTTGCCAAGTATTAGAGGTTAGAGCTCTTTTCTCAACACATGGCAGAACCTCCTGTACACATTTATATTTACATCTTAAAACCTTTACTAAAAGATAATCAAGTTTGTTGATAAGGCCCTAACATAACTTCATAAGGAGAGCCTTATTTTACTTTATAAGTTGTTCTAACCCAAGGCCACTGAAATTTTTAAGTTTACAAACTTTGTTCCAAAGGACAAGGTGCATATGTTTCATACTATCATTGGACCCTTATAAGAACCTATGGTAGATTTGCTCTAACTTGGTTAGAAAAAAATATGGTTTGCATAAAGTAGGATAGGCAATAAGAACAACTTGAATAAGAGTATTATGGCTAGTAATGTTGAGCAACTTCCCCTTCCAAGAAGAAATATGATGTAGAACCTTATCAAGGATATGAACAATGCAACCATGTGAGACAAGCTTGAGCAAGAAAGGAATTTCCAAGTACTTACCAAAATCACTTATGAAAGCTACTCTAAAAACCTAGTTAAGTTGAAAAGCACAAGAGTAGTGCACGTTTTTGGAACAGTAAAGGTATGTCTTACCAACTTTCATTTTCTACCCAGAGGTACCAAAAAAAAAAGAGTCATACACTCTTTCATAACATTCACTTACTCAAGTGAAGTTCCAGTAAACAAAATTAAGTCATTGGCAAAGAAAAGACGAGTGAAAGGGAGGCCATTTTTAGAGAGTCTTAACAATTTCCATAATTTGTTCTTAACAACACCATGAACAATGTGGCCAAGACATTTCACGCAAAGAATAAAAAAGTAGAGAGAAAGGGGGCCACCTTATCTTACTCCCTCAGTCGGGTTAAAATTTTTAGAAGACTCACCATTTTATAATACTTACATATTATAACTTGGGAAGCTAATCATGATAAAGGAAACTAAATTAGTGTTCAAACTAATTTTCTCAAGAGTGTTTTTCAGGTAACCCCATTTGAGTTGGTCGTACGCCTTCTCAAGATCTATTTCACTGCCACTTAGCCTTGTTTACCTATTTTTGGTACACATAGATTGAATCATCTTTTTAGCCACAATAATGTTGTCATTATTATGCTTTCCTAGAATAAAGCTATATTGGCTAGGAAAAATCAATTTATCAAAGATACCTTTTAATCTATTTGCAATGAGTTAGGTAATAATTTTAAACATAATGTTATACAAAGAAATAGGCTAAAAATCTTTAAGCAAAATAAGATATCCAATCTTCGATATGAGTATAATGTGTGTTTGATTGATCTGTTTGATGAGATTTGGATTACAAAACACCCTTTTGATAAAACTACAAATTGAATCACCTATAGTAGTCAATTGGCTTTTGAAGAAAATAGCTTCTAGCCCATCAAGCCTCAGAGCCTTAAAATCCCCTATGCCAAAAACCACTTCTTTAAGTTCTAAATTTGTTCTCTATGGATAAAAGCTAACTAATAAAGAGATGAAATAAGAAAACCATCAGGAATATAATTACCATGCAAAAGAAAATAATCTTTTATATACAGTAGATGAAAGAAATTAGTACTCATATTTTTCAAACTCCCTTGGTTGGTGATCCAATACCTAGAATCATCCCACAAAGTTTAAATAAATTTTGTTTTCCAATGAATGACAATGGAAGCATGAAAAACCTTAGTTTTTCAGTCACCTCATATAAGCTAATTGCATTTGGATTTTTGAAACCAAATTAATTCCTCTTAAGAAAGAATTTTTTCATACTCCATCCAAAGTAGTTTTTCAAGCTTAATTGAAAAAAGGTTATGGCTAAAGCCCTTTTTTTGTCAATACCATAAAGACGATGCAAAATAGAGTTCTCCTTATGAAAAATATTGCCAATAGTCTTTTCATTCTACTCCATGGCATTCCTAGCAAAATTTGTTAAACTATTAACCCAATTTTTATTTTGCCAATTATATTTCACCATATCACTGAAAGAGTCTTCAAGAAGCCAAGTTGCATTAAAGTGAAAAAGTTTAAGGCATCCATGTTGAGTACTCGAGGAAGTAAAAGAAATCCAAATAGGTTAATGATCTAAACTATTCTTCAAAAGATAGAAAATCTGAGCTTATAAGAAGGAAAGTCTCCATTAAATGTTACGAAAGGCCTAATCAATTCTCTCTTTAATGTCTCCTCTCTCCCACATCAATCTAGGACCTTTAAATTCCAAATCCATCAGGTTAAAAAAAGCAGTGTACTTATCAAAAGTCTTCATAGAGTATTTATTAAGGGCCTTTCCACTCTTATTAGAAGCTGATAAATAGGCATTAAAATTGCTACAAACTAGTCAATGATCAATTATATTAGAAAAGACATATTTTAACGTATCCCATAATTCCAAACTTAAGTTAGGATGAGAGTCTGCATATACACCAATAAAAAGAAAGTTTCTTCCAATGTTCTTATCATAACCTTGCAATGAAGAAATAGAACATGAGAAGTTAAGTAATTCACCTCAAGAACCTTATCATCCCACAAGAGCCAAATACCACCTACAAAACCAGTGGCTTTGCCCTGAATCTAATTTGTGAAACCTAATTTGTGAACCACCCTATAACCTTAAAATTACTAATTCTAAGCTCAATTAAGACAAAAAAAAAGAAAGATTAAACATCTAAACTAAATCTCTAATGTGAAAAGAGAATGTTCTTGCACTAACCTACATGTAATTTCAACAAACAAACTATATATAAAAATCATAGGGGAAGGAAAAGGCAAAAAACACCTTAAAAGTTATTCAAATATATCTTAGTAGCTCCATAAGCTCTTAGGGTGTGGTCATTGCCATTATTAGTTATCATTCATTTAGCCTATTTGATACCTCTAAAGACCTTGTTTGCTTTTGAAGTTTTAGAGGGTTTAAAAGAAACATGTGAATTAGAATCAGGTCTACCACTAATATTGGGCCCCACGAATTGATCCAACTTACTACCAAGTCCATTTGGCTTTTTCACTAGGCCTCTACCTTTAGTATTGAATTTTCCTTTGTGCGTTGGCTTTAAGATATTCCCATAAACCACTTGGTGAATACAATTGCTACTTTTTTTCTTTTTTTCTCTACTATATTCGTTGTTTATGTGCTTACCTCCTACCTTATGCATCTGACTTAGCCCACTAGAATCCTTACATGCTTGTAAGTTGACTTTCTCATGGGAGGTGTCATGCTCTTAAGCAAAGAGAGTGGCTTGATATTTTCTTTATCATAAGCCCTTAAATTTTCATTATGAAAGTTGTTTGAAACATGTTCAATTGAATCTACCATATCCTTATCTTATGGCTACTCATTCAACATATAATCTGCCTCCAAGTTAGCAATTGCTGCAAATCTCGAGCTGGTGGAGTGATAAGCCCAAGAATCATAGGATTTGCTATTGAGAGGATTAAATTAGTCACAGTTCTTAGTCTCTGATAATCTCCCTGTTGACCTATTAAGTCTTGACACTTTTCAACCAACATTCAAGGGCTGTAAATTTCATCCATTAGAATATTTCAGGTAGTTATGTTGGCCATTGTAACTTGCTACCATACTCGTTGCATACCCCTTTTTCTTTTTAGATCACAGCCACCTAAAAAAGGTATAGCAAGGCATGTATCTTTTTTATAACTGTATGTATCATAGAGAAAACATATGAGGTTCAATCTTTCATACTCCATAATAAAAATTAAATTGTGAATAATGAATTTTGAAATTAGTTTCTTTTAGAGATCGACTTCCACATTTCTTTGAGAAAACATGCCTCCTCTATCTTTGAATCACCGCTTAAACCAATAAAGAAAGTATTTGCATCCACAGTAAGGGTCTTGTTAATCCTATTCCCAAGCCTTTAAAGGAAGTAGCGATTATAGTATTAGATAAGGAGGTTAATATCCCTACTTAAATGGCAAGCTTACTAATGTTATTTTGAGTCAAATCAAAATTTGATATACTTATTTAGGGACTTCTTACTCCAACTATTCCAAGGGTCTCTGCTAGTTATAGCCATCGTTCAGGATGTGTATGTTTCCTTTGCTAATCCGATCTTAAATTAAATTTTTTTCTATGTATTATTAAATAAAAAGTTCACCTAACAATTCTTACTTGTTGAGTTGCTGAGATTAGAAGGCATTCGCTTAAGGGGTTAAGCTTGCATCCCTTAAAAATAATAAAAATATCTCTTGTTAAAGGTATTGGAATTGGCGAGATAGATAAGACAAAAAAAGGTATAGTGTTTTAGGCTAATAACAGGCCTTTGCTCGAGAGGCATGAGTTAACTGGTGACTATCGATGCACTACTAGATTGTGTTCTAGAATAACCTATAGACCCTCGTTGAGAACAAAATGGTTGTCTTTAAGATTTGAAAATCTAGCAATGAAATAGTTATTTTCTAAATCAAACAATTCAAATTAAAATATTCCATAATTTAATCAAATAGTTCTTTAGATAATAACTTAATTTCTTTCCAAGGAAAGTAAGGATAAGCTTCTTTCACCAAGGGACGCAGCACTACTTCCATTTTGCACCAGAAATTGGAATCATGGAGTAGTGCTTCATTAGCTTAAGGATTTCCTCCAAAGGCTCTATCTCACTTTCTACATTAGATTCCTCAAGAAGATCATCATTAGACACCATATGTATGTGGTTGTCAACTCCATTATACTCTAAGAAAGAATCTTTGTGTGAAACCTCTTTGCGAATGCCTATAGATAAGTGTATCAATAGATTTCATTTTGCATGTATGTCTCCCAACACAATATTTATATACCTAAAGGCATTACCATTCCCTATCAAACAATCTTAATATCACTAGTGGGATCTTGAAGGCCGGCATCTGACATCTACAAATCATTAGAAAAGGCATTTTTTTTTCAATGCTTCACTTTAAAAGATCATCCTTTTCCTCTGATCTTCTAGTCTTACTATTCTCAGTTGCCACATTCTTCGTTCACTTCATCAATAGGTGTTATTCTTTATTGTGGTTCTCATTATTTCAACTTTTCTATATGTTATTCAATTCCCAAAGCAATGTTGAATCCAATTAGCAGATTAATTTCTAAGCTTGATTAATTCTTATGTCTAAAGTGTTAAATTCATATTTTTCTAATTTTGCGTTACACTGCGTGCCATATCTTTTTTTTAACTCTTGCATGCTTTTTTTTAATTGCTTTATATTTTCTTAAATTATGTACAAGGCATGAGTACACTCCTAATTCTTACAAAAGCTATCAATTTATAAACTGCCAGTTGACCTTAAAAAAAAGTATTAATAGTTGTGTTGCTTTTATGTTTGTACAGTTCTTTTTTGCTTTCAATGTACAAGACTAGTAATTCTATGGCTTACTGCTATTAAATGCATTGAGTAGGATAGTTAATAAGTTGATTAGAGCAAAGTGCCATTATAAGGCTGAATTTTTGCTAATTATCAACTCATTTGTGTTGTTAAGCCAAGAAAAGAGTTGAATATTAAACTTCTTATCTTTGATAATATTCAAGTCATCACCTTTTATTCGAATATAAGAATGTAAATTTTGTGTTTTATAATCTATATGGACATTTAGAAATAAAACTTTATTTTTTTCTCATAAGTACAAGAAAAATCCATAACCTAAAGAAAGAAAACATTTTAAAACTATATAATAATACTACAAAGAGAAAGAGAGAACTTAGCAAGAAAAAAATTCCTTGTTCTATTACTATACCCCTTCAACAAGGACGCCATAAGAAAATGTTCTATCATTATACTAAATTTGCTAATTAGTGGGAAATTTTCCCATGATGACAAAAATGTTAAGGGAGGTCCCTTGCCAACGTTTGTCATTATAATATGGGTCATTTTCTTTAACTCCTTTCACATTTATCAGGGGAATTAGGAGGGATATTCCCTTCCTAATTTATTTTACATTTTTGCATTATTCCTTCACTATTTTTCCTTGCTAATCTCTCTCCAACCCTTGTTATTTTTTCTTGCTAGTCCTTCTCAAGTTCTTAGTTACATTCTTTCACTAGTCCTTTTTAGTTCTTTTGCTATTTCCCTTTTCTAATCCTTCATTATTTTGTTGCTAGTCTTAAAAAAATTACAATATTTTATTTGTTTTATATCAATTCCTATGTTTAATATGTAATAAAATAGTATTACATAATACAAGCAACTAATCAACAATGGAAACAAAGAAATATATATTACAAAGTTGTACATTATATTACAAAAGTCCTAACTATCCATAAAAATGTTCATACAAAACTCCTAATTATTGTTATCTAAGTTTTCTTCCTTTCATTCTCCATGAAATAAGTCCTACACATGAGAATACTTCATGTTATCAATGTACATGACCACTTACTGACATTAGTATACTTGAAAAAATTGATGTACTAGTATTTGTAAATCTTATAACAATAGCGATGTAACATAAATAAAAAGACCAAACATCTTTGAGGTGTATAATGTAAAAATAAGAAAAGAGAAAAAATTAAAAAGAATAGGAACTTCAATAAACCTTGGAACTTTTAGTGAAATGCATACTAAAGAGAAAGAGCTTTTAGTTGCTTTTAGATATATATATATATATATATATATATATATATATATATATATATATGAACATGTAAGAAGATCTTGAAATTATTATTGTGCTTGAATTCTAAGGGTGGATAAAAAACTAAAAACTGGTTTGAATTTCCAAGAAACAAAAATGTTAATGTTAAGAATTGGTAAAATCTATATCGTCATGGTTGTCCTCTCCCTCCTTCTCATCAGAGGCCTCAATATTATCAATGTTTTCATTGTTATCAATCAAGTTATCTCAAAGTGAATGCTCATCAAGTTATGTATTTCACTAATGATAACTTCTTCCATTGGAACATATTCATCAAACAATGCAATTACTAATTTATCATTCCCCGCTAAGACATGTTGTATATCTCTTGGAGATGTGTCATTCCAGTTCCCTTCATTGAGTGTTTTAGTTATAAAGAGTTTAGGTGTAACATTGCAAGCTGTCAACCATTCATCACTACCTCTAATATCATTAAGTAGGTATATTCTGTAGTACACTTGTTATGCCTACTTAGCCAACACAAATACATTAAAGGTTTGAAAGGTTATTTAAGACTTGATATCAACCAACCGATACTTGTCATCATGCTTAATATCATTACTCAAGTCAAATCAATGGCACTAGAACAAAATTACTCTATTTAGGACTCTTAGATATGAACTCTATAATCTCCTTGAGAACGTCATAGTAGTTCAGTTTGCCATCACCATATAGATTACCCCTCATTCAAACACCACATATCCATTGACTATCATGCCATTATAACATTTCACTGCCTTTAATGGACTAAAAATTAAATTTTGAATCATTGGATTATCAATTCCAATGATTTAGTTATAAGACATACATGTTACATTGGATTATTTACCTAGGACCACCAAATGATTTAGCTATAAGACATTACATGCTACATGCTACGTACTTGCAAGTTTTTTTAGCCATTGAGCAAATTATATGTCTTGACATGTCAACATTTCATTATGAGTAATGTTACGGTGTTGTTCTCTAATTGAGTCTTTAAATTTCCTAATCAATGAAAGTATTATCAAAATTATAAATTGTGAGAGGTAGATATAGATATATCATAATAATTAATTGAAATATATGTGTAACTTACTAAAGATAAGGCTTAACATCAATGCAGTTGACCAAAACATATGTCTAAGCAATAGAAAACTTTAAGTCCATGAGGAATCTAGTGTGTGCTATCTTCATTGGGAGGCAAGGATATGTAAATATGGATACGTATTGACCATAAGTGTCATCTCCACTATTGTCATTTCGAGGAACCTAAGTATGCCTAGTTTAAAGATATGGCTCTAATTATAGTAAAGCAAAGTTAGAGATCTCTTCAAATATATATGCCTTATAAATAGAGCTATCAATTTTAGCTTTATTTCTCACCTTCCTCTTTAGATACTACAAACACCTTTCAAATAGATACATCTACCTATATTATATAGGACTTTTACCTTTAGCATTATACAGTAAATGCACAATCAAATGTTTTATGACATCAAAGAATGAGAGTAAAAATATTTTCTTTCAACTTACAAACTATTTCACCAATGAGCCCTTTTGTCTTTTCCATGTTTGACACTAAAATTTTAGACACATGTAATTCGTTACAAAAAGAGGTTGAGTTTAGTCAATGCTCAGATACTAAAATTTTAGGCATATGTAATTCTTTAAAAAAAGAGACTAAGTTTAATCAATATATAAGTTTTGACAACACACCACAAAGTGCCAATCGAAATAACTTTTACATGAATACACAGCAATCATGACTTTTCATCTTGTACATTTCTCTGTTGTCTATGGTTATGTAGTGCTTAAGGTTTGATGCATATCTATTAGAAAATTCCAATTGTTTGATCCACTTGCTCATTGTCTTCCTTTTGATGACGTTAAGGACATACGTGGCCTTCAATATTTAATGCCATAATTCGTTATAAAACCATTTAACTAATGTTGAGTTGGTTAACAAAATGCATGTCGCACAAGTTGATGCTAGGTGAACCATTTTTACCCATTGAGGCAGTTGGGTCGGATCTTTTATCCACTTGTGCATATTCCTTTTTCACATGATCTATTTCTTCCAAGAAATTATTGCGTACACTAAGTACATGTATAACTAATAGTTAGATCTAGCCCATATATGTTCACCTATTGCTCCATATATGTACGAAGCAAATCTTGTCCGTTAGTTATACATGCACCTAGTGTAGCTCAGAAATTTTGTTTTTCCATTAAAAAACCTGCCTCATTGCCCCATTCTCGTAGTCATGGAGTTTTAAATATCCCATTGTCTCTTCTTAATTCCTTTTGGCCTTATCTCTTATTTGAATACAGAGTTGGATAGAAAGGTGCATCGGCCAACATAGGCGACATTGCCAGCGATGGCCATGTGGGAGATATATATTTCTGACAGCAGAGATGATGGGTATGGTGAAATTGCCGAAGATGACAGCTGAGCCACCAGAGGCTAAGAAACGTAACAATCAATCTCTGACCCTTTAACTAATTCCCATCTTTCCAACTAATAACGAAGAAGGGACTCAATCGATCATACTTAAACTCCATCTCACTTATCTTCAAATTTCTTGATGGGGTTCTTATTGCATTTATTGTAATCGTCCTTGTTCACCACAAGAACAGAATTTTAACCTTCTTGTGACGTGCTATAATTCACATTAAAACCCTTCATCAAAACCTCCTTAAGCAGCCACCAGTTACTCATAGCCTATTAGTTTCATTTTCGAGAATTGGCACCTACACTCAAATATCACAATCAACAACACCAAGGATAGGGTCTTTTAGAAACGGATCCATTAGAGAATACGAACTGCTTCGGTTCCCCTCAAGCTCAAATTCTCCAGCTTTACATTAATCACAGAGGAGGGTATGGTTGGGTGGTGACCACGTCGTACATCAAAGGGAAGAGTAGAGAAGATAAGAATGATGGCAATAAGGAACTATTCTGAAGGAAGAAAAGAGCACATGAGGAGGGATTGGCCACAAGTCGGTGAAAAAGTCCAACTCACAGCTTGAAGGGATAAAATGGTCAACATTGACTTGTGAAATGCTTTCATTTAATTAGTCAAACCGGCATTTGAGAATATATTTACAAATTAAATAAAATAAAATTGTATGTTGTCTTTTGAGGGAAAAAAGGGACCAAATTAAATATTCGAATAAAATATAAAGTTCAAATGTATAATTAAATCTACAATGCATTGTGTCAATGAGAAGTGTAGGGCACTTTTGCGCCAATTTGAAAATTTGCAATTTCTTTTTTCTCACGAAGGAAGAAAGTTGTTTAATGAAAAAAACATCAGCTTCTTTCGAATTTTCGTAATTTACTTTATGGATACAACTTGCAATGACAGAACAGAGACTGTTAAAATAATACAGAGTTGAAAATCGAAACACTAGATTAACCACTCACTAAAAGTCAAGGCATGGAGTGAAAGTACCATTCATAAGATTTGAAAATTATCATTAATTAAACAAGCTCTACAGTATCAATTTGGCAAGACTTTAACATGTTCAACTTTTTGGAAAAAAATAATAAATCATGGAACAATATGGATTCAATACTCTGTTTCCAGAACACCATCTATAAAACCAAACTCCAAAGCCTGCAACCGAAAAAAAAAAAAAAAAAAGGCAACAGAAAGGATTGGATAAGTCTCCAAATTACTTTCCAAGCTACAATCAATAATGATGTTTTCCCACTGTTTAAAAAAATACAGAAGTGGATCAAAAAAATTGTAAACCAGTCCTTCCACTAGTTTGGACTAACTTTTAAAGACATTCGGCAAAAGACCGGTTAAGTCAAAACAACTAGCAAACTTGTCAAAACTGCTTTTCACAATTTCATCTTGTTGTGAAGGCAGGGAATTATTTTCTTTGAGAGTTTATCCTATGTTCATGCAACGAATTCTCAAAGGTATTGAAGAATGGACCACATTACCTCAGAAACAGACAGAAACCGGTCCCTCTCAGTGTACTGTTGCACCTTCTCTAAGGGCTGACCGGTAAAAGCAGCATACATCTTGTCAATTTTCTGTACCCAAATATAAGTGAAAGGGAAGGCGGTTAAGCTAAGCATTCCAAGAACTGTCAAAACAACACAACTGCTATCATGGAAACTTGACCATGATGCGACCAAGATGTAAGAAGATTTCGTGCACTCTGAAAATTGGAATTTAAGATCCTTCCTCTAAGAAGCTAAGTGTAAAATATGGATTTCCAGATACAGGCAATATATGACTACCAATTCAGAAAACCTAATAATATTTTAGATGCCCTTCTATGATTGTCGCAAGTATTTGAATGGAAAAGAGAATGATCACTCCTGTAATGCAGCACTTTCATAAGTTACTACCCCTACGAAGCCCAATACACAGCCAACGGTTTACTTCGGTATTTCAGCCTTAAAATATATAGGAGCAATGCAGTGGTCCAGGATTTACAAGTAAGCAACAGAGTGGGAGAAAGACTAACATGGCGAGATTGAACAGCTTCATTCACTTGGCGTCTCACATCTTCTACATGACCCTACAAGCAGATTAAGAAAAGAAGATTTATGATACCTTTTAAACAAAGAACATCACACGTTATCTAAGAAGTTTTCCTGCAATGTCAATCCAAATTATTTAATTGTAATCCTCATGAAAAAAAATAATAATAAAAGAAACTACTTTAACAAGTTCATGCACCAACACATCAGAGCTCAAGTCGAACTACAAAAAAGTGCTTTTATAATATGCTTGAAAGACTCGTCTTCATTCAATAGGAATGAGTAGATTAGCTAGATGATCCATTGTTACTTGTTCCTTAGATTAAAAGGGTACTAAATGTATAATTTGACACACAGCTCCTAGCTTCTCAAGTTTGCAAAATTTATTTGCTTTAGATTTTTCAAATTACAAGGCTTCAAAGGGCCAGGGAAAACAAAATGAGCATTTGACAACTGTGAATGTATACTATTAAGATAGATTCAAGCATCGCATCTTCCCTGTTTTAAAGTTGTTAATATAATACAACTAAAGATTCATATTTTGATACTATTTCCGAAAACTAGCTTTTGAACCTTGCTATGGATGCATAAGTCATAAATCCAGCATTTTGTAGCCACTAAAGAGAAGAAAATTAGCAAGAGCTAAGGTATGAGCATACAATAACAACAATAGACATTTTCCCACCAGGTGGGGTTGGCCACAAGAGCTAAAGTATGAGCATAGCATGATCAAAATAAGAATTGTTAAGTCCAAAGCACATAAAATATGCAGTCTCATGGCAAGCTTATATGCCCAGAAGCAAAATGAATTTGCGTATAGTCACAAGAGTATCACATGAAATTCAAAAGCAGACATCTAGAGAATAGACATATATATATATATATATATATATATATTTCATTTCTTTAAATTTATATCACTTCCTCCTTTCCTTGGGCTTTGCTGTATTGCACTTTACAATCCATGTGCACATGCACAAACACATAACAAGCATGTTTGGCAACTTTATTTAGGATGATTAACCACACTACTCTCTTCTCAGAGTTTCTAAAACACACTGAGTGCTGTATAGCATACTTGGTTTTTCTTTCCCTCAATAAATATAGAACATCCAAAATAAACAAAAAACAAAGCAATTATCCCCCCCCCAAAAAAAAAAAAGCAATTGAGTGAAGGACCTAGGTTAACACAATGCGCTTCAATTCTTTTCTCTTGCAATAAAACTAGCATCCAGTGTTTATTTCCTATGCCCAATGAGCAGAGAAATTTTCTTTTCTTTCATGAATTTTAATTTTCTCAAGTGTATCATCTGTAACAATATATCAAGAGCTTAATTCTTACCCCACACCCACTCTGAGGTTGATGTATCATGATGCGTGCATTTGGCATTGCATAGCGCATCCCTTTCTCTCCACCAGCAAGGAGAAGTGCTCCTTGGCTAGCAGCAACTCCAAAACACACTGTACCAACCCTGGGCTTTATCTGAAAACAAATGGAGCAACCAACTGCTTTCAGGGAAGAAACATAGACCACAATGAAGGAATTTGAAAACTAGCAAAGGTGAAAATATTGTAATTGGATTCCAAATGTGAGAAATCATTAGGGGAAAAATTCAGAAAACGTGTAAAATCTTACCCAAGACATGCAATCGTAGATTGCCAACACCGAATATGTGCTTCCGCCAGGGCAGTTCAAATACACCTGCCAACATAAGCAGCTCAATATAAATACCACTTCAGGGCTTGACAAAAGTAAAATAACAATGTCAAGACATAGCAAACCAGTATATCTGCATCCTGATCAATAGTAGCCAGCGTCACAAGCTGTGACATAACTCTCTGAGCCACTTGTGAGTTGACTGGCTGTCCAATGAATATTATACGGTTTCTGAACAATACAGATGAGAGATCCAGAGGTCCTCCAGGAGTCATCACTGCTGGCATTATGGGTGGATTCGCTGTTTTGGCTTCTATTGCACCATAACTACAAATAAACTGGAAAATGAATAAGTTGATTGCTCCCATTCAACTAGCCAAAAAAGAAGAGACACGGCAACAAAAACTCATATGTATACGAGAGTCCTCCAAGATACAGATCCAATTCATGGAACAAAGTTTCAGATAAAATAACCTCAGATCTTCTACCTTCTTTCAGCCATAAAGAATTACCATAATTATAATTCAGATGAAACCTTAAATATTGATAAGAAAAGATATCTACAATTGAGCTACGAGAAGACTTGCCACAATTTGCATTATAGCTAGTTCATGGTGTTTATCATCATTCTACAATCTATTAGCTGAATGTTTTGGTCGTGTTTCTAGTGAAATTCTTTTTAACCCAATTTTCCACCACAAGCGTACAGATACTTAATCATAATAGAATCACTTGCAAAGCAAGGCCTTGAACATAGCAAAGGCAACAGAATTGGTCAATAGTGATAAGATAATACACGAAGCACTTGAAAAAGGAAAGGAGCAACAATATACCTTGTGCTAGCATCATGGGTACTTTTCTCATCAAGTTTTAAAGGAAAGCCACGGCTTTTACTTGAGAAACCTGGATAAAACAAAAACTACATATCAAAACACGTTTCACCGTGAAAATGAAAATAGTCCGCACGCATAACTCATAACCATATACATCATATATACATGCCATTTGTAAAAGGTATTTGGGCAAACCAAAAAAAATTATAATACAGTTAAAAGTCTAAAATCATACAAGTTACTTATCGTAAGACTAGACTGCTTTCAATTTACTTAAGACATTAATTGCACCAAATAAGAAACATTATACCTGAAACCAGTTGCACAGATAGTTTCGTCTTTCCTAGTTTCGAATAGCTACTAAATTTTGAATTACAGCTGAAACTAATAGTAAAATAAGAAAATTACCAACTTTTGATGAGTCCCCATATGGGCTTGGCAAGGAAGAAGCTACCGACCACGGGTTTCTGTGAGACAGCAATCCATGCTTAGAATTTAAAGTAACAAATAGTATAATTCAACTTCAACGCAATAAATTAGGTAAATGGATAATAATTATAGGAACCTGTGAGAATAAACGAGGTTGGACGAGTTTCCGTTGCGAGAAGCGATAGCGAAGCTCGCAGTCGCAGGAACTGAGATGGCCAGAGCCACCATTTTGCAAGCAGAGAACCGAAAACCAAGCTGCATCAGCACCAAGTACAATTTTTTGACTCCGCCAACTTTTTGTTCTGCAAAAGCCCATTGGGCCTTCTATGCTCTGCTTCTCGATGATGGTTTTCCACTTTTACTTCCTTCGCAACAAATGTGTAGAGCCTCATTTAGTCACTAAATTAGATTTATGGTAAAGAGCAGTAAAATATATATTTACCCAGTAAAATTTATTCATTTGAGTTTGGATATAAAAATTTTTATAAATATTTTAAGGGTTTAGTGTTCAGGTCTTGATATTTTCCCTCAGAACGTGGTGTATATATTTTTATTTATATATATTTGTACATATTAATCAATATAATATATTATAAACAAAGTAAAAAAAAATATTGTTTATATTAACAATTGTTTGAGATATTTTATTATTCTTTATTTTGATTTTGCATGAATAAATCTTTATATAAATAAGTCTTAAATTTAAAAAATTATTTATTATACAATTTTTTCAAGTAAATTAGTTCAAATTGGGGATTCAATAATTCAATATGGATGAAAATTTTTTTATCCGCTAGATATAAATTTGAGAATGGAGACTACATTATCTTACCATTGTCTTACTCTTAATCATCCTTATGTAAGGGTTTTTGGGCCCATTGAGATGCCTAGATGCCACGTAGGCCGATAAGGCAGAGGTGGCACGGTATAATGACACGTGCCTACTGTGTTAGGGATTGGGATCTTTTGTAGCGAGCATCCCATGTATTTTTCCTGCAGTATCTCACAACTAGTTTTTAATTATATTTTTTTATTCTTATCTTTTGTTTTTTTATGTTTTTCTTGCTCTCACACAATCTCATTGCTGGAGAAATGTATGAAGTTTTCAATGCAGAGGATCCAATCTCCTGTGTTAGTCAGCTAGACACTTTTGATATCAAAAGGGTTTGCGCATCAGCCTGGATTTGGCCGAATAATTAACTATGCTAATGGCTATAAATACAACTAGTGGTATAATTTTATTGATACATAGAATTAAAGGGACATAGATAACTATAATAAGTTACAATTATTTATTAATTTTTGTAATATTTGATACAATTATGTATTTATTTTTTAATATTTGATATCATTAAATATAAGATATCTTCTAAATTATTTTATCACTAACTTATTCCTAATACAAATAACTTCTTAAATTTGATTTAAGTTGCTTGCGTGTGTGTGTAAAAGAATCAATGAAAATAATTGATGTATTTATAATATATGTTATGTTTAAATTCATTGTCCATCTATACCCTATCTTTTTGGTAGCTCCAATTTTGATTTTCATCAAAATGCAAATAGTAATTGCTAACAATTATCTAATAATAAATTCTCTATTTTTATAAGATTGGTACATGACCGGTGATTGATGATGGAAACAGATCCTCTCCCTTAAACTCCATTTATTATTTTTTTTCATGAAATTTAAATCGTTTATATTTAAATCTAGATGGTCCAGATTCAAAATTTATTTTTTAAGGGTTAAATTTCATTTTTATTAAAATTTACAGTTAAAAGATTATTTTTATTTTGAATTCTACTTTGTTTAAAATTAATTTTTTTTAAATCTTAAAAGAAATAATAATAGATCTAGACCGTCTAAACTAATTTGAATGATCCAAATTTGACAATAGAGAGAACAATGCAGAGGATCTAAATCCCATTGACAAATAAGTATATCACATGATGCATTAGGTAAATTTGAAAATAAACAAAGAATAAAAGAGGGAATGAGGATAGCGTATATGGAACTCACCCAGTGAATCTCACCCACCCTCCCGTCTTCTCTATGTCTCTTTCTAAATTTATCTATTACATTTAGATAATAAATACAAAGAACGAGATTACACATCCATTGCCATTGGTTTTCATTTCTACCAAAGTATCAGTTGCGTGTAAACTCTACCATATAGCCAAATATAAGTCAGGATTAATTAATACCATTCAATATTTAATTATTTTTTCTTAATAAAAGCATTGTTATACATCGATAAAAATCAATTTGAAAATAGCATCACGTGAAAATTGAGTCCCATGTGTTAAATTTAGGTAGTATTTGAACTCATTGGATCAGTCTCTTCATCTATATACAACTAGTGAAAGAGTAGAAATAAATTGATTCAGTCGACAGAATTGTGTCAGTTTGAATTTTCAAATCACAATTTTTTCAGTTAATTGGGTTTTAATTAAGATACAGATATAGATTATTTAATTTTGGAGACGACTTTAATAATACTGACTAAAGCTCACTAGTATAGCGAATTTCTTATGCAACCAAAAATAAAATAAAATCACCCATTCCTAGCTGATTAAGTGTCCAAGATACAGATTACTCTAGGCAATTCACAGCAACATCCTTATGAACATAAATACATTGCATTCATCAACTAGCAGTTACTTGGTACATAAACTCTACAACTAATAGCTAGCATAGTTTTATGAGACATTGTTACATAGACATTTTTACATTTTTACATAGACATTATGAACCATACTCACGAGTAACAAATGAGTTTGAAAGACACTTCACCACATTAAAGTTGTCCATTTTATTATTGAATCGCTCTCATCTGTAAGTGTTAGCCTTAAACGACTTGATGGAAACTTCCTAAAAACTTGGTACTTATAGCAGAACAGAAGGCACAGGCAACCACGCAAGGTTGTTCAGGAGGGAAGAAATGTCAGACGGGAGGTTCCAGGCTCAACCTCAAGATTCCACTTAGATATGTCCATGTGGCATATAGCCGGAGCTTCAACTCTTCTCCATTCTCACCTTCCACCAAGACCACAGACAACCGAGTATCACTCTCTTGTGATCCTTTCCTTTGATCTTTTTAGGTATTTCTCTATCATAATTCTCGTCTTCATCATCACTATCATCATCCTCCTCGTCTTCATCATCACTATCATCATCGTCTTCGTCTTCATCTTCTTCATCATCTTTTTTAGCGTGCTTGTTATTTATTTTAGCATCTTGTTCTTCAGCCTGAATACTATTAGTAAGAATATGGCCATCCGTTGCAAAATTCTGCAAATCATTTGACGCTTCTTTCAGTTTAATGTCTCTCCCAGATGTTATAGCTATCTTTCTAGCCACACTATCATATGCAATCTGCAGAAATAAATGAGGAAAAAGAATGAAACTGAAAATTCGGACACAGTTGTAACAAAAGCTATCAATTTTGTATATAGAATTGCGGGGTCAGGAAAAATAAACCTGAAAAATATTAGTGTGCTTGTTATTTATTTTAGCATCTGCTTCTTCAGCCTGAATAATATTAGTAAGAATATGGCCATCTGTTGCAGAATTCTGCAAATGATTTGATGCTTCTTTCAGTTCAATGTCTCTCCCAGATGTTATAGCTATCTTTGTAGCCCCACTATCATATCCAATCTGCAGAAATTAATGAGGAAAAAGAATGAAACTGAAAATTTGGAAACAACTGTAACCAAAGCTATCAATTTTCTCTGTAGAATTGCAGGGTCAAGAAAAATGAACCAAAATCATCAATCAATAAACAAAGCTATTCTGAAACAGAAGATGACTCTAAAATTGAAAGCTTTGTCATGAATCAGTTGAAGTCAACGAATATATATACATGATATTTAACAAATATGATTGATTGACGAAGCTAGATCTTACCAGAAACAAGAGTAAAGCACAGAGGATGACGCTCCAAGAAGCAATTCGAAGTCTCATTTTACCCTTGAAACTTCAGATCTTTGTGTTCTCGGCTTGTTGCAGAAAGAGAGTAGAAAGTAAATAGAGGGGAAGGTATATCTAGGAAGGCTTTTTGAAAGCTCCGATCACGGCAGTTCTGTTAATTTAATTGGAAAGGTATATATAGGGGCGTGTAAGCAGGAGACTGGCCAATCTTTATTTGACCTCACTAGCATTAATTTATATGAGAGCAGCTTTATTGTTTTCTAAATCTCATTGATTAAGGATTTTTCTTTTTTTTTTTAATTTAAAAAATGGTCCTCATACGGGGTGAATTCAAACCCACGAAACTAGAACTAACCAAAAACAAAAGTAGAGGACAGAGGATGAAGCTCCAAGGCAATTCCAAGTCTCATTCCCATATGTTTCTCTTGAAACTCTAGATCTTTCTGTTTTTGGCTTGTTGCGGAAAGAGAGTAGAAAATGAATAGAGGGGAAGGTGTATCTAGGAAGGCTTTTTGATAGCTCAGATCATGGCTGTCCTGTTATTTTAATTGGATTGATTGAGGGTAGCGTGTCAGCAGAACTGCAGGAGACTGGCTAATCTTTAATTAACCTCACTAGCATTCATTTAAGTTAGAGAAGTTTTATTGGTTTTTAAAATTAACCTGACTTCTTTGATTAAGGATGACCTTTTTTTGATTTTTTATTTTTTAAAGATGGATCCAGGGTGTGATGTAAGCAGGAGGCCTGGCCAATGTTTATTTGACCTCACTAGCATTCATTTATGTCAGAGCAGTTTTATTGTTTTTTAAAGTCTGACTTCATTGATTAAGGATTTTTTTAATTAAAAAAATAGTAAGCCAACCTTGATCCTTTTTACTAATTGAGCCAACTCATATCAATATTAACATTGCCTTTGGATGGGGAGAAAAGCGAAGGGGGAGAGGGGAGGAGAAAAACAACGTTTTTCCTCGGTTGGATAAAAATAAAAATAAAAAAAAAAAGATAGGAGAGAAAGGTATAATAAATCTCACGTAAAATTTTTTTTTTTAAATATGAAGAAATTATGAAGAGAAAATGACTGATTAACGTAATTTAGTTTTTATTTTTTTAAATTACCCCTTTGTCCTCGTCAAATATATATATATATATATATTATATTTTTTAATATATAATATTTATATATTAATATATATATATATATATACTATTATAATATATATTATATTTAATAAACAATATTTATTAAATATACATTAAATTTAAATTAGTTAAGATATATTAAAATAATATTTATAAGATTTTAAAATAAATAATTATTTTTATTGTATTAAAATAATGATATATTTTTTTAAAATTTTTTTAATTTTAAAATTAAAAAAATTAGATATCAAAAAAAAAAAAAAGACTAACTTTATTGTAGTGGGATGATTGTGACCACATGATATTCGGATTATGTTGGATGGCGTCAAATATATATATATATATATATATATATATTATAATTATAAATATATAATATTTATATATTAATATGTACAATATTATAATAATTAATATTTTTTAAAAATTAAATTTTAATTAATTTAAAGAATATTTTTTAATTTTAAAAAATAATAAATTAAAAAAACATAGGCCACCGACTACAACTCCAACCAAATTTTAGTCGAATGCATCATCTTACCAAAATTTGATCGAATGTCAATATTTTATATATATATATATATATATATGCATATATATATATATATATTATATTTATATATTATATATATAATAATACATATTATATATAAATATAAATATATAAAATTATTTATTTTATTATACATATATTTAAATATTAATATATATATAATATTTATAAAATATTTTTATTTGTTATAAAAATTATTTATGTATAAATTTAAAAAAGAATAATTAATTTTTTTATATTTAAAATATAATTTTTATATTTAAAATATAATTTTTTAAAAAATATAAAAATTATTAATATTATACAATAAGATTATTATTATCATTCTTAATTAATAAATTTTTTTATTTTATGTTTATTTATTTCAACGAAAAGAAAATATATTTTTTTTATTTTTCCCTTTTCTCCTTTTCTCCTCACTTATTTTTTATACTTTTTTATAATACAATATATTGATTAATATATATAGAGGTATGTAAAAATATAAATAAATAAATAAATAAAATTTATACTAACTTGGTATCATATTACTCCCTAGACCTAATACTCAAACATTTTCACATTTAGACCCAAACAAATAAAATTTTGCTCATCCCTGTCCTTAAATCTTATTGAGCCAGTAAATGGGCCTCGACGCATTTGGAACAGGAGTGGAAGTGGAAAAACATCGTCGAGAAGCAGAGCGAAGAGCCAAACCCTCGTGGAATCAAAAGGCTTGTTCTTCTTGCTGGTTCAGCTTGGCTTTCAATTCTCTGCCTGCAAAATGATAGCGTCGGCCATCTCAGTTACTGCGACTGCGAGCTTCTCTATCGCTTCTCGCAACGTAAACTTGTCCAACCTTGTTATTCTCACACAGAGTCATATAATTATCATCCATTTACCTAATTTATTGCGTCGAAGTTGGATTATACTATTTGTTACTTTAAACCCTAAGCATGGATTGCTGTTTCACAGAAAGCCATCGTCGATAGCTTCTTCCTTGCTAAACCCATATGTGAACTCATCAAAATTTGGTAATTTTCTTATTTTACTGTTAGTTTCAGCTATAAGTCAAAATTTAGTAGCTATTCGAAACTAGGAAAGACGAAACTATCAGGGATAATGCTTCTGTTCGGTCCAAATAATGTCTTAGGTAAGCTAACTTTGAGGTATATTAATAATTGTTTGAAATATTTTATTTTTTGTTATGATCTTGTATAAATAAGTATTAACTTAAAAAACTTGCTTATTATAAAATTTTTTTAAGAAAATCGGTTCGACGATCCAATACAAAAGAAAAATATTTTACACACTGAATGTGGGTTTGAAGATGGGACTATCATATCTACTTATAGTTTGCCCATTGAGAAATGCCAAATGCCACGTAGGTTGAAATGGTTGAGGTGGCGTGTTATAATGACACATTCGTGTTTTATTACGTTTGGTTATATAGTGAAAAACTAAAAGAAAATAATTTTTTATAATATTTATTATATTCTTATTATTATTTAATAATATTAATTATTTTTTAAATAAAAATATAAAAGTCATTTTTCATAAATTTCATTCATATTTTTATTTTCTTTTCATTTTCATATCTAATAATTTTATATATCAAATAATACATGAGTTATCTAAACACTTTTATTATCAAAAAAAAGTAAATTACACAAATATGAAAGTTTGAGAGTAATAGTTAATTTCATTCACATTCACATTCACATTCATTTTTTTATTTTTATATTTAATAATTCTATATACTAAACAATCATTAATTATTTAGACACCTTTGTTATTGAAAAAATATTATACAAATATGAAAGTTTGGGACCATAATATACAACTTTTGGATTTGAAGGTTACACAAACCCTTAAGTTAGTGGAGGTTTTATACATTTTGACTAATAATTAATTTTTGTATGATAAAAGTATTATTGGATCACCTTAAGCATCAATGAAAACTTGGCCAATAATTAATTATGCTAATGGTTATAAATACAATTAATTGTATAATTTTATCAATACATAGATTTAAAAGGTTATAAATAACTACAATAAGTTGGAAAAAATTATTTATTTTTTAATATACCATATCGTGTAAGATTAAACTTAAAATAGCTTTTATTGGCCCAAAAAAAAAGTCTTGAGATATCTTCCAAATTATTCAATTATTTATTACTGAATTGTACCAAATACTAATAACTTCTTAGGTTTGATTTAAATAGCTTAAACAAATGAATATCTAGAAGTAACTTATTAAGATTCAGAGTTCTCTTGATAAATAGTGAATATAAAAAGACAAAAAAGAATCAATGAAAACAATTGATGTATTTATATAATATATTATGTTTAAATTCATTGTCAATCTTCACCCTCTCTTTTTGGCAGCTCCTATTTTGACTTCCATGAGCACTCTTAATTCCAAATCTAATACAGCACACACTATTACAAATTATAAAGGTCAATATATTTTTAAAAAGATCTTTCTTTGTCGAAGATAGTTTTAATATTACATTCATCATATCTATAAATTAAAAAAAATATCATTTAAAAATATTGCTAACAACTGTCTAATAATAAACTCTTTATGATTATAAGATCGGTACATGACTAATTGCTGATGATCAACCGACAAATAAATATACCACATCCACCACCATTGGCTTTCATTTTTGTTAATAAATATCGATTGCGTGCTATCTCTACCATGTAACCAACTCAAAGTAATGATTAATTAATACCATTTAATGTTTAGTTCTTTTTTCTTTTTAATAAAAACATTGTGATGCATCTAGAAAAAATCAATTTAAAAATAACATCACCTAAAAATTCCCATGTGTTAAATTTGTATGATGTCTGAACTCATTGGACCAGTCTAGTCATCTATATACTACTAATAAAGGAGGAGAAATAAATTGATACAATTGCCAAGATATAGAATAAAGTTGATTTCAATTTTCAAATCACAAACATTTTTAATTAATTCGGTTTTAGTTAAGATACGGATTTAAACTCCTATATTTTGATGATGACTTTAATAATACTAACTCACTAGTATAACAAATTTCTTATACAACAAAAAAATGAATAAAAAAAGGAGGAAGATCACCCATCCCTGACCAATTTAGTAGACAAGATACAGATTACTCTAAGGCAATTCTCAATATTTTGTTAAACAAGGATACATAGCTTTGCTTTCATATATTAGCAGTTTCTTAACACACAAGCCGTACAACTGATAGCTAGTATAGTTCTATAGAACATCTTTAGATAAACAGTGCCTATCATGTTATCTATAAACTTATTTACAAGTCACAAATGAGTTTGCCACAAGATTTTGAGACACTGTACCAACTTAACATATTATAATTGAATCTCACTCATCTGTGAGTGTTATCCATAAATAACATGGTAGGTACTAGGTACTACCTATTTACTTGGTACCTATTAGATAGCAGAAGGCAAAGGCACCCACACAAGGTTACCAGTAGGGAAGAAATGGCAGACAGGGGAGGTTCCAGGCTCAACCTTGAGAACACCAAATGCAACATGATCTTTGTTCCACTTAGATGTGTCCATGTGGCATATAGCAGGAGCTTCAACTCTTCCTCCATTCTCACCTTCCACTAAGACCAGAAACAAACTGGTATCACTCTCTTGGCTATGGCAGTAGAAAACTGCATAAGGGTATGGCATAGGGTGGCACCCTACAACTTTAGGGACAGAGATGTTCTTCACTTGTGAAATTGTATAGCTCTGTAGAGGCACAGAGGAATTTGTGAGGTGGGTTGTGAATAAAACTTTGAATTGAGAATTGGGTCCAAAGATTTGACGTGCAAAATCAAGGAGGGATTCTAAGGAAGTGGCACAGAACTTGGTTTCTCCTTTCATGGCTTCAAATTCACATTGTTTGAGTGTGTATTTCATGGCCTTGGCTTGTGAGGAGTGTTTGGGGAAAGAGAAAACTTCGAGGAGGGAAGGGAGGTTTTTTGATGAGAAAGGGATTTTGTCAGATTCTTCTCTGGGCAGAAATTTTGGAGAAGTCGAAGGCTCTTTCTGGCCAAAATAGATTGGCATTTTTTTGCCAATTTTCAGATCATTTGGAGTGAAAAACACATTCAGTTCTGGGTCCATGTGATTGTGATCCTTTCCTTTGATTTTTTTATGTTTTTCTTTATCATCATCCTCCTCTTCATCATCGCTATCATCATCGACATCGTCTTCGTCTTCATCTTCATCTTCTTCATCATCTTTTTTAGCGTGCTCGTTATTTATTTTAGCATCTTGTTCTTCAGCCTGAATAATATTAGTAAGAATATGGCCATCTGTTGCAAAATTCTGCAAATCATTTGATGCTTCTTTCAGTTCAATGTCTCTCCCAGGTGTTATCCCTATCTTTCTAGCCCCACTATCATATGCAATCTGCAGAAATTAATGAGGAAAAAGAATGAAACTGAAAATTTGGACACAATTGTAACAAAAGCTATCAATTTTCTCCTTTGACTTGCAGCGTCAAGAAAAATGGACCAAAATCATCAATCAATTAAAGCTATCCTGAAACAAAAGAGGGCTCTAAAATTGAAAACTTTATCATGAGTCATTAAAGTCAACGAATATATATACATGATATTTAACAAATATGACTGATCAACGAAGCGAGATCTTACCACAAATAAAAGTAGAGCACAAAGGATGACGCTCGAAGAAGCAATTCCAAGTCTCATTTCCATATGTTTATCTTGAAACCCTAGATCTTTGTGTTCTTGGCTTGTTGCAGAAGAGTTTTAAGAGGGGAAGGTAACTCTAGGAAGGCTTTTTGAAAGCTCAGAACTCTGATCGTGCCCGTCCTGTTAATTTAAGGAGATTATTTGACCTCATTAGCATTTATTTATGTTGGAGCAGTTTTATTGTTTTTCAAAATGGATCTTACCTTATTGATTAAAGATTTTGTTTTTTTTTTGTTTTTCTCGAAGATCGGTCTAGATTAACCAGAAGACGTGGCCAATATTTATTTGAGTGATCTCACTCGCATTCATTTATGCTAGGGCAGTTTTTATTGTTTTTTAAAATGATTAGATTTTAATTTAATTTATTTTTAATAGAAATTAAGTATATAATTTTTTATTAAAATATAATCAATATATAATTTAATTAAAGAATTAAGTATATATTTATTTATAAAAATTATATACTTATCATGTTATTATTAAAACATTTTATACTTATTATATTTTAATTAAAAATTTTGATAAGAAAGATATAAAGAAAATTTCTTTTCAAAATCAACTTAAGCTTTTGAATAAGGATTTTCTTTAATTTAAAAAAAATGAAATAACCAGGATTCAAACATGGATAACTATGAAAATCTTATCTTTTTTCTTTTGCGAGTTGCGCAAACTCATATTGACGTTGAGGACATACTTTATGTTAGAAGCAATTAGATTATTAAAAGTCAAATAATATATCTAGATTATTAGATATTATTAAAAAAAAGGGTAAATTATTTTCTTCTCTTTTTAAATATGTCTAAATTACACAATCACTTCTTTATTATAAAAATATACACATTTTCTTTGTATTTAAAAGAACTAAAATGTTATCGAAGATAATATTATTTTCTTTTATTAAAAATATAACTTATTAAAAAATTATCTCTTAAACATTTATTTCAATGTTTTTTTTTATGTTAAAAATTATAAACTTATTTTTAAGTTAAAATAGTACTATGACCCTTGCCTTTATTTATTATTTTAAATTAATCCTTTAAATTTGAAGCATTTCAAAATAATTCTTTAAATTTTAAATTGGTTTCATAAAAATTTATTTTAATGAAATCTTAATGCCATAACTGATGTAGAATCCACGTTTCTTTATTCTTAATTTTTAAACGAAGAAGTCGCAGATTCAATTAGCATTTATATCATCTTAATAAAAAAATTGAAAATATAAACAGAAGAAAAAAAGAAAGGAGCATATTGAAAAATGAAAAAAGGAAAAGAAACGGAGTGTTTGATCCAAGCATCAGTTCGTTCCACCCTCTCTGTTCATCATCTTTCATTATAGGGCATGAAAGGCAACAGAACTGCAAAGTGTGGCAACGGACTATTGCTTGGAACAGACTCATTCTTGGAGAATGAGGTTGTGCGAAAAGTAGGATGGAAAAACTATAATGAGATTTTTGAAGGTACAAATGTTAGGAAGAATTATAAATAAAGACTCAAATTTAAAAATAATTAATTTGAATAATCTATTATCATTAAATAATATTAATTTTAGTTAAAATCAGTACTAATTTATCCTAAAATAATGATAACTAATTTTTTAAAATAATTATTTTTAAGTCTTCATTTGTAATTCCTCCTAAATATTAATATTAACTATCCCTGCATGATAAGATTCTCAAGCCTGTCAAGAAAAAGGTGATCTTTTTATTTTTTATTTTTTCTCTTGTACTTCCTTGTGACTTGCAACTTATGAACAAAGCCATTGTGCTTTATTGGAATTATTTTCCTAAATCCATGATGGTTGTCAAATGGTGGATTGAATCATTGCTTACAATACAAAATCAAAATAGCTTAAAGTGCGTGATAAGAAAATATTATACATAAACAGCTCTCAGCCAACTCCATGCATGAAGACGATAAATTGAGAGCATGGAATGGATTGATGCTTGGATCGATGATTTTTATTTTTTATTTTTCATTTTTTTTCAAATAATATAAGTGCTGATTAAATTTGTCACTTTATCATTAAAAAATAAAAAATAAAGACAGTGACATTAAGATTGCATGAAAAAAAAAAGATTTGTTGAATGAATTTGAAATTTAATAGGTTATTTTGAAACATTTTAAACTTAAGGGATCAATTTAAAATAATAAATAAAATTAAAATATTATGATATTATTTTAACCTTTATTTTATTCTAAATTTAAAAAAATAATTATTTTATATTAATCAAACTCATATTGAATACTTCGGATACTATATAAGCAATGAATATAAGAATATTTTGTTCAAAACATGTAAAAATATAATTTATCATTTGTTGTAAGAAATAACAATATAACACATTTTTTATTTTAAGAAAGGATAGTGTAATTTTTCAAAATAAATGAGAGGGCTGTGAAATTTAAACTTCTCTTAAACGGAAAAAAGAAAAAAATTACCCTAAAAAATTTCATAATTATTATTTAAATTTTTAATTTTTAAATTCAATTAATTTTTGAAATGCTATCATACTTTTTACCATCAAATAATGAATTTAATGTGAAAGAGCATTCTATAAAAAGGCATGTTAAAAGTTAAGAAGAAAAATTATGAACATTCACTTAAATAATAAAACATGTTATCAATTTTTATTTACAAACATTTTAATTTTTTTTTTTAAGAAATTTGACAAAAGTTAAACCCAAAAGGGATCAAGTTGCTTTAAAGAAGGAAAATGGGGGGAAAATTTTGTGCAAGAAAATGAAAGGATTAGGTTCAGACGTTGTACCTTTGAACTTTTGCTTGTATAGTGGTATGAAAATGGGGCATTTGAATACAAGAATTCCAAAGAGAAGACACACTAATTGCACTTGCACCCCACTACATGTAACATCTTCTATTCAATATTTAATAAAATATAAGTAATAAAACACCTTGGATTCACATTATTAGTGGCAAACATATATAAGTATAAATAACTTTGTTTCTATGGTCTCTTAATGGAATCCTTTGACTATTTTTTTTTTTGGGTGTGTCCCGTGTGTAGTGGGAAACCAAGAATGTTGGCCAAAACTGTTCTATTTTCTTCAGCTTCTGTCATGGACCTCAAGGCTTAGCTCATCATCTTCAAAAGTCCACTCTATATATGTGACAAACCCACTAATAGTACCTTTATTAAAGGCAAGGCCATGGTTGATTAGAGATCTTAAATGAAACTCACCAGCTCCTACAAACCAATCAAAGTGACAGCCATTTTGCCTCAAGGGGTCACATCTTCAGATCAAGTCAACCAAGCATAAAAAAAGGTAGTAATATATGATATCAACATTTTTTAGGTATATTCATTCATTAAAAACAGTTATTTCTTATTTAATTTAAAAATATAAATATTTTTTTGTCTCTTTCATTTCATAAAAATTTTAATTTATTCGCTTTTGATTTAAAGATAACCCATATTGCATTTTTATTTTTCTTAAATGATTTAATATGTCCCTTGCTTGTATTATTTATTTAAAATTTAATCCTAAATTTAACAATTTATTAACTTAGATGATATAATTTTTGACATCGTTCAATTTTAAAATCAGAGGGATCAAGTTAAAACTTTTAAAAAATTACAAGGGCTGAAATATATTTACATCAATAAAACTCTCAATAAATTACATTTACAAAGGATAAAGCAACCAAATTAATTATAAACAAACATATAACTATATCATATATACTATTTAAAATGCATTTAATATACTAACATTAATATCTTGAATGTCAAGTGACATATAAGATGATGTGTGTAATATATTGGTATCTAAAATACCTAGTATCATTTGAAATAACTTCAGGTATAGGTGACACTAATATGAATAATACTCATGTCATCTAAAATTCATGAGTCTCATATCCTATAATTTTTATTGGTTAAATAATAGTGTAAAATTTATCTAAAAAATATTTACCTATTTTTTGTTTATAATTAATGTAATCTACTTTGCATAGGAATCTTTCTTAAATATTGCCTTTTTCTAAAGTGAGGATAATCTTGCTTTATTCCACAAGTTTCATACTACTCATATCTTTCTATTTTTTTCTACCGATAGCACCAAATATACATGTATATAACAAGTGTCCTTGATTTGAAAACCTTTTATAAAGTGATCTTACCATTATCACATCAGAATGTTTTCAAAAGTGATTTTGCCATTATCATATCAGAATCACATGCTATCAGCCCAATTTGGCATTGACCTTAACCATTTATGCTATTGTACCTACCCAACAAGCCCAACATGGCACTGATTCCCTCAAGAGTTAAAGGTGGGGAAAAGCTTTGCTCCACAAAGTTGAGAGCTCAATGTGGAAAGCACATAGCCAATTACTTTCTCTCAAAAGTTTGATTCTCATTTCTTTCATCTATAGTTTTAAAAATGAATTTGACAATTTTGATGTTCAAAATTTTGACCTCCTTATTGCAATTCTTCAATGTGTTTTGGTTTAAATAAAATTATCATATTCATTTTATTAACAATAAATTTAATTATAATAATTATGCAAGAAAAGTTGAAGTATCAAAATATTATTCATGAGAAACTTTTTCATGTATTAAGTACATATATATTTAATGGTCAAGATATGCTTCACATATGTGTAGTTACTACCTTGTATACGTACGAAATAGATTTTAATCATTGAATATATATACACTTAGTATATCTTAGAATCTTTTGATTATTGATTTTGTTAGATACACACTATTTTATTTTATTTTATTCACATTTCACTCATGGCTAAATATTTAATAGCCACCTTAACTCTTGATTAGATCACAATTATTTTTATTAATGGAATACATAATGAGTGTATTCATTTTTAATGATTTGAACATTGTATGTTGGATTAAACTGCCGCAATTAGTTTTAAATATTTCTAAAATATATATGACTGTCAATTGCCAATTTGATCATAGAAGATCTAGAAAACACATTATTTGATTGAGAAAAAGCAAACTGATAGATTGTTAGCAGGACACGTAGGCATTAATTTTGATGCCGAAAATAAGTGGTGTCTAAGAGATCCAGATAGATTACAACCCACCAAACAAACAGGCCACAAAAAGCAAACAAAATTCAAGCCTATACTAAAATAGGCATTACATGCTATGCATGAACCTATAGAGAACAAGGACTACTCTAAGGTCAATTTGTTTATTTGTTTACAAACATCATAATCATTATTTTAGTGATGCACATTTTGAAAGTTGACTTTAAGGGGGGAAAAAAAAGCCAACCCACCATTTTGGCAAATTCTTATCTCCAACCCTGGGGTTGTCCTATTGGATGTCTTTTCTGCTTAATTATTATTTTGATTATTTAATTAATTGATTAATTAAATTTAATTTCTTAACTTTTAAGTTTCAATTATTTTACATTTAATTTAATTCATTAACTTTCAACTTATATCATATCCATCTTTTTTATTATATCTATTAACGATGGTTTTGAAACAATAAAAAAAAAATTAAGAAATTAATTGGGTACATTAAAAAGAAATTAATAAAATTAATAAATAAATATGGTATCAATTTAAATTTAAAGTATTAAATTAAGATAAATTAACTAAATAAAGGACCAAAATAATATTTAACCTATTCTTTTCATGGACAGCTACCAGATACACCCATGGATTACATCGTAATCCAACAACTCCCACTGAATTCCTTCTAAAAGTATATTATGTTTGTATCTCATACATTAGTATCAGACAAAAATGACAAGTTTCTAATTTTTATAGTTTATTATTATATTATGATTTTTTTTAAAAATTTATACATGTTATATTTTTTAAAAAATTTAATAATAAAAATATAATGAATTGTGTAATCCTTTTACATAGGATTAAACTTAAACACAACTTCTCATATTTTTATTATTAATTTATTTAACAAAATTAATATATATTTAAAAAAATTCATCATATAACACTAAATTATACAAATTATATACTTATGTACAAAAAATATATATGCTTGGCCTGTTATTATTAAAAAAAATATAAACTTATTATATTTTATTTTAAAAAAATTACATATGGTTTTTTTCTTTTAAATATTATACATAGTCCTAACATTCAAAGTTGGAATCTTCCAGGGTGTGAAACCGTAGATTATCCATAACTTGTGTTTATTTAATCTTCTAGCAGCTTTGAATATCACCATCTTTATATGTAGTTTATTTGAATTTGTAAAAGAACAGGCTCCTTGACATGTACAGTAGTAATGCAATTGGTCATAAGTAAGATTTTGTAGATGTTAATCCCTACAAGCATTCAGTGAACACGTTTGATGTCAGTGAAAATAATTAGGAATGGATTTCTTGTTTTGTTTGGAGAAACCTTGTTTACTCCTTTATTTTTGCAAAGAAATGGAATTATTATTTATGAAAGAAAGAAGAAAAATATTATTTCATCTCAAATAATACAAAAATTTTATTTTTGCTTAAATATATTTATATTAAATGGCCTTTAATTTTAAAATTAGTTTAAAATTTTAATGATAACAATTTTTTACTTAAGGTCTTAAGATATAATTTTTTAATATAGTTAAATTTTGTTATCCTTACATTATTTTAAATAATTTTAAAATTTAAATTTTTTTAGTATAAATATTTTTTATTTAAAGTCTTTAATTATAAGTATTTTATTTTATATTAATTAATACAGTTTAATTTTTTAATATTTTTAGTACTGATATTATTTTGGTTATTTATTCATTTTTTATTCTTATTCTTATACTATTTTTACTTTATCAAATATTAAAATAAAAAAATATATTTTATTTATTTTTATATCAAATTAAATATGATTTTAAGTTACAAAATTTTATTATATTTTCTTTTCTATTTTCTTAAAAAATTTTATATTCTACCAAACATAACTTTATTGACTGTTTCCGCATTTCTTTCAATCTCCTTTGTCCTATTATCTCCTTTTCATTGCTGTCATACGTGCCTTAAAGTGTAAGAAAACGAAAAGGAATAAGATGAGTTGAAACCCACTTGAATTAACCTCGCCTCATATTTATTTTTATCATTTATTAAATTTCGTCTAGCACTATAAGAAATTTATTTTTAAGTTTTGACTTGTCAATATTAAAATTGTCTTAAAAATTGAATGACTTAAATTTAAATAAATTAAAAAAAGTCCAGAGTTTCCTTGCTGGTATGTCAGCATGACGACACGTCTTACGCTCCCAGCGCAGAAGGGCTTGGGCTTCCATTTTATGAAGAAAAGTTGGGGTTTATTAACTAGACTAGACCTTTTCCGTCTCATCTAGAACCTTCAATTTTCAGCATTTTCACGTGGCCAGAGTTTTGATGTACGTAGTAGACTCAGGGTGAATTGTGATGTGATTTATTTTTGTTGAAACGAAGAAAAAGTCATGAAAATTGAATCCAATCAATCAGTTGAATTAGAAAATCGACCATAAAAAAATTTATTTAGTTATAAAATGATACCTAAAAAATAGTTAAAAATTGATTGATGGGACATTAAATTAGTAAAAAATATTTTTTTTACATTTTTGTTTAAAATAAAATTTTAATAGTATATGATAAAAATTTATAATATTTTATATACTCTATTTAATTTATCTCACATTAATTTATTATTATATAAAAATGTTTTAATTATTTTTAATTTTTAAAAATTTATTTGTTTTTAAATATTATTTTATAATATATGTTAATTTAATTATAAAAATTATATTTTTATATTATATATATATTTAGAAAAATAATTTAACTCAATTTAATTATGGTTAAATTATTAAATTATTTTTTATTCTAATTCAATATCTAATCTAATTTTAAAAATTTTAAAAAAGTACAACTTCTTAAAGAAAAAAAAAACAACAAAAAGAATATATAATGAGTCTGTTTTATTTCTCATTTTTAGAATAATTTTTTATTTTTATTTTTTAAAAAAAGCTTGTTTGATAGTGTATTTTTATAAAACATTTTGTAAAATATAAAAATAGAATTGTGTTTTCAGAAATAGAAAAATTAGAACATTTTTTGGATATTTTATTAACTTTTATTTTACAAAATTAGAGAAAAAACAGAAAAAATAAAAATAATTTTGCAAAATAATGATTCAAACATATTTTTAATTTTTTTAAAAAAATTTGTTCTAAAAAATATCTATTTTAAAAACATTAAAATTATAACAGAATTAAACATGCTCAATATTTTACTTAGATTTTAAATTTTCATCTTTTTAATATTATAAATATTTAAATTTAATCATTTTAATTTTAAAATATATTATGTCACTATCATTTTTTTAAAGCAATCTAATTTTATTTCTTTTATCGCATCATTCCGTTGGGTTTAAATGTAAGTAAAAGAATTCTAAATTACAAAAAGAAGTTAACTAAATAAGGTTTAAATAAATGAATTGACTTTAATATTTTAAGATTTTGAATCATAATGTACTTTAGAACTTCTTAACTTTAAGACATCTATTTAAATTTAATGAAAAACTTAACAATTTAACTTACATTCAAATTAGTGTTAAATTTTAGATGAGTAATAAGGGAGGCAAAGATTAGTTTAAAAAATAATGAAACAATATTGCATACTTTCGAATTATATTAACTAAAAATTATTGTTTTTAAAAAATAGAAAGATTAGAAATGTATTTAAATATATTTTTTTGGGTAGTATTTTGTACTCGATGCATATTAGATACCACAATCCATGGCACTTCTCCTATGAAGGGATTCTACTTTTGTCTGCATTCTCGCTCGGCTACAAACTACGTGGACTCGTAATTGTTATTTAATTAATCCACACTTCTCAGTTTTTAAATAAAACGTGTCTCAAATACCTTAAAATTGTCTGGTTTTTTCAGTTACCGCCATTGATGTTGTGGAGTCAACCCCAAATTTCTGCAACAAATTTGGCTTCATTTCCTATATGAACCTATGTATGTTGGTTATAACTGAAATTAGACTTCATGTTGGTTTGTTCTCATGTCATATAAATCAGTTTTGTATCGTTTTCCCAGAAATAAATTTAAGGCTTTATAAGGAAAACCTGAAAAGGAAAAAAAAACAGACACAATACAAATTAAACTTTTTGACATTAAATTTATGTTATTTTAAAGATTGAAACGAATGTCTTCACACATTTTGATGTTATTCTTGTTTTCAAAATTATATATAATTTTTTAATATTTTGATATATATTATAGATATTTTATTAATTTATATTCTATCAAAGAAATTAATTTTTATATCAAATAAAATTATAATTATATTCTTAATATGATAATAAAAGTAATTAAATTGACATTAAATTCTAATAAAAGATTGTGATTTTATTTTGAATATGATAATAAAAATAGTTAAGTAATTCTTTTTTAAAAAAATTGTATATTGTATAAAAATTTAACCTTATTCACAAATAATAAGTTAGAAAGAAGTCAAGTATTTTTTTTATAAATAAAATATTAAGAAATTAGTATAATTTAGTAATATAAATCCTTTGTACAGAATATATTATATACCGCACAACAAGGGACGTTCAACTTACTATATCTCTCATAAATTCAACCTTACCCAAGATGGCTTTTTTTTTTCCTTTTGAATGAAAACTTTATGAGAATTGAAATGATGGCTATGACTTTTCCCGACAAGTGCAAAAGGGAGAGAAAAAAAGCAGATAGGAGTTCACATTCCGGGGCTAATAATGTCATCTCCACATTGTATGGATTCTCCTGACTCTTCTCTCCAATTACACAGCATCCTCATTGACACTGCTCTTCAATTCAATAATTTCTCTCAACTCACCTCTCAAGTTGTGAATTTAAAAGTTGTGCAAGCAAGTCACAAAAATAATTCCATGAGCTTCAGTAAATTAATATTTAGAGTTTGTGTTGGTAACTATTATTTTAGTCTTTTAATTAATTAATTTATTTGTTTTAATTTAATACTTTAATTTTTTAATTTCAATTTAATTCCTTAATTTTAATTTGTATTATATTTATCTCTTAACTATATTTAATATTTTAAAACGATCCTTAATTTTTTTAGACTTTTTAGTATTTCAAAACAATTTTTTATGGATTAAAAGTTAAAAAATTAAATTAAAATTAATTAATTAATTGATTAAAATAATAATTAAGCCATAAATTTGTGTCGACATCTTCACCAAAATATCAAACATAAATACCCTGAGGAATAATATTATTAGAATAATAATTTATCTCTGTTGCCATTTTGTATACCTAAAAAAGTAGTGCAACTAGCATTGTTGCAACATAACCCCACTTCACCAAATAAAAAGTGAGTAACAAGAATTATAATGGCGAGGATTATTAAATGAAAGAAAGAAAAGACTAGAAAAGCAGAGCAGACACATGCACACACGCACACAGACTTGTCTTTTTCTTTTAAGGTCAACTCTGTGTTTGTACCTTGTGCCGTCGTATGAAACCGCTGCAATAAATGCTTTTCATCGTTCCTTCTCTGACCGCCTCGACACTTTATCCTTGCGTAGATACCTGCCCTCCCATTAGGACTTTTGAATTAATAATTCATTTCTTTTATTCCACAAATTTCTCACAACTATTATCATAACAACATATAAATTTGCATCATGGGTCAGTTCGTCCCTATAAAATATGCCAGTCACACCCTCCAGATCCTACCCTTCGCGAAAATGAAACCCATCTTTTCTTTCTTCTCCATGGTCTTCCTTCTTCTTCTGGTAAGCTTCTTCCCCCCTGGTGAAATTCACTTCCTCTTTTACTTTTTTTCATTCTGTGATAAAACTCTCGAATCTTTCTGTAAATAGGTTTCTAATGTTAGCTATGCAAGAAAAGACCCAGAAGACTATTGGAAGAAGAAGATGAAGGGACTACCCATGCCAGAAGTGATCAAAGATCTTGTGGTTCAGAATCAGCCATCTGTATCAGATGCAGAGAAAGATCATTTTGTGAGGGACTTTGATATAAGGCCTAATGTCATTTTATATCACACCCATGTTGTGTCCAAAGAGGAGAAGAAAAAGAAGAAGAAGAAGAAGAAGCCTTTTTATGGAGAACCTTGAAGCAGAGAACTTCAAAGAAGAGGAAGACTTAGCTGAACAAACCATTAAAAAGAGTTGAAGCTTCCAAAATACCCATAGAGACCATGATGTATAGTTTCTTTCTTGTATTGGGACAGTGAATTAGTATTTTGACTGAAGCTTGTTTTGCAGGAGAGAGCAATGAATGTTTGAAAAAACCCCCTTTACCTATAGATATCTCTCTTATTATTATCCTTCCTCTGCTGCTTCTGGTTTTTGGTTCTGCCTAATAAAAATCTAAGCTTCTTTTTCCCCCTCTTCACCCATGAGTACCTTCTCAAATTTTCGAAGACTATGGATCTGTGTTCTTGATGAAAATGTAGGATAGTCTATTTTAAAAAGTTTAAATTTATCATAAGGAATTATTTTGTTCAGGTGATTCAATTTCAAGAATTGAATTTCTCAAATAGTCAATCACTATTGGAGTTGGTATTCCTCATAGCTTCCTGTTACTGGTAATTGCTTTATTCTCTTGGAGGCCTTATCTTGGCACTTGTATGAACATATATGGTAATCTTGTGTCTCAAATTCAGCCACTGCTAGGTAATTTGGGATTCTAGAAATTAAAGATTACCAACTGTGAATAAGTTTCTGAAGATTTTTTTCGTCTTCCTTGAATCAGTGTTCCATTGTGTTTGCTTGTGGGCTCAAGCAATGGTTCTTTCTTGTTCCAAATGGAGGTTATATAATACTTTTCTCAAATACTTAATTCTTTGGGCCTTGCATCGTGTGCATCTGAAATACAAAAATGAGGATAATGTTTAGTACGTCGGAATTTCAGTTTTTCAGAAGACCTGAAAATCTATTTATCAAGTGTTTGGGTATAATAAATATGAAACATTTATAATTTATAGGTTAAAATATATATATATATATATATATATTATTGTTTCATGCTCAGATTCTGTAAAAACAGGTTTTCTAATTCTTTAAAAATTATAATAGTCATATACCAAATAGCTTTAGTACTGATGTGGCAAATTAGCATAAGCAGTGGCTGATTTCACTGAAGCCACATGTCATGACCTATATTGTTGCTCCAAATTGATTGGATTAATCAATAATAGTTTCTGTCACTATATCATTTTCTTGCAAAGACGTATAGCCAAGAAACCAATGCCATAATGAAACCAGAAACAAATTATCATGTCTGGATAAGTCACCAGGTTCCTTAGCAGAACTCTCAACTTGGTTATGGCGTACAAAGAATGAACAATGACATACACGAAATATAGTATTCGCACGACAAAATTTATAGTGTTATAGTTCAAAAGGTGGTGATATGTCAGGTGGGCATCTTCTGAAGTGAGAATTTAGAGGATCTGCTAAAATGTCTCTCAGCTTATGGGATTGTTTCTCTTATGAAAATCCTTTTTGTGTTAAAAGGAAAACGGAAGACGAGATTTCAGGGACATTTTACGAATCCCCAGTTTAAAGGATTCATGAATGTGTTCTGCTTGATCATCTAATATGTGTTAGACATAAATAAAATTATTTTATTAAGTGTTTGTAGTTCATAAATTATGAAGATACTACATATTTATAAGAATGTAACTACAAAATTTTTTTATCCAAAAACAAAGAACGGGTGGACACAACTTTGACAAAATGTCATGACTTTCCAATTGGGTTTCGTTCTAGAAAGAAATGTGTGTAAGAATCAGTATTGACTTTACAAACCCACGTACAGACTGAATTTTCAATGCCTAGTTTCTTTGTTTATGTAAACTCCTTGGAAGTTAAATTACCATTCTTTTCAGTCTTTCTCTGACATATTTTATGTTATGTGATAAACAGCCTAAACACACCCACACTGCATATTGATTTCTTTATTATTTATTGATTATTATTAGTGGGACAATTTTTTTCTAGAACCTCTCGTTAAAAGCTTCCACGTGTCTTTGTTGCCAAAATTTCTCAGCAATCTCATTTTTCCTACCTTGCAATGAGCATTCTAACTGGAGGGATGTATCGAGGTCTTACCTTCCATGCTTCAACTGACCCTCAAAGTGAAAATTACAAGTTGTGACAGGTGGCTTCTTTTCATTAGATTATTACTGAATTCTTCATTATAATAGTGAAACTACATCGTCTATTTTAATCTTACCCTGGTTTTCTAGTGAGTTTCTTTTGTGTTCAATGTTATTCACTTCCTTCGAGAGAAGCTGTCCAAGGAAGCAAGTTGATATTAAAATTTGGAGTAAATTACACAATTATATCATTCCACGTTTATGTTTTTTAATTTATTCTTTAATACAATTTGGTCCGTGCTATACATTGCATCATAATCAATTTACGAAGAACAAAAAAAGTGACATCCATTTGAGTAAATCTCATTTACTCTCTCTCATTTTTTCTTGCTCTTTCCCTATATATTTGTTTCTCTATTAGTCCAAATTGTACATTTATTCTATTATGAGAGATTAATTCAAAATCTATGTATAACAATTTCTAAATTTTAAGAAACTAATTTACATGGAGGAATAAATTTAAAATTTAAAAAGTATAAAGAACTATAATTTGTAGAGGCCAAAATTTATATTAATTTCGAAATTTAGGTATTGGGAATCGCCATGCAAGAGGTACAAATTCTAAAAAGTAGTTCTGCACCTTGTTACTCCAAATTTGCCAATTTCGGCAACTTTAGAAATTCGATTCAGTAATTCACAGGGCATGTTCTTTTTTTCCCATGGTGTCTCAGAACAACTATTCTAAGGTAGTAACTACGAAAGGATACATTAGAGACACCAAAAAAAATCTTAAAAAAAAAAAAAAAAAACCTGTTTTGGACTCATTGTTGTGTTGGGTTGATGTAAGATGACCGAATTATAAAATTGCAGCCCATCCTTTTGTTCAAAACCTTTTTCCCCTGATTTCATTCAGATGCGCAACGGATTTTTTTTTTTAATTATTATCTTAGTCTCATTGTTTTATAAAATGTAAAAAACCTTTTTCAATTTCAGAATTTGTGCAATTTACTTCCTCAATTCAGATATGTTTAGCTGGAGGATGTAATGGTGAAAGGAATATAAAATGTAGGTAGATAAGAGTAGATGAGATAAAAACTAAATGTTTTATCCTTATTTTTAAAAAGATGATTTGATAAATAAAATAATAAGTATAAAAGTATAATAGATATGATGTAAGTTATGTAAAAATATTACATTCATGATGCTACAAACCAAATGGAGCTTAAATTACAACAAATAATCTTCCAAATTTATTAGATTTGTGCAATTTAACCCATTCTACAGTAAATCCATTCAAAATTGTAACCAAATCCCTCTATCTCGAATAAAGTCAAACCATGTCATTTTTAATTAGGAGAAAATTATATTCAAGCATCCAAATATAGTAAAATTTACAATAAAAAAAATTTAAAACTCATAATTACCTTAAAAATTACAATTACTAAAAGATTTATTGTTGAGTTTTAAAAAAAACTATTAAGTTTAGTAAAATCGTAAATTTTTTTAAACTCTAGTAATTTTTCTAAATTTAATAACAAATTCCTTAAAATCACATAGTAATTATAATCTTTGAAAATAATTTTAATTTTTAAAATTTTTTGTTATAAATTTTTCAAGATCTAAGTTGTTAGATATAATTTTTCCTTTAACTAACTTCTCTAGCATATGAAAAGGACTGACATGCCCTTTACTATGAAAGATTCCAAATTTCCTTGTTTTCTCCATCCATTATTGTGTACAAAGTCAACTCAAAAGCCAATACCCAACAATTAAGCTTAAATGACATTGATAGTGCCAAGGAAAAGAAGAAATTCCTGAAAGATTTAGAGCCTAGGCCTAACATTTCAGCTTATATCAATAATGATGATGAAATTGGTGTTGAAAAAACAAAGAAATTCGTCCAAGATTTTGAACCAAGGCCTAATATCTCAACTTATAATGATGATAAGGTTGGTTTCAAAGAAGGGAAGCCATAAGTGAAAAATGATCTTATAATGACTGAATGATGAATATGGTATGGTGTTTTATAAATTTATAAGGCAATTAGTCATGGGTCCGTACGGGATATGGTGCAAATCTTTTAAAATAAAAAAAAAGATAACAAAAAAAGAATAAAACACAGCTCGACATGATTAGTTTTACTGTTCATAACTTGTAAATAATACGATTAGTATTAAGAATATATTATATATAGATGCACAATAATTTGTGATCTAGTAGTTGCAAGGTGTGATCAAATGGTGATGGATTGGATTAGTCTGCATGAAGTCTTAATTTTGACCAATTGTGATGTCATGTACGGACTAAGTGATAAATGATTTCCCGTTTCAAAATGGTTAAATTAGAAAAAAAAAAAAGTCTTGGGATTTCAGGAAAATTAAAACCAAGTGATTCTTTTGATATGTTCTTTAACAGAGTCAAATGCTTATTCAAAAGTTATAATTATTTTGAGTACAAGCAAAATTGATAGATGTAATTTGTCAATAATCCATCTTCTAATTATATTTTGGGGGTTTAAACTCAATACTTGACTCTAATATCAATTGTTATTATCGAATGCTTATTACCAAATTAAAAATTATTATTAGCTACGACACGATTTTACCTCTTTAATTCACTAGTGTTACAATTCAAATATAAAAAAAATTAATAGACATTGCACTAGTGCTGTTATCCTTAGTAAATTCAAACAAGTGTTAAAATGAACTCTGCAATTTGTTTAATATGTAAACTTTTTTAAAAAGAATAAAAAAGATAAATTTATAAATATAAAATAATTTGTGTGTTTTTAATTTAAAATAATATATACTATTATATGATAATTATAAAAACATAATAAATATTATACATAATTATCAAAGTGGAATCCATTTTCCATGGCCATACGAAATGGAACCAAAAGCTACAATTAGAAAAGAGGTGAAAAAGGACATTTTTGTGGACAGAGCTATTTTCATGTGGAAATTTATGCAAAAAAAAAAACGATTGCAATACAAAATATACAAGCTCGTAAGAATTGCAATATAAAATGCACAAGCTCCACTAACATTGGGTCCTATATATGAAATTTATAAGTAATTGACTAATGTAATGTTAACCTTTGAGAAAAAAACTGAGGTCAACTTCAACTTTATTTTCTTACAGGAACCTTTCCTTCTCTAGCATTTCAAATTAAAGACAGAATAAAGAATAAAATTTTGCAAGCTGACTTCCGAAGACTGCAATTGCTTGGAATGATTTGACTCAATTGTCATTATCATCATATAATATGATATATATAAAAGAAGAATGGATTGTATTATAAAATATTATTTATAAATTGTTCATGAGTCTCATTTTTTTATTAATTTTTATATTTTTCTATTTTCCTTTTTCGAATTTAAATTACACTTTATAATTGACATGGATGTCTTACGGTTACGTAAATAGCAAAAAGGGCTTGATTGTGGAATCTGTGGCCTCATTAGACATAAAATTGACAAATAAAACTCTCACATGTTCCACTGATTCGTTTCAGTTGCAATAGTCTGTATCTTGAATGAGGAACCTTTGACTGAATATTTCTTCTAACTGTGATGGAATCTTAAATGTTGTTCTCAATTTTATGTGATAATTTTATTTTTGATAAGGATCAAGACATTCACAAATTTTATTAAAAGTAAAATTTTTAATGGTTTTTATATTAATTTAATATATTTAAAATTTTATGTGAAATTATTATCTCAAGACAAGAAGAAATACATGATATGAACATTTCTACAGAATGATTTAATATCTTAAATATATTAATATTTTGTTAAATTACCTTTTATTGAAAAGCTGAGTTTTCATAATTTAACATTTTTAAGGATTCATTTTCATATTAATACACTAAATATGAACATTTTAGATATTTAATGGCATTGAAAAGATTAAAATACATACAATATTATCCTTAATCATGAGAATTTTTACATCTTTTGAATTATGATTTTATTAATTTTTTTAAAGAAAATTTTTCTACAAATTTCAAATATCATACTAAAAAATTGAATATATAAAAGCTTAAATATTTTTTTTAATTGAAAAACAAACATATTACAGAAAAAGAATCTATCAACCTAGCTTATTAAATATGCAGCTAAAATGTCATAGGTGCTAAAACTAAATTATATATAAAAAAGGAGTCATATCTCCATTAATATAACTTTTTTCGCATTAATACTAGCTTGGTATGAAAAAAATTAAATATATAAATAAAAAAATTTGTACATAAAAAATAATTATAATATCTCTATATTTAATAATTGAATAATAATTATTAGATAATATTAAATAATAACTACATAACGATTATAAAGATAAAATTATTATTTTATCAAATTATTATTATTATTATTATTATTATTATTATTATTTATTTTTTAACAACCAACCAAATATGCACATGCCGTAAGGCTTTGCAAAAATTAGTTATATTCATGCAACTTTGGTGATCAACGGTGAAATCTATAAGAATCCATTTGAGAGCATTAAGCAACTCTATTTAATTCCTAATACCACCAACCTCAACCCTCACCCGAATTGAAATCTAAGAATAGTTTGGCATAATTAATACAATAATAGCATGTTGTTACTTTTTTTTTTTTGGAATAAACTTTCAACAAATGAACTAAAAACAAGAATAAAGAAAAATATATCACTTAAATATTGTGAGAATCCAAATTCTCTTAATTTAGAGATAGATTGATGCTATTAAGAAAGGGTAAATAAAAAAAATAAATTTCATATATAATTTTATTCCTTTGTAATTATTTCTTTTTCATTACATACAATCCAAAGGATTCAGAATAATAACAAGTACATAGCACAAATTTCCTAAATTGACCTTGCCTTAGGTGTGCGCCCGTACATTGTGAGTCTTCGCTCTTGCTAGTTTCCACCAATAAGTAAGAAGAGCGTAGATCCGTACCATGGACCAGCGCCACACTTGATTAAATTGATATTGCCAGGGAAGTTCCAGTACGTCCACCCCTCAAATGCCAAATAGATGAAAGCAGTGAGAGGAGCGGAAGAAGCAAAAAAAGGCAGCTCTGGAAGTAACAATCTGCAATATATGATGACGTACGTTTTTCAAGACGAAGCACAGTTGCACTGAATCATTTCTCCCTTCAGGAGAGGAGCGTCTCGATGGAGGAGAAACACCGTGAAGCCGCCGTTCAACCGCCGTCCAACGCCGATTCGCCGGCGTCCGAGCCGGCTTCCTCCCGGCGCCGCGCCGGAGGGCTAAAGAGAAAGGCTAACACTCTTGGCGCCTCGAATTCCTCGGCTACACCCTCGAAACGCGTTACTCGCGAGAAGGCTTTGCCTGGTCACCCTCCTCCCATACACAATGGCCCCTTGACCAGGGCTCGTCAAATCCCCAACAACCTCGCCGCCGCTGCCGCTTCACCCTTGGTAGCTGGTGGCTATGGCTTTGCTGCTGCCGCTGTGAAACACTCGGAACATGCAGTGACGGCTGAAGCTTTGGGTAGAGAATCGGTGGCGCTTGCGGAGGATATTAAGAAGGAGAGCGAGTGGGAGGCTCTGGAAGCAGCGATTGAAGCTGAATTCGAAGCTATCAGATCTCGTGGTACCAATGCTCATGTAGTTCCGAGTCATTGCGGTGAGCCCTTCTGTCGATTGTGGAACCCTAGTTTGTTTATATTTAGTTGTAGGACTCATTCGGACTTTTCTACATTAGAGACTGGAAATTCCACGATGTTGATTATATATGTTTCTGTTACTTTGGTGTTCCATAGGCGAATATTTCAGCTGAACTTGACTGAACTGGTGTACGATAGGCTCTATCTAGTCTAGTTATGCTTTCCTTTTGCAGTTTGCTAAATTGGGCCGTGGTTCATTCAACCACAAGAGACCACATTTTATATTCAACCTTAAATATGTTTAATCGGTTGAAGCATTATTGCCTTCCCGCCACTACGATGCTCGCTGAATCTGTTAATTTACAGTAGTATTAGAAAAAGATCGGAGTTGATGCTGGGAAAAATTGATAATTTGATTAGGCAGAGCTCACTAAATGGTATTATGCAGTGTAAATAATATTAAGAAACTCCGTGCTTTAAGGGATGATAAATAATTCTTTTTCCCACATTACTATTGGAGCTTTGATTTCAAATTATTGTCGTTGGTTGGAATCCTTATATTGAGCTACTGACTTGACTGGCTTTCTAGAATTACCTTGTTCTACTATCTTTTGTAGATAAGTGTGAGGAAGAAAAGGAAGAACTGTGAACTTAGTAACAGGTTTTTTTTTCCCTTTTGGTTTCTTGTCAGAACCTTGTCAGGTCTAGAATGGAAGTTTGAGCAAAGCAAATCATCAGAATATTCTGCAAAACCTTGGGAATGGGAATAGTAGGAGTAATAATTGCGTTTGCTATTAGAATTTGGTTGTAGCTAAGATGTTCCATCGTGCAACAATATGTTGATGATTCTGTTAACCATATCCTCGGCAACCCATATCTATCTTTGGATCACCCCTAAATCTTTAAAAAGTAATTTATTTTTTAAAAACTTTTAAGCTTGGCTGTTGGTTTTCCATTGATCCACTGTCTAATAGCTGCCCCCCCTCTCCAGGGGACCAACCACTTAAAATATAAAAAAGAGAAGCAGATTTAAGTTTCAATCTTAACGTCAACAGCAGCTTTCTTCAATCAAAGTGTTTTATCTCTGGAATTGACTTTCAGGTTGGTTTTTGTGGACGGATATCCATCCGATTGAGAAGAATACATTGCCTTCTTTCTTTAATGGAAAAACTGAAAATCGGACTCCTGATGTTTATATGGAGATACGGAATTGGATTATGAAGAAGTTCCATGCAAACCCAAATGCTCAGATTGAACTGAAAGATTTGTCGGAGCTTAATGTTGGAGATTTGGATGCTAGGCAAGAGGTAATGGAGTTTCTGGACCATTGGGGTTTAATTAATTTCCACCCTTTTCCATCTACGGACTCTGCTGTGGCCAGTGCTGATGATGATGGGGCAGCAGAAAAGAATTCCTTGGTTGAAAAATTGTTTCACTTTGAAACTGTGCAATTATGCCCGCGAGTTGTTCCAAAGACTCACCTAATGACTCAAGCTATGCCATCTGGCTTGTTTCCAGAGTCAACATTTGCTGAAGAGTTGGTGAAACAGGAGGGGCCAGCAGTTGAATACCATTGCAACTCCTGTTCTGCTGATTGTTCTCGCAAACGCTACCACTGTCAGAAGCAGGTTGTTACCTATGTCATTGAATTGCATAATTGCATAATTTTTGTTATGTATTAAGGATACTGAATATCTTATTTGGCTTAATCTTATTATATTTTAAATTTGAGCTTTTGTTCCTAGTCTGCAGCTCTAGGAGTTGTAGGATTATCTAAATTATATGGTGTAGTAGAAATTCCCTCCATCTTTGAGGAGTGAAATGATTATCAAATTTTGCTCTTGGAAGTCCTATTGAGTTTAGTTTTATGTTTTCTCCCTAAAAAAAAAAAAGGAAGTCTCATATTACCTGTGCAGTATGGAATCAATTTACATCTTTTTGTGAATTTAATTAGATCTTTGAAAACAATTTTCCATAATATTCATGAAGTGCCTTGACGCAACATATTTCTAGATTAGTTGAAGGCTTGGAGCATAAGCAGAAGTTATTATAATGAAGACTCTATCATATCCAACAGCTTGGAAAAGTTACTTACCTTTTTGAATTTCTAGTTGACATGCAAAAGAGTGCATTCATCGAAATAGTGTTAATGATTGCTGGTCTAAAGGTTGTGCACTATGTTGGATTGATTCAGGTGGTACAATGGCTTTGTGCCTTTTAGTTGGATTCAATCTGCTTGACTATCAAACTATATGAATTATTTGATTAATTCTCATATGTTGGTGGAAAAAATAGGGTGATTGATGATTATATAATTTGCTTTTGACAGGCAGATTTTGATCTGTGTACCGATTGCTTTAGTAATGGGAAATTTGGCTCTGGCATGTCTTCAACGGATTTTATACTCATGGAACCAGCTGAAGTTCCAGGGATTAGTGGTGGAAAGTGGACTGATCAGGAGACCCTCTTGCTTCTTGAAGCATTAGAACTTTATAAAGAAAATTGGAATGAAATTGCTGAGCATGTTGCAACAAAAACAAAGGCTCAATGTATATTACACTTTGTTCAAATGCCAATTGAGGATGCTTTTGTTGATAGTGATGTTGTTGACGCTAATTGTAAAGAAACTGCCGATCCAGCTGCAACTAACAATGATTCATCTGTTCTCAAAGATGCTTCAGAAACTCTTGAGCATAAGACTAGTAATAGTGAAGGCCAAATTCTGACCTCCCATGATGAAACTTTGAAGGCTGAAGATGCTAATAAAATAAAAGTTGATGAAGAGACTCCAAAGCCAGAAAATGGTAGCAACGAGAAAATTAGTGGGGGACCTTCCAAACTAGTAGATGCTGCCGAAGTGAAACTCAGACAGGAAGCAGGTGACAACTTTGCTCTAAAGGCTCTCGGGGAAGCATTTGAAGCTGTTGGTTATTCTCCTGGACCTGAAGGCCCATCTTCATTTGCTGAAGTGGGCAATCCCGTCATGGCATTGGTAAGTTGAATGCTTGGGTACTTGAAAATTAGCACATTTATTGTAGAGGTTTTGGGAACTTGTAATAAGTCTCCTAGTCTATCCAGTTTGAATTTATTGCAAGTATTTTATTATAGAAAAGAAATAGATAATGAATGAATTGAAATAGATTTTTTCAACTTGCAAAGTTAAAAGCACTGTGTACTTGATGGTACTGGTTTTTAATGCCAAGCTCGAGTGAGAGAAAATTTCGTTGTTGATAAAGATTACAAGGAGACATGATTGTTAATTATTATGATGATGGCTGTATCCTGTCTTCAGAATAAGCGTCCTAAACTAATTAAAATTGGCTTCAACTGCTGGTTGTTATTCTGTGGCTCTCTTTTTTGTATAAAGCATTTCATAAAATGTGCTTGGAGAAGACACAAACTTTGCAAAATTGTTAGTGTTTACTATGTTGTTAAATTCTCTGATTTACAAATTCAATATGAAGAATATGTTTCCATTCCCTTTTTCTTTATGTGATGTCATGTATATGTATCCCATATTTTCAGTCTAATGTTTTCCCTCTGGGGAGTAACATGCAACGTGATGCTTTCTCTACAGGGAGGTTTCCTAGCACGCTTGGTGGGTTCTGATGTGGCTGTCGCTTCAGCTCATAGCTCCTTAAAAGCCATGTCTGCAAATTCTCCCAGCATTGAGCTTGCTGCAAGACATTGCTTTCTTCTAGAAGATCCACCCGATGATAAGAAGGAACCAACTAGTTTTGAGAGGTATGTACATTATGTGGAGCATATACAATTTTTATTTTTTGGGGGGGGGGGGGGGGGCAATTTCATACCTAGTCTGACTATTGTTGATGAGAGACTTATGGTGTGTCTGAATGGATCATAGGGATTCTAAAGGGGATGAAGACCAAGATGAAAGAAGTGAAAAACAGGGTGCAAGTACATTACATGGTAAAGATTTATCAAATGATCACAATGACGGGAAAATTGCAAATGATGCTTCAGAAGATGAGAGACAGCTGACTTGTGCAGATGGTGGAACCTCAGAGAAACCTATTGCTTTAAAGGAACAAGTAATAGTTAATCATGAGGAAGTTGTGCTTGAGAATTGTAAAAATCCCAACAATTCAAAGTTGTCCAATGATTGCACCATCCAGGATTCAGATGGTTCAACGTCCAAGGCTGATACTTCTGCTACTTTTAAGGAGTTAGGGGAGGGAACTTTAATTCCTGCAGAGAAAATAAAGGATGGACGTGTTGTGTCTGATTCTCTTCCCTCTGAAAAGAATGAACTTGAGCAGTCAATTATGTCCAATAAAGCAGGAGAAAAGCCAAAGTTTGTACAGACACCAACAGACATGGAGGTGGTGTCTAATTGTGTGCCCTCAGATAAGAGCAATCCTCAGAAACCTCTATCTATAAATCCAGTTGGTGAGTGTATGGAAACAACAGATCCAGTGATAATGAATGTTGATGTGGTTTCTAATTCCTTGCCGTCAGAGAAGAATGAATCTGAGCCACTGGTTATGTTGGATTCGTCTCAACATACAGGGACAGCAAAGGATGTTGATGTGATGTCTTCTTCTGTGGACAAGAATGAACCTTCACATCCGTTCACATCCAAGTCTGCTGCTGAAAATGGGGGAAGCACAGGTTTCTCTCTCTCTCTCTCACTCTCACTCAAACACATATATGCACACACAAGGAATGCAGGTCTTATTATTTGAGTAACTTTTGTGTTAGTTCACAAAAATGATTAAAGTCTTCATTCAGTTGCAGGTGAAGACCAAACAGAAAATGGTGGGAAAATGGAAGATGATAGCACAAATACCAAACAAGATAACAAATTTGAAAAATTAAAACACGCCGCAGTTTCTACACTTGCTGCAGCAGCAGTGAAGGCAAAACTTCTAGCAAATCAGGAAGAAGACCAAATCCGACAACTTGCTACATTGTTGATAGAAAAGCAGGTAATCTCATGGTCAGAGAAAAGTTACCATAGCAATTTATTTGTATTTTCAGCTCCTTTGAATTTCACGGAGTATTTTATCAATTTGCAGTTGCATAAGTTGGAAGCAAAGTTAGCTTTTTTCAATGATATTGACAATGTGGTGATGAGGGTGAAAGAGCATTTGGATCGGTCACGGCAGAAGCTTTACCATGAACGGGCAATGATAATTGCATCCCGCCTAGGTATACCACCTTCTTCATCTAGAGGCGTACCGCCTTCCTTCCCGCCCAATCGAATTCCTATGAATTTTGCAAGCTCAGTCCCAAGACATCCAATTAGTATGAATCCCCAAAGGCCACCAATTTCTAGAACCATGGGCACTGTGGCGACTACCCCTTCAAACCCACTATCATCTGCACCTGCAACAGGAAATTCTGTTCAGCCATCCAGCCAGGACAAACTTTCTTCTGTTGGGACAAAATAAATGTTCTGCACATCTCGAGAATGTTCAAATATTCTTACCTACTGATAATCTACTACCATTTTGACAATGTGAGTATCCATTTTTATTTTGTTGTGGTTTTTTGTTAGTTGAAGTTGTAATAGTATTGGCGGTAGAATATCTCACTTGGATGTTTCTAGAATAATTTAGTCTAAGGTTGGTATTCTAAGGCATAAAGGAGCCTGAAATAGAAACAAGCAAAAGTGCATGAATAGGATAAAGAAAAGTAAGCAAAATGTAAGCTGGAATTTTTCCACCATTGTCTTGGAAGAGACGTTTGTGTTGATGATTCAGGCTGTTTCAACTTGAGAATCGTAGCATTTTATTCTGCTTGATAAGTTTGTAGTTCAAGGTTAAGCTAAGTTGCCTTGTTATAAGCGTCCTTGACTTGTTTATTGATTTGGTGGAATGGTAAGCCGTTACCATGACACTTTCTCATGTGGCCTGAAGTTTTCCTTGACTCAACATACTTATACCATTTGTCAGATTAATAGATCTGATTAAGCATGATATGTGACACTTTAAGGAAATGAAGGCTTGGATAAATTAGAGCTGTAGAGCACATTGCATTTTATATGTGGACCATCATAATTGATCCATTCTGATTTCTTGTTTCTTTTGCACTGACATTTTTTTTTCTTCATTGTGCAACTGTACAAGATCTTAACAAGAGCCGAGTTTTATGAGGCACATGAAATAATGAATACCTTTCAGAGATGTCTTCTCTGATATTTAATCTATCTACTGATGGATAAGAGGAGAATTTCATGGGTTACAACAAAACGGATGCTACTCCTATTAATATTTTTTAAATTCTTGATACAGGAAATTGCTTATTTGCGGACATTTAGCAATGATGTTTGCTTGCTCTTGTAAAATGCCTCCGCCATCGACTGACTAGTGTTGCCCAATGATTTTGCTGCCCTGTGATAGCTTAATTGCCACTTTAAATGCTTGCTTGGTTCTAGTGTTACTAATTTTTGTCATTAACCATGTTCCTGCATTACTAACTCATGGTCATATATGATGCAGCCAATTCTTTAAAGGCCAAGCGTTTGTTAGGACTTAGGAGACCCACTCTAAAACCACAGCTACTGACAATTCAATGACCAGAATCATGAATTGTAAGATCATATTTACCTCAATACGAGGAGCAACTGGAGGAGGGAATATGGTAATAAATCTGGTGATATATTTGAATTTGTAGAGCTATTGCCTTATATTAATGTTTTGAGGCGTTTTACTTGAGCAAGTGGATATTTATGCGGAAAGCGCTTCCCATCTCATCCTTTAACCCAACTTCTATTCACCACTTAAATCTTGGGAAGGAGCATTTTGAAATTTAGATGGTTTCATGAATATACACCTCTTGCTTGTTCAAGATTAGAACTTGCTACCCTAGATAGCTGCGCTGTGCCTTTCTTTTCTTCTCTCCCTTTTTGCTTCGTGTCTTCCATCTCCCCATTGCTTTTGGGTTAGTCGCAACTCTAATGTTCAACAGGTATTCAACAAATTTAGCCGAGGTCCGGATTGCTCGTGACAAATTTGAGGACAGTCACGTGTATTTATAGGGTTTACTTTGTTTCAGTTTATCGTTTTTCTTTTTCCTTATGTATTATTTGCAAGCAATGTAATGGAATACCTGTACTTTTACGGGATGGAAGTATACTTCTTCCTGGGGTACGTGAGTGATTTTGAGATGCTTGCATTGGGATAATTTGAGTTCAATCTTTTCAAGAGTAAAATTTTATTTTGGTTCTCCAATGGTGATTTCAGTGTGGCTTTTCTAAAAAATTTTTTTGTATGGTTTATTATTTAAATGTTTGATTTTATTTCAATTTCATTGGATGTTGGCTTCTTGGAAGGTTGTATAATATTAATTTGCTGGAAAGATAAAATTAAAAGAACACATTCGTTTTGTCCTCTGAACAAATATTTTACAACTTCAGTATATTAATCTTAAAATGTAATAAAATAATTTTTTTTAGAAAAACTATAAACGCAGACTCATTTGACATAGAATCTTCTGCCTTTTTTTTTTTCTTTATTTGGTTATACTTTAAAACTTATGTACTAAAATTATAATTAAATCTTAGTTTAAAAGATAAAATACGTTCTTCCCTAAATTAGATTCCAATAAATAAAATATAAATTAGATTAAAAATTTTAAACCTTAAAAAAATTGAAATTTTTATGTACTTGTCTTTAAATTTAAATGGGGCATATAAAACCAGATGAAAAGTCAAGCTTAGACGAAAAAGAAAAAAAGATTATTACTTTCAGGCCATAAAAGGAGGAAAAAATAGATGTTCTATTAATATACTAAGCCCGGGTCATTTTTGTTTGAAAAAATTATATATAATTTTTTAATTATAATTTAATTACAATTTTAATACACAAATTTTGAAACGTAACATTTATTAGTTTCAATTATTATGAAAAGTGAAAACATTTATATATCAATTAAAATCAATATCTAAGAAGTAAAATCAAAGAGAAATACAAGTAAAAAATTATGCATAGGAAAAAAATTACAGAAGATGATGGAAACACAAAAGGATCACATGACAAATCTTATAGTTATAAAATATTAATTTAAGTTGACATATAACATTTATTCTTTATGATAATTTAACAGGTAAATATATTGTAGTTTGTAATTCGTGTATAAAAACTAAAATTAAATTATAGCTCAACAAGATTATAATTTCTCCTTTTTGTTATTAGCTGAAAGCCCGAACCAAGAGTCTCTTGATATATTAAGTAGCGACATAAGGGTTTGCATGCAACATGATTTCTACAATTCAGAGGAATGATTTTGCCATTCATTTCCCTTTCGTTATAGAGAAACCCTATCAACCCAAAACAACATGATTACTGCGCCTATCGTGGTGTGGAACCCTGCCTGGCTCTAACATAGACAACCATGCCAACTTTAACCGTTAATAAACCTTGCCTAGCGAGTCAAAGGATAAAACTTGAGTACAAATTTTAAGATGTTTGTTGATTTTTGATATAAATCTAACATTTTTAATATATATATATATATATATATATATATATATATATAATAATTCAGCACTACATGATTATTTTTTTAAAAAATAAATCCTTTCACATTTTATCGTATTTTTATTGAAAAACCTGACAATAAAAGCTTTAAAAAACAAAACTTAAGTTTTGCCCATGGGTTAATTAACAGTTAAAACCTGTCATCCACTGAAACACTGAAATTGCATTAAACATTGGCAATCCCTATTTTCAAACAGAAAAGAGAAAATAAGTAATTACGGTTGTATTTGGAAAACCGGTGGAAAGCCTAAAATTACGTTTCCTGAACCCACTTTTATCAAAAGCTACACTTTCTTGCTTCTCCCGAAACGCGGTTTGGAAGACGGCAACATTTTTCCAAACATGCACTACGATGTCCATTAATGTAAACTGCCTAACAATATTTTGCTGCTCAAAAACTTCCTGATGCAGGTAGAGAGATTAATGAAAACTGGATATAGAAAATTTTAGTATACACAGCAGAAAAATAAATAAATAAACAAACCATGAAACAAAATAACAAATAACTTCAGAAATCAGAATGATCCTACCGAGTTTCTTTGACAATATTGGAATACCATACAAGGGAAACAATATAGTCTAACTACTTAGCTCATAAACCAAACAAGCACCCAATAGAGAGCATTGGACCAATTGATTCTTAAGCAAACACTAATGTACAATAAAGATACAGACAGCAACAGCCAAACAGGACCAAATAGTTTCAAATAATGTCCTTTGCTTGTTTTGAAAGTAAAAGCCAATATAATCAGCACTCACATCCAGATGACCGCTGCTGACTGCTGTTTCCAACATCAATCGTGTCTGGCAGGTATCTTCAATAACCAAAAAAGTACCGCAAGGACAAACAAAAACCAAAAAGTGATATCAGTAAGTATCGTAACAGAATATTCTGAATTCCAAATAATATAGTATCTATAAATTTTGGGTGACTATCAGTGGATGCTGCAAAAATGCACCACCGAGCAAAATTAGAAAATATGCCTTTCCAGGTTAAAACTATTTAGACATTCTTATGCATTCAACAGTCAACATTAATTTCCAAAGTAGCTGTAGTAGTGTAAAGAATGAATTAGTCACTGCACTGATCAAGAAGAGAGGCAAAAGGTTTATTAGTGACCCATTTATCAATTATCTAAAAATTGTTCCAATTACACAGTTCAAGCTAGCTACTCAACAACAACATAAAGTTATGATTCCAACAAATTAAATAAAGAATAGAAACATGCTCGCTAGTAAATAATATCCACCTGCAGCTAATAAGGGAAGTTCTCATCATAGCCCCCCCTTTTTTGGGGGGGGGGGGGTATAATATAGTGTAATCAACTGTTTTTCTTTCTCCCATAATCATACATTACTCATCTGTAGCTCCTTTGATTCAAGGATGCAACATGAAATACAGTAAACTATAACGCCAATAGAAACAAGCTATGCTCCGCAACAAATCAACACTATCTCAAAATCAGAGAGCATTTGTCCATGTGTTTGTGTTTCAGTGCATCGTCATACACATGAAAGAAGAGATGCCCATGTTTAGCAACTTACATTTCTTCCTCTTCCCCACTTTTCAGGGCATCCTTTGCTATGCATTGGAATGCTTCTTCAACATTAATACCTTCCTTGGCTGACGTTTCAAAATACGGGATACTTCCTTTTGATGCACACCAAGCTCGAGCCTTCTTCTCTGAAACCTGCACACAAGAACTTCTTTATTAAGTTCATCTGTTTAGCAGGAGTTGAGTTAGCATTGTCATGTTCATGAATGTGTCTAATGTGAGTTTCAAGAACAGAGAGAGAGAGAGAGAGAGAGAAGCAGGAAGACACAGCAAATCCAAGGCAAAGACATACCACTCTACTGTTTCCACCATCCACATCTATCTTGTTTCCTATAACAACGAAAGGGAAATTCTCTGGATCGGAAGGGCTTGCCTGCCAAAGTGATAAAAAATATTAATGTCTACAAAAACACTACAACATTTGTGATAGTTGTTAAAATTTGAAAAATGTGTCTATGGAGAGGATTAAGGGATAAAATTCATGCCTGAATTAAAAATTCCTCCCTCCAGTTGTTAAGATTGTCAAATGATTTCATTGAATTAACATCATATACAAGAACACAGCAATCAGCGCCACGATAGAAAGCAACACCTAGGCTTTGGAATCTTTCCTGACCAGCTGTATCCCAAATCTGCAAAATTAAATTTAGTTAATAAAACAAATGGCTGACAGTTTAATTATCGTAACCAATAGTGTTACTTAAAACTTTTATTGAAAAAAGAATAATAATAAATAGATCTATAATATGCCCAAACCTCTTTTCCACATAAACAGAGCTACAGACGAGGCATGTTTCACATTAAAAAAGTAAGATTATGTAATAAGCTGACACCACTAACCCCACGTTTACTGGAACATACAAAAGAACTCTAACAACCTAGCTTAGCTCACAATATTCCACCATAATGACACTAATGACAAAGAGAAAAATTCAGCCATCACTCACTGACAATATACATTTCATATATATAAATTTAGCCATGTATCCCATCTTCACTCAAGCTCCTCAATGTTTAAACAAATGAAAACTCCATATCATTATTTTATATACCGTAACATCTGTATTTAGACCACTACAAATGGAAGTTCTTTGAAGGACTGCTGTGTGTCCAAGATCTAATAATGAAATGAAAACAATAAGGGAATAAAAATAAAAAATCTTAGATCTGATAGGAAACAGCACCTTCAGCCACCTACAGCTATGTACAAGATCATTTTCAGAAACGGCCAAGAATCAAATTTGTTTTGCAGACACTTCTGGCATTGTAACAATAAAACAGAAAATGACTAAAGAAACTTGATACCAGACACTACTGGGCAGGTAAAATTACTATGGTCATATGCCCAAAGGAAAGATAACAATACCAAATCTTAACATGCAAGGTCATAAGAATGAAGCAAGTTGCCTTATATTTTTTCCCCTTGTTTCCATATGTCTTTTTCCTTGGGAAAGGGGGGGTGTCTACGTGTGTAATTTCGTCTTTACATTACCCATGTTCAGGAATAAGACAATTTCTCATAAATGTAGGGGATGGTGAACAATAGGGTCTGACAATATGAGTATGAAAAATACAACATTATAAGTTAAATCTCCTTTAAAAGGTTGAGTCCTAAGAATTCCTTAGTTAATTTGGTATGTAAGTTGTAAAATAGATTGTAAGATGGGGATTTCCATGTAGTATCAAGAAGACAAGATTCAAACATGAACATTTGACATCTTAACCTTGGGTTGGGGCCTGATCTCATGGCTCAAGCATGCAATCACCTCCGGGCATTACAAAAACAAACTGAGCATAAAACCAGCAAGATTCACAAACCTGTAAGGTGAACAGCCTATCTTCAAATTGCACCTCTTTGGTCAAAAAATCTGCTCCAATGGTAGCCTTGTACTGATTGCTAAACTTCTTATTCACATATCTATAATACTTATGTTACAGAAAGACATAGACTGCAGATGTTACTGAACTAGATAATACTGTCAAGATTAGTAGCAGATAAGTCATTAAGATATGTAGGAGTATAAGGAGCTTCGGTACAAGCACCAAAGGATACTGATTCATCAAAGATGTCTTCCCCACCCTGCAAAGTACCAAATTTATTTTGTTAAAAAGACTGCTGGAAACGTTTATAAATGCGTAACCTATAAATCAACTTCCTGAATGCAAGTATCCAAATAGTTTGATTACTTTTACTTATTTTGATCCAAACAAAAAAGAATAACACAGACACAAAGGCAACAGTTCCCCATACGAATTGTTTTTAAAAATGTAGATCTCGTGCCAAATGAATAGTAAGCTCGCCCCTTAATATAGATCGTTTGCAAAATATATTACTATCCAAATTTATAAATATTACTATCCAAATTTGTAAAATACTCTGGCTTCTTTTCTTATTGCTTCATCTAGAATTACAGAATTCGAAGCAGGAAAATTATCAGTAAATACCAGCAGAACGAGATGGCATAATCGAATTGATGGTATAAATTCAATTAACGGCCACTAAATGAACTCCAGAGAGTTCCATAATATTTTTCTATTCTTCTAAACCAAGAAGCGTTAAGATCCAAAACCATAGAATCGAACATCAAAAAACGCATAGAAGGATGAGAAGTGCAGGATTTGTATGAGAGAAAAGAAGAGAGAAGAACCCGCTGTCGCCGAGAATGATGACCTTCAGGAGGGTTCTTCTTCGGGAAGGCATCGTACGGACGAACGGATCGGGAAGAGATAAGCACGAGCGGAGAAGCGTATCTGAAAGTCGCTTTGAACTGTGACGCTTTCCTCCTTCCCCGGCTTGCAGCTTTCAATGATATACTCTCTCGCCTGGGATAAAAAGCCTTGACTTACCTGTAAGCCCTTTAGAACTTTCTTTTTAAGGGAAAATTAAGTTGAAAACGAGGTGAAGATATTTATATTAGAAAAACTTAAATTTTAAAATTATTTTTAAAATTTAAAATTTAAAATTTAAATTATATAAAAGCTTATAACTTAAGATTTTAAGTTAAAATTTTTTATTGTTAATTTTTTAGAATAATTTTAAAATTTAAAATCCTCTAATAAAAGTATCTTTAAATTAAAGTTTTCAATTGTAATTTTTTTTTAAATTTATTATTATATTTTTCAACTATATTATTATTATTGGTCCAAAAAATATTATTGACTAAATTAGCCTATTAATCTAAGCGTAACTGATTTTGGGTCAAAATTAAAGTGAAGTACTTTTTAAAATAAGAAAACTAAGTTTATAACAATAAAATTTTAAGGATAAAATTAATGCTGGGTGGATAATTCAATTATTATAATTGTTTTATTAAATTCAACTAAATTGTATTGTTAGAAAACATTCCGGAACTTGCAAAAGTGAGTAACCTTTGTTGCAGGGGTCTTCATTGGCCCGTTAGGTCTAAGAGTTTGCTCTAACTTGACTTGATCGGGTCGAGCTGAGTCATAAGCGAAAATATGTTGTATTCAACTCGTTTTAATAATTACTCTTTTTTAGTTATCAACATTTTATCATCTTATATATATTTTTTTAATTCTTATTTTATCTAATTCATTCTACATGTTACAACTTTCATTACTTACCTAAATTCTCCCTACTTCTTAACTATTTTTATCATTGATATGCATACTTATTGATTTTTTTTTATTGAATAATAAAAATACACATATTTATCCTAATTATACTAGTATAACTTATATTTTACTTGATAATAATATACTATTTTTTATTACTGATAAAAATATGAGAGTTCTAAAAGCCCATTATTTTAAAATATATATCTATGAGTGTATAAAAAGATATTTTTATATTACAAGTATCAGTTTATGAAAAAAGAAAAAAAGCCCGGGCAGCCTTAATCCGACCTATCCCAACATAAAACCAGGCTTGTTTGGACTGGGCCAGACCAAATGCATAAAAATAAACCTGATATCTTAATCGGACAGGGTATCAAGCCTACTAAATATTTGGCTTGGCCCTGTCCATGAACAGTCCTATTATGCTATTTAATTTTCTCATGTGATCTTCAAAATACTTGTTTATAATAAAAGATAAAAGTAATTTCATGAGTATTAAAAAAAAAAGTTTGTACACTATTTATTTATACATAATATTTCACAATTATTTTTAAGACAAGAGTGAGGTAAAGGCTTTTAATTGTTTACTATAAAGTTTTATCAATTTTTTATGAATAATTGATATAACTAATATGATACTTTGTTCTTCTTTTTTTTTTTTTCTAACCACTGCTTCAAGAAAAATATTATTAATGTATCATAAGTTTTTTTTTTAAATTGTCATAACAAAAATAATCTTCCTAATTTTGTCTACTCACAAATGATGTAAGTGATTTAACAATAAATTATTATATGTGAAAAAAGTCAGACCATAAATTATAATATAAACTCAAAATTTATATAATGTGTTTGTATATTTGTACAAATTACAAAAAAAATTAGGTATTTTTTGGTAAAAAATTTTCATAGAATTTATCACAATTTACAAATATTTTATAATTTTTGTAATAAATTTTTGTGATTTCTTTTTTGTGAAAAATTTGATAAAATTCTAAGACAAATATCATGAGAAAAGTGTCGTGATATAACAGGAATGAAATGCTAGTGATATTTACAAAATCTTTATCTAAAAGAAACTAACAAATATTTTGCAAATCCCATCAAAAAATATTGTGAGAATTATAAAGAAATAAACATTAAAAAATTTTAATTATTCTCACAATAAAATATTATTAAAAAGCTCTAAAAAAATTTAGATTCTTTTTTCTCCCTATTTTTATTGTGAGAATAGTAAAACAAATTTCCTAACATAATTGGGTTATTATGGAGCAAATTTGTTTTAACTATTCTCAAGGTAAATTACCATGAGAATTAAAAAAATTGAATATTCTCATGGTAATTTAACACAAAAATAGTGAAAAAAATTGCTTACCAATATTATTAATATTATGGTGATTCTCATGGTTAATTATTGTGTGAATAAAAAAATGGTGTAATTTTTTTTTAATTCTCATTATATTTTATCATAAAAATAGAAAAAATTGAATTTTTTTTAATGTCATACTAATTTATTATGAGAATTTCAAAAAATTTTGCAAAATTTAAGACAAAATACATGTTTTAATTCTCACATTAATTTACCTTAAGAGTAAAAAAATTGAAAAGCTCAGAATATGCATTTCACTTAAAATTATAATTTTAAAATGTTATCTCTCAGAATTCTTATAGTAAAATGCCATGAGAATGCTAGAAAATAATAAAAACTCTAAGTCCTTCATACTTTGTCACTTAAGCTCTATAATCTCTTTCATTATATTTTCACAATTAACATTGTGAGAGGAGAGAGAGATGCTGCAACAAGAAGCGAGAACCAACATAGATGATTTTCGATCTCTTACATGAAGGTTAAAGAAGCACATTCAACCATGGTGAGTTCAAGAAAACCACATCTCTTCTCCTTGCTCATAAACTTATCTAATTAGTTTCTCATTTAGGCAAAAATATTTCTAATTAATGGTTGCTAAGCTGAGGGCTTTTGGCTTGTTTAGGGGAAGAAGAGAAGAAGTTGTGAGTGTAAGGTAAATTCTTCATCGTTAGGCCTTTGAATTTTGGTTTTAGAACGGAATTCCCATTGAATGGTGGCTATTATTGTTTGGTCAAAATGTGCAATGGGACGATTAAAGGGATATGAGTTTTGAGCAAGTTTTGGCAAAGAAGAAGAGTAAGGTTTTAAGGTAAGGCTTTCTCCTAATTTCATCTTCAATTATTAGTTTATAAAAATCATATATCCAGTGACTATTATGTTCTATTTTAGACAAAGAGGGTGAAGTTTGAATTAGGTATGTAAAACCTTTTAAATTAGCTCTTAATATTGTTTATTGAGATGAAAATTCAAAACTAATTAATAGGTGTGTATTTTCTTCGTTTGGCTGAAGGTACATCATGAAAGAGAAGAGAGAAATTGCTTTGTGAATGAGAACAACCTGTGAAAATGATGAAGGTGAAAGCTTAAGGTTTCTAAGAATCAAAGCGAAAGGAATGGGAATGTGCATTCATTGATTAGTTTCATTTAATATCGAATCAATGATGAATTCCCTTATGTACTTTTATTTATTGATTTTGAAATTATTTAATTTGAGGAGACCTATGCTATGGATATTAAGAAGTGGATAACTTACTTTTTGAAGCATAAGAAAAGAAAAGTTAAAATTGAATTGAGGAAGCGTGGAATTTAAAGAATTTGGAGATTGAAGTCATTGATTGAGCTTAGGAATTTAGCTAGGTATATATATACAAATTTATTTTTTTTGATTAATTGAAATTAGAAAAGAATTGTTATTGATGTATATATGTTATGTGATTTTGAAAAAAGCTGCAAACTTGATTAGCAATCTTGTAGCAAGCTAAAAGAATCATTGAATAATTATATATGTAATTAATTATCTTTCTTAGTGTATTTACTCTAAATTGGGATTGTTATGGACTATTTATATGATTGAAATGGTTATTTGATTACTTATACTAATGTATAATGGTAGGTTGAGAAGGTTATTCCTCTCCACACCATGATAATGGTGATGATGTATAATCCCAAATTGACAGGACAATTTCTCACTATAGTATGATGATGATGTATGATTTCAAATGGAGAAGGCTATTCCTCCCCACACCATGATAATGGTAATAGTGTATGACCTTGAGTTGATAAGGATAATTCTTCCTTGTGGTATGATGATGATGTATGATTTTTGGTTGAGAAAGCTATTTCTTCCCATATCATGATAATGATGATGATGTATGATCCTAGGTTGACAACAACAATTCCTCCTTGTCATATGATGATGGTGATGATATATGATTTCGAACTGAGAAGGCTATTCCTCCTTTTATCATGATAATAGAGATAAATGTATGATCCTGGGTTAACAAGGACAATTCCTCCTTATGGTATGATAATGATGTATGATTTTGTGTTAAAATGGCTATTCCTCTTGCATAATGATAATGGTGATGATATATGATCCTAGGTTGACAAGAATAATTCTTTCTTGCAATACTATGTTGATGCATGATTTCAGGTTGAAAAGGCTATTCCTCCCCGTATCATGATAATGGTGATGATGTATTGACTCTAGGCTGACAAGGATAATTCCTCCCTATGGTATGATGATGATGTATGATTTCAAGTTAAAATAGCTACTCCTCCTCACACCATGATAATGATAATGATAATGATGTATGACCTTGGGTTAACAAGGTAATTCCTCCTTGTGTTTTATGATATTTTCAAGATTTCTATGGTTATTGGGCAAATGAAATGTATGTTTATGTTTGTATACCATCAAATATGTTTATTTCCATTAGTGTATGTATGTTGTATTGTTCTAGTTCTAAATTGTTATTATGTTATGAAAAATATATCTTGAAAGGCAAAACAATTATTGGTATTCATATCTTACCTTTTTTTTTTTTAAAGGACCATCTACTTTTCTTACAAGTGAAAGTTTTGTTAAAGGAAAAAAGAAATAGGTAGAAAACTAAGCATCACATGCCTTAGCATGTATGTGGGTGTGTCATTGTAAAATCATGTGTAAATACTTTAAGAAAGATTATACATATGATGCAATTAATGTGAAGATGACATTTGATGTTCATTATAGGTTTTAGTTATGTATATAAATGTGAATGCCAAGTTTTGATTGTAAGATGCTGGAGTTAATTATACAAGATGTGGAATGTATAATTAGATGGTTTATTTGATTTAGCGACAAGTTAAGATGAATTTATATGCTTATAGGATAGATGATGCATAGACATATGTAAGGAATGAGGCACGTGTGTTATTAATGTTGTAGGGAGACTTTTGAGCTTATTTTGAGTTCATACGATAAGTACTCTTTTAAGAAAAATCAATAGATATATACTCAAATAATTTTGTTGAGATTAGATAGGTTAAATTAAAATATTGTTGACAAGATCTAAAATCTTGCCAACAAAGTCCTTGATATAGTATAGTAAAATTTAGGATGTTGTTAATATAGTTTCCTAGCATATAAAAGTAAGATCTAAGATCTTGTCATCTAGTTTTAAGATATTGTCAATGGGATGTTAAGCCTTGTCACCAATATTATAGTGTTTGTCAATAGAGTTATATATCTTGTTTACAAGATCTTATACTTTATTAATAAGACTTCTTTTAAAATATTTATTATTAATTTTTTTAATTAGTAAAAAAATATTTTATATGCATTTTTAATTAAAAAAATTAAAATATTCATTTTTTATTTTTTTAAATTTCTTAACATATTTTTTTTAAATTACCAATAATAAAATAATAATCTTGTTCAATAATTAAAAATAATAACAGAATAATCATTTTTCTTTTTTACGATGGACAACAACAGCAATAAGCAACTATAAAATCATGATGATTGGCCTCATATACAATGAGATTCAGTGATATGAAATTGCATTGTTGCGGAGGTCATATGCTTCATAGGAGGGTATTTCAGTTATTTACGCACATTTTCCTGGAATGCCCAGTTATTCCACTTAATTTTGGATGGAGTTATGATTCTCATAAAGGACGGAAGCGAGATTGATCGTGGAATGGAATAATAAAGGAAACATCCAACCAAACATGCAAATTTTTGAAATCTTAATTTCATTCCTACTCTACGGTAATGCATCCAATCAAACAGAGCCTAAGACTCTTCTGTAAATTTGACCAGTTTTTGTTGTATAGAACCTATGTAGAATTCTTCTTTTTTTTTTTATAAGACGGAAAAAAACAAAGAACCTATGTAGAATTCTATGACAAAGGGAACCAACGAGATCGATGCTAGTATATCATAAATAAATACACTTAAAAACATACGATTTGTTAAAGAAAGTAACTATGTTAATATATCTGTTATAATGATGAAATTTACTTAAAAATATTTGGTACATCAATATTAACTATTTTTAATTAAAAAATTATAAAAACAAAGAAAAAACAAAATATCCGAATGGCAGGAAAGAGTTTTGTTCTGTATAACAATTTCTCTGATAAAAAACCAAGATATATAGAAGCACGGCCATAAGTCGGACGAGGTTTGTTGAAGTTTTATGCTAAAATAAAAATAAAGAAGAAAATACGCAATTGAGTATAATTTATGAAGAAAAATTTTGAATATTCAAATTTCAGTTTTAATTCTTCATGCATAAACAAATTTGTCCGATATATTGAGGGCCAAATTAAAGGGTTTTAAACCATGAACCACTTATGTACATCTCAGCAAAACCATTTTTATTTTGGGGGGGGGCCAAGAACCCCCTACTCTAAACCAATTCCATCACAGCATACTATCGACGTGTGACTTCAAGTTTGCATCACATTTTCGAAACTGTCTGCTTCTAACATAGAAGACACATGCATGAGACTTCCAGAACCAAAGTAGGATATACCAAGTCATAATCTATTTTCAATTTCTTAGTTATAAGTTACAACAGCCACAATTATATTGGCAAGTAATCACAACAATGACACAACATTGAAGCTTAAAAATAGTAAATTTGCAGTGAGAACTCCCCAACTTCCCTACTTTGTAGGAGATGACTTGGAAAACACGATTTCTCGTTTTCTTTGCCCACTATTTCCATGCGAATGTCTTCATCTTCCTTCGAGAATTTGCCTGTCCTTTGCTCTCAGGTATGCTCCCACGTCTCTCTTTCTCTTTCAGAATGGAAGAACAGGTTCTTGTTCATGTTCATCCTTCCAAAACTTTCTCTGTTTTCTGATTTTTCCTTTTCAATTCCATTTGTAATTAACTCGAAATAGAGAATTACTATTTGAGGGAGCGGGTCAGGCTTCTCCAGATCTTTAACGATCACATTTGTTGGAGAAGGTAATATATAATGGCTTCAAGTTCGGATTCGAGTTCCCCGCCTCCGCCTGATTCATCTTCGTCGGATTCGCCTCCAGCGCCGTCACCGGATTCAAACGGATCTTCTTCGTCTGGCAATTCACCTTCCCCGTCGCCTCCTCCACCACCGCCGCAGTCTCCTCCACCGCAGACCCCTCCGCCACAGTCTCCCCCGCCGCAATCGCCTCCGCCGCAGTCACCTCCACCTTCGCCACCACCACCATCCGATGATAATGACAACCAATCATCCCCATCGCCCCCACCACCGTCGGACCAAAACAATGGTGGAGACAATAATAACTCTTCTCCTTCCCCACCTCCACCTTCTAATAACAATGACAACAATGGTGGAAACAATAACAAAACGCCGAGCCCTCCGCCGCCAGTTCCGTCGTCGAATTCCAACGGAGTGTTTTTCCCTCCGCCTCCACCGCAACGCCGGTTGTCTCCGCCGGAACGAAATTTACCTGGGTCATCGAATAATCGATCACCGTCATCAGAGAACGATAATGATGGATCCCAAGTGAGCGTACCAGTTATTATTGGGGTTGCTGCTGGAGCTGGCTTGTTGCTGCTGGTGTTTATACTCATCTTCGTTGCATGTTCGAGAAGAAGGAAGAGATCTGAAGGTCCCATTATTTACTACGCCAACAAAAACCATGGTATAATTTTGCTACCTCAAGCATTATCTTGTTTGATTATTTTTCTACATTTTAACTTTTAACGTCTTATTTTAATCTTTTTAAAAATACTCTTTTTTACAATTTAACTTTTATGTTGAGCTCAATTAATATAGATGGGTGTTATGGTCCAACATGAAACCTAAGTAGTGATTACATCGACCTTTGGCATTAAATAATTGAGTAATTTTAAGTTGCTTGTCTTATTTCATGTTCTAAATCGATGAACGATTAACAATCATATTGACTTAAAGTAGAATTCTAATAATTTTTATTTGAAATTGACAATTTCAATATCAAAGGAAAATAAATACAAAGCATATGAGAATTATCGTCAATTTCAAAGACAAAGTTGAGATTCTATTTTCCGTTGCGTTTGCTTTAGTTATGCCGCAAATTTGGGGAAAAATTAATACTCTTTAAATAATTTAAATAACAAGATTATAAAATTTTAAATAATTAAATTAAGAGAAAATGTATGTTTTTAGAGGAACAAAATTAATGTGCAGCAACAGTGCCTCATATATGAAGAAATGCCCAAATGCAGATGTTGACTATTACAACAAGCACACAAAAAAGGGAAACAATAGGAACAATGGGCACAAAGCTGGCGATCAACACGTTCTGAATATTCCACCGCCCCCAGGAGGAGGAGGAGGTGGAGGAGGAAGCGTAAAGAATGGCTGGGGAGCACCACCAGCGCCATACTCTGGAAATATGCAGAGCGGTGACATGAGCAACTCCAGCTATTCTGGGCCCGTAGGTCCTGCACTGCCTCCCCCACACCCTTCGGTGGCACTAGGCTTCAACAAGAGCACATTCTCCTACGAGGAGCTAGCCGCTGCAACCAATGGGTTTTCCCAAGCTAGCCTACTGGGTCAAGGTGGGTTTGGCTATGTCCACAAAGGCGTGCTGCCCAACGGCAAGGAGATAGCAGTGAAGAGTCTGAAATCCACAGGAGGCCAAGGAGACAAAGAGTTCCAAGCTGAGGTTGATATTATTAGCCGTGTCCATCATCGCCATCTTGTTTCTCTGGTTGGCTATTGCCTTCAAGATGGCCGAAGTCTCTTGGTCTATGAGTTTGTGCCTAATAAAACTATGGAATACCATCTTCACGGTAAGCCCTTTGGAATATTTATATTAAATTTTTTAAGTAAATAAGGCTTAAGGCTTTCCGTACATTTGCTTGATGCATTAATATTTAAAATAACAAATGTTATCCAAAGTAATAGACTATCGTAATATGACATTAAGTGGTATCTATCGTTGTAATATATGAATTTTGTGCCTAACAAAACTCTTGATCATTACCAATTTTACAGAATACATATATTTAGTGTGTGTGTGTGTGTATTGAAAATTGATTTAATCCAAGAATTTCTTATGCATATCTTATCCTTGCACATGCATAGTGTGAGTTAATCAGTTATTATATTTTTTGGTTTTGTCGATCGATCTTCGAAATTAAATTTGCAGGAAAGGATCGACCTGTTATGGATTGGAGCACTAGGCTCAAAATTGCAATTGGATCAGCCAAAGGACTTGCTTACTTGCATGAGGATTGTGAGTGATCTGCTTACATGATCTTATTACAAGTATACTGAAGCATTTTTAAATTTTTTTTTGGGGGTTAAGGATGAAATATTAATAATTTATATCTAAAATACTCCTTAGGCCATCCTCGAATCATTCACCGTGACATAAAGGGCGCAAACATTCTAATTGAAAACAACTTTGAAGCAAAGGTAAGAAAACGAAATTTCATTCGCTTATAATTAATTAAGTTATTTGGCTATATATTTAATTGTTCTCATAATTGACATTTTTTTTTGTTTAATTCAGGTGGCAGATTTTGGATTGGCAAAGTTTACTCAGGACAACAACACCCATGTTTCCACTCGTGTAATGGGAACATTTGGGTAAGCAAACTGTTAAGATTCTTTAGAAAAAATTAAGTTTCAGTTCTGAATAAAATTCGATAAGACGCTGGTAATACCCCAAAGGAAAAAAAAAACTTCTAAGCATGGTTAAATGCAGCGGTGATTTGGTTTAGTCTATAATTTGAATTCAGGTATTTGGCTCCTGAGTATGCTTCAAGTGGCAAGCTAACTGAGAAGTCTGATGTCTTCTCATACGGTATTATGCTTCTGGAGCTCATAACAGGACGACCTCCCGTGGACACCACTGGAGAATACGAAGAGGACAGTTTAGTTGACTGGGTATATATACCTTTAACCTTTTCCTTCCTTGAACATTCTTATTACTAATAGAAGGAAAAAGATCCTCTCCCACACTACAATGAGGTCCACTTTTCTGTTTCCTTCTCTCTGTACTGTACAGTGAGCGTGCAATTGGGAGAGAAACCCCAACCCTTTGCATATCTCTAAGATTAATGGAAAGATATAATTTCCTTGCTCAATCTTTACATATATACATGAGCTGCAGGCTAGGCCTCTTTGTATAAAGGCCATGGACAGTGGAAGCTTTGAAGGACTGGTGGATCCACGATTAGGGAACAATTATGATATGAAGGAGATGGCACGTATGGTGGCCTGTGCTGCAGCCAGTGTGAGGCACTCAGCAAGGAGGCGACCAAAAATGAGCCAAGTATAAAGCCCCTCTCTTCATCTCTCTCTTTTGTTTGCCTTTTTTTTAACAATTAGAATATATAGCTGCATATTTTTAAACATTCCATATCTGTTTTTCAATTTAAATTAGCTTTAGCGTAGTTGTGTATGGAGATGATGTTAATTAACATAGACATAAATATCATGACATGGCAGGTTTGAGATTTTGAGATCAGCTCTCCCAATTCTGGTATATATATATATATATATATATATATGAATTTTTTTTTATGTAGTTCTCCTTAAAAAATGAAACTTACATAAGGTTTTCCAAAAAAGTGTAATAATATTACTAATAGTTTACATATTCGTTTAAAATATGCCATACTTTAAATAAAAAAAAATTATTTAGTGTTTTTTACTCTATGAATAACAAGTTATTTTAATAATCATGTAAGTCTTTATAAATAATAAAATTAATAACAGCAATTTTCTAGGACAAAATTTCAGCTAGGAATAATTAAAAAGTAAAAAGGCTTTTCTGTACACTTTTATGTAAAATACTAAGGTCTATATCTATTAATTAAATGCAAGGAATAAATTTGGTGTGAGAGAAAAAAAAAGATATAATAAATGGGACTCACTCGCTCTTTATGAGCTTCACACATTCCACTCTTTTTCTTTTTTTCTTTTTCTTTCACCAAATGTATTTTCAACATTTAATTACTAAATGCAAGGGAACCAATCTGCTATAATTCATAAGTTGTATCATATGTTTGCTTTAATTTGCGTATACATAAACTACCCGTGAATTGATAAGCTTTAGCCTAGTTGTGCCTACCTCAATTCTGTTATTCAATTTAAAAAAGGTTTTAGCATAGTCGTGCATGGCTTAAGAAGTATAAACATTATCACCACGACAAATTAAATCTGAAATGTTGAATTGCAATTTGAAATATCTTATCCTGTTTCATACATATATGAATATCTCAGGGCTTCGATTTAGTGAAAGTACCTAATATGTGAATGAATGTGAAACAGATTGTACGTGCACTGGAGGGTGATGTCTCACTGGATGACCTGAGTGAGGGGGTGAAGCCCGGCCAGAGTTCAATGTTCAGCAACAATAGTGTCGAATATGATGCTAGCACGTACAGTGCAGACATGAAGAAGTTCAGAAAGCTAGCACTGGATAGCGGCTATGCAAGCAGTGAGTATGGCCAGACAAGTGAGTATGGGCTCAACCCTTCCTCCTCAAGCAGTGAACACTCTACTGATTATAGCAAGACAAAATAAAGAATAATGCCAGCCAGACGACGTCGCACGCTCCATGAGCAAACCTCCAACTTGTGAAGAGAATAAAACAAGTTTATTAGATCGTTTTTCTATTTGTTTCACTACTTTAGCTTGCTAGACGTTTATTTTCAGCTGTTATTTTTATTTTGGTATGACATTGAACTGGAGGGGAAAAGACAGAAAAAAATTATATATTTGTTTTTTCCTTTTTTTTTTTTGGGTTTGTGACTCTTTTGTTTGGCTGATTAGAGTAACTCCATTTGTCCAACTTGTGAGCTTTGAGAAGAGAAAAAGGGGAAGAATGTTGAAGCAATTGTTACATTTATTTACATTAACCTGTTAAAGGAGTTGCTGTACGTAATTTCAGTCTGCCCTTTGTCTCGGTCCTTTTGATTTATTCATGTTACCTTTTCTCAAAAAAAGAAAAATTAAGTAAACTTTATTTTTAACCTATTTATTTGTCAATTACAATTACTTAACTTCACCTTTTTTTTCGTACTTTATAATTTTCTTTTATCTAATACAAAAGAAAATGAACCATCATCTTTGTAATTAAAAAAAAAAAACTATATTTATCTTGGCAGACGTGATCCAAAAACTTGAAAGCCACATTATTATAATTTTAATTTTATTGGTACCACGTCTACTGGCCAATGCGATCAGATCATAATGATCATAAGGAGTCTTTATGCTCAATATACATGACCTTATCTTGCATACTCAAGAAAAATGGGATACAGAAAAGTTACAATCATAGTCAGATCATAATTTGAATAATGCTCTACCAATTACTAGTGAGGTTTTGATCCAGCATCATATGCGGGTTGGTTCCTCCTGTTCGTTCTGTTCTAATGAAGCGAAAATTATCACTCATCTTTTTATTCACTATTCTTTTGCCAAAGGTGTTTGATTTTCTTCACCATTGACTATATCCAGCGGCAAAGCATCCAACCATGGCCGCTGGCTTGGTTTTCTCAAAGTGCAAGCCCTCCAATAGGTTTGAGGGAGTGTGCTCGTGACCGTTTATGTGCATAATGGGATTTGATATTTTAGGAATCGGGGGTCATGCATGAGAACTATCAAACTCATCCAATAATAGATGTGTTAAGGCTTGCAAATAGAATGAGGTTTCAATCCAATTTAGCATAGCAATCAAAAGTTAGCTCCTTAAGCGTCACGTCATGCCTCTAGTGATTTCTCAACAAGATGGATTGACGGTGCTTGCATGGATAAGTAAGGGAAGCACACACGTGAAAGCGAAGGTGATCTCGACTTTTTTGTCCTGTAATAAACTATTCAGAAGCGACAGTCCCGGAATTAATGTCTTTTGGACGCGGCACGTCGTGAAATTAATTTTATATTTCAAAATATTATTTATATCTCATCCCAGTAATTATTCCTCAGTGGGTAGGGTCCTAGCTGATTCTCATTATAGGCTACTGACAATCCAGCTCAAGCGTGATTGGCTGTCGCAGGTTTTAGAAGCTGATATCCAAAAGAGAACTTCATTAACAGCAAAGCAAACAAACATATATTATTAAAAAAAAAGCTGTAGTGCCCAAGACGCAGAAACAGGCTGCAAAACAAACAAACCAGATAAACCAAGAATCAAACAACCAGCAAGCGAATTACAAAATAACCAAACAAACACAGACACCAAACTCAAGTTACGTAGGAAGTATAGATATGAGTACGAATATGAGGTAAAATATAATACCTAAGATATGATAATTTTTAAAATTTTAAGACATAAGTACAAAAATATATATATATATATATATTCAATAATTTAATACATTAAAAATTAAATTAAATTATAAATAAAATATAATAATATAAATGATAAAATAATTTACAAACATAAATGAATAAGATGTATATAATAAGTTATATTTTCTACAAATATTAATATTAGAATTTTTAATTCAAACTAATCTTTATTTTTATCCACATCTATATTTGTAACATTTTCTATGAGCTTTTGGTCCAAATCTGATTCATCTACAAACAAATTTATAACTTCAAGACTTCTAGCCTTATCAAATAGTTTCTAATGATTTTCATTAACGTCTCACGTCTTATTCACTCCACTAGAATACTTTTCACTTTTTCTTGATAGAAGATGAAGATAGGTATGAGTATAAACCAAGTGTTCAACCTTTTTGGAATTTGACTTGTTCCCTTATAGTGAGTAAATGAAAGAATAGGTACTCTAATTCCTTTGACAATAAGATGATGAGCATGGTTAACAAAGAAACTTTAATGCAAGTTGTTTGATTATTGGGGTTGAAGAACTATAATTTAACCACCAATCTTTAAGCTCCAAATTCTACTTCTCTTGTAAGGAATCAAATAATGAATATACATCTAAAACTCCATAAAACATTGAAAACTCTTAAATGACCAATTGTATCTCCTTAGGATCTCTAAAGTACATATTAAAGCATTTTGGTCCTTTCAATTTAAATTTCAACATCTAGATCAGGAGAAACTTTATTTGGTACCACGTCAGGGTATAAAGGAGTGTAATACCTATATAGTATGTAATAAAAATAATGAGAATTGGACTTGTTTGGTAGAAAATTAAATGTGGAAAGAATATGATCAACATAAATATAGAATATTAGTATAACTTACTTAAAATTCAATGAATGAGCAAGGCAATGAAGTGGTGTACAACATTTTGTCTAATGATCAATTATAATTTCATACACAATTTCATAAAATCTTGAATGCTCAGAAAGTTCATTTCTCTCATACTTGTATATTAATACCTTCACTTGTTCTATCATTGGATCGCACATATTATAAATCAAGTGAAGTGTAAGCTTGTACGTATCACAAAATCTAAGTATGTTATAAATAGGTTTTGTGAAAGAGATGATGTAATTAATCTTATCCTGCTAAGAGTCATCAAAAATTAACTCTTTAATAATATTAGTTTTTTAACATCATTCTTTTTATATGTATTCCATTCATAACTAATTAATATTATGTAAAGAGACATTTTTATGGATTTAAACCTCTTTAACATCACAATGGTTGAAGCAAATCTAGCCTCAGTGATGGCAAGCAATTTCAACGGCACAAATTCAATGAAAATGGCCAACCTCATGGAATGATTCATGATAAAAGTCCTAATAAAAATTACATCATCCCTCATTTAAGTGATCCAATGGCATTCTTCATATGCTAATTCATTTGCTTCAATATTTTTAGATGTACACATGTTTATCAACGTGAAATTGAGTATGTGGACAATACATAGTGACCAAAAAATGTGAGAATACTCAACCTCAATAATCTTGCTAGCAACTTTACAAATAACGGTATTGTCAATAATAAATTGAACCATATTTTAAGATTTTACCTCTTTAATTGCCTGTTTCATTAACTCAGTTATGTAAAATTTGTTCTTGTATTCTTTAGTCCCATCAATTGCCTTCAAAAAAATAGAACTCATATTAGATAGAGCCATAAAATTAATTAATAGCTTTTATTGTACATCAGTTTAGCCATCTGTCACTATACTCACTTCCTTCTCACTCCAAGTCTCTTTTATTGGTTCAAGTAACCTCTCAACATTTATCTTTTCTTGTTGTAACAAAAGGCCTCTTAGTGCATTATAACCAGAAGGTTTAAAACCAAAAATTACATTGTTTGCTGCATATTGATAAGAGTTAATGTAATATGCATTGTGTGCCAAATTAAAAGATAAACCACCTCAATAAAACATTCTAACAATTTATACATATAATTTTTCTCTAACTGTTTGGTTGAAGGTTTTTTCTAAAGTGCCAATAACTCTTTTTTTTTCCTTGATTGTACTCACTTTCAACACTTAAAGGAGATAAGCCTCTAGCCTATGATGATAATGATATTTCTTTTGGTTTTGATCTATTCTTAGCCTCCTCTTACAAATTTTTCATTTTTGCTAAACAATAAGTATTAACTTTGGATCACATAGATATTCCTTTATTAAATATCCTCAACAAATGTCACTTAACTCTAGAATAAGAGCCTTGAAATTCACAGTTACAATAATTATACTTCTAATATTTATTTTCACTAAGATTTATAGTTTCTCCTTCTCTACTTCTAACAATCAAATTTATATAAACCCAAAAAAGAGTTCCTTCTTTTTGGAAAACATTACTAAAACAATATTGAGCAAAAGCAGTGAGTCTAAGATTACTAACAAAACTAAAACTTTCAATAATCATGATACTTATAATGGAGGAGCAACAATAAGGCATATCACATATCATAACAATGTTAGCATTATATGAGTTCATTTACTCTAAATTGACTAATAAATGAAGATTATAATTCCTACTACAAATTTCATCCAAATTTTTTCATAAAGAGTTCTATTTTTTGAGGGATCGAGTTTTTTAAATGTTAAATTACCTTGAAATCTATGTATATAATAATAAAAAAAAATTATCTTCTACAAATGTGGCACTACAAATAAATAAAGATAGTATAGAGGACCTATTGTTGCATGATTTGAATTCTTTATAATAAAATGGATCATAATTTCATAGAATTGTCCATAAATTTTCATCTTTCTCAAACCAATCTATATATAATCAATTTCTACTTTATCTTTTACCACTTGTATCTATTATAATAATGTGATCAACCAAAGAATTGTTAAGAAAACTTTCATAAGATAAGAAGAGCATAGATATTAATTAATTTAGCATTAGTTATAAAAACAAATTAATACATATCCTTATAACATACAATCCTTTACCAACTAACCCCCTTCCCAACCCCTCTCCAAAAGGAGAAATGTAGATAGAGTGCAGAAAAGACTCAGAAAAAAGAAATAGCACTTAAATTGTACACAGGCCATAAATGTAAAATGCAGTGCCACTAATTTATCACAATAAATTTTCCCATTTTAACAGCTAATTCAAGAACATAATACTTTGAAAAGGATAATAATTCTAGCAAATCAAGGCAAAGAGCCAGATGCATATTATATATATATATATATATATATATATATATATATATATATATATATATATATATATATATATATATATATATATATATAACTTGTTCCAGTAAAAATAAAAAGAATTCCAAGTTATATCACTTTCAGGCTTTAATGTCAAGCTATAAGAAACCACGAACAATAGCATCGATGAACCAAAAGAGAAAGTATCATGGGAAATATCCATAGGCACATTTAAAAATAATTGCAACAAGGTTTTCTCTACCCCAAAATTCAAATTGTTCCTCAATAACATTTCTCATAGGAACAAGAGGTACTATATTGTTTTAAAAACATGTGAAGGGGAAAATATACTACAAGAAAATACAAGTTTTAGAATCTGGTTCTTTTAGTAGTCAAACAGTAATGGTTCACTACAAAAAGGTGCAATTGAACAGTGCCTGGAACCTCAAAAGAATCACCAAAGCCCAAAACTAAATGATTGATGTATCTATAGGGATATCTACACAATGAATAAATAAAGTATAAAAAGACTAATTTCACAAACCAAACATCTTTAGCAGAGCCTTGTTGGAGAAGACGACATAATATAGACGAAGCACGAACGTAGAAGCGCAAATAAAGGTAGCACAAAGAATGTAGGGTTTCGAAGGAAAAAATGGCAAGTTAAATGCTGTAGAAAATGACATTGTTTGGGATGGGACGTTTCACAGCCATTTCGAAGTTATTTCGTCTCGCATCAAAATCGACAAAAAACGACGTCATTTGGGATGAAACATTTTGCAATTGTTTCGGAGCTATTTCGTCTCATACCAAAATGTTTCAGTACATACTAAAACGTTTCAAAACATGCCAATGGAAAAAAAAAATTCCAAATATGTTTGTACTTGTACAATACATGTATCCATACCAAATACATATCCAGTATGGATACAACTTATAAGTAGTTGCACCCATGTTTGCCAGCAACCTATCCCTTTTCCATTATCAGTTAGAGAGGATGGAGGTTCACTAACCCACCCACAAGGGTCTGTCCTCTTTATAGCATTAATTGCCAACCAGTCAGTAGCCTTATTTTCTTGCTTAGACATCAAGGAAAAGGGAGATATCAAAGACAGAATCCTTAAGGCAAAATATGTCCTGCACAAACAATAGTTCTATAATAGTCACAACCTTCTAAAGAACCATTTTGGCTCAGTTCGTTGATTCTGGGACTTTTGTAGTCAATCATCCACATCGTAAAAGGACTAGGCTTGCAACGCTGGAAGGATGCTAATCTAATTTCATCATGATTATCATGTGCTCATCTGATAGATGTTTGATATTTTAATTTATGAATTACATTTAATACAATTTTTTATATTATTATTATCAAGTTTGTTAATTAAAATGTGATAATTATATAATAATTTTTAAACATTATATATTTGTTATATTATTATTAAATAACAATACACTTATTATATTTTAATTAAAAATATGATAACAAAACAAAGATATAAAAAATCATATATAAGTTATTTCTTGGTTTACTCTTTGTACTGGATATTAAAAAAAATAGTACACAAAATTACCTTACTTTTGCTTAATAACCTATAAATATGCTGACCAAAAATATCCAATCATTTATATGATAAGGAGTTCCCAATCAATTTTCGTATTTAAACAATTGATTTAAATAATTGTTCAAAAATCAAACTTTTATACATCAAGGGCATGTTTCGTAGGGCGAAGGAAATGAAATTAGAAAAAAAAATTAGGTAAAATGTTTATTTTGTCTTCATAATTATCATTCAATTATTACTTAACACTATTTATTAATAATTATTCAATTATTAAAAGTATGAGTATTAAAATCATTTTTTATATTTAAAATTATCTTTTTACTTTTTACTTTTATTTTTATATATAACTTTTTGTATGCCAAATAAAAAAATTTTAACACTTATATTTAAAAAAGATACTATATATAAAAAAAATACGCCAAATGCGTTGCACATATATTATATTACAATTTTGTTAAATTTATGATAAATATACTCAAATATAAAATTAAAAAATTATTTGAAATTATTGGTATTGAATAATTACTTATCTTTTAAAAAATGAAAGCACCTTCTGAAAATCAAAATGCTGTAAATTATTATTTTCAGTATATTTTACAGATAAAAAAATGTGAAAATAAATAGTAAAATTATTTAGATTATCATCACATGCAAGAAAAAACAGGGACAAAGTTTTAAACGTGTCTAGGCATCTTTCGAAAAAATAAAAATAAAAATGTCATTAGGGCATTCATTCAGCGTTATAGCAGGCAATTAATGTCATTTATTTTTGACGTGGCATAATCTGGTTAGTGATACGATGCTGTAATTAAATCTCGTAAAATTCTTATTATAAAGCATACCCACTGCACTCGATCAGTGCCTATCTCCACAGCAAGGCCTCTTGTGTGTCGGGGGGCAATTTCCTCTTCATTTCACCTCCCAAGCTTCTAATTTGCAAACTTCACTGGAGTGCTCGCAGAGTCACCTACAGAGAGAGATAGAGATCGAGCGAGATTGTGTAGCTTCCAGATCTCAAAGATTCACCTTCTTCGGTCATGGCTCAGCCGCTTGTGAAGAAAGACGATGACCGAGATGATGAAGGTGATTCAAATTTCTTACTACCGTGCTTAGCAGTTTATTCCGACGAAATATTAGTTATTTGTTTTCTTCATGCATAATTCGATCTGCTTTCTGTTCTGTTTGCAATTAGTATTTCTTTTCTCCAGTCTGCTGCCGCTAGATCACTCTGTTCCGGTTCCAGATCTGCATTTGATTTTTCATTTTGAATCTAGAATGCAGTAGGATCTTGTAGACCATAATACTTATTAATTTTATACTCTGACGTGCCTTGTTTTTTCTCGATTGATCTGGTTGGCTTCATTATGGTATTTGGAAACTTGAATTGATCTTAGCCTTAGGATATAATTCGTAAAGCAGATAATTGAATTTATTCATTTTCTTGTTTGAATTAGTTTATGGAGATGAGTTGATAGTTCCTTTCATGTTTGGTCCAAGCTAGGCTGGTGTATTGTAAATCCTACGTATGCTATATATCACAAGTCCATTATGATATAATGCCCATGTACACTAATTGTGCTTTTGGTTGGTTAACAGCCGATTACTCTCCCTTTCTGGGAATTGAAAAGGGGGCTGTTCTCCAGGAAGCCAGGGTTTTTAATGATCCACAACTAGATGCTAGGAGATGTTCACAGGTTCAAATCTTGAACCACTGGATTTCTCTGTTTTTATGCTTTGCTACTAAAGTTATTTGGTAGTTAAATTTTGAAATTATGTGTGCCATTTAATTTCCAGGTTATCACGAAGCTTTTGTACTTACTAAATCAGGGAGAGACATTTACAAAGGTCAAGAACATTTTCTCATTGTTTTTAATATTTCATTTTAATTGTTTTAAAGATCCATGCTTGTTTATAGATTGACCTTGGAAAATTGTGTTATAGTTGTTATTAATTGTTTTATAGTTTCTTGCTTCAAATTCATAGATCGAAGCCACAGAAGTTTTCTTTGCTGTGACTAAGCTTTTCCAGTCTAAAGATATTGGGTTAAGGAGAATGGTCTACCTGATGATAAAGGAGATCTCTCCCTCTGCAGATGAGGTTACATGTTCTTATGCAATTCCTCTTGCTTGTTAGACACTTAGATTCCCTCATATTGTCCATGTATTAGAAAACTGTACTCTGACTTCTCTTTAATCTTCTAAAAGGTTATTATCGTCACAAGCTCTCTCATGAAGGACATGACCAGTAAGACTGATATGTATAGGGCAAATGCCATTCGTGTGCTTTGTCGTATTACGGATGGAACACTTCTCACCCAGATTGAGCGGTATTTGAAACAAGCAATTGTAGATAAGAATCCAGTTGTTGCAAGTGCAGCCCTAGTTAGTGGCATTCACCTACTGCAGGTATTATTAATTTCTACAGATGTAGTTCTTTATATTAGCATATTTTAAGTATTTTGGTTTAATTTTTGTCTCCCTTTTTAGACAAATCCTGAAATTGTAAAAAGGTGGAGCAATGAGGTTCAGGAAGCTGTTCAATCAAGAGCAGCTCTTGTACAGTTTCACGCATTGGCTTTGCTACAACAGGTATGTTGCACAATTGGTTCAATTATATACAAGGCTTTTTTGGTATTTTAAGTAACTTAAGCCATAAATTAAAACATTATCATCAATATAGATCATTTAATGAAGCAATGTTGTAATGGTGATCAGTGATCACCTGATGTTGAGTCATATCTTCCAACTGCAGAGGAACTCAAGATCACTTTCTTAAACGATAAGTTTGTTGGCAGTTGCCTTATCAGTGATCGCAGCTTTAATATTGATCATTCTGGATAAGCTGGCCTCTCCTTCTAATTCTTCCACCAAGCGCACACATTTGTTTCCAAGGAATTTGACTTCCGTATGAGTTTGCTAAGGGTCTAAATTTGTCACAAAGGGAGAAAGCACAACTTCTTGAAGTGAATGTGCAGAACCTGATGCTTGTTTAATTGGTTTCTAGTCCATGTTATGGTATTATGCCTTCTTAAAAAGTTTTCACATTATCTAATTTTTCTCCTAGCTTCAACTCCAGCAGTAATTTACAAGTGGCACCCTTTTTTAGAACAGTTTAAAAAACAAAATTCTAGACAATATATCTGTCCATAGCCTTTTATCTATGTTGCATAGGTACAGATACTCGTATGGGTACAGGTACAAGGTATGGTAATTTTTCTAAAATAAAATGTACAGTATGGCAATATATCATTAATAAATAAATAAAATCTTATAATATATAACAGTAAACAGGTAGATATACTCACAATTTATCCAATATGTATTGAAATCAAACACTCCCCCTCCAACACAAAAACAACAAAGAAAGAATTACTACATGATACTTCTTTTGGGGTGCCCAAGAGTACCCAAAGAGGTATGGGTATTGTACGGCTTGAATTTAAAGGTACCCATGCTTCATAGCCTTGTATTGTTGAAGTTGGCGAAGGTTGTAGATACCATCAAACTCTGATAAATAAGCAGAGGGGTCTGAACTGATTCTACAAAGCTATAAATTTGGCATGATCCAGCTCTTTCTTCTTTTTGACTTTCACATTCCAATCATCATCTGAAGTTACTCTTGAGAAGGACCATGATATATATATTCTGTTTATTAGCTTTCATTCCTCTGAAGTCCTCCTATAAATTTCTACCATTCATCATTTTAATTTTGCCTTTTTAGAAGCCTTCTTTTATTATTACATACAATGAATTTAGATCCTGAAGTCTTAATGATACATGGTGATTGTCAATGTTGCAGATACGGCAGAATGATCGGCTAGCTGTTAGCAAGTTGGTTACTAGCTTGACAAGGGGAACTGTTCGTTCACCTTTGGCCCAATGCCTTTTGATCCGTTATACAAGTCAGGTGTGTTTTACTTTTGACATTTATGTTTATATGGGGACTGGGATGGTATTTATTTGCATCATCTTTATCTAGCATCATATCTGCAGGTTATTCGTGAGTCAGGCAACAATACACAGACTGGGGATCGCCCCTTCTATGATTATCTTGAGAGTTGCCTTCGCAATAAGTCAGAGATGGTGATTTTTGAAGCTGCCAGAGCAATTACAGAGCTCAATGGTGTTACAAACAGAGAATTAACTCCAGCAATTACTGTTCTCCAACTCTTCCTAAGTTCTTCTAAGCCTGTCTTAAGATTTGCTGCTGTCCGAACCTTAAACAAGGTCAACCTTTTTTAATTACTTAAATTTCAGTAAAAGTTATTTTATGCTCCCATTGAATTTGAATAAGATATTTGAACAGCACCTCACAGGAGTTGAGTGTTTTTTTCATGGTAGCCAAATGTGAAGGGTACCTTTGAGGCATGAAGCACTAAAAAGGTGCTCAACCAAGTGACATAAAATTTTATATTTAAAAACAAAGAGGAAAAATATATATGTAGATGAATACTGACTATCTCATAACTTTTGTACATAAAATTACTAATGTAAGTTAACTACTCATACTGTCAGGAACAAAACTCACAAAAAGCAAATATGTTCAATAGAAGTGTAATAAACGGTAATCCAGATAGTAATGTGGTGCGGGGTCATGAAAATTGAAGGACCAAAAACGGAAGAATAAAAAGCATGACAAGAAGAAACAGCTGTAATATAAAGATCAAAACAAGGGGGGAAAATTTGCTGGGTTGTGGAAATTGGGGGAGAAAAAGAAATGGCTAGGTTTTGAAAAACTGAAGTATAAATAATGAACTAGCTGTGATGTTAAAATCAAAAGGGAGGAAAACAAGATTTAAGCTGTAATATGGAAATTGAAAGGAGGAAAAGAGGAAGTAGCTCTCATATGAAAATTATAAGTTGCAAAAAAGAAGTATCTAGGTTGTGGAAACTTCAACAGGCATAACAATAAGAAACAGTTACTGGGAGGTCATTAAAACTGAAGGGAAAGATGAATAAATGTAGGTGGGCTATGAATTTGAGGGAAAAATGAAACATTTACTGGGCAGCCATGAAAACTAAATCAAATGGGGAAATATGGTAGCTGTTCTGGGAAGAGAGAAGAGATGTGCAGCTGGCTTCAAATGGAAAGGTGGGTTTGGGGATAAAGGAAAATAGTTGAAGAAGATGAGGCAGAATGGACTGCAACACTTGGAGAATTAAAGATTTGATGAAGAAAAGGGTAAAGATACCAGAAAAGTGTTCAAGTAAAGGGAAGGAAAGTTAACTGATTACAGAGGGGTGCTCAACTAAGCTCTTTAGTGTCTGCAGAGGGGTGCTCAACTTAGCTCTGTAGGCAAGCACCCTACTGAAGATGCCTCAACTAGAGTATCGAGAGGGGAGGACCCTATTTAATGCCTTGCCTGAACTCCTGGGCAAGTGCCTGGTGTCTACTGAATTAACTTTAGATGATTTTCCTCTTCTATGATTTGGGAGAAGTTAATAGAACATTTTTAAATTATTGGGAGACCCCCAAATACCAGAAAAACACCTTAGAGCTTATGTAAAACCAAAACTCTTCTAAATGATCTAGTCTTGCTAATCTCTCAAGCTTTATCTTGGATAAATCTTGACCATTATTTTTACTTTTAATCACTGAATGTGACTTTGAACTTTGCAGGTGGCTATGACACATCCAATGGCAGTCACTAACTGCAATATTGATATGGAAAGTTTAATTTCTGACCAGAACAGAAGCATTGCCACACTTGCAATAACTACACTTCTGAAGACAGGAAATGAGTCGAGTGTGGAACGTCTTATGAAACAAATTACAAATTTCATGTCAGATATTGCTGATGATTTCAAAATTGTTGTGGTCGATGCAATAAGATCACTGTGTTTAAAGTTTCCCTTGAAATATCGGTCTCTGTGAGTATACATAGCATACCATAGGTTTCTTTCCCCCGGCTGTTATACCTGTCATTTGACATTTCTTCTAGATAAATGGTCTAATTTACAGGTTGGTGTTCTGTTATTCATCTTAGGATGAACTTCCTGAGCAACATTCTCAGGGAAGAAGGTGGATTTGAGTACAAGAAGGCAATTGTCGATTCAATCGTAATTCTCATTAGAGATATCCCTGAAGCCAAGGAGAGTGGGTTGCTTCATCTTTGTGAGTTTATTGAAGATTGTGAGTTCACCTATTTGTCCACACAGGTATTATTTTTTGGTTCATCTTTCACCGTTCATACTTTAGCCATTCTACTATTTTTATTTATTTTGTTCCCCTTATACATTAGATACTGCACTTCCTGGGAGTTGAAGGGCCTAAAACATCTGACCCCGGCAAATTTATACGTTACATATATAATAGAGTACATCTTGAGAATGCAACTGTCAGGGCCAGCGCTGTGAGCACATTGGCAAAGTTTGGTGCTTCAGTTGATGCATTAAAGGTATTACTTGCCTCTGTGTACTAAGTATTTTTTTATAATGGTTTTCTTCTAAAAATTTTGATCTGATTGGGGGATATTTGTTACTAACTAAATTTGAAATGTCATGCTTTACTCTTTCAGCCTCGGATATTTGTTTTGCTAAGGCGTTGCCTTTTTGACGGTGATGATGAGGTTTGTTTCTCTGTCATATCTTATGACGCGTCTATATAATTATGTTGTTCAAGATGCATGCAGTTATGAGTCTTTTGTACTTCTTGTTCAGTAATCGTTGCTTATACTAATGCTTGTAAAAGTTTAATGAATTGTTAAGATCTTTTATCATATACAAAATTATGAATGAGTTTTTATCAAAAAAGTGATTGTAGTATGATAGGACCCATGGAGGTGTGGGGAATCCACCCTTAAATGCGCACTATCAAGGGGGAAGAACCACTCTTCTCAAGTACCACATCAAGTATCATATGCTACTCAATGTGAGACTTAGGTATTCCATATTATCCAGTCCTTATCATAGCATTGCCCTTTAAGAGCCAACATCTCAGCAGTTGCACTATGTGACACTTCACTTAGACTTCTTGCCAATCAAAACCCTCTATAGGTAGCCCTCTTTGTGCTATCAACCAACCAGCTTTGATACCAAATAATAGTATCTAATATTATTCAATGTGAGACTTAGGTATCTCATATTATGGAGTCCCTATCATAGCATTGCCCTTGAAGAGCCAACATCTTGGTAGTTGCATTATGTGACACTTCACTTGGGCTTTTTGCCATCAAAACCCTCTACAGCTAGCCTTCTTCATGCCATCAACCAACCAGCTTTGATATCAAATAATAGGATCTAAGGAGACATGGAGAACCCACCTTTAAAAGTGTGTTGTCAACGGGGAAGGACTACTCTCCTTAATTACCACACCAGTATTCTAGACTACTTGATGTGGGAATTAGGAATCTCATATTATTTAGTCCCTATCATAACACATTTTAAAAAGTATAGGTGAACTCTGAACTCCCCCCCCCCCCCTCTTTTTCCACTTAAGTAATGATAATAATAATAATAATAATAATAATAATAATAATCCCTGATTTGGATAACTATGTTTCCTTTGCAGGTTCGTGATAGGGCAACACTTTATCTGAATACAGTTGGAGGTGAAGGTTTGGTTGTGGAGACAGATAAAGCTGCTAAGGACTTCCTTTTTGGGTTATTTGATGTCCCACTTGTCAATCTGGAGACTAGTTTGAAAAACTATGTAAGTGCTTTCCATTTTTCTTGCTTTTCATGAGTTACGAACTTCATCTATATGGATTTACTATGAATGCAGGAGCCTTCAGAAGAGCCTTTTGACCTTAACTCTGTGCCCAAGGAAGTTAAATCTCAGCCACTTGCAGAGAAGAAAGCCCCAGGTAAAAAGCAAACAGGTTTGGGTGCTCCTCCAACTGGCCCTCCATCAACTGCAGATGCATATGAAAGGCTGCTTTCCTCCATTCCTGAGTTTGCAAACTTTGGGAGGCTTTTCAAGGTTTGTTCACTTGATTTCTTTTCAAAATTCTATATTTTTGTTTTCCTTTCTCTTCTTAATATGATGAAATGTCTAATGATGTTACATCTCTTACAGTCCTCAGCACCTGTGGAGCTTAGTGAACCAGAGACTGAATATGCGGTGAATGTTGTTAAACACATTTTTGACAGGCATGTTGTGTTCCAGTACAACTGCACAAACACAATACCAGAGCAATTACTGGAAGATGTAATGACCAATTTAGATACATTACAACTTCATAATACAGTTGAATGGGGAGTTTTCATAATTCTTTTGCTCTTTTCCAGGTTACTGTAATTGTTGATGCTTCAGAAGCAGAGGAATTTTCTGAGGTGTTCTCCAAGCCTCTCAGATCTCTGCCTTACGATTCACCAGGACAGACTTTTGTGGCATTTGAGAAGCCTGAGGGGTTGCCGACAGTTGGAAAATTTTCCAATATTCTGAAATTTTTTGTCAAAGAGGTATTTCTCTTTATCATAAAGCTGTGGTTAGTCTTTGTCACAAGCTCTATTTTTTGGTAATCAAAATTTTTAATTAAGTATGTTTGATGTTGGGACATATGTGAATGACTCAATTTTGAATGTTAGAAAGCAGCTACTTCTCTGTCTATTTATTATATTTGATGCTATTAAATATTGGTATCATGATTAGGTATATATTCAAGAATTCAAACATGAAGCTTGTTTCATTTCATCTCCAGTAGGGAATTTATAAACAAAGAAAACCTATAATATTTTTGTGGCAATCTCGTCGCTGCTTTATAAATTGGATGTTCACCAGGTTGACCCAACCACTGGTGAGGCAGAAGATGATGGTGTTGAAGATGAATACCAGCTGGAGGATCTGGAGGTTGTTGCTGCAGATTACATGTTGAAAGTGGGGGTGTCTAATTTCAGGAATGCATGGGAAAGCATGGGCCCTGATTGTGAAAGAGTGGATGAGTATGGTCTTGGCCCAAGGGAGAGCCTGGCTGAAGCTGTAAATACTGTCATCAATCTTCTTGGCATGCAGCCCTGTGAGGTAAGCCTAATGAATCATTTTTAATCTGGTAAATTGTCGGTTGTTATGAGACCATTTTATTAGATAGATCATCACCAAGGTATGGTTTTCTTATAACAATTTTCTTAGAGCTTTAAGGTTTTTGTTAGATGCTGCCAAAAGACCAGTATTATATTTTATATCCAGATAGCATTATGGACTTTCCAGAATCGATTTATTAGAGATCATATACGGAAAAGCTGGTCTTCCCGGACAAATTTTGAGTCTGATTTAACCAACATATAAATGCATTGCGCGCATAAAGACTTCAATGTTAGCTGATTGCCATGCATGTAAAATGATGTTGTTACAGGCTGCATGTGTGCGCACACACGTTCACAGAAGACAGATAAAGAAAGTAGAGTGTCTTTGTGTGCTTATCATTTATTAACTGATAACGTCTGGGAAGGAAGAGGTATCTAAATATGTATTTGTTTGCTTGTGCAGGGCACAGAGGTTGTCCCACCCAATGCAAGGTCACACACATGCGTATTGTCAGGTGTATACATAGGAAATGTGAGGGTTCTTGTGAAGTTGTCTTTCGGACTCGATGGTCCAAAGGATGTAGCAATGAAATTGGCTGTTAGATCCGAGGATGAAACAGTCAGTGATGCCATTCATGAGATTGTGGCAAGCGGCTAGTAAATTCCTCAGTCAAGCAACGTTGACTTAACTTCGGCCCTTCTTTTTGTTAGAGAGATGAGATTCTTTGTTACTAATTGAGATTGGACTTAGAACAGCCGCATATATAGATAGACTTCTGTGTAAAGAGTTGCAATATAGTACACTGGGTCCCAGAGTGCACTTCTTTGCCCTTGCTGCAATCTTGTTACGCTAAAAATGATGCTAAAAGTATCATTTCGGGCATTTCAGAGTAAGTTGCATCCAAGAGATTTTATTGTACTGCATTTTTCCCTTGTAGCGGACGAAATATGAAATTTTTTAGGCTTTGCCTTGGGTGAACTCAATGATCTGGATGTTTGCTTAATGCTTAATGGCAATTGTTTCATTAGATACATCTGTTGATTTATGTTTCCTAACGTACGCTTTCGTGAATCATGGTCAGGACATCTATGGTTTAATAAAGTTGATGCCCCTAAAGCTTCATAAACTAATTAAGTTCCTTAAAAAGCATTCCACAATAATTTAGCGAAGTAGTCGAAGTTCCTAAACCCAAAATAATAAAACCAGGGATAAGTTTTAGCAGCCAATAAGTTTAGAAATTTTGGGCCAAATGCTGGTCTCACTTATCTAACAGAAATCAAAACGGCGAGCAAAAGTCAATTTTATAAAGCTATAGAGACATCGGTTCTCAATTTTCACTTGCTGCGACGTCAGCTTCCTTTCATTAAGCAACTTTGTTCTCCCCGCCTGCTTCATAGTACGTAGCACAACTTGAGGGCATGTCAAGTGGGTCTTTTAAGTTATAACATCCTCAAACTGATAGAATCTGATAATTAACAGCAATGTTATTTGGCGCTATACTGAGACAAGAAAATATATAGTCCTTCATTTTTTTGTTTAACGTATAGGTACCGAAGTGGTTAATACAATGGAAATCCTAGATCACACACATGGACAAATGGACATGACGATAAACAAGCTTGCAACTGCAGCACTAGTTCAAATAGTAGAGTGTATAATCTTTGCCTTCCATGCAATTTGTCCGCAAATTAGCCATCACCATCATCGCTAAAGGATTATATTGAACCTCAGATGCTGTGTAAAGGGCTAAGGTAAACAACAAGTCTCTGCTCCTTCATGGTTCACACCACCTTTCTATGCCCTCCAAACGCCCATATCTGCAAGAGAGCCCTTAAAACAATGCTCAGTATTCATTTGCTTGCAAGAGCAATATATAGCTCACGTAAAGGATGCAAAGTAGTTAGCACACAAGACAAGTTCTAAAAGTGAAGGAGGACCAACTCCATTACCCAAACAGACTTACACTTCCCTAGAAGACAATAGTAAACTCTAGTATCAGACTAACCACCTAAGCTTTTCTAAGTAACTTATGCTGCTCAAAGAAATACCATATTCACCTGAGATAATCATTAGCATAGCATCTACATTAGCACTTCTGGGTACAATTGATATGATACACTGGTTACAGGCTACGGTTACCAACACTAGGCTCAGATACTCCTAAGACAAACACCCAATTAAGTAACCAAAACTATTAGTTGTCGTGTAGCACAAAAGATAATCAAGATCGTGATCCCAGCACCAGCACATGCTCTTGCTCACCAACCAAGGATTTTACCACTGCCTCAGATGATAAGTTCCATTTGAGAAGTTTCACTTCTGTAAATAAAGGTCCTTTACAATTCTAAAGGAAATGTTGAGGTTCAGATAAATCTCTACATGCTCATAACAATTCCGTCGGTATGTAGCATCCTCCCCCGCCGCCCCCCCCCCCCTTTCTTTTTTCTCTCTTAAATGCTAACTCTTCAATTTAACCTTGAGAAAAAAACTTACAAAATCAGTTGCTTCAATATTCTTATGGAAATCTAGTGACCAATAAACTGATGGGCCTCCAATTGAAAGGGCCTCTTCTGGAAGACCTAAGAAGAGGGATGGTGAACAAAAAGGATAAGGGAAGGTTGTTACATAACAGTTTTTGGGTTTTTAGACAGAGTGAGACAGGGGATATGCGTAGGGTTTCTAGGAGAAGCTTCTAGAGACAGTTAAGGTAGGGTCAATAAAAGGAGGGACTGTGAGAAGAGCAGGTATGGAGAAATTCCCGAGAGGTTTAGGGTGGGAGATTGCTAGCATCTCAAAGGCCTAGCACTTGTCTTTATTTTCTGCATTTTCCTGTTTCAGGTTCTGCTAGTTGAGTCTTTGTTTTTCATCATTTTCACTTGGTCTCCATCATAAACCAAGGACAAGTATCAACCAAGTTAAAAGCTAATTTCAAGAGTAGGTGCCTGGGCTCCCATTTGTATCACATATCCTATAAGTGCATAAAACAGGCCAAAATGCACGCTCACCTTTAAGTTTGAGTCCGAGCTTCCTGTACACAAGGCACTTCCATCAGCTGACAAACCTAAACAGCTGATCCTGCCCTCATGAGAGTTTTGAAGAGATCCTAAATTCAAGACCACCTGCAATGAAACAAGAAAGCAAGTTTAATTAGTGTAGTTATACATGTGCAAGCATAAATAAAAGAGAGGAGAAAGGGAACAGCAACTTGCCATGTCTGTGAAATCAAGGTATGACTAGATGTTACAAGAAGGACTGTTCTTATTTCCTTTTAATTAAGAAAAAAAAAATGCTAAGTTTGCCACACAGACACTAAAAATAATGCTGTAGTTCCTACTCTTTTTAAGCTTCCCTTGCCTTGCCTTGCCTTTTACCAAAAGACAAAAAATCCTCAATCAGTCACCTTGAAAAGTTCATATAAAGTCTCTTTTACTAGCACCCAATGCAAGGCCATGTGTGAAGCACAGGCAAGAGACAAAGGACCCAAATCTTTCAAAGCTGGAAGATCCAATATGCTACAGTTATAACAAAGCGATAAGCATTGAAGACTACTTAAGCAACCCCCCCCCCCCCCCCACCCCAACCAAAAAAAAAAAAAAAAAGCAAAGAGGAAATAATGTGGCATTCACCAGTAACATATAAAACAAGATAACTATTTCACATCTTAAAATACCAAGGTAAAGATAGAAGTATCAAAAAGTGATGAGAGCTAACGTATACACAAGATAGATGGCTCATGAACATATTGTAATTTTGCAAAGTAGGAAAGGCATACAGCCCTTCCTTCATCATCTGATGAAGGATTAAAAAGATTTTGCACATGAAGCAACCTGTCAGCAAAACTCAGATCACATGATGAAGTGAAACCAGGAATTAAAAACGGTCTCTGTATGTGCCTTGAAACACTTGGTTCTATGTGAGAGAGTTCCTCATGCCAGACAGAAACATGGTTTACTTTCTATTTTTGTTTGGACAAGAGACACAGAAGAAAGAAAAAGAGTGATTGTACAGTCAAACGTTTCTTTAAAAAGCTGAGCCGGCTTTATTTATAGCAAAAATAAAGCAACTAACCATTGTCTTAATGTACATTAAATCCCCAATTACCTTGGCCAATAAAGTGTCCCAAACATAGCAATCACCATTCGTGTATCCAGCAAAAAGAAGTCTTCCTGATATAGAGAATGCAATGGAGGTCACATGTGGGATGTCATTGTCACTGTGCTGCTGATAGTATACTTGAAGTTGGTGTCCAGTCCTAACGTCAAACAATCGGCAAGTTCCATCATCTGAACCAGTTCCAAATCTGTTTCCATCTGGGAAGAACTTGACAGAATTAACATCTGCCTCATGCCCGTGAAATGTCCGCACAGCTCGACTTGCCACACGAGTATCCCACAATCGGGCGGTTGCATCACAAGAACCAGATACAAACATTCTTGAGTTGGATCCATTGATAGAAACGCTGAAAGAGAGCAAAGCAATAACATATTTCTAAGAAAGGATTTAATACTAAACACGTAAAATTTAACTGAAACATCTTTAGATAAGGGGTTTCTGTAACATTGCAGTTCAGACAATTTAAACTACACATTTATCAAATAGATTATGTTATATTTGTGACTAGTTTCCTGTTGGGGGTGAGGGGATGGAACATATGCTATACGATAGGAAGATGCTATAGATTCAACATTTAACCAGCATGTTGACCATTCAGCAATGAGATATCACAAACTTTGTGCGTGTGGGTGTAGAAAAATGTTTAATTGGCATTTATTAAGATGCTTTGCATTTTCAATCTAATTGGCATTTCTAAGGCAGACTAGCTTTTCACAAAACGAAAATTAGTTCAGCAATCACCTAACATACCTTAGTACATCTGCAGTATGTCCAGACTGAAATTCACCTCCAAAGACAGATGTTCTGAGGCCTGTAGTGATATCCCACAAAACACATGTCTGATCACCAGAACTGGTAATTAGGTGAGTGTCTTCATCTGGAACAAACTGACAAGAGGAAACATAACCCTTATGTCCACTAAGCATCCGTGAAACGGGCAGATTCCCATCCCTGTCAGTGGGAGAATTCAGATTGAAAATAGAGCAAACACTATCAAGACCACCGCATGCAACAGACAGACCAGTTGGTGAGAAAGCACAGGTCATGACCCATGCACAAGGCAGCTTTATGGCATGAGTTTTCTGGCTTGTTAGAGCATTCCACACTATCAGTCGGCCATCTTGGGATGCACTAACAATTCTATTCTTTTCAGATGTCCAATCCAATGAATATACCTGCAAAAATTTAATGGTTGTGAAATTAATAAGAATTCTGAAATATCCAAGTTTGGTGGTTAAAACTTGTAAGTCTACAACAAGTGCAGTCAATGTTGGTTTAGCAGAAAATTAAGAAAATAGTTGTTATGCATTAGCATATCTCACCCCAAAAAAAATTAAAAAAAAAAAAAAGCTTTGTCCACCATCAGTATTCTCATAATTAAGATTATATATGGACCAATAATATTAACATCATACTAGATATCAACGTGGTAACTGTTTCTCCATGACTGCCCTGGATGAAGCAGACATCAAAGAAGTAAATCGTTGAAGTAAATAGCAGAGGACGCCAAGATACGTAGTCTAGAAAACCCAAATATATTAGGCTTCATTCAAGATTATGATATATTAACCTGTAAATTAACCTATTTTAAGAAGATCTATACATATTTTTTTCAATATTTTGATAGAATATCAAGTTTAACAATAAATACAGTGCTTTACCCCTAAAATAATCTTAAATTATTAGACCCTAAAATAATCTTTTTCGAAAGTCTTAATACAAATGCCTAGGATTGATAAGCTAATTCCATGCTTTGTCAATCCTACTAACTGCTGAGCATCCATAGACTCTTAAAACCACAGGAGGTCACCAAGATTGTGAAGTTGAGAATAAGATACACATTATAAAGAAAAAAACACAAAAATAAAAGAACCGGTGCGAGGCCAAACACACATAGAAAGAACCATTACACAGAGAAGAGATGAAATTAACTTTCTGCAGGACCACTAATTACCTTTCCTGTATGACCCTGCAAAGTTCTACAGCAAACTAGATCCGTAGGACCAAAGCTAACAGGAGTTCTACCTTGAGACCTCGCGTATCCAGCAACTAAAAAGTTTCACCAAACAAGTAGTATAATAAATTAGATCTGAAAGTAACTCTACGCACAAGAAAGCTCAACATCAAAGCCCAGAAATTAAAAAATTTATACTATCTGTATCGAGCAAAGAAAGTCGTCTCTGCTTTAACCGCTCCCTGAGAGTGTTCACCGTCTCCGTGGCCGCCAAGTGACGCTCTTTGAGCTCCGTAACAGACATTTTACTTGTTCTCTGCAAGTTTCCGTGGGATATTGAATCAGAAAGGAGCATCTACATGTTCAATTTGAGCCCTAAACCATTGTGGGAAAGGGGAAAGGAATGGCAAGGTGTGTAATTTAGGTCTTAGACTTGAAAGGAGAAATGAGTTCCGTGGTGGGTTCGTTGGTTGTTATTCCCTCTCAGAGGAAGTGGAGGCGGAGGTGCTGGCGGTGGCGGTGGCGCTAGTGGTGACCGGCGAGTGTGAATAATTGTTGGGATATGATCATATGAATGGGAAGAAACGAGAGCTGAGCTGGGACTGTCAATGGACTGACGCCGCCGGGCCGACTGTTGTCCATGTGTCTTCATACGTAGACCTCTTCCGTGCTTCACCAACGTGTTTGGTGGACCCACCACCGCTACCTTTGGAGTTTTTTTTAAATAATTAAATTACAGTTAAAAATGTTATGTCTAAAATATTTATATAAAAAGATTTTAAAATTTAAAAGATTAAAAATTTAAATTACATACAAAATAATTTAATATTTCAGTTAATTTTTTTTTAGTTTTTTAAAATAATTTTAAAATTTAAAATTTTTAAATACTAATATCTTTAATTTAGAATTTTTAATTATAATTTTTATTTAAAAATTTAATATTATTTAAGGGTTATATTCTTTGTTAGGTAACCAGAATAAATATGATATTTTTTATTTTAAAAACGTACATAAAATTCTTATCAAATTAAAAAAATAATCAAAATATCTTAAAAAAAGAATGATATTAATTTTTTTATCAACGTTATAATTTATTAAAAAATCTTCTTTGCACTTATATTTCTATACTTTTGTTTTGAATTAAAAATTAAAATTTTATGTTATTTTAAAAATTTTATTAAATTTATGACAATGTTTTTAATACACGAGATATTATTAAAATAAAAATTAGTATTAATTATTTTTATTTAAATGATTACTTTTAAGAATTATTTTATGAATATGTTATTTGATTTTAATATTTTTTTTTATTAAATAATTTTACAATTTTTAAGCAACTATTTTAAATTGATCATATTGGATTTTGGCTTGTTCATGATGAGTTAATTTATATTTTGACAACTCAAATAAGTTAGTTAATTAATTGATTAATAATTAAATTCTAATTATTTTGAATTTTAAATTTTTTAATTAAAAAAGGTTGGTTAATTTCTTAGGAGTTAATTTGATTTTAAAAAAAAGAGATATTAAAATCTGGAAAGAAAAAGGATCATAAAATGTGTATGATCATTTTTCAAGAAACAAGCATACTCTCTCTTTTTTGGTTTTTTTTTTCTCTAAAAAAATACAAAAGACATAAACAGAGACAAAAGGAGTCTCTTCCTATGAAATGGTGCATTCATTGTGAAACAACAATCAAAGTCTATCTTGTGATTCTAGATCAAATTGCACGGGATAGGAATTCAAGATCCAATTTTGTTACAAATAAGTGCCAATTTTTTATTAAATATATATTAAATATTTTTTATATTATATGAATAATCAATATAAAATTTTTTATAAAAATATGAGTAATTATATATATATATATTATGGGAAAAGTAAATGTAATGTGTCTTAGAACTTGAGTAGATGGGACTATAATTTTTTAAAATGAAAAATAATATAATTTAAATGTTTCTTAAAAAAATATTTTTAAGATATTCTCCAAATGTTCATCAAACAAATGGAAACAGTATTTTTAAGTATTATATTTTTATTGGCCTCTATAGATATAATAGATCATTTTCCATTTGTTCCTAATATCTTTTTAACTTTGAATAGGTTCATTTTCGTACCCAAATAGTTCCATCACTTGAATTTAAGAAAATTTATAGAGATTGGAGAGAATGCCAGAAAAGAATAGTAAACCATGAAAATTAGAGGAAAATAACATGAACAATAAAATATAAGAGACTAGCACATGTCACATCGATTTCAATTCTCTTAGAAGCCTCGCATTTGACATTTCAAACTGCTTTTCTAACTTATTAAAATGTGAAATCTTAACCAATCCAATTAAGGCTGACCCTTTGTGTGAAAATGTCAAAAGAGTATATCTTAACAATCATAATAAACAATATATCGTTTATGATCAGCAGCACCACTTGCAATAGTCATAAACGTGCATGATCATTTTCCAAGAAATAAGCATATTCTCTCTTCCCTTAATTTTTTTTTTTTCAGAAAAAATACGAAAGATATAAAACAGAGACAAAAACAGTTTCTTCTTATAAATCATAATGCATCCATTGTGAAAATAGTGATAGGAGTCTATCTTATAATCTTGGATCAAATCACATAAAATAAAAATTTAACAAAATCTTCGTTACAAATAAGTATCAAATATATATTTAATACTTATTATATTATATAAATAATAAATATAAGAATATTTTGATTAAAATACAACTAATTATATATATATATATATATATTTGTAAAAGAAATAAATGTACTGCATCTTATAATTTGAGAAGATAGGAGTATAATTTTTTAAAATAAAAATAATAATTTAAGTATCTTTTAAAAAAATATTTTTAAGATACTCCCCAAATGCTCCTGGAACAAATAGAATTAGTATTTTTAAGTATCATGTTTTTATTCTATAGACATGATATATCCTTTTCCATTTGTTCGTAATATCTTTTTAACTTTGAACCAGTTCATTTTCGTACCCAAGTAGTTCCATCACTTGAATTTAAGATATTTTACAGAGATTGGAAAGAATGCCCCAGAAAAATAGAGGAAAACTATTTTAGACCATAAAAATTAGAGGAAAATAACATGATCAATAAAATATAAGATAATAGCAAGTGTCACATCGAATTCAATTCTCTTAGAAGCTTCACATTTGACATTTCAAACTGCTTTTCTAACTTATCAAAATGCCAAATCTTAACCAATCCAATTGAGGTTGACCCTTTGTTAGAAAATGTCAAAAGTCTTCATCTTCACAATCTTAATAAACAATATACTGTTTATGATTAGCAGCAACATTTGCAATGATCAGAGAAGACCGGTTCAATTTGGTGATGATAGGCATGCGATTAATGGTCTGCAAGATGTATAACTAAAACTAACATGCAAACTAGCTTCATTTTATTTATATGATTATAGACAGATTATTTTATATATATTTTTAAAATTGTTTATTAAAGAAAGTCAAAATTAATTATAGAAAATAGATAAACATGTTTAAAACATTTTTTTACAAGAAAAAAATTTAATAGGGTCAAATGCTTTATTTATAATTAATCACGGATGACAACTTTCAAAGAATGACTTTGTATGTATGAAAAAACTCTCTCATATCTACTTGATGGTAAAAGTGAATTTGACTGCAGTAAAGCTTTTTGGCGTAAGTTGAAAGAGTGGGGACTTGTGGGCACTAAAAAGAGTGAACCCTTGAAATCATTGGGCCACTAAAAATTATTCCTGAGAATTTCCGTTGCCGGGAATCGAACCCGGGTCTCCTGGGTGAAAGCCAGATATCCTAACCGCTGGACGACAACGGAGCGGTTAGTGGGTGGATCGCTTTTATGATGTTATACTCTTGCACGAAAAGATTTGGGCCCATTCATATGCGGGTTCCATTCTTTTATCTTTTTTTTCTTGCTGTACTTGCAAGATTTGACTTCATTATAGTATAACTTTTTATGATTTTTTTAATTAAATTTTTATTAAAGCATAATAGTGATGGTTTTTAAGAATTTATTATTAATAAATTGGATTTTTTAAAAAAATATTTTACATTTCACAATTTTATTAAATAACTTGATAGCAAATATTTAAAAAATATATATTAAACTATTGTTATATTTTTTTATTTTATGAATAAAATTTAGATACAATATTTTAAATTTTTATAATTAAATTATGAAAAATACTTATATATAATTTTTTATATTTTTTCTATTAAATTATCTAATTAAAAATATAATAAGTGTATATTTTATATAATAATAACATGATAAGTGTATACTTTTTTTAAATAAAGTATACATTAGTCATGTTTTAATTAAAAAAATTATATATGTATTATATTTTAATTAAAAAATCTAATAATAGAAACATAAGAAACTACATTCTTTTTTTTTTTTAAATTGAATCTTGGCCCAAAAAAAGGAAAGTTACAAGAAAATTGAACATGGAATCATAGCACTATGTCTCTAAATATAAGCTCAGTTAACCATCCAAGAAGATGAGAAAAGAAAGTAATATAATTTACCAATTGATTTGCGCATGAGTTACCATCCCAACAGGTGTGATGAATTTGGAGCTATCAATTTTAATCCATTTTTAGATTGATACCATATAAAAAATGACCCATAGTCTCTTTTATTTCTAGTAAATTCTTTAACGTTGAAATCTTCACTTGAGAGTAGTGCTCAATAATAATTTTGGTTAAAACACCCAACCTCTTAATCAAGACTAAACCTAAGAGAACTCCAACGCTCAATTTGTTCAATCTCTTTTTAATACGGTCACCATTTGTACCCGTTATTTCATCAACATTGCGCATGATTGGCTCTAAAGTCTAATTCTTAAATTATTCAATGAAAATGTGATGCACACAAGTTTTTTTCTGACGAGACAAATGCATGACGCTAAATTAATGAAAGTAACATCGTATTATGTTTTTATTTGAAAAACAAATATTTGCAGCAAATGAGTAAAATATGTGTCTATTTATATTTGTTTATTTAAACAACAAAAAGAAATAAACTTTTAAAGCTTCTGAATATGATATGTGCCAGTTTCTCACAGAGATTGGATCTGAAATCAAGCATTTGGTTTGGGTTCCCAATTCCCCAGAAGATTCCCTCAACCTTACGCCTGTTTCTCTTTTGAAAAAATTATAAAGTACTCATATAATCAAATATTTATAATAAAAAATTTTAAAAATTAAAATTATTTTTAAAAATCATCATTATCATCAAACTTTAAGCTTTAAAAGATTTATTATTGGGTATAAAAAAAATTACTGAACTTTTCTATACCTAATAACAAATCTCTCTAAAATGAATAATAAAATTCTTAAAATTTGATAATAATAATAATTTTTAAAATCTTTTCTTATAAATATTCAGTGATATAGATCATTCATTGTAATTTTCCCTTCTCTTCTTAATAGAGTCAAAGCCTAAAAAAGGAGGCAAAGTAATTTTCTGATGTTGTTACAAGACCTGGTCTACAAAATATAAATATATTAAATTAATTATAAATGGATAAGTAAATATGTGTTCCAATATTTACTTATTAAAGTGATTTGAAATTGAACTCAATTAAAGAGTATGTGTGTTGGGCAGAGCTCAGATAAGGACCTTCACCAACTTTTCTCCACACAAAGCAGCCAATGATCCACACTTGCTATGGAATCCGGCGTAGCTAAAATTTAAAGCTCATATTTAGTACTTGAAATTTTTAATTTTTCAGCATTTAAAAATTTATTCATAAGATGTCAAAATATAAAAAATTTTAAAATTAATATATTATACATATCTTAAATAACATATAACTATGTTTTTTAATATATCTCATACTCAAAATTTTCAATATATAAGCTTTTAACTACTTGAAAAAAAAAAAATAGATTGTGCATGCACTGAATGCGATCACAAGGAAACAAAACATTGAGTTCCCAAACTAAAAGGGTAATAATAAAACACAGACCAAGCTTGAAATATCTTTGTTACAATTCAAGTTAAACAAAATTAAAAGGCCATAAATAAGAAGAGGGCAAAAGATAGCCCCTTATTCATTAGATTAATTCTAATACAATCTATCCACAAAATTTCTTTATTGACATTAAACTAAAGCATCTGCCTTCTCAGGTGCTCCCACCAGGGTAAATGCAAGCATTATAACCTGCACAGAGGAGGAAAATTAAGTTTAGTAAAAAAAAAGAGACTGAATACCTTTATGACAGGAAACTACGATATCATTCCTCTTGGTTTGTCATTGGTTTGACACTAGAACAAAAGCAAAAAGCTCAAGGGCCTATTTGATTTTTTGTTTTTAAAATAGTTTTTTATTTTTAAGAATCAAAAAATAAAAAAAATTTATTTGATAATATATTTTTAATGAATTATTTTGTAAAACGAAAAAACAGAATTTTATTTTTGAAAATAAAAAAAATAAATTTTTATTCTACAAAATCAGAAAAAAAAAATAATAATTACTTTTCATAATAATGATTCAAACAAATTTTTTAATTTTTTTATTCTCAAAACTTGTTTTAAAAAATATCTATTTTAAAAGTATTAAAACAAAAACAGAATCAAACCGCCGTTAAAGCTTGTCCACTTCAATTTCCAATAGCTTCCCACCAAATTCGTAATAAAGATAACATCACCTAGGAGGCTCAAAGCTAGAAACTTGAGAGTCCATAGTCTTTTGGCAATTTTGAAAATTCAAGGTCAGCACACTTGTTGAGGATAATATCATATTTTTCTCTGCAGATTATTTCTAATACAGTCAATGGTGATTTTGGGTTTTGCTCGAAACTTAATCCCTTTTATCATACAATCTTATCAGTGCAATCTCTTGTATTGAGTTAATGCATTTAGAATTTCAATACCAGAGTACTCCCGAGTTTCTATTGTTTTGTCCTCTTGTAGAGTCTTTTTAAGTGACAAGATTGTGCATGACATTGTTTAGTCACTCAATTCATATTTGGTTAAGCTTTTGTTTTCCTCAAATCTTAATTTTGGCCAAAGTAATAAAACATAATTTCTGTATTTTGTGGGTTGCAAACCATGATTTAAAAATCTCCGAAAATATTTCCAAACACAGCATTAGTAGACGGTACTAACATAACAGTTGCTCCGTTGAAGCAAAGATTTGAACGAGAACAATGGTTTGAGAAAAACTTACTTGGGTTTTGAGATGTGAGAGTGGCAGATTGAGAGAAATCACAGTTCCAAGGGTTTTTCCCAAATTTTTGGTAGTAGAGATTCATGGCATAGGCTGCATGTGATGCTACTGTGTTTGGATCAAAACAAGCGCCACCTGGTTGAATTGGCCCACAATCTATGCCTTGGCTGCAAGCATAGTCAAGATTTGCCTGCAACTGAGCATCAGAGACACCGGATTTCGGAACGCACCACCCTGTAGCACTTTTAGGTGCCGGAGTAACTGGAGCTGTTGGACTAGTTGATGGAGCCTATGGACACACAATTAAGATAACACTTTTAATCCAAAACCATCCAAGACCTCAATGCATCTTTGACTGTATCAGCAGTATACCTGCTCGTGGGTCAACTTGGGCCAGAGTTCAATACACTTTTAGGTATTGAACTTAAGTTCAGGTCTAAACCCACATGAGAGGTCAAGTAGTAGGCTAGTAGCCCAAGCCCAACCTGGCCTTGAAGTGCATACGCCTAATAAGATGGGCTTGGATTTAGGCCCATTGGTCCAAATGTTAAGCCTAGGCCTAACCCTCTGTGTTAGGCTAAATATACCTATGGGCCGGCCAAGTTCTAATTAACAGCAAACTCATAAAGCTGAGACTGTTTGATTACTCAATTAAAATCCAAAATCATTCTTTGATTGTATCATTAGCACTTTTCATAGGCCAGATCGAACCAGACCTGGGCCAAAATTCAACAGGCTTTTAGCCATTAGGTTTAAGCATAAGCCTAGGTCTAAACCCACCTTTAACTTGAGCCCGTCATTTATAGTAAAGTAGTGGCACAAGCATAATTTAAGTTTAAATTGCATAATAAGATTGGATTGAATTTAGGCCCATTGGCCCAAATGTTAGCTCTAGGCCTACAGTCACTATGTTAAGCTATATAAAAAAAAGTGAGAAATTTTATTTTATTTTTAATATGTATTATACTCTTTTAATCATTACTTAACAATTTCTATTTATTTTTATTAATTTTTTAAAATAAAATAATAATAATAATTTTTTATTTTCAAGTTTATTTTTTTAATTCTATTTTCTATTTCATTCCTTTCTGTACTAAATACTTACTTAATTCATAAGTAATTCTATTAGTAGCATACTCATGCAGCCTTAAAAAGGCAGAAAATTTCTCACCTGCTGGCTAGACTTGGCGAGGCCAACATCATATGACGTTGTAAGATCAGTTTTGAATAGCCCAAAAGCACGTTCAGATGCTGGACCAGGTTTCAAGTCCTCATCATAGAGGGCAAAAATGTAAGTGTCCACAGATTTCCCAGGCATCAAAGGGGTCCCAACCAAGGATCTCAGGTGTGCAATGAGGTTCCCATTATAGGCCTTGGCATTTTCAACACCGGGTCCTACTTCATTGGCGTCCCCACGTGAGGGCCATCCTGTCTCAGCAACCACTATCTCAACATCCTGGTGTCCCATGGCGCTCAAAGCTGAATGAACAGCATCCACCTGCTCAAAATTCAGACCCAACAAGGAGCAAGGTTGAAAAAAAAAAAGGGAAGAAGAAGAAGGAGGAGGAGGAGAAAGGTGATCAAAACAATTGCAATGATCATGAATCTAATCAGCTTAAATTAGTATGCTAGTCCTTCATTGTTATTATTATTATTATTTGGTCTTTCAAAGTGTTTTGTGCCGGATTAGTTCTTTTAACTTCTAAATTTGAATCATACAAATACTAAACCGTCAACTCTGATAATAGATACATCTGATAATTTTAACATCTTCTGTGTTAGTTAGCCTCGTAAACATGAAATAAATTAAAGAGACTAAAATATTGTTTTAACTAATTAATTACATTAATAATTAAAGAGCTTCAAAGGATTGCACCATTCCTACAACGAAGTAACAGCAAGAAGTTAAGGTCGCTGTGAAGTAGACTTGGCGTGAATTGGAATTACTGAACTTGCCAAATCAAAGTGGGGTCATTTTTATTTCTACTTTTCCCGTGAGCTAAAAGGATAAGGATTTGCCATTGCCATAGTTATTCCCTAATGTGCAACAATTATTGAACCTTTGTGCAAGGATTTGCGGACACATAGTTAATAGCCAGCCTGTCACCATGTATTAGTGACGTCAAATGAAATTTGTGACTTACAAGATGTGTTTGGGTGGGTTTTTTATTTCTCAAGGGAAAAAAAAAAGTCCAAAAATTTGGTATAGAGAAAGTTTAGAAAAACTATTTTCTTAATGAGGATTTATTATTCCATGATATCTTTTTCCTTCAAGACAAATTAACTAGTCGACAAAACACATCATTATAAAATAAAATAGTTTAGCAACCAACTATTCCTTGCATATATGATATACTACAATCCAATCACCATGGGAATTATGAAAGTAATCATTACAATGATAGAAAAATAATGTTTATCAGTCTGTCATTGTGACTCTAGATTCATCTTATGGTGCTGTAATTTTATCAAATGCAAAGATGAAATTTCTAATCAATTAGAAGGTAGGAAAATTCATTAAAAAAAGAGAGTTTTAAACAACTAAAGTAAAAATATTTTTTTCCATTAATCAAAAAACTTTTTTCCTAAGAAAGAAAAGCTAACCAAAATTCTATCATTAAAGGACATATAGGTGTGTTGTACTCCATTTAGTGTTCTGTTCCGTCTGAACTATTTTTTTTTTTTTTTTTGGGGGTCCAATGAACTACTAATCTTGATTCTCTGTTTGGTTTCTAATAAACCATCACTTCGGCCGCGCACAAACAGTGACTTATAGGGGTTGACAATTTTATTTTATGAGTTATAAAATTGTTAACTAAGCAGTCCTGGAAATCACCTTAACAACTAAGGAGAGTAGTCTAGGAATTTTCAAAACTTGATGAATTATCTTAACTTGGAAGTTGAAGAGTGAAACGTTTCTAATATCCAGAAAATTGTAGTAGGAAAGCGACCGCAGAGGAATAGAGCCTTCTAAACTATGAGGCCAGAAGGAAAGTGAACAGGTTAGACACGTGGCAAGAATATGGAAAACAGATCAAGGCTGCGATTGTCTGCCACGTCAATTTTTCATAATTTTTTTAAAAGTGCAAATTAGCGTAAAATTTCATTTGGATTTCTTTGAGAATATGCCAATTTAATCTCTCCATTATCTTTTTATTTTAGACTCTTATCAAATAAAGGTTTTTTAATTTAACTCCTCATAAATAAAATTAATATTACTAATATTTTTTAATAAAAATATATCTATATTAAAAAATAAATTAAAAATATTTTATTTATAAATAACCAAATTAATAAAATAATTTTATAAGAGATTAAATTAAAAAATAATTTTATTTTTGCAAATTATATTTACATCTTTTAAATTTTAATAAATTATATCTTATATTTTTTTGTTTCAAAATTTAGACTTGACTCTTTTTTATTTAATATATATTATAAAGACTTTCTATTCAATTTATTTTTTGTTAATTGACTTTTTATAAAATATAAGATTATTATTTTATTCTTAATATAATAATAAAGACATGTAACTTTATTTTTAAAAAAATACATATTATACAAAAAGTCATTTTCATTGACAAAGAATAAATTCAAAAAAAATTGTAATATATATCAAATATTAAATGCAACTTTTAAAGTTATAAGTGTTTCAAATATAATTTGACTAAATATTTGTAATTTACTCTTCTTTAAAAATGAAAAATTAAAAAGAAATGGTGACGGACCTGAGCATCGAACATGTTGGTGTATAGTTTGCCGTTCCCGGAGTCGATCCGACCCGAGTTTGGTTGGAACAGGCAGAATGCCAGTGTTTCGGGCCTCGGGTCGCTCTGGTACGCGAAGTACGGGTACGGGTTGATCGTGAACGGCGATTTGTTATCATTCAGGAACGCCAACATCTGCTTCAGCGTGTCCTGGAGTGTCGGATTGAACGATCCGGACGATGGAGGATCCGACTGGGTCAACACTGCCATGGAATGTACGGTTGATACTTTGATCTTGCCGCCCAGTGAGGCCGAACTGAGGGCACTTTGGACATTTCGCATTGCCGGAACAAGCTTCGAGATGAGATTCTGGTCGCCGGAGGTCAACACCTCGTTGCCGACGGAGATGAGAGTGATGTTGCTGGCTGGGTAGTAAGGAAGCACATTGGTATTGATCCATTGGGTGGCTGCGGCCGGATCGGAGGCAAGACTCGGAACGTCGCCGTTGGAGGCGGCGATGACGACCCCGATGCCGGACTTAGCGAGGGCTTTGAGAATCGCCGGATCAGCGCCGTAAAGCCGGACTTTTCCGATGGTGGTGGACTGCAGGAGCTTGACCGTTGCCTCCGGCGGTGGAAGATTGTCGGCGACCTGGCCGTAATTCACGCCGACGAAGGATTGCGACTCTGCAAGAAGGAAAAACAGAGAGAAAGACCCATGAAGTTAAATCGATTTTGCATGAAGTTAAATCGATTCAAAATCGAAAATTGAAGAGAAACGAAGCTGTTTCTTAAGTGTATAACAATTAAAACATAACGATGTGGTTGTTCTTAGTTGCATAGATTCCTTCCATATTCCAAAATTCAATTCAATTTGCTAAAATGAAAAAGTCACAAACTTTCACTTTCCCCAGGAAAAAAGAAAAAAGAAAAAAAAGAGACCCACGGAGTTTAATTCCACTCTAACAATGTTAGATCGTTTCAAAATCCAAAATTCACCAGAAAGGAAGCTGTTTCCGAAGTGTATGAGAGTTAAACTTCAACCATAACACTGGTTGTTCTTATTTTGATAAGTTAGAATCGAATAGCAAATTCAATTCAATTCAATTTGCCAAATGAAAAAGTCACAAACTTTTAACTTCCCCTAGAAATTTCACAAAGAAGGTTCCTAGAAAGTAACTATAGTTTCCTTTATAGAGATTCTCAACTTTTCCGGAAAACAATGGAAGGCCCAAAAAGTAATGATACCATGGAACAGAGAATCGAAGAACTAACCAGCGAAGCAAAGGGCGATGACAATGATGAGGGAAAGGCAGAGGAGGATGGAAGGCTGAGAAGGAGTAGAAGCCATGGCTTGAAGAGCTTGGCCTCCACCAATAAACCTTGAGCGTTGTAGTAGCCCAAACTTTGAAGTAGATGCGCTTCATAGAAGAAACTTAAAACCAACAAAAAAATAATGGAAAAAAAGAAAGAATATTAAAAGAGGCAGCGAAGCGACAAGGACGGGATGACGGGGGGAGTTGAAATAGAATTGTAACGTTAGAAAGACTGTGTAGGAGAATTAAGAGTGAGAGTAACTTTCAGCTTTGCTGGATGCATGGCCGCGTGGGATAGGACCTATTGTTTTTCATTATGAAGACTTCTAGTCAATGGCGGGCAAAAACTTGTGCAGGGGAAAGCTATTTGCCCATTTCTTTGCGCATTGGTCGGTTTCGTCAATTTTTCAAAGGCTTATCGAAAATTTTTTAGATGTATTAGGTCTATATATATTCAACGATCAAATCTATTATATACATACATATATATATATATATATATATATATGGAGTTGATGTATACGTATGGAATTGATTTTAATTGCTAGGTGTGTATGTACTTAATATAGGCTAGAATTTCACTAGCATAATTACTCTACTAAGACTTCAATGTGTTGAATACAACCGATAAAAAATTTGCACCAACCATTGTATATCACTATGTTTAGAGATATTCCAAGAGATTTTAAGTTATAATCAATATATAACAGATAAGTATTTAAAAACATTTCCTAATCAATTAAAAAGGAGAGATAGTATCTCTTTTTAATAATTTGATTTTAATTTTAAATATATCAAGTTAATATAAAGTTCGTCCAAATTATTTTATCCTAATCTTAATAATAAATATATATATATATAATAAATTAATTAAGTTAATCGTATAATCAAATACAAAATTATATCTTTTTTTGAATGTTACTAAAAAAATATCTCTTTATAATTGAGTTATTTTTCATTAATTTTCTTAGATAGTTGGAGTGATGAGAAATTGGAAATTATTCCCACCATTGGTGCTAGACTGCTAGCTGGTGGCGTGGGGAAGCTTGAACTGTAATAAGTGGTCCACTCCCGACAGTAAATGAAAATTTAAGTTACAATAATAACAATTAGTCAAATACCAATAAACTAAGATAAAAAAAAATTACATTCAAAGATCTAAAGTTTATTATATTTATTCTAAAAGATAAGTTACTATTGTTTTAGAAAAAATTACCATTAATTTTAATTAAAACCAATGGTATCCAATAATAACAAATTTTTTAAAATAAATATTATAAATTTCAGATCGTTAAATGTAATTTTCACTTAAAAAAAAAGGGGCTTCGCACTCTTGAGCGTGGAAGTTGCTCCAAACAAGGTGACGCAGGAGCTACTTTATTCCTCTTCTTTTACGTGGGGAAAGGGGTCGAACTACAAAAAGGCGAAACAGTAAAATATAAAACTTCATATATAGATGATTGAGTCTTTTGGCATTTTTGAAAGAGCCTGAACTAAAACCAAAGACTCAAACTCAACGACTCTCAGCGACAAACAATCAAACATCTTCCATGCATTATGCATCACAAACCAAACATTTGATAAAATCCGTAGTCCCTAGCACTATCATCATGAGCATTCGAAGAAGAAACAGAACCATAAGAAATTTCGTGATGATTCATGGGCTATTCTGAATGCCCTGTGAGAAAATCTTGTGAATCCTCCATCTTCATACGGCAAACAATTGTAGCATACATGACAATACAATAAGAATTCATTAAAGCAAATTAGTCAGTAAATCTCACCGTCTGTATCACCTCATTGTAGAGTCACCTGATATATTATATGTACATAATTATTTTTCGCTAAGTGATGGTGAAGGGAAGAGTGAAAGGCCACTGGCCCCAGTGACAGTTAACATACACATGCGAAAAAGTTTCTTTCCACTTCCATTTCACATATCCTACGTAGGTACGCATAGGCGATCACTTTACCCCATTTCCTTTGAAAAAGACTTGATGTGGGGTCATGCCGATTCAAAATAAAGTATTCATAATCAAACAATAAATTCAAATGTTTAATGCTCGCAATTACAGTCTTCTAATATAAAATGAGTTAAATTTTCCATGCAATTTATAATAGGATATTGTGCTCTTCAAGCTCAAAAGAACTTTTCGGTAAATTAATGTCACAAGTATTTTAATTTGTTTAATAATTTAAAATTTGAAATTGGCAGTTTCCCAAGATCTGAAAAATCCCATCTTACCACAAAAAAAAATGATGTGACATTTGTTATGACCATAACAAAAATGTAATCCTTAATTTGGATTACTGTTTCTTTTTCTTTTTAGTGTTATTTAGGGTTTAAATCTAAGAGATAATTTTAAAAATGCATCCTCTCATATTATGAAGAATTCTAATGAATCAACATATATATATATATACACACACACACACACACACATAGTTGCTTTTATTTCGTGTGCTCAAAACCTGGAGTATGTTTGTTTGTTCTTATTATCTCGCTATACATAATCTTAACTAATTATATTTATCTTATTTAAATATATCAGAACCAATTATATTATTCTTCACTCCCTCTCAAGTTAGAGCATGAAGATTGATAATGCCCAACTTGTTCCTCAGATATTCAAATATCTCTTTGTTGAGTCTTTTCGTAAGTATATCTATAATCTAATTCATTGTCCAAATTTTGCATGGTTACACTTCTCCCATTTGAACTCTCTCACGGATGAAGTAACAGTCCATCTCAACGTGCTTCGTCCGCTCGTGGTAGACCAGGTTCATTGTGATGTGTAGTGCTACTTGATTATCACAATATAATATCATACCTTCTATTTATGTAGCATCAAATTCCTTCAAAAGCCACCTTAACCATACAACTTTAATTACTATCATGGCCATGGCTCGATATTCAGCTTTCGCAAATGACCTAGCAACAGCACTCTGTTTCTAATGCTTCCATTTCTTTTTTCATAGCTTCACGCCAGTTTTCATATCTCATTGCCTTTCTAAAACTTTTAGGCTCACTTGTTCGATCAATTGATGCCAAGAGTGCCCTGTGTGATGCTAAAAACTTGCCATCTGAGACATAGTTGGATAAAGGATGTGTCATGTGCTTTTTGAACTCATGCTGCCTTGGGGTTTCATAAATGATGGTGGCAAATTAGCCTCATACTCACTGAAATGTTTAGGTGTTTCTCTTACATGCTAACTTTTTCTTATCTTGTTTTTATTGATCATTGTTCCATGTGCTTGCCTTTGAAGCTCCAACTCATTATTGACTTTGTCTTTGAACTCATAATGCTCAACACCCTCGTCATTCTGACTTGATCCCGTTACTAAGCCTTGATGACCTATGCTCTTATAGTTAAGCTGCTCGTGGCTAGTTGGTTCTATAGATAAAGGCTCATCTTCTTCACCACTTAGCTGCCAGTTGCTATTTGTGACATGCTTTAAAATTCCTCTTTACCTTTTTTCTTTAAATGGATAGTTGTTCTCAAAGAATGTCACATCTCTTGACACCAAAAATTCCTTCTTTTCAATATTAAACACTTGATATCCCTTTTTCCTAATTGGATATCTTAAAAACACACACTTCCTCCCCCTTACTTTGAATTTATCCTTGCTTGTCTCGTTATGAACAAGTGTAAGACAGCCAAAGGCCCTTAAATGATCATAGCATGCCTTCTTCCATATTAAGATTTCATATGGTATTTTGTTATTTGTTGCTCGTGTGGGAAGCCAATTCATGATATGCACTGTTGCTAAAGCACACTCACCCCAAAACTCCATTGACAATTTTACATGAATTCTTAGTGTTCAAGTCATTTGAATGATACTTCTGTGTTTTCATTCCACAACACCATTTTGTTGTGGCATGTATACATTAGAAGTCTATGTCATTATTCCTTTCTCTTGATAATACTTCATTATTTTATACGATTTAAACTCAATGCCATTATCCATTCTTACTTGTGTAACTCTTTTTCTATATTATGTTTCAACCATGTTCAAGAAGTTTATTAGCAAGTGGCTTACTTCTGTTTTATGCCTCATTAGAAAAGTCCACGTGACTCTGCTAAAGTTATCAACTACCGTAAGGAAATGATGATCCCTAGCTATTGTTGGCACTCTATATGGTCGCCATACATCACAATAGATCAATTCAAAACAACAATTACTCATTATTAAACTATCAAGAAATGGTAGCCTTGTGTGTTTGGCTTCATTACAAGAATCAGATGGTTCAAAAAATTTATTTTCATTTAAATCTAAGTCTATTTGCTTTATCTTGTCTTTGGATGCATGCCCAAGCCTCCAATGCCATAGAGTCACGTCTTCACTCATTTGGATTGTCATGATAACCTCCTGTTCTTGCCTTGGCTCTAAGAGATAGAGTCCATTACAGAGTCTCTCCATCCCAATCACCTTTCTCGACGGTAAGTGCTAAATCACATAGAAATCCTTAGATAATGTCAACACACAATCATAGTCCTTAGTTAGTCTACTAACTAAGAACAAGTTACATTTGAAGTTAGGTATTTTGAGAACATCTTTAACTATCATTTCATTGGGCAATCTTTTTTCTCCAGATCCCTTTACAAGGATGTTTTGGCCATTTGGTGTTTTCACTAACATATGGTCATCATTCTTCTCATTTTGTAAACTTTTCTCATCACATGTTATATGCTCACAGTGGCTCTTGAGTCAATTATCCAAGACCTCCCAATAACAAGTTCAAGTTTACCTATATTTGTTGTTGGTTGGCTTTGTTAAGTTGCATGTTATGAGCTTCGTTGTGGTTCTACATCACGTCCTAGAGTTTAAATTAGCTTCTCATGTTGTGACAAAGTGAGTCATGGTATTAAGCTCTCATCAAGGTCCACTTGAGCTACCTTTGGTCTACTTCTCTTCTCACTCCAACTTCTGCCCTTCTTTCTGTGACTTGACTTCTTCAAATCCCAAAGGAAGTTGATAATCTCATAGCAACGATTTTCTGTGTGCCCTTGTTATTGGCAATGCCCATATTTGATCTTTTCTTTCCTTCCTTCCTTGTTTGAACGCGTACCTTGTACTTAGAATGTTGCCATCTCTGTCGTTGTCCTCAATATGCCCAATACCTATCTCTGCTTCTCATCTTCTACAAGTAGATGAGAAATGGCTCCTAAACTCATCATCGGCTTCATACCAAGGATATGTGTCTTCACAGGTCTGAATTCTTCATCGAGCGCATAAGGAAATCATAAAGTTGATCTCTATCCCTCATCTCTGCAAATTCTTTCTCTATGATACCCTTGTACCCTTCACACATACAGTGCGGCTGAGGTGCAATGGCTTGGATCTCATCCTACAATGACTTAAGCTTGGTGTGATATGAGGGCACCGATTGCTTGTCATGCTTTAGACTTTCTATCTCATGTCTGAGTTCATATAGTCTCAGTGTACTTCCCTTTCTGAATCTTTCTTCTAAATCTATCCATATCTCCCCTGCTATTTTCGCATACCTCATACTACTTCATACCTGCTTGTCCATGGCACTCTTGAGCCATCCCTTGAACATAGCATCACATTACATCTAATGTGATAAGCTTGTCGAACTAATTCCTAGCTTCTTGATGTTTCCATCCATAAAATCCATCTTGTTTTTGGCTAGAAAGGCATTAGTCATGTCATTGATCCATTTTGCATAGTTTGTCTCATTTAGAAACTCACTGACGAACACTTGCCTCAGATTATCTAAGGTATGGAGGTAATATGGTGAGTTTATATCATGGCTGCTATTTTGTGATTCAACCACCACCATTATTCCTTCATTGCCCTCATGAGTCTCTGACATTAATGTGTTTCTCTGAGTCGAATTTCATAGTTTCTTTAGGCCTAGAATCATTTTTCACTCTAATACCATGAAGAATTATAATGAAATACACTCCACACACACTTTTATTCATGATGTTCAGCATATATATATATATACACATGTAGCTGCGTATGTTTCGTGTGCTCAAAAGCTTAAGTCTGTTTGTTTGTTCCTATTATCTTGCTATACATAATCTTAACTAATTATATTTATCTTATTTAAATATAACAGAACCAATCATATTAACCTAAACAAACTTAAAATATTTCTTTTAAAAATGCTTTCAAAAGAATCAAGTATAAATTGAACCAATTCATATGCTTTTTTTTTTTTGTAGCTATAAGTGTATTACTAATTTATAACATTAGTTTCTACATTCATTGTATTGGAGAACAATTTTTAAATATATTTTTAGATTTTAATCCAAAGAGCTCGACTTTTTAATAGGTTGAATTAAACTTCTATATCATTAACATCATATTAAAATTTGTGTATATGATAATAAACAAATACTTTTCACAAATTTTGAAAAAAATTCAAGAGTAAAAACTCCAATTTTCAAAGGTTGTATTCTTTATACAAAAACTCTATATTTCTTGTACTTACACCTTGCACAAAAGACAACTCCAAAAAAATAATGAAAATTTATTAATAAAAACTCAAGTGACAGAATTTTTTCACATATTCATTTAATCGTTTTAATACATTTTCAATGTAATTCAATAATTTATGTGATTCTTCCTTGGTAGCTTCACCTAGGACCAGTAGACCGATGAGTCTATTACTGCAAAGCCAAAAGTGGTCATGCTCTCTAATTATATTATTATGATTCATTTGCTACGTAAAAAAGTTAAATATAAAAATTAAAAAAAAAATTGATTTTAAAAATAAAAAATAACTTTAAGTCTTTGTTTTTAATAATTAAATAATAATTAATAGGTAATGTTAATAATAATTAAATAATAATTATAAAGACAAAATAAACATTACAAAAAAAATTTCTTTCATCTTTACTTTTCCCTTGGGCCATCAAACGGGACCTTGGTATTGAACTTGCTGCCGCGGATGGACATAGCTAACACGGTGCTATTCAGTTCCACCTACCCATCACTAAGTCATCTTAACAAGTCTATGCTTTATAGGTCATATTGCTTATTTCTGGTTTGATTTTGTAAGAGGAATCATGACAATGATCACTGCCTGCTACAATAGAAAAATAATGTCTACAGACATTCGATTAGTAATTGACATTAACCAATTAAATTATTATTATTATTATTAGCACTTGGTTGTGACATTGGTTATTCAAGATATTGATTTTTATGATAGAGTTAATATCAATGATTAAAAAACTAGGCTGGACTGGCCGATTCGACCGATTGGACTAGGAACTGGTCCCTAGTCCGGTCTGATCTGATTAGTCCAGAAAATCAGTCAAGCAAAGAACCGATCAAATTGGTCAAAAATTGGCTGAACCGGTCAAACTGGACCGGCTGAAAATCGATTTGAACCAATCGCTCCAATTTTTCTTTTTTTTTTTGAATTTTTCTTATATAATAGGATAGTTTATGTTAAAGAAATTTGACAAATTAAAAATAGAAAATACTAAAAAGAAGAGGAGATTGAAATATAGAAAAATTAAAAAAAGATAATATAAAATAAAAAAAAAACATATACTTGGTTATTTTCAATATTTTCTTTTCATTATGTCTCATCTCCTAGTAGTATTTCTTTTAAATATGAAAATGTTTAGCTAAAATTATTATTATTTAATGATAAATGAAATTTTAATATAATTTAAAACTCCAAAAATTTAATATTAAATACTGTTAACTTTTAATTATAGGTAATTTTTGTTTTTCAATTAAAAATAATCTCTCAAACATTTTAAAAAACATTAAGTTAATAATTAAATATTTAAAATTTACTCATTTATTTGTTATATTAAAAGTTTAATATATAAAATTTAAAAAAATATATTTAATTATTATTGGTTCAACCATGATTCGACTAATGAACCATGAACTAGTGATTTCATCGGTTTAATGACCGATCCGGTTTTAAAAATATTGGTTAATGTAACCTTCATTATTACATTAAAAAAGATACATAGTTTATATAAAAAATAATAAAATATAAAAAGTTATAAAATATTTATTGTCACCAATAAATATAATTAATTACTTGGTCAAAATCATATACCTATATTAGATCTTGGAGTGCACATTAACCAAAATTAATGCTCGTTTTGTACTCTTAAAGGTTATGAATCAAATCCATGTATTTATATTTGATCTTATATTGTACATTAACCAAAGTTAATACATATTTTGTACTCTTGAAGCTTATGTATATGAATAGTTATCTATATAATAATATGAATATTTGGATTTACAGATATCCAAAAAAAAAAAAAATCAAAGAGTTACGACCGTTTAACAGAATGTCATAAAAGCTATACACTTGGTCCCTCTCACTCTTGTCTGAAACTGTTAAGTTTGTGTGTCATTATTTTTGCAAACATCATAATTTAAATGAAAAAAAAAAACCTAAAGCCCTGTCTTCCTACCATCTTTATTTTATACTTATTATAGATATCAAATTCTTTTCATGGTTCAAAGTTTTTATTTCATATTTGTTTTATATTACATCTTTTAATAGATAAAACGATGTTCTTATTTATTTTCACTTAATTATTTTATTTGTTCATATACAAAGGTATATGAATTTAATTATAAAATATAAAATATTCTTACACAGGAAAAGTCCACGCTGCAAAAAAAGAAGAGAATTCTACAATCATCCAGCCCACAAACTTTCGTTTCTCTCCCGAGAAACATGACATGAAATGCCTAAAGTGGGACTTTCTTGAGAAGGAAATCACTTGGACGAGCGTTCCTGATTCATTTCATAGATACTGAAAATATGCAAACCCGAGGGAAAAAAAAAATCCTGAAAATAGAAAATATAACTCCTTGGATCCTCCTAAAGCTCCAAACCAGTTGCACAATGCATGCTGTAATTCTAGAATCAAGACACACTCAAGCAGAAGCAAACTCTGCCAAAAAAAGAAATCGCAAGGATGTTTCCAATGGTTCAATAAGCCAATGGTAAAAGCAACCAGGAATGAATATATTTCACCTATATGTGATTGTAAATGAATCAAAGAAAAAAGTAGATGAAGCCACACAAAAAGCAATCCGTTGAACTGGGTTAAGATATACAATCTCTGAATCGCCAGTCAAATTATCCTCCAGAGTGGGAAGCTGTAGTAGTTTCAAATCGGCCATCCTTGAATACATGAATGTATTGTTGTGGCAAAGAATGCTCCATCTGAGACAAGATATTGTAATTCAGTGTTACTTGACTTATGCCACTTTCAGTAATTATATCTGACTAACATCGATGCATCGAGTTAGCAATTTTAAAACAGCCATTTAGCTATTCATAATTATCAGAACAACAAATTAATTCCATGTTATGATCTTCAATTTTCATATGGAAAGCAAACTCAAGCTACATCATTAACCACCGAAAACTGCCCTCTGCTAAAGTAAAGGTTGTCTTCTGCTGTTGTTTATATTTATTTATAGCATTTATTGCCTTAGCATACCAGATGATGTTATCTTTAACTCTTTTCAGAGTGGTAATTTTGTAGCAGATCCTTTTGCGGGAAATTTTTTTTTTTTTTAAGCCATTCATAAGCCACATGAATTTGGGGATTCTTTTCTCATTTACATGTAAGAGAGAATTTTCATTAACTGGTAAAAAGGCAAAGCTAATATTATTGCCATGTGTTGCAGAAAAATTCCTACCACAGTCTAACCCCAACAAAAATCAGAACCCTTGTGCCATTTTCATGGAACCAGTCAAACAATACTTAAGAATTCTTAGACAGACGCCAAATCCTAATGAACCCCCTAAACCGTTTCATTATATATGAGTAAATGCATTCCCTTTCATTTGTTTTACCACATCACAAATGCATTTATTCTTGTTATACATTTCCATATTCTATTACTTCAAATATTTCAGGCCCTTCTAGCAAAACAAGAATACAGGGCTACATACAATTTTGATGATTGCGAGAAGCATCATATCTGATCCAAACATCAGCAACCAAAACTCACGATGTTGAAACACATAATAGACTTATAGAGGAGATACATAACACCATACCCAATCACCATCAGGCTCAACACCAGGTACCAACACATTAATCTCGCTTGACTTCGCTGTAGATATGGATGCTTTTAAAGAATCTTTGCTCAGATAAAGCTGGCAGCCAGAAGTGTTGTCCACCGAAATTGTTGGAGCTGAACCCTATATTATCGAAAGGGCTCGCAATTATGACTAAAATCATATTTGATGAACGAAGTTTTCATTCACATAAAAGTAAGCTCTCAAAAATCACAACAATCATAATATTAAGCATAGGAATGTCGCTCAACTGACATGCCAGCATTGTTCAAAGTTGCAATTGGGAAAAAAGAGAAGAGGAAGGGGAGTAGGGATACCTGACACTGCACCTCAACCCCGTTACAGTTTACAATCTCAAAAGCTGCAACAACATCCTACAATTTAAGCACATAGCAAAATGAGCTTATGATGGAACCCAAAATGAATTGCTTCTGATAACTCTAATTCAAAACTCCCAGTCAAGCCCTTAAAATCACTACTTCCTGTGTTCCATACCAACCTTAAATACAACTCCCATCTTTGTGCATTTGTCAATAGTTATATTGTTAACCTTGCCTGCAAATTGTTTAGAAGTCATCAAGTCACTTGTAGCCTTTTCATCAAGTGTTCATAGTTGGCTAGCAACAGATAACATTTTAATATGCCAACAAGGGAAAGAAACTTGTCACATATTCATAAATACCTTGAATCTGCAAAACAGAATTTTTGCATCCATAAATGTATACAGATTGCTTTGAATCACAATCATCAATGACTAAGCCTTTCTGCCCAATGTGGTTCTCAACAACCCACCTGCAATGGAAAAGCATAGTTAGGTTGATGTTGATGGAATACTGACGAACTGAAATCACACAAACACACCCACAAACTTACTTGCGCCCCATTTGAAGTTCTAACTTTGGAGGTCCTGCTTTAGAAAATGCTTGTGAACTTGGACGAGTTTCTTTTTCAGTAGCAGCAACAATTCCAGTTCTATCTGCACGATTCTTTGCCTTCATACCATCTGTAACCCTTCTCAAACCTAGTGGACAAAATTTCTGGTTCATAAATGCCAAACATACAATCAGGAACTGAAAGAGTGAGAGAATAAGCTACCTGTAGTGACATTCCCTGTGCTAATTTGTTGAAAAACTGCTGACATTCCCTCCTTCGGCTCGGAGGACGAAGCTTGAGATGACTCAGAACTAAGGAGAGAAGTAGGTGGAGGAGGTGGTGGAGCAGGTGCACTAGGTGCAGGAGCTTTTGATGGAGCAATTGATTTTCCTGTTGGACTCCATACAGGGCCTAAAGGATAAAAACTCTTGACATAATCTCTCAAACCAGGTAAATATAACTCTTTAAGAGCTTTCGCCCACTCAACATGATTTGGATCTTTATTTCTATATTCTACGAGCACCTGATTATTACCCCAAAAAAAAAGGAGAAGCATGATATAGCAACCAAAATGAGATAAGGAAAGTGAAAGGAAATGTCTAGCAGGTTAATGCAAGAACAGTACACATGATTCTGCACCTCAGATATTGCCAAAGATAAATAGAAAAATAAAATTTAAAATCAAATCTCTTAAGTCTATGCACCAATGTACTTAGCTTGCTGATCACCTTTCATTTCCTTTCTCAGCCATTATGCAGATATAAACTGGTGGCTCAAGCAGAGAGTGGACGTACACATATTGGAGTAAATAAAAAACTTTTGTTCAATACAAAAAATAAGAACAGAATGTTTGCTAAACTTGTAAAGGAACAAAAGTGCAAAAGCCATTTCACTTGCAGAAAACTCCTATTCCTTCCTCCTCAATGTGAGAGAGGGGACCAGACAACCAGTAATTCATGAAATTTTTTTCCAGAGTCACAAATTAGGAGGCTTCTGCCATGCATCAAGAATACCTTGTTGCAGTAAAACTCAGCCATTTGCCAACTTTCTTCCACATGTGCAATGGGCATACTCATACCTTGAAACAACAGAAGATAAATAAGAAACCAGAAGATAAGAATTCTGCATAGAAACAATCATGCATTACTGACCACAATCCTTCCCCGTATATGCAATCCATGCTAGAGCAGAGAGACTGTCAACAGCAGCCTTCAAGTGGTTAAAAAAATCAGATCGCCTTCCTTCTGTCATTGCAGTGGCTTTCATGATCACTTCATTCAATGGTTTCAGAAATTCAGCCAATCCAGCAACGTCAGGCTTCTGCACAATGAACATATGTCAGTAATCCAAAACAAATCTTCTGCTGTGACAGCACCGTGCTGCCGTGCTGTTACAGTGGAGGACGTTTAGAAAAAGATAAATAAATAAAATAAAAGTTTAAAAAAAAAAAGATAAAAGGGAGGGACTCCTATTTGGGGGCACAGCAAACAGTGCTGTACCCCATCCCCCCCTACAGTAGAGGATTGGGGCCCGACAGTAATCACTATTTCATACACATTCACCAGGACAGATACTGCCCAAAAAAAAAAAAATCAATACTTACAACACGACCAATTATCAATGCATTCCCTTCTCCTACTAATGAAATTCAATTCACCTTCTGGTCATAAACTGTCTTGGTATTCTTGTCAGGATTTCTACTTTGCAGTTGTTCATCCAATCACAAGTATTAAGATTAACCAACACAATCACCTGTACTGTATCAGAGTTTATACTACAATACTTGATGGTTTACTTCAAGTTTTCAACTACTACCAAGGCTCTTCCCCCCCCCCCCCTCTCTTCTCTCCCATTCTTCTTAAGCCCCCGATCAGACTTTCCACATGTTATGGTACATCCAAAAATTCCATAAAGCATGGAGTTTCACTATTTTGTTCTCAAGAAAAGCAGTTCAAATATGCAGCAAATCCACACGTTCTGTTGATCGCACAGCCAAAGCAAATGAACAATCGAATATTTGGATCCATAGATAAAATTCTCAGAAAGTTAACTAAGCATGCCATTGCATTTGCTTCATTTGCTGCTAAACTATCCAAGGTAAATAGTATACTGTAGAGGATAATATTATCATGAAAAATGTAAATAATTTCTTCACATCGACCAAATGACGCACGCTAAAGCCGTTATTCCACACCAAAATCAACCGATTCAGATGAGCATTTCCTCGTTGTACAAAAGCTGAATATACAGCAATAACTGCTTCCATAGAAGAGATCCATTTATTAAAGCAAAAATAGAAAAGAGAGAAATGTCGCGGAAGCACTAACCTGAGTTTGCTTGACCTTACTCAAAAGCTCTTTCTGAACTGCAAAAGCTTCTTGCACAAGCTTCGAGACCTGCAGGACTAGTCCTCCAATCTTCTCCGCAGCAGTCGAAAACCTACCAACATACTGGCCCATCAGATCGCCAAAAGCAACAATCGACGGATCCACCGCCACATCGGCGCCACAGAGAGCGGCGGCGTCTCCGCCGTGTGACCGGAATCCGGTCGACAGCGCCTCTAAGCGCGACACAGCCGACTCCAACCTCTCAATCAGCTTCTGGTCCATAGCTGATAGCACAGAGCCAATTCCTTTGGATACCGGTGAAATGAAGATGATGAAATAGATCTGGTGCGGCCGTTAACGTGCGTGCGAGCCTTTTTTTTCCTTTTAATTAACTTATTTATTTATATTTAATTAGCCCCTCGATTTTTTTTAATTTAATTTCATAATTTTTATTTTATGCTATATTTATTTATTTCTTTTTTGTTATATCTATTATGAACATTTTAAAGTATTAAAAAAATTTAAAAAATTTCTCTAAAATGTTAAACAAAAATTAAAGATTACTCTAAAACACTAAAAAATTAAAAAAAAATATTTTGAACATTAAAAATAATTAAATAATTATTTTAAAATATTGAATAAAATTAAAAAATAAATATGATACAATTAAAAATTAAGAAACTAAATTAAAAAATAAAAATATTAAAATAAATAAATAAATAAATCTAATAAAGGACCAAGATAATAATTAATTTTTAATTTAAATATTCAATTCATCTTTTATTCATTTTTAATTATTTTTTGTAATTTTAAAAATTTTAATTTACTCTTTACTATTAAATTTTTATCAATGTATGTATAACTTACATTATAAATATGTATAACTCCTATCAAGGAAATTAAAGGAATAATTAAGTGACTTAAATGAATTGATGTAATTTATATACATATATATATATATATAAAGTATTAAAATTGCTTAATTAATAAAGAATTTTAATTTTTAATATTAAATGGCGACGCCGAAAGGCGAATCTGGAAAAGCAGATTGGTTTTGGCGCTTTCCAAATTGCGCGCGGGGTTGGAGTTGCTCAAAGCGAATTTTGAGATGCCCCACGTGTCACTTTGCTAGCGAATCTTGGCCCTTCTTTCATTTGGGGCCACTTGATGCTATTTGGTATGCGGGACAGCTTCTATAGCTTTCATCTTAAATATGAAACCTCATAAATATTAAATGTTACATTTATTTTATTTTATTTATTTTTAAACAGTCTGACACCTTATTTGATATATAAAATAAAATAATAGAATTAAAAAATAATTTTAAAGATAAAAATAACTCTTATATTTTATTTTTTAAAAATAAAATTATTGAAAATTATTAAATAATATTTATAATAATATAATAAATATTATTTTGAAAAAAGAAAAAAGTTCAAACCAAACAGGGCATGAATCCTCACACCGTCCAATGTGATCATAATGTTGAGGGTTGGAAACCATACTTCGAGTAAGAACAAAGTGTAGATGAGGGCGAACTGCTTCCAAGAACACCCTAGTACGACATTAATTAAATTATAACATAGAAGAATCGATAATGTTTGGTTGAAATTTTATTTTAAAAAAATTATTTTATTTTTATACCCAAAAGGACCTTGTCATGAAATTTTGATTTTTAAAAAATTGAACTTTTTATAACAATACCTGATTAAAAAATTAATGATAAATTTAAAAAATTATTTTATTTTTGTATTTTATTAGTGTTTGGTTTGAAAAATATTTTTACAAATTAACTTCTCAGAAGAAAGCATTTTAGAATTTTTTTTTCCTATGTTTAGTGTAATGAAGGGAAAAATTTTTCTTTATCAATAAAAAATGAATTGGACTTCTTTGTGTGGCATGATGCGTGTTATTCCTCCTTTTCTTACTTTTATTGCCATCCCTTTTTCTTTTAGTTTTTCATTTTCGTAGAGTTTTTTGACAAAGAGGTCGATATAAAAAGTTGATCCACATCACCTCCCTCGTATACGGAAATGGAATCTCTCAACACAAAATAGTATTTAAGCTGATACAAATTTGGATGATTCGAATTTTGTTTTTTAATTCTAATTATCTTTTTTTATTTTGATATTTATCTTAATTTTATAAAAAGTAAAACATAAGATGAAAATAATTTCTTCACTTTTATTGTACAAACAATTCTATCAAATAAAAGTTAAAAGATTATTTTTATCTTATATTTTATTTTTAAAAAATAAAAATAGCTGAAATTAAAAATTAATAATAAAAATTTTAAATTTAAATCATTTAAATCTATATAAATGATGTGGATTGAGCAGCGAATAACCCCACATCCTCTTCTATATATATATATATATATATATATATATATATATATATATATATATATATATATAGGCTAGTTCCTTTTAATAATTAATTTGCCTTTGAGGCAATCATGTCGTGCTGTCAACAAAAGTTTATCTCTTTTTCTTTTTATATATATGAATAGGTTTATCTATTCTATTATTTTACGCCATTTTGATGTTTGCATTTCGAATAATAAAGTTCAAACCAAAATGTGATCGTCACCAATTTTTGGATCTGTTTACATGGAAGTCAATTGTCACTCAAACGAATCAAACCACAAGTCAATTTGTTCCTCCAGAAAAAGGAATTCAATGAATTATAACATAAATTGATAGCTGAAACTGGTGCAAGCAAACCACAAGGCAATTATTTCTCTTGCAATATCAAATTGATGTGATCAAGCATGCTTGAAGTTGCAGGCAAGTCATAAAAGTTGAAGAGTACCTGAATCTGGATAGCTAGTTTCGGTTCAATGTCGGGCACCAGAGCTATCATGGTTGAAAAATGGGAATTGATGTCACTACAGCCTCTTGTCACTTACCAACTATGATGGCAATTGAATTCACAAACCACGTTACGTTTTTCCATATACTGAACAGTTTTACTTGCGTGGCAAAGGCACATGGAAGGATTCATAATTTTCATCGGATCAAATACGAGTTAGACTTTTAAAAATAGTCTGGATCAAACGATGATCCATTTCATTATTTTTGAAAAGAAAGCTGTTTTAACTCAATCTTCGTTTCAACTCCTTCAGGCCAACCAAAAAATAAAAAATAAAAAAGGCCATTGAGGTGGCTATAATAGCTTGACCCTAACAACCTTGTAGCAAGAATCGGCCTGACTGGATTTGCTCTAATTGATAAGAACTCGTCCTAACTGACAACTCTATCAACAACATATCAGAATCTATAGAGAAGAAGAGACCGAGGTTCCTGAATATTGTTATTGTAGAAATACTGTCTCTCTACATGAAAGCTAGTAAAATTATGGAGAGAGATACGTATATTTACACAAAAAGGCTAATCTCTTCACAAGATAATGCAATACAACAAAATGGTGTTAAGAACTGAAGGGAAGGGGGACAACTACGCTGTAAAAGATATGCACAATGGCTCGTGATACAACAAATCGAATCCCACTACATTACAACAAATAAAACTTTGGTATCCATATCAATTGGCGTGAGCAAGCAGCATTACAATCATCTCCATCTTGACTGTTCTATGGACTCCACATGCTTTGGTGGATATGGAACTTTGCGGGAAACAGTCGCATGCAAAGAAGGAACAGGCTCTCTCTCTCTTATTGTACGAAGTTCCTATCAAATAAGTAGTAGTTAGATATCGAAGGAAGCTGGAATCAACACTTCTGCCATAAAAATTACAATTTACTAAATAACTCATCAAAGATGTGTTCACCATAGATTTGTGCTGTGTGATCATTAGCGAAATAGTAGCCGCCCATAATTGGTTTTATTAATAATTGTAACACAGCTACCCATTATATTTTGCATTGAAATTTCAATTTAATCGTATGATACTGTGTGAAGCACTAATATTATACTCAAGATCCTAGACTTGTATGCGTTATGTAAGGGATTATAATTCGTTTTTATTAATATCTTTAAGGCGTAGATATGTGGTGTGCGGTAAGTGAAAGAGGGGCCGGGAAAAAGGGCTTACAGAACGAAAGGGGAAATCATCCGCCTCAAGCATATGAACAATTTGACCCATCTTTGGTCGCTTACTGACATCCAAATCTATACAACGCAGACAAACCAGCAAAGCTCGCTTCAAGGATCTTGGAGAGGGCTGAACCTCAATCAAAGGATCTACCAGCTCTTCACCACGACGACTTGCCACCATTCCCTTGAACCAATCAATCAAATTCATCTGGAGCACATCAAAGTACAATAGCAGAGGTAAGATTCCACAGTGTTTCATGGAATGCAACAAAAGAAAAGCTGGAGAAATCCCGGAATCACCTCTCCAGGTGGTCTGGAATAATCAATGGGGCTTCTTCCTGTAATTATCTCCATGAGTAGAACTCCAAAGCTATACACATCACTTCCCTCATTAAGCATTCCCGTACTTGCATACTCAGGTGAAACATATCTATGGAAAATTAGCGGTTAAAAAAATAAAAGATAATTATCATCTACCACTTCAACTCTAATTCTTAATCAGTAAAATGAAGATCTATGTATAGCTTTATTATGAATCATGATCTCAGTTGAAGTATTGACCACTGGTCATAAAGCCTCAAATATGTTCAGGACAACTTCAGCTTAAAAACTTGCTGAATGAAAACTCATGAGCACTTTTATTATAATCTTTGATACTACATACTGGAGGAAGAATGATAAATGACTTAAAAGCTTGAGAAAAAACTAACCCAAATGTCCCCATTACACGTGTAGTTACATAGCTCTTCTCAGAGCCTAATAGCTTGGCTAATCCAAAGTCTGATACTTTAGCATTCCATCTTTTGTCCAAGAGAATGTTACTGGATTTTATATCTCGGTGCACAACTTTGGGTTCCAACCCTTCATGCAGATAGGCTAGCCTGTTTCATAATGCAGAACTAGACATCAATTTGATCAATCAATAAGAATGATAACAATTTTTTTTTTTCCATTCATACAATGTATCTCCTGCGAATGGAAAGAGAAAAATGAAAAAAACAGACCCTTTTGCTGTCCCAATGGCAATCCTCATTCGTATATCCCATGTCAAGGGGCTAACAGGCCCTACATCACCATGCAACCACTGCTCCAAATTTCCATTCTCAACATATTCATAAACAAGCATCCTGGATGAATGGCAAGAGCAAAATACACAGAATTTTACGAGACTTATCATAATAAAAAAAACCTTAAATTGAAAGAATAACAGTCATGTGAACAGAATAATACCTTCGAGGACCTTCTGCACAATATCCAACTAAACCCACCAAATTCTTATGCCTTACTTTTCCAATGGCTTCAACCTCCACCTTAAATTCCTTCTCTGCTTGACCCCTTAGTTACAAAGAAAGAAGGAATATCAGATGGGGGTTACAATAAAAAAAACAAATATCCAAAACGATAATATACAAGATATAGAATTGCGGAACAATGTTGCAACCCATAAATAAATCTTATGCACTCCCCCCCCCCCCCAACAAAAAAAAAAGTTTGGAGATCTTTCAATGCTTGTTAATGCAGTGTAGAAAATTCATACGGATAGCCAAAGGCATGATTAAATTTAAAGTATATTACATACCCTTGTTGGATTTGTGTTCTGGGTTTTCTTTAAGAGTAATATGAAGTTGTAATTAGTAGTTCTCTCCCGACCTAGTTCATAAATGGCAAGTTATTAAAAATTCTTAAACAGACTCTGTCTAACAAAAATAAGCAAACCGAAGTGCCGAACTAATCACAAATAAATATGTAAGCATGTTAAAGATGGGATTCATTATAAAATATGCTTGAAATGATTACAGGTGTATTGATAAATAGCTTGGTCCCCTTCGGTCTATTTTACAAGTCAGAAAGACTGAAATACGTGCAAAGCTTGTTAATTTATGAATCTTGCATCAAGACTAAATATTATTCAATTTTTTTTTCCTTTTTCTAAGTAGACTAAAGATTTCTCGGGATCAAGATTTATATCTCATGTAAAGAAAAAGATGAGATAGAGCAATCATGACCAATATAATAAATAAACAAAAAGCAAAAGTAAAGAGAAAAGAAACAATACCAACAATACCCAGGCCCCAGAAAAGTAGTAGGATAAGAAGAAGAAGAACAACAACGTGTCCATTTGCTTTTCCTAGTTCTCCTCGAAACAATTGGTACCAACCGACAACAACTATTCCTTGTAGACTCTAGATCAACGCGATATGCTTTTATTTTCTCACGTCAATTCAGTTCTATGTAAAGCAACTTCAGATATAATGAATGTGACAAGCAGAACATGAAACAATTTCTTATTTTTCTTTTACTTTATAAATGAATGATTTCCTACAGAAACAGGGAATGGATGAATTTGTATCAGCAAGTCCAAACAAACATGCAGTAAGGCAGGAAACATTAACAAGCAAAATAAGCATAAACAAAACATTAAACAGTCAAATTCACCTATGAAATTTGAAAAACTTAAGGCATACTTGTTGTTCAGAAGATTCTTCACAGCCACCACAGACCCATCTTCGAGAACTCCTCTGTACACAATCCCATACCCTCCTTCTCCGATCACGTTCTCTTCCGCAAACCCACGTGTCGCATCCTCCAGCTCCCTCAAGCTATACCATCGGCCCCACCCCATGTTCAGTTCCTCCACCGACACGTCAGTGCGACTCCCACCGGACATGTTACTCTCCTCGCTAGTCTTCTTCCCTCTTCTCTCAATCTCATCCTCAACCTTCTCCTTCTTCGGATCCTCATCTTCAATTTTAATCTCTGTTTGCTCACAATTCTGTTCGAGATCCAGGGCTTTAACTTCCACGATCTCCTTGGAGACCAACGGAATCGTACCGGAACTGTGCTTCACGCGCATTATACGCTTCTTCGAGGTTCGATTCCGGCGAATGCATAGAAAGATCAGAAGCAAAATTGCCACTACAATTAGAAGGAAAATGCCGATCACAATGTAGAGCTTTAAGCCTAGAAATTGAGTTGTGTTAGAGAGCTCAGGAAGAGCGCGACCGGGAGAGTCGTCGGAGACCATTGCTTCCGACAAGGTGAGTCTAGAGAGGGGTAAAGAGTGATGATAACGAAAGAGAAAGAGAGAGAGAGACCTTGGGTGAGTTTGGCTAGTGAGAAAATTGTAGGGAATCGTTAGGGGTCTGTGAAATAAAGCATTGGAGAGGATGTCCCTTGGAAAAGGGGCAGAGAGGAGAGACTGTTGTTAAGAGTGGGGTTTCAACGGATACAATGCGAAAAAAAAGCAGGAAGACGAAGGAAAGATACAAAGAAAAGGAGCTCAGTTGTTGTTTTCTGGGGTTGAACGCTACATAATATTACCAAATACCACACGCTCTCTCTCTCTCTCTCTCTCTCTCTCTCTCTGTCACTGTGCTGGTAGTGAGACAGGTAGGACCATGAGAGTGGATTTAGGAATTTAAAGAAAAAATTTAGAAGTAACATCTTAGATATTTACTATTAGATGTTTTCATAAAATTATAATGAATAAATTCAGGGCATGTATTTTTTTTTGTCCTGAATAATATATATTTTATTTCTTCACTCTTAAATTTTAAAAATATATAATTTAATTTTAAAATCCTTTTATTTGTTATTTATTAGTCTCTCAACAGTCAAAAATATAATAACAATAAGGGTTTTGTGGGAATATTGGATTTTTAGGAATACAACATCTCTGCAAATCTTTTCCTAAAACTCAAATAAAATATGAGAACATATCATTCTTACAATACAACATTTTCAAGAATTCTAAAAACATTTGGCCAATCAAACACCCTATTGACCTAATGGTTAAAGAGGTATATACTTATTATTTTAACTATTTAAGTGTCAAGCCTTAGATTCAACATTCAAAAGAATGTAATCTTATAAATGCATCAAACTAATATAGGAGGCGTGTTCTTAAAATTAGCCAATGAAAAATTTAATCTCAGTAAACATGTAAACTAATCTGAAAATATTGTTATTGTATAAAAAACATGATTATAATAATAACAAAAAATAATTTCATGACTCATAAGACATTATTCAATTATATGATCTTTTTAAAAATTGAAAAAAATACCTAACTAAACAAAAATCATATATATATATATATATATATAACATTTTTGTTTTTTGTTTTGGGGGGGGGGGGGGGGGGGGGGGGGGGGGGGGGAGGTGCACAAGAGACAACGGTAGGGACTAGAATGGAAGGGTGAACCAACTGGGTGTGGAGCTAGTTTGTTCAACATAATCACACATTGAAAGGTTTGGTACTTGGGTGCAGGTATATATGTTAATGTCAATTTGAGCGGCCCGAGATATTGTAATGTAACTCACCACCTAACCCTATGTTAGAGGAATCCAATCTTCTTTTGCTTCACATTTAATTTCACCAACCAAAAATGCTCCCCCTTCGTTGCTCTGCATCGTTCTATATAGAATTCTTATGATGGAAATTCTTGCGTGCGTGTGTGCTAAATCCATTATTATTGACCTACTTTTGATATCACACGGAAGCGAGGTAGCCGGAAATTCTTATAATCTACAATCAATTTGAGTGTTGCCCAAAAAAAGAGGAGTAGAAAACAATAGCAAATTAGCAAAATAAATATGTTAGTTAATTTACTTATTTGAAACACTAGTTTTATTGAATATTTACTGTTGTTTATTGATTAAAAATACTATTTCGATTTCTTATAAATCTGGTATTTTTAATTTAGTCCTTTTAAAACTACTTTTTTAATTTGATTATTCATGGATAAGATTTTTTTTATTTTTTATTTTTATATAATTGTTTTTTTAAATTAATCTTTTATATGTAGATATTTCTCAATATGGTTATCACAAATAAACTTATTATTAATAATATCTCTTTGACCTATTGTTGATAAACTAATAATCAATTTACTTATTATATAATCATAATTAAGTGATCATATATTAAAAAATATTTTATATGTTAATTTTATACACAATATATTAATACAAGAATAATGTTGATAACAGTTTTATTTGTAAGAAATTAAATTAAGAAAATAATTATATACGAAACTAAATTAAAAAATAATCTATCTATAAGAGATAGAATTAAGAAAAAATTATATAAAAGATTAAATTAAAAAATATTCTATATGTATACAAGAACCAAAAGGGGTTCAGTTGTTGTTTATTAGAAAATTTAATTAATTGAAACACTAATGTTAATAACTTTTTATTAATTTATTATATAACTCATTCATATATCATATATAGTTTAAAAAATTTCATGATTTGGCTTAGTACCCCTAGCAGGTTGGTTTAGTAATAAAAGTGACATTTAATGCATGTGTAGTTGAAGGCATAATATGTCAAATTCTTTTTGCAACGTAACTATTGGTGTTTAATTAATGTGAAGTAGGTAGGTATAAATTGATTGGGACATCGCTTAACCTAAAATAACCAAACATTTATTTGATACTTTTTAGATAGAGTCTTCTGAGATGTAAATTTACAAATCAATGATGTGCTTAAAATAAATATAAAATTTTATGTAAATAATAAAAATGAATATAGAAAACTATATAAATTTTTTTATATTTTATTAAAATTACATAAGCCTTTTTTTTAAATAAAAAATTACTTTGTCTTTTGTTTAATTTTAAAATTTTATGAATAAAATAATTTTTATTTAATTTTTTAATTTTAAAAATATGTATTTAAATTAATAAAAATTATTTTAGTTAAAAAATTTAAAAATAAACTAAAATATAAAATCACTTTTTATTTAAAAAATTTTGTATATTTTAAAAATAAAAAATTACCTAATTTAAAAAAACTAAAAAAATGTGTATAATTGACTTAAATAAATATTATATGAATATAAGACAAACTTAGATTTTTTTTAAAATGAGATTGCCAAAAAAAATTAATTAATATATTAATATAAGAAACTCAAAGCACGTGAACTATTATAAGGCGCCGGGGCTGTCAGGAGATATTCATTGTTTTCAGGGGAATTGCACTCCTCATTTCATTGATATTTTATTTTTAAATAATTTAAATTACGCGAAGTAGGTAATTAGTACTTTAGTAGAGTTTGATCTAATTTTTCAGCTTCTACAATTTGCAATAACTATTGATCCATACACTACAGTTTTCATTGTTACAGATTTAAATTAAAATTTTATTATTTTTCGAAGTTTAAATCATAGAATTTTTTTTTTGAATATCTTGGTGGCCATATAAATTGTTATTTTGAATTAAAATTAATGTAAATTAATTTATGCACACATAAATAATTAACTTGAACATTTGATATCTTAAAAAAGAAAAAAAAAAAAAGAAGCCCGGTTTACTTAAAAAGTTGTACAAAATAATAATTTTAAGCTAAAAAAAATTGACTTTGACATTTATACACATGCTTGCGGAAAAAACAATGGGATCACTGGCGGAACCATGGAAAGTCAAATATCTTCAAAGATGTGAGCTACGTTATCATTATTATTTAAATATTTTTATTTTAAAATATAGTACTTAATTAAATACATAAATACATTGTATACATAAGTTTTGAAGTTTTTTTTTTTAAATGTAAAATTTAACAAAGTATAAATATTTGACTCTTGTGTAAAAAATTGAAAATATTTTAAAATTAATTGTTTCATTGACTTTTATATTATTAATTATGCATTTAGTTAATGATTTTTAAATTTTATACAAAAACACTTAAATTATATATATATATATATATATATATAGATTAAACAGCGCATTTTTTCGAAAATTAAGGAAGATTGTGCCGTTTGAATGGTGGCAATGCATGGTAGCTTGCAGATAGAGGTTGTTTAATTTCATATACTAATATTATACAAAAAATTAGGTATAATATTGTTATATTTATTATTAAATTATTTAATAAATATATAATTTTTCAAACTTAATACTTTTCAAATTTCAAATGCTTTTTTTTATTTATAATTTATATAATAAAATAACCTTGATAATAACATCATGAATATTTTGACTTTAGAAATGCTAGTGATTTCCGACATGACTGCCATCTTTTACTTCATCGACATTATTGTTGCATGAATGCCCCAGTGTTTCCCATGTGCCAGAAGACGCTGCTACTTCATTGTGCCTTTGAATATTGAGAGACCACTAAGATTTGTTATACAAAATGATTAGATCAAATCAATGAATAATTATTCATGTGGATAAGTGTAAAAGGAATTTTTTTTAGCAACGACATTGCAATGTCATTCGATACATACAACAAACAAAATATAAAAAGCATTCCCCTCCACTAATCAATCGAGATGTTCTTCACGCACTCAAACAACCCCCCCCCCCCCCCAACAAAAAAAAGCACACTATCCATTATTTTATTTGAGAATATATTGTCTATTAAAATACTTTTTTTTTTCATTGTCCACTAATCTACACTTAGGTGGTACATTTTTTAAATGTAGGTTTTTAACAAATTTAATGTATTTGAGTTTGATTTTTACGATTTTTTTTTTCTTCCAATTTTTTCTTAAAGTCTTATACCCCTTTTATGATGATGAACGTGAGTCAGATATCTTCATTATATTTATTAAACATAATGTTTTGAATGAGAAATTGACAGTAAGATTTTGCTTTTTTCATATGAGGATATAAAGGTTTTAATCTTCTTCTTTTTTTTTAAATAAAGATTGCCAAGATAGAAGTTAAAAAAAAAATTACAAGAATTTAAATTCTTTATTGTGACGGTCATAACAAAGCATGTGATGGCGCACTAAATAAGGAGTGCCCCTTTTGGTCTTTTTCTTTTTTCTTTTTTTTAATTATAACATTTATGCTAAAACAACAAATGCTTTCTTAATAAAGCACCTGTTCTCAAATTACAGGACAATACTGGATGAAGTAAGAACAACAAACTGCAACTCGTGGCAGTCTGCACGTTGGGCCTAGTCCAACAAAAGAAGTTGTTTGTTGTTGAAATGTTTCATGATGTTCTGAGGCCATCTTTGGCAGCAAGGAAAGGAGGGAAAGGAAACTAAAAAGAAAAGGGAATAATAAAAATGCATGTTTGGTCGGCATCTCTCCTTCTCCTTCAATGGGTCACATTACCTTTTGACATTAGAATCTACGGACCCTTAAACTATGGATGGAAATGAAAATCTTTGTAAGGAATGAAATTTGTCAAACCAAATTACCCTTCAATGATTATAAACCTCGTGCCCTACATAGTAATTGGAGCATACCATCGGTTGAAGTTCTTTGCACCTCTTACGAATTGCCGTTTGTAGTTTTCTCCCACATATCGTCGCACACAGTTGATTGTCGTCAAAGATTGTTTGAGGTAGGGCGTTCTCTCAACTGGTCCATGGTTCCAGAGGTTAGTATTTTGTTTCCCCTATTCATCCTTTACCTTATTTCATCTTCTTTATGGTTATAGTTTATTACAGCTTAGATTTGGTAAGGTAGGTGTTTCGTAGTCTTCCTTGTCCTTTTTGAATGAGGTATGGGTAATTGAACCATGTAAAATAACTAGAGTTTTTTGGCTTTCCAAAGTTTGCAACACATTGTAGTTTCCATTTTAATGTAGCTTATTTTCTTCAACTAGTCTACATTGTTGAGTAAAATGTGAAATTATGAGTTCTATTTATGGTCATATAAAAGATGACATAGGTGATTGTAGTAGAAATGGAATATGCTAGCATTTGAAGTTTATGCAGGTGAACAGAAATATTAAGAATGCAAATTTTAAGTAAAAGCCAAATCAAATTCACAAGTAAGTCACTTATAAGATACAAAGACTAGCATCCATACTCTATCATCTTTTGCTATTAATTTTAAGTATGTTCAAAGTTGTTGACAATAATATGCTTATACCCTTCACAATTAAAATTTGCAATTAATTAATAAATCTCTTATTGAAGTTTGTGATGTTGTTGGGTTTTATGATTAGTCTTGATAATAGAGATTGTTTATAAGATGATATTATGATTCTACAAAAAAGAAGTGATAGTTCATCTCTTGGTTTGGTGGTTGGGTATGGTCCATGCTATGTGGACATATTTTCTTATAATGTGTTTCATCGTTGCTTTCATAGGCATCATCTTAGTAATAAGTTATACATTATAAACTTTTATGTTAGTAGAGCCTATCTTTGAAATATGATTTACACTAGTGGCATTACATGTTATAAACAACTTATGATGAATAGTGTCACCTTTGATCAACTATATTTTTTGCTTTATAGTATAGGCGGCTTAAAACAAACAAATAATATGTTAATTGATGAGTAAGTGGCAATGTTTTTACACATTCTTGTTTATCACATAAAAAATATAATCATCTAATTTTACTTTAGGAATTGAGAGAAACCATTAGTAGATGTTTCCATATGTTGTTGAATGCTACGATGTGACTAAGAGGAGAGCTACTGAAAACAATAGAGCCTATTCTTGAGGATTTAGTGGATGAAAAATGGAAGTGATTTAAGATAAAGAGCTTCTTTTTTACTTACTACTATTATATATTGTGCTAAAAGCATTGTGACATGCATAATGATGTGATTGTTTTTAGTTTTTATAATTTTCTAGGTGCACTTGATGAAACCTATATAAAGATTAAAGTTTCCTTGGAAGACAAACCAAAGTATCATAATAGAAAAAGGGAGATCACCATTAATGTGATAGAAGTTTGTGCATAAGACTCTCAATTTATATATGTTTTACTTGGATAAAAAGGATCAGTAGTTAGTAGAAAGGTACTATGTGATACAATCAGCTATAGGCATGGGCTTAAAGTGCCCCAAGGTATGTGATGCCCTAGCTCTCTATATCTATTAATATGTAGATATACATATTAATAAATTATTATTTGCCTGGTTTAGGTAATTATTATTTGATTGACACTAAGTATATTAATTATGAAGGCTTCCTTGCACCTTTCAAAGGTTAGAGATATCACTCAAATGAGTAGAGAGAAGGTCACCAGCCAACAATTACAAGTTATGCATAATGTCATTGAAAGGTGGTCTGGCATGCTAAAGTTACACTAAGCAATTTTTAGAAGTCCATCGTTCTACTCAGTCAAATGACATAACTAGTTCATAATAACTTACCACTTATTGCATGACCTAATCAAGAGAGAATATACTACAAACCTATTAGAATTAAAGTTTGATGCAATGGAAGCAACTACCCTCAATGTGGAGCCCACTCCTATATTAACCATGGAAACATTTGGTGTGTAGAGTAATTGACAGAAGAGTTTAGCAAATGATATGTTCAATGAATTTAAAGGTTATAGGGCAAATAAATTAATGCTGGGATATGATTACAATCGATTTCTCTCTATGTGCCTTGTATTATAATCTACGGTACACTTGCATTGTATGTGTGGACATTTACCTTATGTGTACCTTATATGACATAAAAATGTATATCGATAATTTATATTGCCTTTTCCATTAATTATGTTCATGTGATATTATTTATGGTCATTAACTTGTGCCATATATATAATTATCTTATGAGCTTTTGTATATGGTCATTTAATAAACTCATGGAGCTACAATTTGAAGAAACTATGTTTTATACAACTAATTTATATCATTTTCTTTTTAACATAATAAAATTACAATTATTGCAAAACTTTTGATAGTGGCTTTTGCCCAATTTCTATAACAAATAAGCCTCTAAGGGATCCAAATTAGATTTTTTTTATCATTTTAATCCATAAATTTTATAGACACATTTGTTTTAACTCATGTGATTATCATTCATGACAAGGCCTAAATGCATAAAAAGTCATGTAACCCAATTTGGCTTCTTTAGATATAATATGAGTCAAATTCTAAAAAATTATAATTTTGGCTATATAAATTTAATTTATGAAAATTAAGTATTTATGAAAAATTTATAATTTAAATTTTATGTTGTAAAAATTTTAAGTAAAAATAAATCTATGTGACCCCAAAAAAGATACGAAAAACAATGCCATGATAGTATAAATAGTAACTACATAATTTCATAATGTTGGACTAGATTCAAAAAATTCTTCAAATATTTTATAAAGTTCAAAAAAATATCATCTTTGACTAGTTGGAAAGTTTTATATATCCTCTAGGTGTCCACTAAATTTCAACCTTGAACTAAGTCATTTGAACTGTCAAGAGTGAGGATGAATTTATAACTTATTTAAACAAAAATTTGGTTCTAAAGCAATCCATTTAGACCTTAATATGCAATCTTTTCTCTTGAACAAATTTTAATATATAAATACTTCATTTCCATCAAAGCCATTGCATGTAATATGACTAGTTACAAAAATTCACCATCTCACACCCAATTATACATATAAGGCAAGCAACATTCCATAGGTGAAAACATGTATCCTTTTACAAGACTATGTTTCAAAATGACATACATACATATATATATCTTATACACAAGTTACCATTACATATCCTTGTCATATACATCAATGCATAGTTACATCAAAAGGTTCTATTACATCTCTATTAACATTCTAACTCTTTTTTAATTCTTTTTCTTTAAGGTACCTGTCATGGTTAGTAGGGAATAAATAAGGTGAGATTCTTGAGAGAATTTCAGTAGCAAATCTCATTCTACATCAATACATATAATAAATGCAAATGAAGAAATGCAAGTATGTAAATCATATGTAACATATAATTCAAACATAACTTGTAACATGAAACATCAATTCTCATATGACCATGGTATTAAAACATATGAGCTAAGTTCAACTAAACTCAATTGTAGGCTAAAGAATGGTTACTGCACTCAATTCCCAATCATAAGGAGTTAAGAGTCGAACATATCTTTATCCATACATAAAACTCATGACAAAAGCTATTTCAAAGCATAACTCATGCAATTATCAAAGAATCAAATATACAAGTATCTTAATTCATTCATACACTCAAATGCATATGAGATAGGAAGAGATAATTACCTTATAGAGTTAAAAGCCTTAAAATACTATTAACCCACTTGACTCTTCTCCTTTCCTTGGTTTTTCTTGACTTGACAACCCATATTAATGGAATTGGACTAACTTGGCTTATATACATTAATTTACAATATAAAACACCTTATCAAGACCTATTCCAACTTATATTACTATCATATAAGTCTATTAAATCTTGATTTGGTATTTGAACTACTTTAGGTCCTTTAAAGAGCAACTCTTCTGATTCACTTGCTAGACTTCAAAATCTCTTTTAATATGAGCCATATGATTATAATAAAACTTATGGCTATTACATGCAAGTCTAAATAAGCTAAATGCCAAGTTGCTTATTTAGACCCTTTTTAAATCCTAAAATTTCACACTTTAAAAGAGGACTTTTAAATTTATTCTAATAGTTTTGTTAATATTTATTTCTCATATATAGACTTCTTAAAACCTTAGAATTCATAAAAATACTCCCTAGATGCACTATCTTATGCTAGGCTCAAATTGTGCACTTTTGGAAGCCTAAAGGAGTTTTGTCCTTTTTCTTAGAGAATTTGATAGATATGAAGTATCCTTGACTCTTCTCTAGTTCAAGTTTGGTCTAAAATAATTCAAAACATCTTCTTGGAATTTTATATCTTCCATGATGCAATTGGAACCCTAGGTGCCCTAACTAAGTCTCTATAGCTTCCTATAACTTTCTTTTTGTATAATTTTACTCTACTTTCTTAAAACCCTTATTTCTATCAAGTTTTCCATCAAATAAAGCTATCTCATATGCCCCTCTCTTTAGCCACAACATGAAGGGAATAGAAGTCAAAGGAATAGCAATTTTCCTAATTGATAACATATCTTATTTGAAAAGTTGTCAAATAGAAGTTCTCATGCCACAATTAGTTACTTTAAATTCCCTCTTTTCTGAAGTGCTCAACCACCAAAATCCTCCTTTTAAGAAGCCAAAATAATCAATAGAAAGGTCTTAAAAAGGAGAAGAAAATTGTTAACTAGTATAAGGTGAAAATATGTATAGTTTCTTACATTTCTTACTCTTTTTTCCTTCTTTTTCTTCCCTTTCTTCCACACCTTTTTGGTTTGTTTTAGAGGTGTCAAGTCGGTGCAAATAAGAGAAGATAGGTTGGTGTGACCTAATATAAAGGGAAAAGAGAGGTTTTTAAACAATTTCAAAATTACATTTATGTCCCTATGCTTTAACCCTTTCATTTGAGTTCATCTTGTATTCTTTTTGAAAATTATCTTTTTCATAATAAAATTTAGACTTTTTAGTTTATTAAAAATATTTACTTTAAGATTTCTAAAATTTAAATTAGTATAAAAAAACTTGATCAAAATTATAGTCAACTAACATCCTGAGCTGTACATCATCAGGAATTTAACCATTCTGATAGTCTCTGTGGTCCTCAGAACCTCTAAAAACTTTAGTGAGTTTAATTTTGGCATTTTAAACTCTTCTTCTTTTTAGTTTTTTAAATTTTGCTAAAAATTACAATCTTGCCACTAGTATATCGATTTATTTCACTTAGTCACTTTGGCTTCGTTTTCACTCTTTTAGTAATTTTATAACCCCTTTTCTTAATGTTCTAATTAATAATGTACCCTTATTTGTCTTTAATTCATTTTACTTTAAGGTTTTCTTTCATTAACATACCAGTTCCAATTCAGTTTAAAAATTAAATGTTACAAACTCAATCATCCATTCAGTTAACAAAGCACATTTGGACTCTAGACAAAAACATTTGCTTGTGGAATGCTTGCTTAAGTTGAGAGATGATAGGATGTACATGGCAGACAATGGATTCAAGCCAGGTCACCTTTCAACTTTTGAGTGATCGATGGAGCAAAAGGCTCTTGGATGTGGCTTGAAAGCAATACCTCACATTCAGTTATGTATTATGACTTTGAAAACCAACTATAAGTTAGTGTAGGACAAGGTGCAAGAAGCAAACACTTCAAACTTTAGGTGGGACCTAGAGAGAAAATGTGTAACTGCTAATAAGGCTATTTGGGACAAGTACGTGAAAGTAAAAATGACTTGTATTTTGTTTAGCATGTTTAGATAGTTGGTTGCTCTTGTTTGTTTTATTATTTATATTTGTATTATTTGTTATATAACTATTGTATTTTGTTTTATCATATATTCTTTATTGTCATTGGTGTCACAATAAATCTTAGATAAAACAATTAGTTAGTTGCTCTTGTTTTATTATAAATGTTAGTGCTATTTTATTAATGTCAATATATTATTTTGATGTGCAAAGTCATAAAAAGGCTATCACCTTTAAAAGCAAACAATTTCCCTACTTTGAGTCTTTTTGCATTGTGTTTGGTAACGACAAAGCTAAGAGGAGAATGCATAATCCTATTTTGACATTGGCGAGGAAATAGAGAATGCAAATAATGGGCATAACATTGAAGACTTTGATGACACTGACATTGGGAATGACATTGAAAATACAATGGCATTTTCTAAACAACCTAACAACATTGCCACTGAAGCAACATCTCACTCGAGGAAGAGAAGAATAAATAGTCATGATTGTGATAAGATCCTTATTAAGGCACTAAAGAAAATTGCTGCCACTATGGGGCAGAGTTTTCAATTGACAACTAATAAATTATCCTCTTCTGTTAATTGATTAGCTTAGGATGCAAATTTGGATGAGAGAAACAAGCAATTGTATATTGAGTTGCTAAAAGTAGGAGGGCTAATCTCAAGGGAGCATTAGGCTACCTATATCATAATCACTATTGAGGACTGTTTCTAGTTGGGTTCCAACCACATCGAATGATGGCAATATAAAATGGATTCAACAACTTTTTATTTGGATAGAGGATGAGTTTAAGCTAGCCTTTCCTATTCCTTTTTTCATTCTTATAAAATTCTTTTTAATGTACCAAATGTAACTTGAGTACCTAATGGGTTGGAAGAGGTATGATGAGTGGTTAGTAATCTAAAGAAACAATTTGCAAAAGTAAAAGATAATTGGGTCAACACAAAATCCTTTCACCTAAGTAAATAAATAGTGGAGTGGCTTTTAAACAAATAAATAAATAAAAGTGGATGAAAAGAGAAAAAATAAATCTTATACATATTTATAATATTTGTGCCACCCTCTTTATTCAAAAAACGTTTTACTATCTACTTTTCTAAAATGATCTAAATAGGCAAACACCAATCTCCTCCCATACATGCAGAACCTTGCCAACACTATTTCCAGTGCCATTTCCACACAATGGTCTTTTCAATTGTATGGTAATTCACGATTTTAATAAGTTGTGCATTTGGATTTTTAATCTAAAATCTTCCACAAATTACCCAGCTTCTCTACCATCAAATTACATTCCACATAGTAACTTCTTTTTGTTCTAGTCTTTTTTTTTTTTTAACTATATTTCGCATTATTTAATATAACTTTGTTGGAGTTAATTTTAATAATAATTTATTATTTTATTTACATTGATACATTTAATATATTACTTATAATATTCTTTTAAAAAATTAAACTCGCGTTAGTAAAAAAATATATTATTTTATTTTATTTACTGAATTTAACCCTTTTAGGTAAAAGTGACGAATAATATACAAGGGATAAATGCATTAGTTATTTATTAAAAGTAAGAAATGGTTGGATCTCATCTTCCTATCTTTATTATTAAATTTTTTTTTTTCGTTTATTCATCTAAACATGATGAAATAAATTACAGATAAGGCATATATGCCTTACGAATAGAAAGACGAGATAGCCATGCAAATTACAAGACAGACAAGCTTGTACTTATGATATAAACAATAAACAGATATAATCTAAGAAATTAGAGTCCAAACACCCATTAAATGCTAGTTAAGAACATTTAAAAAAACTTCCAATACACTTTACAAAATTACAACAAAAAAAAATTAAAAGAAATATGAGACATCCATGAAGAGGCAATGCACCTCTCCCTATACCAGAATATATTGACATTAAAAACTTTTTCTACTTAGACTTAAAGAGCATTATTGTAGATTTGATGGATTGAGTTGAAATGTTGAACCACATAAGCTAAAAATATTAAATTCTTTTATCATGAATAGACAAATTCCTTCCTCTAGGAAGACAGAGGCTCGTTTGGTAGTATAATGATTTATTTAATATAGAAAAAAAATAAGTATAAAAATAAAAAAAATAATTTTATATATAAAAATGTTTTTAATATTCATACTTTTAATAATTGAATAATAATTATAAGAATAAAATAAATATTACATAAATTTTTTATTATTATCACAGAGAGAAAGAAAAAGGGAGAGAAATTCTAAGAAAAAAAAAAAATATATATATATATGTAGTTATTTTAAATATTCTCATATATACATCATTGTAAATATTTATTATTATATTAACATTAAGTAATTTAATAAATAAAATATCATAATAAAAATTAACTCAATAAGAAAATATTTGAAAGAGTCCCTCGAAATAAGCCTGAGACTGGGTTTTCCGCAGTATGTTCATTTCCTTTTTGGTTCCTCCATTCTTGAACTTATTTCTTATTAACTACTGTTAAACTTCAAAGTAGCTTGCTGTGTTGTATGTTAGGCGCATTAAGTTGGAGGAGTTGCTCTATCCTCTTCTTCACTCTGGTCTTTGTGACTTTCTTAGTGATGAATTCTGTCTTTGGGGCGGAGGATGAATCTGCCATTGTGGCATCACTCAATCTTCTTTGTTAGGCGTTGATTGAGGCTAGCATGCATAATGTAGAAAAACATATGATTGTAAAAAGAATGAAGAAAAATAAATTTGAGGATTGAAATAAATTTTGTATGTTTACTTTAGAAAGGTAATCAAAGGTAGTGAAATATTATTGAGTAATAATTATAATAATATAATAAATATTACATAATAATTATATAAAAACAATCCTTTTACATCAAGATTACCAAATGGGTAGAGCAAGGCTTATCCTCCATCTTTTCAGTTTTAAAATAGTTTCTTATATTTTTGTTATTTTTGCTGTCAAAATTTTTAATAAAAAATAATAAATATATACTTTTTTAATAATAATATAAGAAATGTGAAATTTTTGCAAATGAATATATAGGTCACTAATTAAATTATACATTTTTTATAATATTATTAAAAAATTATACATTTATTATAATTTAATTAAAAAATCTAATAATAAAAATATAATGAATTACATCTAAGTCTAATTCTTTTAAAATATGACTAAATTTAGATGTAATTCTTTAAATTTTTGTTACCAACTTTTTCAACCAAAATATAATATTTGTATAAATTTTCAATGATAACATGATAATATACATTTTAATTAGAGAATCATATATATATATATATGAAAATTATATACTTATCATATTTTAATTAGAGAATTTAATATAAAAATATAAAGAATCATATATGAGTTTTTTTCTTAAAATAATTCAAAATATTTTTTTATTAATTTTTTTTTAGCCTTGAGGATTATTTATCAAGTTTTTTAATTAAAACATGACACATATATATAATTTTTTAATAACAGTATGATAAATATAAAATTTAATTAAAACCTTAATAGTAAAAAGTATAAAGAAGCCCACATAAGTTTTTTGTCTTACAAATAATCCAAATTATGTTCTCATTAATTTATTGTTTAAATTATAATATATTATCTATTATCATTTTCAATTAAAATATAACATGTACATTATTTTTTAATAGTAATATAATAAGTATATAGTTTAATAAAATATTATAAATTTATTTATAAAAATTATATATTTATTATATTACTATTAAAAAAATATATTTATTAAAAAAATTTAAATAGTGTATTTGGTTGAATGATATAAAAAAATATAAAATATAGGTAAGTAGAATAAGAAATCATTTTTTATTTTTATTTTTAAAAATTTAATATAATAATTAAAATGATAATTTAATAAATAAAAATAAAATGTAATAAATATTATATAAATTATATAAAAAAATGTATTTACAAAGAGTCAAAATGTTTCTAATTAATTTACTTGACGCCATATCCACCTGAAATCTGGGGACCTCCATGGCAAAGAAAGAAAGATCTAATTGAGGATGTGGGTTCACACGTGGCATCACGTGATTTGTTTATTTCGCCGCCTGACTTCGGGGTATGGGCTCAGTGTCCTAACCAGATTCCAGAAACTTCAACCGTGGGGTGTGTTGCTCACGCGCTGGGGAAAGAGATAAGTACACTCTTCTGGCTTCATCATATATCTCTCCAACCTTATCCACCTTGCGTGTAATAAAAAAATGACGATGTGCCTTTCATTCCTCGTCATCATTAGGACTCCCATGATAAACAATTAAACATAGCCTTTTAACTTAACCCAAAAAAAAAAAGACCTAAACATATTTTTCTTTATTCTCCTTCCTTTTTTGGGTAATTGGTAATGTCAGACATCATTTTAATAAAATCACACCAAAAGGCGCGTCTGGATCCCCTGCTCATCGCTTCCCTGCTGCGTGCCTGCTTCTCTACAAAACGATGCCGTTTCTCGTCCTCAATCCTGACTGTCTGCGGAATCAACGCTCGAAGATGCAACACGCGGCCTCATTAATCCAAACGGTACCGTCTCGATCAGTTTGCGTCAGGCGTGATCTCAAACGTCCATCCCTCGCAATCGTGGCTGTTGATTCATTACCCAATGAGGTTGAATAACACAGAGGTTCTGCACGTTGCTGCAATTGCTGGAAATCTGCTTCTTTCGGCGTTTTCCAATATTCAAAAAAGGCGGGAAGCTGGACCAACAGAGTCTTCCATGCTTTGCTTCACTAGTGCTGTCTCTTGAGGCTTCCAAACAAACTAAAAAACACCAAAGGCTCTGAACGTTGCTTCTTCAGTATTTTACCTTGATTATTTTCTCCTGTATGAAGTATTTTCTCCTTTATATTGCAACTCTCCAACTGTACATTTTCTTCTCCAACCAATTGCGTCTGGATGTGTATATATAAATATATCTATATATTAAAGCATATATTTCATTTGTGTAAATATATTTAAAGTTTATATATATCTAAAGTGTATATATATATATATATATGTAAATATACTTAGACTTTATATATATTTAACATATATATATGCAGATATATTTAAAGATAACGCTTTATATATATATATATATATATATAAAGTAGATATATATGTAATATTATTTAAACTTTACATATATTTAAAGTATATATATGTAGATATATTTAAAGATAAAGTCATTATTTAAAGTTTATATATATATATTTAAAGTAAATATATATGTATTTAAAGTTTAATATTATTTAAAGCTTATGTTTATTGTTCTACTTTAGCTATCCATTTAATTCGTTAAGCATATTTCTTTAACTATTATATTTTTATTGAAATAATATTTATTTTAATATATTAGTATTTTTTAACTAACTTTGTTATTTTTTCTTTTTCAGGAATCATTATATAGATAGTAATTTGATCCCTAAAATCGGTTTAGAATTTGTAAATTTAGAAGAAGCATGGAAGTTTTGGGTTGCTTATGCGGGACGAACCGGATTTGGAGTAAGGAAACATACTTTTACTAGAAGTAAGAAAGACGGGGAAATAATAACATATAGATATGTTTGTTCTAAAGAAGGTGTACGAAAACAAGATAAAAGGGAGTTTAAGACACACCGTCCAGAAACTAGAACCAATTGTAAAGCAAGGATGTGCGTCACACGGGTTGATGAAAAATATAGAATTAATACTTTTATTGAAGAGCATAATCATCCACTTCATCTTCCAGAAACAGTCCACATGTTGGCTTCCCAACGCAAATTAACGGAAGTTCAAGCCCATGAAATTGATTTGGCGGAAGATTCTGGGCTTCAACAAAAATCATCTTTTGAGCTTATGGCTATCCATGTCGGAGGCAGAGCTAATCTCGGCTATACCCAATTGGATGCCAAAAATTACTTAAAGACCAAGAGGCAAAGAAGCATGGTATATGGAGAAGCTGGATGTTTGTTGCGCTACTTCCAGGGCCAGTTAGCAGAAAATCCCTCATTTTATTATGCCTATCAAATGGATATGGAAGAGCAGATTACAAATGTCTTTTGGGCTGATGCTAGAATGTTGCTTGATTATGCCTATTTTGGTGAAGTGGTATCAATAGATACTACATATAGTACTAATCGTGATCATAGACCACTAGCTATACTTTCAGGTTTTAATCACTATAAAGGAGTGGTCATTTTTGGAGCAGCACTGTTATATGACGAAACGACAGAGTCATTCAAGTGGTTACTAGAGACTTTTTGAGAGGCTAACAAACAAAAAAAGCCTTTTACAGTTTTTACTGATCAAGATCAAGCAATGGCACGAGCATTGTATGAAGTACTTCCAGAGACAAAACATGGGTTATGTATGTGGCATTTGATGCAAAACAGCATGAAACATATGGGAAATTTGATGAAGGGAGAAACAAACTTTCTAAGTGATTTTAAAAAGTGTATGTTTCAGTATGAAGAGGAGAGTCGATTTGAAGAAGCATGGATCCAGTTACTTTCTACTTATGATGTGCATGAAAACTCTTGGCTAACCTCGATTTATAGAATAAAAGAAAAATGGGCGTGGTGTTATATGAAAAATACTTTCACACTTGGTATGCGAAGCACACAAGTAAGTGAAAGTTTGAATGCAGATATCAAGAGCATGACGAGACCGGACTTAGATATCAATCAATTTTTCAAGCACTTTGAACGAGTTGTAGAGGGTAGGAGGTATAATGAGTTGAAACGTGAGTTTGAGTCACGAGAAAAAATACCTCGATTAATTGTACAGAGTTCCCCTATGCTACGACAACTTTCTCAGGTTTATACAACCCCTATCTTTGAATTATTTCAAGAACAATGGGATCTATGTGCAGCTGCTTGTATCAGATATAGGAATGAGGGAGATCCATTATCTGACTACATCATTACTATGGTTGATGAAGAGGGAGAATGGAAAGTCCAGTTTGATGCACATGACATGTCAATTGCATGTAGCTGTCGAAAATTTGAAACTCATGGGATACTACGCTGCCATGCTTTGAAAGTATATGATGTGAAAGATGTGAAAAAACTCCCAGAACAATATATCATCAAGAGGTGGACAAAAAATGCAAGGAGTGGTGTCATACATGATATTAAAGGAAATGAGGTCCAAGCAGATCCTAGACGAGAAAGCACACAACGGTATAGGCAACTTTGTTCGATGATGATAAGATTAGCAGCTGAGGTAGCTGATTGTCCAGAAGCATTTGCATTTGTACATAGAGGGATTTTAGAGTTGAGCAAGCAAGCAATTGAAATTTGTTTGAGTCAAAAGAGTCCAATCACTAACAACGTTGCAAACACAGAACCACCAAAGGCAAAAGGATTCAAAAAGAAGGATGGTATAAGAAAGAAGAAACGACTCAAAAGTTAGGTAGAGCGTTTAAGTAAGAAAAGAAGACAAACTACATCACCGAACCGAAATTCACAGAGCAACCAATCCTTGGTATGAAAGTATACATGTCTCTAATTTATTATTAATGTTCACAGTTTTAATAAATATTATCTCTTTCAGGACAATCAAATGCAGGGTAACACCTATAGTACCGCACCTCAATTATCATGTGCACCTTCATTTGCATGCCAGCCTCTATTTGCACCTCAATCAGCTAAAAGTAATCTTACTTTCACTGAGATGTTATTGGTAAAAGAAGTGGACTCTTTAATACTTATAGTTCAATTCTTGTTACTATATGATTATAATATGATTGATGTTGTTTTCTAATATAGGCACCACTAAGTACTCCCATTCCATCACTTGATTCCCTGGAGCTTAGTCGAGATATTTTGTATGATCATAACTGAGTAAGCATAACTAAATTTGCTATAAATGATTCAAAAAAAATAGCAACAAAATATGATATTTTATTAAAATCAATATGTTCATGTACATTGGATTCTTTGATACAACATAAATTAACCAAAAGTGCACCTTCTTTGCATTAAAACTATAATACAAATCTCTAGTTGTTCATTGTACAAGTCCCTTTTCACTATTACTAAACTATATTTCTCGTCTATTTTTCTAGGATACAATGAATTACATGATAAGCCTTTCTGAAGGGGTTGATGCTGTGTTGAAGAAGAAGGCAACTGTCATGGCTTTGTTGAGTTTACAAGTCCCTGTCCCATTCTGTTCATGCTTTGTTGTCACTTGTTGTATGATCTTGGTTTTCAACAGAAATAATCTTGGCTTTTGCATGATACTCTTTTTGTAAGTTGTTCCATCATTCACACAACTCAATCAATGCATCACAGAATAGTTGAATCATATTACTTCAGCTTTTCCTGATTTGTTCAAACAAAATAGTCGAAATTGCAGCAAGAATGTTGACCTCTAGTGCAAAATCACGAGCCATTTCTGCAAACAAATATTTCCTAGAGCACAAACAGCAAGTCCAACTATATATTGATTTGTGTGATTAAGATCTCTGTGATTAAGTTAAGGTTGCCACAAATTCCCTCTTATAATGTTTCAGTAGAAGATCAACATAGATAACATGTTTGCAAATTAGAATCCAAAAATAGGGGGATATGGAAACAAAATAAATTTCAAATTGAAACTGGATACTGTTTCAAAAAGTTTGTGACCAACATCAAAACCTCTTGTCTTTCATCAAGAAGCAACATGAGGCCAAGGTAACCTATTCTCTTCTCTGGAAATCCAGGAGATGCAATCAACTTGAGGCACTCTAGTTGACCAAAATGTGTTGGGTAGCCAAGCACGTGTATGAACATTAGCTTAGCTAGATTCCGATGCATATAGTCTTGATTGTTTTCATTAATCGCAGCACGAATGGCAGCACACTCTTTTCTTACAACAGCACGTTCTTCTGCTGCTATTTTGCAAGCATGTATGGCCCGAATCATGTCCTTACAAATGGGAATATAAATTAGTTAATTAAAATACTGTTATAATAATTAAACTAGAAATAAGAAATTAGACATTAAAACTTAAACACCTATGCAAAACCAGCTACCAATATGGTAGCTAGTTATTTGATTTTGCAAAAGGAAAAAAATACATTGAATAAAAGAGTCAACACAAAAATGCTTAGACAAAGGCATGCATATATACCACGAAACAGAATATAATTGCTTGAGTCAATGATTGTATAGGAGTTGTCAATCACATAAAAAAGGTTTCAACAATGTAAAAGTTAGTACAGTAGGTCACAAAAGACCCCCCACTATATGTAACAGCAAAAAATAAACCTATGAAAATGCTTATCAATACAACATTGTTTGCCAATCTCTCTGTATATTCATCTAGGAAAATTCAGTAAACAAAAAATGAGGAGAACTGGAGAACACCACAAGGACCTCATATATAAAATCCTATCCATCTAGCTTGCATTAATTAACTAGATGGATACACTAATGTCATTTAGCAGATACAGAGGCAAAATGACGCATCATCTCATAATTATGAGTCATGCTTTTATAAACCTGAACCTTACTAATGTTTTACATTGTTCAGTTGCTTGAAATATTGAAAAACTATATTTCTGTAACTTTTAGCAGTTTAGGAACTTTAGGTGAACACAGGATTTTGTCCCCAACAAATGGAGTTATTGTCGCTGCATCATTTCACTGGTTTTAGAAGTAGCAACAAAGGAAAGAAACTCTGAAGGTGTACAGTGCTTGCCATAATTTGTTGCGTTGGTTAGAGTGGATATAGAGTGCAAATTCTGTTTCCCCTGTGGTACTTTAATCACTATCTTGGCCACAATAAGTGATGTAGTTTGATCCTTTACTAGGTTTATAGGCTATTGTATGTGTAGAAATTAGGGGCTATCCAATCACTGGGTCAATAGAAGAAGAAGAAAAATTAAGGTAGTGGTTAACATTTCATAAATCCAACTTCTTAATATATTTACTTTCCTCTCTTATTAATCACAAGTTTCTTTCATCCCAACTTCTTAACATTTCATAACCCCGCTTTAAACCAGCCACCAATTCCTATCTTGCAACTATAACTAAAACACAAATGGATAAAATGAAAAATGCAGAGAAAGGAATTTCTTCCTTTTATGTTAGGCTCACACATCTTTTAAAAGGAATTTCTTCCTTTTATCTCCTCATTGCCTTTATAAAGCTGTTAACGCAACAAACAAGGTTACATAACTTGATCATTCAGTATCATTTTTCATTTTCAGTATCATAATGTACAAAATCACAGTGTATGGAAAAATGAAAAGATAAAATTAACACGCATCAGTGTATATATATATATATATTAAACAAAAAAAAAGGAAAAAAGCAAAGTAACTCACACTGGGAGACCCAAGCTTATCACAAACAAAAATACGAACAAGAGTGGAGGTGAAATTCAGGAGCTGCAGATGATGACGGGAGACCCAAGCTGAACAACTGAAGAAGGAATACTTCAAGGTAACGAGCAAACGGCTTCAGACGAAGATGAGAGACAGTCGAAACAAGGGGTAACGAACAAACGGCTTCAAACGAACGGCTTTAGACGAACGGCTTCAGACGAAGATGAGAGACAGTCGAAGCAAGGGTTTTGTTGGGTAATGAATCAACGGCCATGATTGCGAGGGATGGACGTCTGAGATATCGCCTGACGCAAACTGATCGAGACGGCACCGTTTGGATTAATGAGGCTGCGTGTTGCATCTTCGAGCGTTGATTCCGCAGACGGTCAGGATTGAGGACGAGAAACGGCGTCGTTTTGTAGAGAAGCAGGCGCGCAGCAGGGAAGCGATGAGCAGGGGATCCAGACGCCCAAAAGGCCATAGCAATGCATCTTATAAACCAAATAACTTTTTTTTTTTGCAGGAGCTATATTTAAAAAAAAAATGAGAGAAATTAAAGTTATATACATTAATTTATATAGTACCCATAAATTATTATTTTATTGCAGGAGAAAGAATTATGAAAATTTTGTTTTACCGAATTATTTGATACGCATAATTAATATGTAAGAAAATAAAAAAAGAATATAAATGTGAGTGAAATTGATAAAAAAATAACCTTTTATTCATATATGAAAAAATAAAAATAAGATAAATATCTGAAAAAATAAAATAACCTTTTTATTCATAAATCATTTACTGTATAACTTCTATTGAACTTTGTGTCGGTACATCACTATTTATGTCTTTTTATGAGGTTCATAGGATATTTTTTGAATTTCTTCCAAAATGTAAAGGTATGTCTTAGTTATTAAATAATAATAATAATAATAATAATAATAATAATAATTATTATTATTATTATTATTATTATTATTATTATTATTATAAAAGGTTACGTTTTTTTTTTCAGAATGCAACGAAAGAGGTCAATGAATTAAAGCAATACACATAGGTGAACAATTGTAAAGAATAATAAATACAATGAACTAATATTTTATATTTCAACTAAAATCAATTTCATTTTTTTCCGCATAAAAATAATAAATTTCATTTAATATAATTTCTTATATCTTTATTATTAAATTCTTTAATAAACATGTAAGGTGTGTAATTTCTTTTCTTAAAAACTTAATCATATTATGCTCAAGTATAAAAATTATATAGTTATCATGTTTTTATTAAAAAATTTGATAACAAAAATATAAAAATTATATTTAAATTGTTTAACAAAATTTACTTTCTTTTTTTTGTTATATAAAAAAATGTTCAAGTTAATTTATACGCAAATCAAAATTAAAATATTCAAGCCTCCCTTACATCTTGAATTTTTTGAGCAACCTTTATAAAAAAAATTACAAATTTTAGCAAATCTCTCTTCTCACAAATTCCTACAATTAATTAAATTTTTGTTTATTTAAAAAAACTTAAATCAGACTTGTAAATAATTTATAACAAGGTTCTAAATTCATTATAATTGTAACTTTTTAAAAAAGTAAACTATGGACAGTTTGATGGGGTTTAAGTTTCCTATGGTTAGATTACAAAATTTATGTATAATTATAAAATTAAAATTTAAGTTGGAGATAATCAGATCAAAAAGAGTTGGATCTCCACAAACAATAAATTATACATAAAATTTGTAATTATGTAAAATCAGATCAAAAGAGAGAAAATTCCAAATCATTTCCCATTTTTCTTCATCGAGAATTCTTCATTCCTCCATTCTTATTTTCAGCCATTTCCTCGGGTCCTTGCCTCGATACAACCTCTGAAAAGTCGCACCCTTCTCTTCAACCCATTTCCCGTTGATTTTCGTATACTTCGCCTCTCTGAATCTCCAGTTCCCACTCCCAAATGATTCTCGGCGGCCCCAAGAAGAGGCTACGCACCACCGCCACCCGCCACAATTCCTCCACCCTCGCCGTCATTGACTCTTCCTTCTCCGATAAATGCCTCGCCGAAGTTTCCCAAAACCACCGTATTCGTCGCTCTCCCAGCATTACCAGCAGTAGCGCTGCCACCCCCTTTTTCAATGACTCTTCCACCGCCGACGTCATCCTCCGCCTGTTCGTCGATACCGTCTCTCCGCTTGGATCTTCATCTTCCTTGGATTCTGGCTCTGTCGACCGCGCTGCGTCAACCTCCGACCTCCACGTGTACCTTCACTCTGATATTCTCCGCCGCTCTAAATACTTCTCTGTTATTCTATCGGATCGATGGATTGGCCAGTCTTGTCCTGAGGAATCTGATGGGTTGTTGAAGCTCAATCTCGGTGTCCCACTCGCTTCGGGTTCCATTCAGTCTCATCTCACGGTGCTGAAACTGCTGTACACTAATGATTTTGCTAATACTATCGATAGTGCGTCGACTGCTCTGGATCTTCTTCCAGTTGCCCTAGAATTGCTATTCGAGGAATGCGTTCGGTCGTGCGTTATTTTCCTCGAGGCAGTGCCTTGGACCGAAGAGGAAGAGAGGAGAGTGTTGAACTTGATCCCTTTCCTCGGGGAGGAGGAGTCCAAAGAGCTCCTTGCCCGGGTTTCTCCTGTGGGGGAAGATTCATGCGAAACGATGCTTGAGGGTTTGATTTCCTCGGCTATTCACAATTATCAGAACACGGCATTTGTCAAGGCTTTTGTGGCCAAGATCCTGAGGGATTCCTCTTCGAGGGAATCGGCCAAGAGGGTGTTGGAGAAGGCGTTCAAGACGAGCTTGAAGACTGCGAAGGAGTGCTTGGAGGAGTATTCCAGTCCCGATTTTAGAGGGGACCATAATGAAACGGAGGCGATACAGAGACTGAATTTGCACAAAGCGATGACGAATGGGAGGCATCTGCAATGGTTGTTGGAGAGAATGATTGAGCTGAGGGTGGCTGACACAGCCGTCAAAGAATGGAGTGAGCAAGCGGCATTCACAGCTGATTTGCAGAGGGCGTTCCGGGATGATGCCTGGAGGAATATTGTCCCGGGTCTTCCTGCTGTTCTGCTTCGGTGCACTTTCAAGTTGGCAAATGCTGTTGCTGCGGGCGCTATTTTGGCTGCTAGACAGGTATATGATTCTCAGCTTTGAAGGTTTTAATTCTCATCTTTTACTCAGATTCCATCGCACAGCATAATTTTTAGACAAAAATTCCATCTTATGGGTCGAATTCTTTCCTAGCTGATTAAATTCCAAATGCGTTTTCTACTTGCGAGGAATTTATCTGCATTTGAGTGATTGTTCTCATTCAAGGCGTTGTCTAAATTATATATGAAGTTCCTTTATTGCTCCCATGAACCTGTTGGGGCATATGGAATGCAGCCATGAGCTACTGCCCAGTGTTGGGAAATGGACTAAGAATAGAGTCAGGAACACAATTTATAGGCTTTGAAACCTCATTTTTCTTAAAGCAATATTTGCTTCCACTAAATTGCTAAAGGGTTCAGCAAATTTGCTTTTAGAAGATATCCAAAGCACTTTAGAGAATTTTACACAGCAATGATGGAATCTTCTCTTTTAAGAATGCTTGTAAAGGTTTCAGAGAGTATGAGATTTAAGAGAATGTTTTCTTCTGTTGTTATGTGTTCAGAATCAATTATTTATATTTTTGATTCTGAACCATCATGTCTTTCCATCATATTAGTTAAATTTAATTTCCAATCATGTTCTTTTGATGTTTTCCAGAGAGTTTCTGCTTATTCCAATAGGCATCAAAATTGTCAAAATTTTTGAATTTTCTTATGTTTATTTGCCGGCTAGTCGAGCACTCTTTTAGACCAATCAACTGTTGTCTTATAAAATGCTCCATGATTGCTTTTTAGATTGCTGCCAATCGATTAGGTTGGTCACTAGTTGACTAGTCATATTTACCGGTCGATTGGTGACTACAAGAAGTGAACCTCTTTGCTTCTGTGTTGGACCATTTGACTGGTCACTCTCACCAATCAACCGGTGACTTCTAGAAGCCAAAGTTCCTAATTACGTGTTGCACCAGTTGAATGGTCGCTAACTGACATGGTTTTTTTTTCTAGTTTTTTCCAAACTTGGCTACTGAAGTGCCTTATGAAGTTGCCAGTCTTATTGCTTTGATCCTTTCTGAAGCGCTATTCTGTGCTGTTCTTTTAGTCTAAGGATCTCTATGGCTCTGTTCTTTTTCCTCTCGCTAATAGATCTATATATATATATATATATATATATATATTTATTTATTTATTTATATTTTTTAATGCACCCCTTAAGTGATTTAATGGTTAAGTGAACGGTCCTGAGGTTCTTCCTACATTTTGAAAGTGGAGTTCCATGCTCATGCATCTACTTGAGCATATTAAGGAGTCTTAAAGTTTCAACGCATAATTTCTCTTACTCATTTGTATAGGTAACAGATATAGAGTTTTCTTTATGTAAAATTGAAATGCCTTGTCTGTTGAAGAGTTCATTTGTTATAGGAGTTATAAGTTTTTATTACGACTGTTTGCATGGGGTCGTTGGCAATTACTAATAACTGTGAAAGTTGTGAGTGAGTTGACTAAATCAATTATTCAGTGTCCTCAACTCCTCATTGTACTTAGGTTTGCTTCTGAGAATGTTTTATTGAGATTGATGCATTAAAAGAAGATGGAAATTTTTTCCTAAAGAATGAATGATTCAAAAACACAAATCAAGTAGGAATTTCAGAGTTATATCGGGTGGTCCTAATTGTGTATATATTATTTGGTTGATGAACCATATATTTCTAGGTTCTGATTTTTTGTGATTTGTGAATGAGATGGAGACCATATTTGCTTTATTTTGTGTTGCTACTGCCTCAGAGCTTTGTTCTTTAATTGGGATTTATAAGCAATTGAGCTGCTGAGTTGCGATAGAAGTAGTACAACTTTGTTGAGTCACATTGAGTTTGTTTTATTTGCTAGTTGTTACATCATGTTATTCATGCACTTAAAAGCTTAGATGGGTAGATTTGAGAGATGGTGCAATGCTTGTGCCAGATATGAGGATCAGGGGTTGCTTTATTGCCCCAACCCCCACGAAAGGAAGTTTGCGTCAGCCTCTGCTTATGGGAGGAAAAAAATACAGGCTTAAGGAAGTATTCCGTGATCTTGTTTTGGCTGTGGAGTTAAAAGTATTTTATATTCTCATGAGTTTGAACCTGCATTAGCGCATACTTCACATGCATGTGAGGTGGATTGTCAATCCGAATTTCATTTTTCATGGCAGCATTCTGACATATTCCATCGACTTTTTTCCATTTGAACTCTATTGCACATTCATGTGCTCAAGTCTTGAACAGTAATACTACATAACATTTAATTTAGACACGAGTGAACTAGAAGTCTAGAACTTCACATTCGTGAGTACATTAGAATGCTTATGTCTATATCTTAATGCTCTTTTCAGGTGAGAAGGAAGCTTGTGGAAGACTGGCTTCCTGTTTTGGTTGTATGCAAAGACAACGTTTCACCGATGTCTCCCAGCAACAAATCATTGTATCTGGAGCTGGAGGAAACGTTCTTGAGAATTATCTCAACACTGCCCATGTCAGATGCTCAAGAATTGTTGCAGCAGTGTCTCAGCTTCTCAACCCGAAATGTTGAAGATTGTCCTCACCTGGTCACAGCATTCAATACCTGGTTCCGGCGTGCCGCCCAACCCCTGAAACCAGATTATGACTGTTATGAATGAGACAGCTGCTACTTTGCGTCTTGCATGCCTTCTGTTCCAAGTATTGTGCATATGGATGGATACGAAGTGTTGAGCAGGTTGAAGTTTAAACACTGTATAATGTGTATATATGTATAAACAGAAACTAACAATCCTATAGGACAACTACCTTGACATTATCTTTCTGAGATCGCCCTTGTATCCTTCTCACAACTTTTGTTATTAACCTGATCTGACCATTTTCAGGTGGTTGTATAGCTAATAAGTTCTTGGGATTCTGGCTAGACTGGGAGATAATCTTGTATGGCATGGCCTAGCACGGATAGATAACTAATGACTTAAAAAGAAAAAAAGTTATGAGGATGGTAAAAGAGAAGTCAATATTTGAGATTGTCAGATAGATTTCAAGTTATCAAATAGATAGAGACTAAATAAATTATGAATAAATATATAAATTTAGTCATTATACTTTTTAAATTAATTTTTGATATATCTATTCACAATTTATTTGATCTATTTATTTTTGAAAGATGTTTAAAGTCGCATCGTACTCCGTTCATTTCAACAATTGCTTTTGGAACGGTAAGATCGCCGCTGAGTCTGCAAACCCCAGCAGAAACTTAAAAGGGTTCATGAGCGCTCAAAGGGTGAGGACGGTGTAACCTTCAGAAAGTTGGCTGCTAAGGATACTCGAAAAAAGGCTTCGGTTTTACCCTCGGAAAAGAGAAGGCTTCTTGTTCTGAAATGTCATTAAGATGTTCTCTTGGATTTCCCAGCTAGAGTTACACCAACTTGCAATTTGCTTCTCATTCATCCTTAAATCGTTCCCTCAACTTTCATCCTTTCCAAATAATTAATGTGTGATAGTTGATAGTTGTTATTTATTTTGTGATACAAGATAAAATCCTATTCCTGGATCTATCCATGGCTTGTAAGGATTTGCTTATTAAATTTTCCAAATGCTAATTCTCTATACAAAATAGGTCGCTTTGCTTGCTTGAAGCTCAAGCAGTGGATACAGCCACAAGGATTGAATAGTTGAGTACCGACCGGTATATTTTTGTCACCTCATTGAGGATTGATTGTTATTCACCATCAAAATCTAAAGAAAATTAAATCCCCCTTCGAGTTTTATCTGAGTAATCATGTTAAAACACTGGTGATATTTGATACAAGAAAATTTTAATTTTGCCAAATAATTAGAAATTAATTTATAAAATATTTAAACATGAATAAGTATCAAAGTTTTAAATTTATATCAAGTATCCGAATTCTTTCATACATTTCATACTCAAATTTTCTATAAACAGATTTTCAAGTACTTAAAAGATCAAGGCATCCACAAACGCCAACCAGAGATCAAATGCAGGACATGCTAGAAGATGACATCCTCGTTTACACGTGTGCATCAGTGCATGTAAGAACTTATCACATAGAAGGAGATGAAGTGAAAATGAACTATATCAAATGCAAGCAAAACAAGAAATGAAACAATTATTTTAAAAGAATAAAAACTGAATTCAGTTGGAACAACCATTATTCTGTTGCCTTTGGATTAAGAGGGAGAGGGCCAAAAAAGAAGAGCTCAAATATAGGAGAGTAATTTACAAAAAGCGTCTTCTAAAGTGGCGAGAGGTGCCTTGGTATGCTTTAGCAAGCAGTCCAACTCCAATGCCAATTCCAAGACACACACTGAGGCCAATACCTACACCAACCCTTACACCAGCATTGAACCATGAAAGTTCTCCGTCTTCTCCCTCCTCTTGATATGCTGTTCTTGGGTATAGGCTATTGTAATCCACATCTTCTGGTTTGTGGTGCAAGTAATCTGGGGCCTGCTGAATTGGCATAAAATATTTAAGCAATATGGTCTATTTATTGCAAAAAATTGATCTTCTTCAAACTTTGACTCTATCTATTAAACCCATATTTATTATAGTGATGGATCGGATGAACTGTAAGTCAGGGACTCAATTTGCCACCCCCTAGTTAGAGGAGCAGTTCTTGCGTGCCCCACTTCACAAACAACAAATAGGCCAGATTGGCTCAGTACATGTGCTCTAGCCCGCCCATTGTATGTGTAAGGGGGATGCAAGAAAAATTCCTAGTTATAGATGTCCGAACTTGTGAAAGGGAGAAATTTCAACACTCATTGGGCATGGGAAGCCAAGTAAGGGTGAATGAGAAAGATAACCCTTATCAGCTGTCCCTCAAAGTTCAAACAAAATGCAGTTGCTCCAAAAAAAAAAAAAAACAAGAATTTGTGGATTCCACTCAGAAATGAGCGAGAGTCTCAAACACACAAAGGCGATATCTAAATATACCACGGCTTCATTATATTCCATTTCCAACTATCATGGGTTCTAACATTCATCGATAACAATGCTATTGCTTGTCAAGGCATCTCGTTATTCAAATGACTCAACAAAAGGCAAAGCGTTAAAGCAGTAAAAACCACGTCAGACAAGGCAAAATGGGCACTCTGCTAACTTGGCTAATGGACCAACGAAGCAAAATATAGAACACATCAAAACAAAAATGAAATTCAAGAATCAATTAGCATTGGTTACCTGCAGAGCGAGACTTGAAGGAACATATTTCTGATTTTCACTGTCTTCATGCTCGGGAATTGCATCCAACATCACCTTCCTCGTATTTTTTTTCTGAGAATTGAGTGTCAGTGTCTTTGTTAATATAATTGGAATTCCCAAGAAGGACCCTGCAATGTAGACCTCAATTGTAGGCGAAGCTGAACCTGGCAACATGTACCGCTTCCCCTTAAAGAAGCTAGTGCCTGGAGTTAAATCTGATTCACAGTTCATGAGCCACCTTTTTCCATTCAAACTTGATTCCCTAACATGACCATCGCTGTCATTACATAATTCTAAAACGCCGGAAAGCAGAAGAACATCTTTATCAAACACCTCATACTTCACACTACCACTCGTCCTAATGCTATCGGTGCTTACAAATGTCACTTCTTCTGATTTTCTATCTACTCTGTCTCTTTTGAGAAGGGTTGAAACCCCATCGGAGTATATACCAGTTCGTACACCATTAACTTCAAGAAGGGTATCGGGATTCAAAGGAATGTGGTTCAGCGTAAGAACCTCAGGAGTAGAATCGTCAAGCTCACATTTGAAAACTCTTACATAGAATACTCTTATGTCAAGCCGAGGTAATGAGCCCTTCATGGAGGGTTGATAAGAGTGCCTAGCAACAATGTGTCCATTATCAGTTGCCCCATTTCCATTAGCCTTATAATAATCCTCCATCACTGGCGACGTTAATTCTCCTCCTGACTGAAATTCTTACATCTCAATACGACCAATAACTTGTGCCAACATCAATACACTGAAATGAACTTGAACCATAAACGTGTAGCAATATCAATGAAGTGAAATCAGACCAAGTTCCAAGCAAAAGCTTATAAATTATCATCAGGAGAACGGGGAAGGGTTAATATAGGAAATAATCCTACTAACTTAAGATTATGATAGATCTATTAATTAAAAAAATTAAGAAAACAGTAACAAATTAGTAATTATGCAAAGCTCATGGCTACCCAAACAGCCCCAGATTCAGAAGAAGACAATCTCGGGACAGGCAGAACCAGATTGAGGAAGATAAAGAAAGTGGCAGGAACCTCAACTCAATCAGATAAGATAGACATCGAAAGCTATGGTTTTAGACTCAGTAAAACAAAACCAAATAAAGAAGTAAAAAAGAAAGAATTATTCAGAAAGCCAAAAGAGAAGTGATTAACCAACCCAAGAAAGAACAAACAAAGAAAAGAGGGAGCCCAGTAGAGAAATCTTCAGATATCACAGGCTAAACTGGCAGAAAGTGGTCTCCCCCTCTCTCTTTAATCTGATTTATACCAATTTTCGAATGAACAGAAAATTATACCATCCTGAAGTCAATTAACCAACTTCCCACCAATGTAACTGAAATAATCAAAAGAAAAATAAGGAAATTTCTAAGAGCGATGGAGCAAGATAACTCGTCACCGAAGAAAAACTTGGATTTGCCGTGGAATCGCGAATCGGAAAGATTGAAACGCAGACTATGACAAAATTGCGGCAATACACGACAGAAACCCAACGTCACAGGAACCGACAAAACGACGACTCGCGTGAATTTGATACCCAAGAAAATAATAATAATTTAACACCAAAACAAACTCACCAAGAAGTATCTTGGATTTTGAAGATGCCAAATGAATCGAATATTGATCTTGCAGCAAGTTCTGATTTCGATTCCTCCAATAGAACAAAAATAACCTTTTGGCTCACACCCACAATCGCTGCCACGGGAAGATGGGAAGATGAGATCAACCCAAATACTCAAATTTCTCAGACAATATGGGTTATGGATTCTTCTCAGTTTTGCTACAATTTTTTGATGCACACAGAAGTTGTAGGGGGGGTATTCAAACTGGTATAGTGGGCTAGTTCTGCTACTGATATTCTTGAGATCACCACCGCAATACAGAGAGAATATACACTTTCACAAAGGCGACGCATTGAAAAACATGGATAAGCTTTTATACCCACGTGAACGTTTTTTTTATTTTATTATATATAATTTATTTTTAATTTATTATTATTATTATTATTATTATTTCATCTATTAAATTATTTTTAAAAATAAAAACATAAAAATAATTTTTTATCTCACTTACTTTAATTTGTTCTCATTTTACATATATTTTATTTTATATTATTCAATCAAATATTTTTTCCAATTCTTAATAGCAAATTTTAGATACACATAACACAAAAAATTATGAATAAAAAAAAAAAATAATTTTATAAATAAAAATAACTTTTACATAATCTAATATATATATTATAAAAAATATATTTATTATTATTTATAAACTCATATTTTTCTTTTCATTTCTCTCTCTTGTGGAACCCACACCTTTTATAACCACCCATTGTAACAATTCTAAGGAAGCTTTCAATTTTCTCCTCACTTCCTCTTCACCGACCAGATGGACAATCGTTCTTATCTTAATCGGAAATATCTTGCGTCTCTTTTACTTGAATGATTTTGCATGCTAATAGTTGCGTTAAAATAGTTGGAATCTTAAATTTCTCAACCACTTCTTAAAAAGGTATGTATTATGTATAAAATTTTTTTCATATAAAACATATAAACAATTAATATTTTTATGTAATTTACCCATACACATTATATAATGTTTAAGCTTACCATATTTATTTCTATCAAAAAAGGTTTTTTATATTTATTATATTTAAATCTTTTAAAAAGTGAATTTATAAATAATTAAAATTTTAAGTTTTTCCTTATGTGGCCAGAAATAAAAGTTAGGTTTTTGAGTTTTTCACATACGGAACATTACCTCACTGATTAAGACCGTGTTTTATAAAAATAAAAATAAAAAATAAAATAGAAACAAAAATCCATTTATGCTATCTTAATATTACATTATTTTTTAAAAATAGAATATTAAGACAACTTTGCTGGTCTCCTTTCTTCTAATCAATGTGCAACTTGTTCAGTATAGATTTAATACAAGTATTAATGCAATACTAATTAGTGAGAGAGTTAATTATATTATAACATCAAAATATAAGTAAAACTCTTTCAGATGATTTAGTGCCAACAATGAGATGATTGCTCTAATTTCCACCTTTCAAAATGTCTCTCAACATTGTGTGTAAGGACCACCAAAAAAAAAAAAATGAAGTTCCAAATTAATTAGTATTGAATTCACATGTGATGCGTATCCTTTAAATCATACTATTAGCTGATGTTTTATATGTTAGTTTTGTATGAAAACACGTGGTTTATGAGCTAGCCAGCCTACGCCGTGTTTGGTACATCAAGGGAAATGAAAAATCAAATAGAATCCATTAGCTTATTGTGTATGGTAGAAAGAAAGTTGGATAGGAAAAGAAACTTATTTTCCCTGATTTTTTCATGTTAAAACGGGCAGGAAAGAAGTAAAGTTGGGGCCATTTATTTAAAAATCCATTTTGACCCATTATTTCACCCATATAGAAGCCAGGTGATAAAAGTCTGTGGTAGTATGTGCGTGAAAAAAAAAATAATATAAAATATTTTTCATTAGGATTAAAATAAGATGTAAAGACACTTATTTATACATTAAAAAAAATAAAATTATATAATTTAAAATTAAAATTAAAATTAAATTAATATATCTAATTTTTTCATATAAAAATAATAATAATAATAAATAATTTAATTATTCTTTTTTATCTTTTTATTTTAATATTATTTTTTTTTCTTAAAAATATTTTGATCAATTGTCATAGTTTACTTTCCATTCAATCACTCTTTCTATCTTATCAAACAAATATACTAAGTATTCTTTTTCCTTCCCTTATTATACCAAATACAGTAAATTCAATTGCATTCCATTAAAAGAAAAGGACACGTGCTGGGCTGAGGGGGAAGATAGATTGGTATGCCATCTTTTTATTGATAAATTTAATGATGAATATCTAAAACTTTTACTAAATCTTGTACCCTTAAAAATTTGAAATAGACATGCCACAACCTGCCACCATGTCACGTGAAACTCAAATGGCACAAAATAATGTAAGATTGTGACGTCCCATGCCTATGCTTTATCACTTCACTTTATCCGTTTGGTAGTGGAAAGAAGGAGTTTAGGGCTTAGGAATCAGCGGATTCTCTTTCATTTTTCGTAATGTTTTCTTTTTTCTTTTTAATTATTATTTAATAATATATATTATTTTTTACTTTTTTAAAAAATAAGAACACAGAAATCATTTTTAATTTGTTTTATTTATTTATTTATTTTTAATTTGATTTCTATATCTAATATTTTATATACCAAACTGTCGTTATTTTTATGCTTCACCTTTCTTCACTCATTGGATGTTAAAAATCAATTTTGCTGACATTTTTTGCAGCACAATTATCAATTTAATAATTTAATCTTTTTGTTCAAATAGATTGAACATATCTAAAAATATGTAATATTATTGGTACATTGCTGACTTTTTTGCTGCACAATTATCAATGTTTGTATCTTGATAATAAAGGAAAAAGTAAGACATGTTAACTTTTCTTTTAAGTTTAACCAAATTATAGTTAATTTTTTTATTTATAAAACTACATTAAATTCTTTTGATATTTAATATACATTATAAAAATGTTTGTTACTATTTATTCTTTGTCAATTAAAAAAATTATAAAATAACACGGTATAAAACTATAATTTTACTTTTGATATGATAATAAAAGCAATTAAATTAATGTTAAATTCTAACATTAATTGTACTTTTATTCCTAATATGAAAATAAAAATAATAAAATAATTTTTTTAAAAAATAAACATATATCTTACAAAAATTTTATTTTATTAATAAAAATTAATTAAAAAATTTATAATATAAATCAAATGTTATGGACTAGAATAATATTTTTAAAATAAAAAATATTAATTACAATTTAATTCAACATTTTGAGATGTCTCTTCAAAAGGTTCTTGTGGTGTCTTCATAATGTACTGAATTTCTTTTTTTTTTTTTTTTTTTTGGGTTGGGTTCTGGGTCATCTGTTTGTGTTGGTTAGAGGAGCCGTAACTCAAGACCTCTTATTCGCATGCCCATTAATATATTCATCCCCCGTGTTGTTAATGTTACGTACTAAAATTTTTCTCTTCCATTTTTCTTCAGACAAATTAGATAAAAGTATCTGTCATAAGCTTCTCTAACTAACTATGACATACAAATCAAAATTTCTAAGAGCCAATGAAGTATTACTGAAATATAAAAAATATTTGCATATTATATTTTCATTAAATAATCTAATAAAAAGCATCTAAAATTTTACACTTAAATTCTGTTCCTTTCTTTAATTTAAGATGAATTAGTTGAGAAACATAAGATTTAAACATGACCTTAACACTTTCATTAGAAGAAAGAAGAAGTATCTATTTTTTTTTCTAATAACTTCTTTCTTTCCTTGATTTTTCTTCCTTTTCCTCGGCCTCCTATTTCCAAGAATAGCATCCCTCGTTGATCCTATTTATTTGTACAGCAGGATTAAACTTTATCACTAAATTTGATTAAAAAAATTGCTGAAACACACTTACCAGAACAAGCAAACAAACAACCCGTTAAATATATCAACAACTATATGATTATAATGAAAATTGTTTTCGGATTATAAAGACAAATCAATAATTAAATAACTAAACTAACAATTTAATTTTTCAATTATTAGACCTATCTAACTTTATTTTTAGAAAATTAGTGAATACACTAAGAGTCTTAAACGATAACAGACTCCTTATATGTTCATTTTATGATATTACTTAGTCACTTGATAAAAAGACTAGCAATAAATTTGTCATTGTTAAGAACTAACCCAGGCATAGTCTAATTTTTAAGAATTAAAATTGAGCTAACAATCTATGACTCCAATTGTTAATTTACTTAGCAATTATATAAACATCTCATCAATGTACAAAATAAAAGAATCTTCACATTTAAAACCTTAAGAACCAGCAAGTTTCAAATAGAAAATTGCGTATAGCCTCTTTTAAGTGTTACTGTCAAGTTTTCATTATACATATGGCATGTGACGAAAATTTTGTGAAATGCCCAGTTATGTGATTTTGAATAGAAAAACTAAAAAACCTACTACTTCTTATTATGTTTTCTTTAAAGAACCTCAAAAAAACTAAAAAGTTGCACTTACCTCAGTTTTATCCTTGCAAATAAACAAACAGAAGCACCCACAGAATTTAGACTTCACTGGAGGTAACAGATGAATATTTCAAATATTGGATGTCATGCACTTTCATATGGTGGGCTTAATCTTTGGTCAAATAATTGCATTGCACCTTAAAAGTACTGTGCACAATAAGAGGAGGGGCCTGCGTATGTGCAGAAAGAAAAAGTCATGGTAGTGGAGGGAAGCATGAATTCTCAAAACACTAGGCCATGATAATGGTGACAACTTTACAAGGAACCAACTAGTGAATTTTACACCACTGGATGCCTAAGGTCCTTATATCAAGTTGAGATGGACCCCACATCCGTTTTCTGCAGCCATGTTAAAACTAGTAAAATTGTTTCCAATTGGGAGGGCTCATATACGAGGGCAAAGATTGACCGAATACGCCATAGAACGACAAAATTCACCAGTTTCAAGTAGCAAAACAAAAAGGCAAATTCCGTTCTGCCATAAAGTATCATCAATTCTTCATTGTTTGGTCAAATCTCATATTTATATTGGAGTCAATGCGTTTAGGATCCTAAGTACAACATAGTTAATACTCAGTGACTCCTTAGATTTGTAGGTAGAAAAACTTTACCCATAACAATGCAAAGAATCAGAGTATCAATTCAAGAGCATCCATCTAGGTAAAACACATAAAACAATTAGAACCCCTAAAGCACCAGTTCAACGTCTCTAAGGGAAATCATAAATCTTATTGCTAGACTATTCTACAAGATTACGGGAACTGTGAACTGAAGTATTATCACTTGAAAGAAAAAGAGAAGAAAACTTCAAAGAGAAGACGTAATTAGCAGGTGTTGCACCATCTATTCACATCCAAATAAAGAAATTTAATTATATAAGTCTACAGGTGTTGCACCATACAATGGCCAAGATTTCGTTAATAGAAGCTCTTTTCCTGTCCTGGGGTGAGACAGAAAAAAGCCCACAAAAACAAAAATACATATATATATATATAGCTTTCTCTTGTTTTAATTTTTTCTTTCATCTTGACTGAATCCAGTAGGCCTGTCATAATTTTTTTTTCATGTCCTATACAACAACTTAGAAGACAGTGTCAGCATATATATTAAGAATTGTCACACCCAAAATGCAACCGCAAAATGCCAAAAAAAAAAAAATTAATTTCCAAAATTGAAAACCAAAAGAAATAGAATTGCTACCAAAATTTTAATTATAAAAAATATACTTTAGGAAAACCATTTTTGAAGGAAAAAAAAAATAGAAAATAATGGTTTGCAGATTAGAGATGGATGGCGAGTTGTTTATGTGTAGGGAAAGTGTTAATTACCTCATAGTAACTATTCTAAAGAATAGTTATTCTAAGTTAATTGTATAAAATAGATATGACATTAATTTTATTTTAATTACTCTAATCAAAATACATCCAAAAAATAGAAAAGGAAAAGAGAAGGAAAATAAAATAAGATAAGATATTTACAAAAGGAAAAAATAAAAGTAAAAAGGAAATATTTACATAAACAAAATAAAATTAAGTATTTACAAAAATAGAGAAAATATGATATTTACAAAAATGGAAAAAATGAAATATTTACAAAAATAGGTAAAATAAGATATTTATAAAAATAGACAAAATATAATAATTACAAAAGAGAGGCTTCGCTTAATAATGTGAGTTAGAGCCTACCTTCTTAGCGAAGGGATCAAAACACGCGTAATTCAAATTGGGATAGAAATATATGTCACTTGGTTGATAACTTTTATTTTTATTCTTATTTATTTATTTATTTTGTGAAAAAATAGAAAATAAAATTAATTTGACTTTGTAAATCAAACGAACTTGAGAATTAGTGGATGTGTTTTAATTCATGAAAGCCAAATGAATATCAGATTCTTACTTTCTTTATTTTTTCTCTTTTTCTATTTTTTTAGATTTTTGAAAATACAATATATATATATATATATTTAAAGAAGGCAACTATTTTTTTTTGGATTTTTTGAAAATTAATACTTTTTGTTGTATTATCATTTTTAATAATAACCAACTGATTTCCTAAAAATGAAAATAAAATAAAAGAGGTCAACATCAAAACAAATTATTTATTGTGTAAGTGTGTGAATGTGTGCATAGCAAGACACAAAGCAAATCCATCCAAAGTCCAAAAATTCCAAAAGCTTGGGTCCGAGTATTTACCTTCTTCCAAGCTAATCTTCCAAGCCAAAATGCCACCTCTCAGAATCACAAAAAAAGGACCAGCAACATTTTTGTTTGTATCATGAACTAAAACCATAACATAGTGGACCAAGGCCAATTCCATGTCAAATGGAAATCCAAACACCATGTCTATGAATCAAGATACTTACCATTTGCCTATTCCTTTACTTTTGACTCAAAGCATAACATCCCAATAATATTTGCATTGCCCAACACTTCATGATGCACATCCACTTTATATATTATTGAGGTTGCTACTCAACCATTCGAAGCAAAACATGAAGCAAGACTTCCATAATTCAAGCATACGAAACCACACAACAAAAATACTAGAACTTCATTGAAAAACGCTGTAGTATAAACAAAGTGGCGCTAATCAAATTTATAAAAGAACTCTCAGTATGTCATACTAGGAGCAGAGAAAAAAATCTGGATCACACTATTCCTATTAGCACCGAAACGCAGTCAATGTACCGAGCAAATATGTTAACAGTGAAGATCTAGGTCACATCATTCTTATTAACACTGAAACAGAGTCAAGCAAATATGTTGACAGTATATCACAGCAGAAGGAATCCTGGAAGCTAAATCCTCATGTTAACAGTATAACTCAGCAAAAAAAATTCATGAGGTAAATCCCCATGTTAACAGCACAACGCAGGAAGAGGGAATAGGAGTTTGAAAGTAAGATCACATCAAGGGACAACAGAGCTTACCCAAAAGGTTCAATCTTGAATTCTGCAAAATCTGCCTCTCTTCTGCAGAGTTGATCCCCCCTTCAAAACCGACTTCAACTCTCTCTGGTTCTCTTTCAATTTTGTTTCTCTCTACCTTTCTTTGCCTCTCGCCCTTCTCTTACTTTATTTCAATTTGGCCGTCATTCTCCCTTTTCTCCTTCTCTATTTTTTAGCTGCCGTCCCCATCTCTTCTTCTCTTACTTGGCTGCCATTCTCTTTTCCTTTTCTCTTTTCCACTCGATCCCCCCTTCTCTCAATTCTACTTCACCTTTTTATAGTCAAACATCAGAGTTTTCCTCACAAAGAAATTTCAAATCCCCTTTTAAATCTCCCCCCAAAATTAGGGCTAGTCTAATATCTTCTTTTTCAGAAGTTTTCTATTCCAAACTTCTTTGCCTTTTAAAAAGAGAAACAGAATGCTTTAACTTTCAAGTAATAGGTTATAAACCATTAGGGCTGTGCATGGGATGGGACAGGCCGGGAATGGAGTGAGACCGAGGCCCATCTCGATATTGGTCTCAGGATTGAATTCAAGGCCCGAATCTCGTCTCGGCCCAATAAGGCTCGATGTAAAATCGGGTTGGGATGGGCCAAAACGAGCCAAGATAGGATAGGAAAAAATTTTCTTCCCTTACTTAAAAGCTTAAATTATTAAGTGAAGGCCCAAAAATAGTTTTGATATAATCTCTAACATGTTCTCTCATATAAAAGCCCTTCAGACTTTGCGGTATGAACGAAACACATGCCCATTAAATCTTGTATTGAAACTTAATTTTAATTACAAGAATGAGGGAGCGACAAAGATCAAAATTATGACCACTTGGGTATAAAAACTCTAATATCATGTTAACGACTATTTGAACTCAAAAGCTTAAGCTATATGGTGAAAACTCCCAAATAGTTTTTATATAATCTCTGACAAGTGTTGCATACACATGGCCTCTCCCTAACTCCCAAATAGTTTTTATATATCATTAAATCTTTTAATAATATATTTTGATCTGTCCCATCCTCCTCTCCCTAACTATTGCTCTCTGTATTTTCTCAACAGAAATTTACAATGGCCTTGAATCCTGTCCTCAAGTGTAGGGGTTCTAACAAATCTTATACTATATAGCACATCAGTGACCTTTCATAGGTATATCTATATTTTCTAGAATGCCAGTTAGATACCTAAATCAAAAGTAGAATGCAGGAATGCATTGGCAATTCCAGTTCCATCAAAATTTTAAGTGAAGAAGTGCTGAAAATATTCTGCGTATAGGAGATAGCAAAAGGCCTTCAGAGACAATCCTTTACTTTATTGAATGGTAATAGTTTCTTTTAGAACACCGTCATTTATTAATTAAATGCCAATACTTTTCTTTAACAGTCGTTCAGAATTTTTAATAATTATTCAAACTTTATAAATTCATGCATAAATCATTCAAAACTAAATTTAGCACTAAATCTCAATTTTATCAAACATAGGCTAAGATTTCATACTCCATCTCTTTTCAAGGAGTGTGGAAATGAGCTTCATAGGACCACAACAGCCAAAATGGACAAAAGTAAGGATCATAAACTAATTAGTAATGATGATGTCAAATTAATTATCACGATATCCCCCTCACAAACCTTGTTGCCTTCTCAAATTCCATGCAGTTGAGAACATTAACATATGCAAACCAAATAAAAATCCCATATATTTTGAACTACAACAAATATTGACAAAATTATACATCTCAAAGCTCATTGTAGCCTAATGCACTCCGTCATATGCTAAAACCATTCTATAATTATTTCAAGTGAAACAAAAGCTATCCACACTCAAGTAAAAGAGGTATGCATGTTTAAACTAAAATAGGAAGCATTCAAAATACAATATGACAAGAAGCTTTTACACATCAATCACAAAATAATGGACCGTGCATAACTGTTAGCAAATGAACCAAGACTGTATGCATGGTGTGGTGCTGTGACATATGATAAAAATGAGTTGACTTGATACATGAAAATAGGTAACAAGAATCTACAAAGGAATCAAAAGTCAATATGAATGAACAATATCAAATGATCAAGACAAGCAAGACTTACGCAGAAGTAGGGTTTTAATTCCTTTGTCCCTACAAAGTTTATAGAAATAATAATAGGATTTTAAGCCTATAGAACAACATCTCAAGCATTGGAATTAAAGAAGCTCAACATGGGCGTTTTAAATTCTTTATTTGCTATTGAAGTATCTTGACATGATAGATTTATTTCTTTATTTTCCAAAGGCCAGAATTAATCCAAAGCAGATAAGTCACTAAAGCATGTTTGAATAATATCATCAGAGAATGTTCAGAATTTCTACATTCCTCTCTTTTCTTTTTCTTTAAGTTTTTGACATAGACAAACGAATTTTTCTCCAAAAAAAAAGTGCATAACATAACAGATAAACAGTTACTTCCATACAATAACCATAACTATCAATTGTAGAATAACCATCTTCATCAACTTATGCCTGAATTTATAGTTGTAAAAACAAACACTAATTCTTCAAGAACTAGTTAAAAACCTAAATTAACAATTTAACATAATGCATCCTATCCAATAGAAGCAGAAGTCTTAGAACTATGCTGATGAAATCCTAGAACTAGTTAAAAACCAACAAACCATGGATACATACAAGGCCCTAATTAACACCATGAACAATCTTGCAAATTCATAAATTTATTTAGGAAATTAAAGAACAATTGATCAGCCTGGCTACCAACTTAAAGCTTGCAGCTTCTACAAGTTACCTAGATCATTTTAGTAGAAATTAGCATAGAGAATAGGATAAGTTCAAGTTTGTATATATTAACACTTTAATTAGCAACTTCGCAAGATGAAGGGGCCAAGGAAAAAAAACAAAGAAAAAAAAACTTCTGATTCAACAACTAGATTATCTACCTAGCTACAAATTTTGTAAAACCCAGCACACAAACAATATGTATGTATTATACCCAATGTGAAGCTTACCAATCTCGATAATGAGATCTGCACACATTCTAATTGGCTCTCAAATTGTATGAGCTTTCTTACAGTGTGAAATCCATACGTCTCCCCAGCAAGATCAGGACTCAAGAGATTGCAAGACTGAAGAGAGATGAGACTCAAGAGGGAGAGATCAGGCTGCGAGCAAGTAACTGAGAGAGGCAAGCTTCTTTATAGACTACAGCTACCAATAACCATCGTAGCACAGCCAGACCATCTCAGTGACTCAACGGAGTGCCGTGGGAGTGTCGTCTGCTGTAGAATCGTGGACTTAAGGGAGGGATTGCTGTCGTGGTTCCGTTGTGAGTTTGGAGAGGGATAGTGTCACAGAAGGAGCAAACGGCGAGGAGATCGGGCTAAGCTTGCTATTTGTTTGATTAAGGGAGGAGGGATTGTCGTCGTGGCTTCGTTGTGCATTTAGTGAGGGATAAAGTCGAGGGAGCAAACGGCAAGGATACCGGGCTGAGCGAGCTTATTTGTTTGATTAAGAGAGGAGTGATTGTCATCGTGGCTCCGTCGTGGGCCTCGTGGCTTCGTCGTGCATTTGGTGAAGGGATAGAGTCACAGACTCACAGAGGTAGCGAACGGCGAGGAGGGAGACCGGGCTGAGCTTGAATGCTTGATATTTGTTTTGATAATCAATCTCTGATCTCAGGCTTTAGTTCAGCTGACCAAAACGCAAAACCTAATTTTTGTTCATTCTATTGAATATATCGGGGCGGGACAAGTTGAACTGGTTGGAAGACTCGTCCCGAAGCCCGTCCTGGCCTAAGGTTCCAGTCCAATTTCTCATTCCCTATTTGTTCGTTTTTCACTTTTCTTTGTCTCAACCTGACCCGATTTTTTCAACCAGGCCCGATAAAATTGGGCCAGGGCAAAATTTTCAGGCCTTTCAAGCCCTGCACAGTCCTATGAGCCACTATTATTTTTCTCTCGTAAAATGAATTGGATTTAAAACAAAATAACATATTGGGACTTTTATTTTAGGCATTTTATTCTTTTTCTTTTTTTAACTATTTTATTAACTTAGAATTAAATTAAACTTGATTTAAAAATAAACTTAACTTTAATGGCTCTTTTTTAGATTATTTTATCTACTCAAAATTAAATCAAATTTGATTCAAAAGTTAAATTTGACTCCAATTACCCTTACTTTTATATTATTTTATTAACTCAAAATTAAATTTAATTTAATTCAAAATAAACTAGACCCTATTGACTCTTTTCTAATTTGTTGGCTACAAACTAAATTAAAATTGACCCATAAATTAAACTTGACTCTAAGAACACAAAAATTAAAATGATTCTAATAAGTAAGATGACTGAGAAATTAAATAGAAATCCAAAATAATAATTTTTTTTATATAATATATATATATATATATATATTAACATCCCAAGCAAAATATGATAATCACAGCAACATATGGGTAAAACCCATACCTGGATGCCTAGCTGACAGTGCAACTAATACTAAGGAGGCATAAAGTAATAAATTATGCTGGCAATAATTCACCATTATGCAAAATACCCCAGTATTTTGGATGTCTACGTTTAGAATGTTAACATCATGGCAATGTTAAATACCTGGAAATCAAAACTCCATAATCCAAAGGTGTCCTGTGTATATTTTCAATTGTCACACCAAATATTGGGATCTTAACTCTAAAATAGTTCAATATCGGGATGTTTGAAACTGAAGTATCTTAAATAAGGTTTGAAGACGCCAACTTATTAAATGGCCCTCAATGTAGTATAAGAATTAGGCTCATATGGAAACAGGTGGAAATAGTTTTGCCGAGAAAGACTAAATAATACACTACCCTGTAAAATGGGTTCCAACTATCCATTTGATTTTCTATTCTTTCTTTCTGTTAGAGGAAGGGGTGGGAAATAGCAAATAAAGGAATATAACGTCCTTATAAACGCTAAAGAAGGAATTAGTGGCCAAAACGACAGACAAATCATGAACCAAGTCAAGTTATATTCAAAAGGGTTGCATGAATAAGAAAACACCAGCAAAGTAAGAGCAAAACAATAGTGGTGAGTTTTTTTTTTTTTTTTTCATCTCTTTGCAAACAAGATACTCTCCAACGCATTAAAATAATGAAATGCTTATCAATCAAGAAGTAAGATAAAACATCAATTATTCGATAGACGTTCTATATTGATGCATTTTATGATGTGAATAAATATACTTAGTTTTAAGAATGTATGAACTATACTTGTACCATAAATTTCTATTTAATTCATCTGCCCATCGCTGGTGAGTTCATTTTTGGTACTACTACTATTTATATATTGCCATATAATTTAATTTTTCTTTTGGCCAAAGCCATGTAATCTTGTTTTATATCATGTTTAATTCAATCCTAAATTTTGGGCAAAATTTGCTTTTTTGTCAAATTATGAACGATGATATGAAATGAGCAGAGGAAGGAATTTGAGAAATGAATATATTGCATTACTATTTACATTTACACATACCTCTGTTTATATATAGGATAATTACAGTAGGTTACGTAGCTGAGCTGGAATATAACAAATATATTAACTATCTAACTGTTTCTAACAAATTACGTTACTTTCCCTATTACCCTCCCGCAAGCTGGTGCGTGAATATCATGGAGACCCAGCTTGAGCAACAGAGAGTGAAATGGAGAAGGAGCAAGTGGTTTAGTGTAGACATCAGCAAGTTGATCACAAGATCTAATGGGTAACAAGCGAATGGTTCCAGCTTGAGCCTTCTCACGTACGATGTGACAGTCAATTTCAATGTGTTTCGTACGCTCATGGAATGTAGGATTGGCAGCAATTTGTAAAGCAGATTGGTTGTCACAGAATAAAAGAGTAGGCTTGGGGTGAGGAATGTGAAGATCATGAAGAAGATAGAGGAGCCATTGAAGCTCACATGTAGTTGAAGCCAAAGCACGGTATTCTGCCTCAGAGGAGGATCGAGAAATTGTGGTCTGCTTCTTAGAACGCTAGGAAACCAGAGAATGATCAAGATAGACAGCAAATCCCGTGATAGAGCGACGAGAGTCAACACATCCAGCCCAATCACTGTCACTAAAACCTTTAAGCTGAAAATCTGATGAGGAAGGAAAGAAAAGACCTTTACCAGGTGAGCCTTTAATGTAGCGTAGCACTTTGTGTGCAGCCTGAAGATGTTGAGTAGTAGGAGAGGAAGTAAATTGACTGAGTTGTTGAACAGCAAAGGAAATATCAGGCCTGGTAGTGGTGAGATAAAGGAGACGCCCAATGAGTTTTATAAGAGATTGCATCAGCTAAAGGAGCACTGGTATCTTGATGGAGTTTAAGGCCACGATCCATAGGAGTTTTGCTGGGCTTTGAACCTAGAAAACCAGCTTCAGAGAGCAAATCAAGAGCAAATTTTCTTTGACATAAGGAAATGCCAGAATGATTACATGCAACCTCAAGTCCAAGAAAATATTTGAGGGGGCCCAAATCTTTAATTTTGAAGGTATCATCAAGTGAAGACTTGATTCGGTTGATTTCAAAAGGGTCATCTCCAGCTAGAAGCACATCATCAACATAGACTAAAATAGCTGTGAAAGAACTGTCAGTTTTGCAAACAAAAAGGGAGTAATCAGATTTAGACTGAATGTAACCATAGGAAATGAGAGCTTGAGACAGCTTAGAGTATCACTGCCGGCTGGCTTGCCTGAGCCCATACAGAGATTTTTGTAATTTACAAACTAAAGAAGGATCAGGAGAAGAGAAGCCAGGAGGGAGAACCATGTAAACATCCTCATCAAGGTCACCATGGAGGAAAGCATTGTTGACATCTAGTTGGTGAAGATGCCAACCTTTTGCAGCAGCTAAAGCTAGCAATAAACGGATAGTGGTCATTTTTGCAACAGGAGAAAAAGTATCCAGAAAATCAACACCCTCTGTTTGTGTATATCCCTTGGCCACAAGCCTAGCCTTGGGTCGCTCAACAGAACCATCAGATCTGTATTTCCAACGATACACCCATTTACAACCGATAGGGTGTTTCCCTGGAGGTAAGGGAGTAAGGACCCATGTTTGATTGGCTTCTAAGGCCTGTATTTCAGCTTGCATAGCTTTAACCCAAACATCTTGGATAGCAGCCTGCTTATAGGTACGAGGCTCAACAAGAGAAGAAATGGTGTGAAGGAAATGTTTATGAGAAGAAGATAAAGAAGCATAAGATAAAACAGAAGAAAGAGGATGACAAATAGACTTACTGTTGGATGAGGGGCACGCTGAGGTGTTGAAGACATGGTATTCTTGTAAATAACTTGGAGGTCGTCTGGTTCTGGTGGATTGCCGAAGAGAAAGTGGAGGAGAAGAAGGAGAAGGAGATGGATGAGTAATAGGAGGGAGAGAAAAGTTGGAACTGGGTAAAGAGAGCAAGAAGGGATCATCAAAAGAAACAGAGGTAGAAGTAGGAAGAGAAAGAATAGGGGAAGAGGAATCAGATAAGGTATTTGAAGAAAAAGGAAAAATATGCTCATAGAAAATGACATGTCTAGAGAGAAAAATATTGCGAGTGTGTAGATCTAGAAGGATGTAACCTTTAGTGGCATTGGGGTAACCAAGAAAACAACATTTGTGGGCCCGAGAGTCAAATTTGGTACGGTTATGAGAAGATGTAGAAGCAAAGCAAAGAGAACCAAAGACTTTAAGGTCTTGGAGGTTAGGTAAAGTGTTGTACAAAAGTTGAAAAGGAGTATGATGGTCAATGACAGGGGATGGGAGCCTATTAATAATAAAAATGGCATGAGAGAGAGCAAAAGACCAGTAGACTTTAGGGAGATTGGCTTGAAAAAGTAAGGCTCGGGCAACATTGAGTAAGTGTTGATGTTTGCGTTCTACAATACCATTTTGTTGAAGGGTTTCAACACAAGAAGTTTGGTGAATGATGCCTTTAGAAGAAAAGAAAGAGGCCATAGAAAACTCTGGACCATTGTCAGACGGTAAGACTTGAAGTTGTGAATTATATTGAGTTTCTATAAGGGAAATGAAATCAAGTAAATGTTAGCGTGTTTCAGATTTGGCAGACATTAAGTAAGTCAAGTGTATCTAGTAAAGTCATCAACAATAGTGAGAAAATATTTAAAACTAGTAACAGAAGGAGTGTTAAAGGGACCCCAGATATCAACATGAATAAGCTGAAAAGCTTTATTAGATTTGGAAATGCTTACAGGGAAAGTAAGTTTTCTTTGCTTTGCAAAATGACAAGTATCATAGGGGGAAGGGGTAGTACAAGAAATGTAAGGAAATTGCTTATGAAGTGTCTGTAAAGTAGAATGAGAAAGGTGGCCTAACCTATAATGCCACAGGTTACAAGAATTGAAGTCATGCGAAGAAACAGAAGCTGAAATAGAGGTAGCTAAATGAGAACCAGAGACTTCTTGGCGAAGTAAGTAAAGACCATGAAGCACCTCAGTTGTACCAATCATCCTCCATGGAGTCATTGCCTGGAAATAACAAAAGGTATGACGAAAAATTAGACAACAACCAAGATGAAGAGTGAGTTTAGAAACAGAAATGAGATTGCACATGAATTCAGGGATAAAGAAAACATTATGGAGAACAAGATCAACCGAGATATGCACAGTGCCACAAATGGTAGTGATAACACAAGAGCCATTCGGAAGGTTAATCTTGATAGGTGTAATAGAATGATATGAAGAGAAAAGAGACAATTCAGAACAAATATGATCAGTAGCACCAGTATCAACAATCCAATAATAGCACTGACCTGGAGTAGATGAATTAGAAGGATTATAAACAAGAGGAGAGGAGGAGACATGATTTAAGGAATGAGAAGAGGGAGGAGGAGCCGATTGTACCAAGCTGAGTAGTTTTTGATATTCTTCAAAAGTAAAGTTATACTGTTGCTGAAGTATAGACGGAGGAGAGGGCAAAAGACCTTTCAATGTAGTCTCAGTCTTAGAGGATCCATTGTCAGCAGCAGTAAGATGAACAGATGGATTCTGATTTCGAAACTTGAAGCCTGGAGGATATCCGTGCTTCTTGTAACAAGTATCGATGGTGTGTCGTGGTTTACCACAGTAAGTACATATTTTATTCTGAGACTGAGGTTTAGAAAATTGAGGATATCGAATAGGTCCTTTGGCTACCACGAATGCTTTGTGATCAAAGGTGGTGTTCTGGTCTCGTTCTTGCTGTAGAATAAGATTGAAGACTTTGTTAATTGGGGGAAAAGGTTGCATGAGCATGATCTGAGACTTAGCAGTGGCAAATCGATCATTGAGACCTTTGAGAAATCGAATCACATAGTCTTGATCTTGGTAAGATCGCATACAATTACTAGCTTCACAAGAACCAGCCGGAGTGCATGTACAAGATTTAATCGGACGAAGATTAGAAAGCTCTTCCCAAAGAACCTTCAGTCGTGTAAAATACTCACTAACAGTGAGATCTCCTTGCGTGATGGTGTAAATTTCTTCTTGAATCTCTACAATTCGAAATGCATATCCTTGGGAAAAACGATCACGAAGATCGATCCAAATGTCCCTCGCACAATCGATCCACATGATACTTTGAGCGATGGTTGGAGAAATCGAACGAGTGATCCATGCTTGAACCATCATATCACATCGCTCCCAAGCAGAATAGAGGGAATTCGTCGGAACTGGTGCTGGTAAGGAACCATCAACAAATTTTAGTTTGTTTTTTTGACAAAAGAGCCATTCGCATAGCTCTGGCCCATGAGTGGTAATTAGATCCGGTGAGCAGTGGCGTTACAAGGACTAGTGCAGGGTTTTCATTGGGATGAAGATAGTATGGGCTTATAGGGTTGAGAGCAGGATCAGAAAAAATGGATGATGAGCGATTGTCGGTGCTACTGTCGATGGGATGTTCAGAGTTAGAAGTGCCCATGGAGAAAGGAATTTGAGAAATGAATATATTGCATTACTATTTACATTTGTACATACCTCTGTTTATATATAGAATAATTACAATAGGTTACGTAGTTGAGCTGGAATATAACAAATATATTAATTATTTAACTATTTCTAACAAATTACGTTACTTTCCCTATTAAACGACTATATTAGTCAAAATTTCCGTACTGGAGTACCATAAATATTTCCCTTGCTAGTTGAGTTCTAGATTCATTCCTGCCTATAACAACTAAAGCCGTAGAACGTAAAGTAGTACCTTGAGAAAGCCAGCTCCAGCAGGTGGAATCCGTGGCGATGCTGGAAGTAAGCCTAGCATCAGCAATGGCGGTATGAAGAGGCATCATAGACCCAACGCTTCCCAATACAGACAAAATCTTTCAACACCCATTATTCAAAATGAAATGAAATAAAACTTAACGCAAAAGTGCAAATCAATATGAAGCAGCTATTATTACGAGGTTCAGCTTAAAAGAATAATTTCTTGAATCTTTTTTTCTGGTGAATAAAGGTAATATTACCATCGAAATGAGTGAAAGGAGCAGGAAGAATGAAATGGGGTTTTGGTATATTGTGATATTAACTTTGTTATCTCTGATGATGTCTTAGATGATAATATTTGACATCACATTCAAGACAAAATGATGTTACATGATAACACTACAATATTCTATCATCTCACTATCGAGTAAGATAATTTTTTGTAAGTTACCGATTTTACTCTTTATCATTTTATAATAATGAACTATATAATAAAATTTATTTATAAAAAATTACAAACATGTAAAATATAATACACAAATTATTATAATATTATATTTTATTTTTTATATAAAGAATAAATAAATTACACATAAACTTTCAAATTTTTAAATTTTGTTCTAATTATATTTCTTATTAACAAATATTATAAATTTTAACATACATTGTCGTTAAAATAAATAAATTACTCATATACGAGAAACTATCAATATTGTTATCATACCATCCCTTAGAAAAAGAAAAAAGAAAAATCAAGATATTTTTTGTCAATATTTATATGACATAACCTTTCTGCAAAAAATTATTTAACTTTACTCAATATATGAAAATAGATTTTTTACTGTTCCAAGAGGATCAGCATAGCCCATCTAGATCCATTCTAAATGGTCCATACTTCATGTTTTTATTTTGATATATTTTCATATTTCAGTATATTTCTGTATTTAAATAAAGCAAAATGTAAAATGAAATTTCTTTAATAAGAAATAAAACTTTTTTAATAGGTGGTTTTCTGCTTCTGTCTAGTCCAAAAAAAAAAAATCACAAATAAATACAAATAACTATCACAACTTAATCTGTACTTTCTAATGAACCATCTTTTCTCCCTGCTGATTGGTATGAATTATGGAAATAGATTTTGTTTTTATTTTTGTGTGTAATATTTATTATATTATTATAATATTATTTAACAATATTTTTATTTTTATTATTTTTTTAAAATAAAAAAATATGAAAATTAATTTCTATCTACACAATTATTTGACCTTATTCCCTTGAATTCCTACTTCCCACACCAAGCCAGGTGGAGGGGAAGACGAACGGCGGCATGCTTAACATTGCATTAGCTGCCGCAGACTGAAGACAAAAACAATGAACAATCAATCCAAGGTAAAATTGTAGAAAGGAAAGAAAGAAAAAGATAGAGATAAATTTTTTTTATAATATTTATTATGCATTTGTTTTTGTTATTTGACTAGAATGTACTCCCTGTATCTGAAATTCAAAAAACATCCATAGGGCCCACAATAAAAAAAATTTTAATCAAAAAAATATTATATATAAATAGTACATATACAATACACCAATAACCTAATAAAAATCATACAATGAACGATTTATTAATATTGCGACTTCCACAAATTATATATATATATATATATATAGGTATTTTTTATTTTTATTTTTATTTTTATTTTTTTACAAATATGAAGAACACTTGTCATTCATTTGATTTATATTTATATTTTTTATTTTTATATTTAATAATTTTATATACTAGACTATTAGACTTGCAAGCATTCCATTATCTTGTTTCCTCATATGTTACTTTCCTATCTTAGCTAAAATAACATTTGATTATATTAATAAATTTCAACGTATATTGATAGAAATTTTATTATAAGAACTAAAATTTAAAAAATATAAAAGTATAAAAATTAAATTAAATCAAGTAAAATACTTACTATTTGAGTAACACTTGTATTAATTTTTTATATATGGATTAAATTTAAATACAATTATTTATATCTTTGTTATTAATTTTTAATTAAAATATAATAAATATATAATTTTTAATAATATTATGACAAATATATGTTTAACTAAAAAATTAAATAATTAATTATAAAAATAATATTTTTATCATAATATTATTAAAAAATTATACACATATTATATTTTAATTAAAAAAATTGATAATAAAAATTATATAAAAATTTTCATCCCCACTTCATTGTTTGATTAAAAAACAACAAAAATAAAAAGCTTGAATCTAAACATGGAATTTAATAATTAAGTGGAATAATTGAAGGTTATTCCGAGTCCGACCCGGCCTACATTTTACGCTGCCCTGAAACCTATCCTGCATCGCCGTAGGGGGGACGCAGAGATAGATTGAGAATGGCGGAAGAAGCACTCCTCAGTTACCTGGAAAAGGGCGAAGAAATTTCAGATTCTGGTCAGTTTGCTTGTGAACGTGGAATTGACCACAATGAGATCGTCAATGTCATCAAGAGCCTCCACGGTTTTAGATATGTCGATGCTGAGGTGCCATACCCCTCTTCCTTCTTCTATCTTAGTTATCGCCATCTTTATGTTTCAGTTGCTGCTTCTGTATACATGTGAGTTCTTGGTTGTCTTTGAAAGCTTGTCATAACGGTTCTGTATATAAATTACACTTTTCACTACAATTGCCTGTTTAGTCATTGTTTCTGTTACATTTGCTTCATTTCAAACCTTCACAATGCGCAAAAAGCTTCTTAATTTATTTGAGCAATAGTTTGGTAAGGCAAGATGGATAGGTTAAGCTTAATGGGGAGATTTATTGTTATTCTGCACATGATTACTTTTTCTAACTTTGTTTGTATTCAAAGTGGTTTGTTTTTTCAAAACAATATGTCGTGCGTAAGTTTTAGTAGTCTGATTGAAGTTGCTTGAGGCAGCTCCTATGACGGGTTTATACTTTAGATCGAAGTCGCCTCCGCTTTAACTTTGTTACCATGCAGGACATCAAGAGGGAAACATGGGTGCTAACAGATGAGGGGAAGACGTATGCTGCTGCAGGATCACCTGAAATACAATTGTTCTTGGAAATACCACCAGAGGGTATCTCTAAAGAAGAACTTCAGGTTATCATTCCACGCTCTGAAGATTTGTTATAAATTTAATTGTTGTTACTATTAATTGTAATATCTCTTTTGGAGGATTGTAATGAATTTTCTGCTTCTGTTTTGTACCAGTAAATTTTGGTAAAAAATTAAAAGCTGTTGTCTACTTGCAGAAAAAGCTAGACCCCTCCGTCTTCAAAATAGGCTGTGCTCAGGCTGCAAAGAACAAATGGGTGGAGATGGGAAAACAACTTATATCTCGAAAGGTATGCTATGATCAACTCGTGGCATTAATCTTACAGTGTTCAACTGCATAAGATTCTTCTTGTTTTTTTTTTTTAACTTGCCATTGTCATCTATGATCTATGTCTATGATATTCATTAATACACTCTAACTAAAGAACATTTATAAGTTTCACTTGCATGCCTGTGAGTGTGTTTATCAGAAGTTTCACCTGGAATTTGTCCATACTTAAGATTTGTTTGCTGGTGTTCTTGTTAGTAGGGCTCAACAGTGCTGTTTATTTGTTAGATTTACTCATGCATCTAGTGTGCGTTTTTCTAGTTAAACATTTCAACATACCAAATTTTTTGTCAATAACATTGCTACAATATGGTGTCAGTTTTGCTCTCTCTTTCTCTCCTATTCTATATAATTCTCCCCTCCTCTAAAGGAATATTCATATCTGAATATGAAATTGTCATGCTGATGCTAAGTATGCACCTTTTGCTTATTTTGCTAGTAATAACTTTATGATGCACTAATTATTGTTGACAAGCCTATCTCTTGCTGTCAGGTTCAACATGTTGAAGACAGAGTTAAAGATTTGCTTCTTAAAATACAAAAGGGACAGGTTTGTGTGCTATTGTGAATGTTTCTGCTTATACTTGTTTTGAGTCTTAAAAGTAACCTGTCCTTTCGACCTTTAGGTCCAGGTGGTTATTGGTTGTGGGCCTTAATCTTGTTCCCCCCTCTCTCCTGCTTCTAGTTGTTTGGGGAGGGGGGCTTTTTTTAAAAAAAAAAAAAACCTTTTTTCCTACTTATGTTTTCTTTATTGTAAGATTTTCCTTTGAAAGTTGGATACCTCATTAAAAATTTTCCTTTTTGTTGTTAATTCAGGCTATTGGTTCAGATGATATCAAGGCTCTCAAAGCACGAAAGCTTATTGTTCCACAGTAATAATAGTTTCTCAGTAGCAAATTTTTTGATTTCTTGCTTACTCAAGTTTCTTCTACTGTGCTAGAGAGCTTTTAAGGCATATTACATTTGCAGTGATTGACTATTCTGTTTTGTTATTGAAATTATCTTATGATGTAGGACATGGTATGGCTACTCAGTGAAAAAGGGCCCTAACTATGCTCCAAGGAGAAAGAAAGTTGTCACCGATTTAACTCGAGATAATTTTCAGAGGTATTCTTTTTAATTAAGGAAAAGTTTCAGCATTAGAACCTCTGCATTTAAACTGTTACTTTGTGCCAGTATCTTGGTAATATTTTCTTGGTAAAGTGTATGACTTTTCTGTGAGATATTTTTATTTTGTCTGAACTTTGTCTTTGTTGTTTTGCTTTGTATCAGTGGTGAGTGGAAGGAATTAGAGTTCAAAGAGTACAACTACAGCGCTAAAGGTCAGCCTCTTGAGGGTGGTTATCTTCATCCACTACTGAAGGCAAGGAAATTTTTCCTCATTTCCTGTCTCCCTCCTTTCCCGCCCAGTGGGAATATGATGGATATCCAAGTTTTCTACCATTACCACCTTAATTTTGTTTTAACTGTAAACAATCTCCATATACAGGGAAACATTATCGCAAATGTAATGTTATGTATTTTTACGTCTTTTAGGCTTGCACTTTGGTATAGATACTTCTGCTAACATTCCTGCTGATGTTTATTTAGCATACACGTATTGGAAGCTTTTTTTTTTTTGTATAACGGTATATGCTGAGTATTTATTTATGTTTGCTTGCACTGTGTATATGTATATATGGTTAAGTATGATGCTGTGGTTGGCATATTGCTAACTGAATTACTTAATATTAGTAACATATTGAAGCGACATTTTCTTCAACATGGGAAGCTAATTATCTCTAACATTTTATGCTAGAATGAATTCAGCCCAATCGTAGAATTGAGAAAACAATGCATGATTTTATGAAGATAGAGTAACAAAGTATTGTTGTTCTGTTGAATGGTTTGTGAATTAAAATGGACTTACATTGGCCTAAATGGAGTATTGGTTTATTAATAAAATGTCAAAGAAAATATCTGTGTGTTTTATGTACAATGGAAATGGCTGAAGTCTGATTTTAATGGGGCAATTTTCATACGTTTCTTATTGTGAAAGTCATTATCCCTTTTCAGGTTCGGTATCAACTAAAAAAGATTTTCCTTTGCATGGGGTAAGCCCTATAATTGTTATGCGAAGTCTAATGTCTTTTCTGGTTAATACATTTGGTTTAAATCGTTATTATTTTGGAATGTTAATCTGGTATATGCTGCAGGTTTGAGGAGATGCCAACAAACAATTTTGTTGAAAGCAGGTTTTTTTTTTTTTTTTAACTGTATCAATTCCATTCTGTTGTCAATTGTTGATTCATCATCTACTGAAAAATCTTGTGATAGGTTAGGATTTTCTGACTTCATTTAACCTACTGGTATAATTTGATAAAGAGGCTTAGATCATTGTCTATATGTTTTATCTAAAATTTCTGATGTTAGAAATTTTAATGATTTTTACAGTAGCTAATTGTGACAGATCTTGTGAGGTGTTAAAGCTCAGGTCATTAGTGGCTAGTCACTAGTGGCACTTCCCCTGGCCTCAGTTTTAGGGGGTATGCTTGTGGTGGGGGTTTCAATCCCCCCTTAGGTCCCACTGGGGTCCTCCTTGTATTCACCTGAAAAAAAAAACAGATGCTTTTGCTAATGAGTTATTGGTCTTGTTTCGGGCACATTTGTATTGAGAAATCTTGTGCAGAGTTTTTTTCTGCTAAAGTGATTTAGAATTTTAGTCCTGGGCATAAAGTTAACTACTTGGCTCAAAATCAGTTCCACATCTCTTTTTACACTGTCCTACAGCTGCTTTTTTGTGGAGTAAACTGTATGGTGTATTTGGAGAACATTGGGTCTGTCCTCATTCTTTGGAGTGTTTTCCTACAAAAAGGTTCACATGGTTTGTAAGGAAAAAGAAGGCTAGAACACTGGTCGTGTGCTGTTTTCAGTGTTATCGTGTATTTGATTGAAGAGGAACTCTCAATTTCTATACCTTTAGAGATGTCATGGGAAGTGATAGTTTCACGTCCTTAGCTTGGTGCTCATGGTTTTGTTGAGGGGCTGGCAATCTCACATTTGTAAAGAGATTGGGCTGCTTTGCTGCATGTTTAACAATATATAAAGTCCTTTCGATTTGTTGTGCTTCTCCCTTGTTGATTTTCAATTTGGAAAGATGTCTCTGTTCTAATTTTATTTTCTTCTTCTATAGTAAAATAAATAATTACTTGGTTCCCATAATTTCAGAGCTATTGTCCCCCCAGAAAGTAAACATCTAAATTCTGTTCATTTCAAACAAATGGATACCCCTTTAAAGAAAATAAATATATAATTTGTTTTGACAAACAATATATTGTTAGATCTTAGTTGATAGGGTTTTGAGCTTGCTGGCACCTTTTGAACCAATTCTCTTTCTTTCATTTTCCTTTTCATCTCTTATTGGTTTCTTTCCATTCTTTCCATTTTTATTGGAGTATAAAAAGAGAACTCATAATATTGGCAGCCAAGAACTGTGGCCTGGTTTTGCCCATCAACATTGGAAGAACTTAAGGGTCTATTTGATTTCCTATTTCCAGAACAGTTTTCTGTTTTTAAAAACAAAAAAATGAAAGAAACTTGTTTGATAATGTATTTTTAATAAAGTGTTTTGTAAAACAAAAAAAAAAGAATTACATTTTCGGAAATAGAAAAATCAGAATATTTTTTAGATGTTTTGTAACTTTTATTTTGCAAAATCAGAAAAAAATAGAAAAATAATGATTTTTCAGAATAATAATTCAAACAGATTTTTTAATTTTTTTTGTTTTCTAAATTTATTTTAAAAAATATCTGTTTTGAAAATATTAAAACCAGAACATAATCAAACAGGCTCAGACATTGCCGTTTTTTTTTTGTTTTTTGCTTTTTTTTGGGGGGGGGTGTGTCATCAGGTTTTTTATTATGCCCATCAACTGGAAAGAAAATCTCTTGATTATCTTCTATAAAGTGCAATAAAAATCTTGACTGTCGTAATTTTTAAAAGAAATCGATACTTTTTGAGTCAAGTCAATTTTATTGTTTATCTGCATGATTGTCTGTTCTTAAATTGGCTCTTTTCTTTTTATATTAAAATTCAAAATGTTGTATTCATAATGTGCATCACAAGTGGCAACAAATCTTAGCTTTCAACTTAATTATTTACCATGAAATGCTTTACTCTGTAGCTTCTGGAACTTCGATGCATTGTTCCAGCCCCAACAACACCCAGCTCGTGATTCTCATGACACATTCTTTTTGTTAGGTCTGTAAAACTGACTTTTTTTTTTCATTCTAGTCAAATTTATGTCTTATTCTGATTTGATATCAAACATAAATCTGCAGCTCCTTCGACTACAAAGGAACTGCCGGAAGATTATGTTAAGAGGGTGAAGGATGTTCATGAATCTGGTGGTTATGGGTCTAGGGGGTATTACCTCTTGAGCACACACACAATGAGCTCTTTTTATTGGCTATATAAATAACAATTCACCTATAAGTTCTACCAAGTTTTCTTGGGAAAGCCTTACAATTTGTTCTCTGATAGATATGCTTATGACTGGAAAAGAGAGGAGGCATACAAAAACCTCCTTCGAACCCACACAACTGCTGTTTCCTCTAGGATGCTTTACCAGCTGGCACAGGTTCGCATCTCACTGTCTGAATTTATTGTTATTGTGTTCTTTTGAGGACATACGATTTTACTGTTTTGTGCCATTCACTCATTCAGGTGTCATGTTCTACTATTCTCCTTTTTCCTTATGATTTCAGAAGCGAATTTTGCAAATTACATATATTAATGTTTTAAGCCAGATTGAACTATTTTTCTAACGTGTTTCTTTTTTTTTAACCCCCTTCCTTTCAGCGAACCTCCCCCATCAGACAAGTGATTAAACTTTTTTAAGTTCTTCTCCAAATTAATACACTTAACTTTTTCCATTTCGATATCCTTGCAGAAACCATTTGCCCCTAAAAAATATTTCTCTATAGATCGTGTATTTAGAAATGAAGCAGTTGATCGAACTCACCTTGCTGAGTTTCACCAGATCGAAGGTATATATCTATCTATCAGCTATTTTATTTCTGGGGCTGAATGTAGAATTCTTTTCATATCAGTTGATATTTGGATGGTGTAACAAGTTTTGATTGAAGCTATTAAACTATTTACAAATTGGTTTTTGATACTGAAAATGGTGCATCTTCTATATTCATCTTGAGTCTCATTAAATTTTTTATTTCCCCATCATACTGAGAAGCCTTCTTATATTCTAATCTAGTGTTGGTCTGCATCTGGTTCTTAGTTTATTAATGTGGCTGTTTAATTGTTTTGCCCTACTCACCTGTGGTTTAATCTCAGGATCTAGATTTACCAAAAATGTTTATATACTTATTTTTGCAAATCTCTCCTCTCTTGCGTTTGGATTCAGGTCTTGTTTGTGATCGAGGACTCACTCTTTGTGACTTGATTGGAGTTTTGCATGATTTCTTCTCACGCTTGGGTAAATACCTATAATGAACTTTTGTGTCTTTGAATGTTGGGTGTAACTTGGAAAATTAATGTAGCCCACGGCCAAGTTTGGAAAATATAGGCTTTAATAGCATTATTTTGTTATTGAGTTTAGGTATGACCAAGCTAAAGTTCAAGCCTGCTTACAACCCATACACTGAACCTAGCATGGAGATTTTCAGGTATTAGCTTGGCTTCAGGTAGTGAAGTTATTAGGCACTTCCTTATGTTAATATTATGAGACATTAACATTTTGTCCATTCATTTCATTAGTTATCATGAAGGCTTTAAAAAATGGGTAGAGGTAGGAAACTCTGGCATGTTCAGACCTGAGATGTTGCGTCCAATGGGACTTCCTGAAGATGTCCAGGTTATTGCTTGGGGCCTTTCCCTGGAAAGGTAAGACAAGTTTGACGCCCATCATTCCTCATTTTGAGAAAGCATAGTTATTCTGTGAAACCTAAATTCTTGCGTTGGGGTTCCAGTTTTGGAGTAAAAAATGTAATGAAACTATAATATGTTTAGTTCAATATATTACTGGACATTACCGTATAATGGTTTTTTTATTTTTTCTTATTCCTTGAAATCAGGCCAACGATGATACTATACGGTATAGATAACATCAGGGATCTCTTCGGACACAAGGTATAATTGAATACTATTTCTTAACTCTGTTTGGATTGAAAAGAATGAAAAAGGAAATAAAAGGAAATGTTTGACTTAAATCTTAGTCTAAAGGAAATGTCCAAGTCAAACATTTCGTTTCCTTTCCATCTCCTCCATTCAAAAATGCCCCCTAAAGCTATGATGCAATGTTATCCTAAGCTCTGTAGTTTTCTCATGTTCTCTTGCAGGTGGATCTTGGCCTCATAAAGAAAAATCCAATCTGCCGCCTTGGAATTGACTAAACTTGGATGTTTCTTCTTTTAGATTTTTTTTTTGTCATTTAGAATTTTTCTCAGATGACAAACACCCCGATTTGATTAAGGCATTTTAACCATTGGGAGGCCGCAGTTTTTAGTATTTGTAAGTGTGATTACCTGGTTGCTTATATCAAGACGGAATTAGGGGTTCAAACACCTGTGTTGTTTGATGTTTTGTTATTAATAAATGTGTCAAATTATAGAAACAAAAACAAAAATGCACAGAAGAATCAACTATCCTTTGCAAGATATAATTGATAACACTCGCATGATTAAGATTAGCGTACAAATAAACAAAAGCGGATAGACAACCCGAAAACCCAAAGTTTCAAAGGATGTATTGACATTTAATTGCATTTAAAACATGGTATAAATTAAAAAGTAATGTGATGAGCCGCAAAGAAAAATTGATTTTCTTGTCAAATAAATGATAATCTCCAATTAACTTTCAAAAGAATTATGTTAGGATATATCTTTTAGATAAATTCAATTTATAAAAAATAAATAGATCAAATTGATTATAAAATACATAAGCATGTTAAATATTTTTTCAAGGGGACCTTTTTTTTTCACATATTTATTTATTTATTTATTATTAGTTATCTACATTTTATAAATTGAATCTACGTAAAGTTAGTGTTCAACCTCAAGTCTAGATCTCCTTTTGTGGCTGTATTTATGCATCCACCCTAATCTGCCACAGTACGCCCAAAATGAGCTACCTATGAATATCGTAACTAGTACTTGGAAAAGGGGATTCCTTTCATGCAAGAGTTATGTTCTTCCATCTTCATATAAGATAATTGGATTGTTTAGGCAGACAAGCTTGTGCAATAACCATATGCGCCTCCTCCTGTAAAAATAAGAAAAAAGTTGACGAAATGAAGAAAGGAACAAGAAATAAGAAATACCAAGAAGAAAAATGATAATGATAATTATTATGGCAAAATACACTATGGAAACAAAGTTATGAGCCTACCTCAGACAATCTCAGAAATACACAATTTGAGTCTTCCTCATCTTTACTCTTCATAATATCAGTTGGCTGCCATAGTTTTATTAAGATGCAGGACCTCCTGTTCCTCCACTATCTTGCTATTCACTACCAAGATGTTTCTGCACTATATCTCAGCTATGCCAAAAAATCATTTAGCATCCGCATTTTTATGATAAATTTATGAGAATTACTTGTCTCGCTGTCAAAAGTTGAGACAGTAACATTACTATTTTGCTGCACTTCCCACGAACTCAACCAATAATTTATATTCCAGAAAGCCATCAATTTGTTCATGTGTGGGGGTCTGTAATATCATCACTCATGCCTGCAGATTGCAATGTCTGTCGCTTTCTAATTGTAGAGTCAACCAATTTTCTGAATTCTTCATCAGAACAAGCTAACATGTATCGCAGCTTCAAATTAATCCGATTCTCCACCAGAACCTTGTGCCTTGGAATAATTCGACCATTGAGAGAATAGCTGAAAAACCTGATAACAATGAGGGGCTTCGTTAATTCAAGGCAACCATGTTATGAAATACAAAGCACCAAGAATTCAAAGAAAATTTTTACAAAGGTCTAAATAGCTTTCTGTGATAGGCAAAACTCGTGCAGTTTTAAGACGTTTACTATAACAATCTCTAATAGAAACATGACAGTAGATATTTTTACAACTCATGGTACCCCATAGTACCACATGATTAACTATTTCACAAAAGTTTTCACATATCATGCTTTAAAGGGGAGCCTCAAAACAAATTTCTGAGAAACTTTACCCAACTTTTATCTTTCTGGATTTACCTTGGAAACTCAATGAGATCTTCCAAAGGCCGGACCATGGTTCTCCGCAAATAACTGTACTTGGGACGTAGGATATCTATGTTGTATCTGAGCAGGATTGGGAAATCAGCAATCATCTCACCCAATTGCTTCAGACGTATGCCAAGTGAAAGATAATATTTTACATTTACTTCAAGCTTATGCACTATACTGCATCCCAAGAGCTCTGGTCCCAAAGCTACAGCCTTGGCAATATCCTTCTCGCTGACCCTAGCTTTGGTCATCAAGAATATGACCTATATGGCATTCAAATTTCAGTAGATGAGTATAAGTCAAATTATGGACACACATGCTGTAATCAATTCACTTTCTGCCTTGTCCATAGATAATAGCTATTTGCAAGGATGGAGAGAGTGGTATTTCTTTTAGCACAAACCCCTATCCAACTCAAGTGTAACCAGTTTTATAGGAAGACGTGGAATTAGGAAAAATTCTAAGGTAGACCCAGTGTATATACACCGTGTGAATGATTAATGAACATACAGACATGTCAGATGTGAATTCCACTGAATGTCCACCTCACATTGGCCTCATATACATACATTGGATCTATAAAAGAATCTCTTGAGAATAAGTTATTGATAAACACTGTCATCACTATGCCACTACTACTACAACGTCCTTAGTAAGCCTTAATAGTTAATAGTCTTTACTGGTCTTGCCAATCACAAAACCTGAAGGAAGTCTCATCTTTCTTTTTCTTCCATTGTTAACAGTGTGAGGCATTGGAAAAAAACATCATGGTGATAAATCTCAAAGTCAAAGATGAAAAAGACAAACCACTGGCCTAATCTTCTTGTGGAGGCTGTATGTGAGTAGAGTAGGAAACTTGACAAGCATGTTGCCAATTGCATCATCTCGAATGCCTATGTCCTGAAAAAATTTCACCTTCGTAACACAATAGTAACTTTTGTCAGTATTATCATCAGGAGAAATTATTTGAATAAATCTATGTTTGAATCCTTCATACACGTACTCAAGAATATAAGAACAAGATATCATCATTCATGAGGTGGATGAGGGGAACCAACCAGATGTAGCTGTGATCACAAACCTCACTGAGCTTCAGCTTCACACAAGAAGCAAATAAAAGTAGAGATTGCATACCTTAGGCACAATAGTTGTCTGCAAATCAATACAAAAAACCATTGGTTTGATGGTAAGCATTCTCCTCATGCCATCACGGGTAACCCCATAATAATACAAATATTTAGCAAGAGGTTTCCATCCTTCTTCAATGCTACAACCCATCAATTGTGGCTTAAACGCTAGCAATCTGCCAACATCCTCACTTTTGAGCCCAAACTCCTTTAAGTAATTAACCTGGGAATTACAAAAGCAACACCATGATTGGTGTATAAGCTTTCCAATTTTAAAAATCTTATGATTAAATTTAAGAAAAATTATCTCTGCCTTCATGTTTGGCTTGGTCCTACTTTTAAACAAGAAAAATATTATAATTCAAAGCATACAATGAAGATATATACTGAGATGTATCTTAGACTTTATAAAGTGTGTTAGAATCAAATGCACCTTTTGATTCATTTCTTCCAGAGTAAAGTAACCAAGAACTTTAGGATAATCAAAGACCATTGTGCCAAAATCATGCTCATTTAAACCCATATCTAGGTAGAATTTCACACGAGTCTTCACTTCTTCCATGCTGTAAGATAACAATTGAGGACAGCGACTCATGACATAACCCATCCAATCCCTCCTGACCCCCTTGCTCTCTAAATACTCAACAATCTCATTCAGTTCCTCATTGCTGCGTTCCAGAATATTATCTCCAGCATTCACAAGTGCAACCGCAAGAAATTCTCCTTTCACATGTACCGACTTCAACCACTCAGCAAGACGTCTTATAGACTCAAGGTTTCCTCTCGACATCAAAATGAGCTTTGATATCCGATGATATGACAGTGAATTATGCTTCAACCATCTAGAGAATTGAGGACAGACAATCGGTTAATGAGTCTTCAAGTTGACTGTACTACAAGCATTTTGGATTTCACACACATAATATCTTCAGAAATAATTATAATTGAAAGAAGAATCTTGAGTACGCTAATAATTTGGTCTTTGAATTGTTAGTCCCATTTAGCTCCCAAAATGAATTTCATAGTGCATGAGTTAATCTTTAAAAATGACAAACTAATTGTACACCAGTCATTTTGTCAAGTGACCTGGATGCCGGAAGAACTAACATGTAAAGAGTTTGTTATTTTCAGGGATTAAAGTTAAATAAGTCAAACAATTCAGAGACCAAATTATTAGTTTAAATTTTTATCGAAAAAATGGTCCAAAGAAAGTAATGATCGATCCCATTAAGCAGTTATGCTGATTTTACATAAACAAGAAAACAAACACCTTAACAGCAACTTCAAACGGTACCAATTCGTAGCACTCTTACCTGATAAGAGGAATAACTTGCGAGTCTTCTATAACAGTTTTGGCGCGTAAATTGAACGTAGAATGCGAATACTCGGGTAATCTTTTCATGGAAGCAGCTTCAATCATTACATAATCGATAAAACCAGTCAATCTATTAACCAAATTGGTAGCGTACGTTATTCCAAACTTGCCCTTTCTCATCGCTTCCATGAGAATCTCTTGCGTCACCTTCCTTCGAATCTCAATCGCACGCATTATCATCTCCTCCTCCTCTTCACCTTCACCTTCAACTTTTTCTCTAAACAGAGTTCGCAGAGCCGGCAAAGAAGCACCCACATCGGGATCGCTAGGAGATTGAACATAGATGGACCCAGGAAACTGAGGGGTTCTTTTCCTTACAAGGGAAAGCTCTAAAAGCTTAATCTTTTCTTCATCGGGCATATTGTGTTGCAGGTCACTGGGTTTGGGATTGAATTGCTGGGAATGATGGTTTTCTTTCTCGTGAGAAAGTTGGCGAAGGAGAAAGGCGGTAGATTTCGAGTTCTGCTTGCGGAGAATGAGGTTCTGGGTATCTGGGCCATGGGGGTTTTGGCAGTTGACAATGGGGGAGGTTGGGGTGCAGAGGTATTGGCGAGGGAAAGAGCATGGAGAGTAAAGCTGGTATTTTTGACATGAAAGCATTTCTAATGTGCTGCAGAATGAAGATGGCGATTGCAATGGATAAGAGTGGCAATAGGTAAACAGCTAGCTTGCTCTCTTCGGGTTTGGCATATCAAAATTTCGGTAGTTCTGCGGAGGGACAAGTCAGTGAAGTTTGAACACGACGGCAAGAACCAAAATAATATCTCGAAAGAAGAAAGCAAGATTAAAGTAGTTTTGTAAATGCAGCCTCTAGCCGTTGGGTTCCATGGTCTAGCGGTTAGGACATTGGACTCTGAATCCAGTAACCCGAGTTCAAATCTCGGTGGAACCTCTTTTCTTTTAAAAATGAAATTTTAATTTTAATATTTTTTTGAAAAAATGTATTTGAACTGAAAAAATTTATTTAAATCTATTTTTTAAAAAATTCAAGAGTGAAATTTTAATCCCTTTTTCTCTCATTTTTCTTGTTCCAAAACTTACTTTCAAAGACGAAGTCACAGAATTTAGATAACATTTTATAAGTATCTATTGTCAAATATTATAATTAAGATATAATATTTAATTTTTTTAACAAAAAAATAAATTTAATCCAGTGATGTTAAAATATATAAAATATTTATTTGCTATTTTTTATTAAAAAATGATGATAAATACTTAGTAACTCCACTTTTTGTCCTTTATTAAAACGGAAATATGTAAAATATGCATCAACTAGCAATAACATCCTGATATGAGAAGGAACAACTGTCAGCCTCACGAGATCGTGCAAAGAGATAGTCATTGCTTTTAATTCCATAAAGCAACAAACTGATTCTTCATAACATTTTTTCCCCTCATTCTTTTGAGTTTTCATGCTTTCCTTTATCCAGAATAACAAACCTGATTTGAATGGGAAAAAAAAATCTGGTAAATCAATTAAAAATATACTTTCTACAAGAGGACTTGAGGCAAAAGAAGAAGAAAAAAATCAATTACATGTGAAAAAATTGTGGCTTGTTTGTACCTAAAACAAGCAGCCAAAGAAAAGCAGTATCCATATCTACCATGTCACTCACTATATCTCTCTTAAATTTCTGTGTTCAAAACCGCTGAAAAGCAAAAAAAGACAATCTTCAAAGAACTAAAAGCCACTTTTGTCTCAATGTACAAAGGCTTGAGCCTTCCTCTCATATTATTCCAGGGGTTCCGGAAATATCTCATTCGAATGACGCCTAAGAGACGATGAAAAATCGCCTTCTTCAACTCTTGCACCAGAGGCTGCTGGAATTACTGTTACATCCAAAGAACTCTGACGCCAACTACTAAATAAAGCAGCATTCCAAGAGCCTCTAGAAGAGGTTGTTCTAAGCCTTGCAGAACTGTAATTCTCTCCTCTTGTGACTTTTAGAGGGTTTTCTAGAGCCTTGAGGACATATTTCATCTGGGGTCGTCTCGAAGGTTTAGGATTCAGGCAAGACCTCGCAACAATAGCCATTGCCCACACTTCCTCCAAGAAATCCTCATCGACAACCATGGATGGATCCACAATCTTTGTCACAAGCTCCTTGTCATAAATACTAATGTAAGGTAGTGTGTGTTCCAACCATTCTTTTACTTCTGCATCGCCAGATGCACTAATTCCTAGTTTACCAGTTACCATCTCAAGCAATACTTTCCCAAAGCAATAGACATCATAGGCACAAACCGACGTTGATGAACCTGTTTTCACAGTAAACAAAGCTTATGTAACAAAATGTAGATTACAAGAACTATTTTCTCAGTCAAGGAATCACGCCACCACAACTTTAAATTATATAGATTATAATTCCATGATAAGAGAAGCTGACATGAATCTGATAAATGCAATATTCACCAACCTCCCCCAAGTTACAAATGGCTAGGTGCATCGGTGTTTAAGGGCTGAACATAACTAAGCTAATAAAGTTGCTATAAGGGCTTCCAACCACGTTTCGCAGTGATGGTCACGAAAACACCATTGTAAGTTAACTCAGATGACAGTTTCTAACTCTAAAATGATCTTCAAATGACATTTTGTAAGAGATAAAATGTGAATACATGTAATTAGGACAAAGAACTAATAACAAATCCACGTCACCAACTAAACTTGAAATTCTACTTACCAGATGTGCCTTGATCAGATGACCTGCCCAAGAGAAAGGGGAAATTAGACAGAATTTTTAATAACAAATATTATGCATCTGCAAATATAGTACAAAGCTAGTAAAATACTCAGAATGCAACTAAACCACGAATCAATAAATTAGTGGGGGATAATGAGAAAACAAGTTTGTGTTCCCCCCCTGGGGGGGGGGGGGTGGCGCGGTGGTGTTACTGAAGTAAACAACTTGGTAGAAAGAAATGTATCCAACTTCATCACAACCGCATTTAACTTTTCGTTAAGGAAACCAATACAGAAGACTTACTAATCAGAAAAATTGAAAATCCAAGAGTTAAAATTGCAAGGAAATTAGAAAGGCAGTCAAATAAACATTTTAATCACAAGCTATTTTACTATGAAAGTATGATAGTACACCAAACCTAAGCCTATATTGAGGAGTTGATTAATTTGTTCCTCTAGTAAAAAACTAATCAGAAAAAGGTGTAAAAGGTGACACCCCTAGATTATAGTTACGAAGTCAAAACATATCAATTAAGTAAATTTTAAGTGGTGAATTATAAAAACAAAAATAAGTGATTTCCACAACTGTAAAATCCAACAGACAAGATGATGTTTCATTAAGTATCATATTTTTCAATAAACAGCAAAAAGGATCAAATCAAAGAAAGCACAATACATGATGGAAGATTTCTCATACATAATGTTCATGAGATTCATAAAAAAACAAATCTTTAGTGGAGTACTTACTGGGGTAACCGTAGCAACCTAGTGATTTTGCTTTGATGTGTATCCCCTTCTTGAGTGCAGACTTCACTTAGACTCCCTAACCGAACTTCATATTTATCATCTAGAAGTATACTACTCGCTTGAATATCTCTACAGTATCCAAAACATAGACATGTCACTCCCATCATACTGTTTAACTTGAACTGTTGTTATGCAAACTCTATATGTCTATTGAATTGATTAAAAAAAAATTCAAAATTGAGCAAGAAGCAAGTCTGGAGATACCTGTGAACAAAGGGTGGATTGCATTCGTGATGCAGATAAGATAGGGCCTCTGCTGCTCCGATAGAAATTTTTAACCTTGTTATCCAATCCAATGATTGCAATGCACCATCTTCAGATGTAGTTTCTCGGTTGTGCAAGCAATTCAACAAGTCCCCGTTTGGCATATGTTTATAAACCAGGAATTTCTCATTCTCATTTTCTAGGCAATGACCCAACAGGGGAACCATTCTTGTATGAGAAACTTTACTGAAAAAGTCCAATTCGGATATGTAAGCATTCTCATTTTTAGTTGAATGCGTATCAATCCTTTTTATGACAACAAATATCCCACTTTCCAAAGCACCACTGAAGAGATCACCCGAGTGGCCATGTTTGATAAGATTTGCGTCACTGAAATCACTTGTGGCCTTGAGCAGCTGTTGATATGTAAACGAGTCTCCTAGTTTTGAAAAGTCTATCAATACATCAAGAGGTGCTGGCCCGCCTCCAGCAGGAGCAGCGCCCTCGCCAAACCCTTTTTTATTTGAATTACCCCTCTTACGAGTACACAGAAGCAACAATACCAGTAGCATCACCGAGAGTGCGGTCAAACCAAGTCCACCTAAGATTGCTGCTAACATAATCTTTCTTTTGTTGCTCTTCCCTGAGCTTTCTGCTGCACGAGGTCCTGTCACATTTGGCGGCCCAAAATTATCAAAAGTGAGGCCCCTCTCAGAATAGAATGACACACATTCTACTGTCGTCCTCTGATTTGATACGTTTTGGAGGCAGTTGCTACCCAGAGATGCATTAAGTGCGAAATCCAGAACGTTGCCCTCAAAATAATTACTTGACAGATCAATGAAACTGAACCTTTGAAGCAGAGGAGTGATGCCTCCATAAAAAAGATTATGAGAAATATTGAGCTCCGCAGCAGTAGTAGCATTAGCAGTAGAACTAGAATTCGGAAGCACACCAGTGAAGTTATTCCCGGAGACATCGAGAAAGTTCAATCTTGGCAGAGACCACAACTTATCAGGCAAAGCCCCAGTAAAATTATTTTGTCTCAGCTCTATCAACCGCAACTGCGATGAAGTAGGAAACAAGTTCTCTGGCAAAGGTCCATCAAGAATGTTGTTCCCAAGCATCATTCTCTGCAAGCTTCTCAACCCCATTAAATCCGGAGGCACCAGACCAGACAAGGAATTCTTACTTAGATCAAGGTCAACGAGGCTACTAAGATCCCCAAGCTCAGCAGGTATGGAAGAAGTTAGACCACTACTGGAAAGATTCAAGTATTGTAACTTTGAAAGTGCCCCAATGCCTTGGGGAATCGACCCGGATAAATAGTTGGAAGAAATGTCAAGAAAAGAAAGATTCCCAAGAAAGGCAAAGGATGATGGTAATGATCCAGTAAGAGAATTCCGGGAAAGATCAAGAACAGAAAGGCCTAACAGTTGACTTAGACTAATAGGAATCATCCCAGTAAGGTTATTATCAGATAAATACAGATTAGTTAGGCTTGTTAGATTCCCAAGACTAGAAGGAATTGCACCATTGATAGAGCAAGAACGAAGATCAAGCACTCTAAGTAAAGAAAGCTTTTGGCCTAACAAGTCAGGAATAGGACCAGGAAGAAGAAACTTAGAGGCATTGAGGGATTGCAGGAGGGTCAAATTGGCTAAAGCATCAACAGAGAATTGTGGGTTTTGCCTCCCAATTCGGGTTCTTCTAAACCCAGAAATATTGATCCCAATGACTGTACCATTCTCACAGCTCACACCGTTCCAGATTAAGCAAGGGTCGGCTTTTATTGGCCATTCCCTGCTTCTCAAGCCCAATGAAGATCTAAGTTGCAGTAGGGCTGCTCGCTCTGTGGGTGAACTCAGAGGCTCAATTTGTTGAAATGTGAACCGAAAAAGCAACAAAAACAAGAACCCAAAAGACACTATGCTTCGCCGATAATCCACCATGTCTTAAGATCCAAACATACCCATCTTGCTCTCAACTACGCTTGTATTTTGAGTGCCTATGCTTGTCTGTAATCACAATTAGAGGCACCCAATACAGAATAACACATCTCTCTCTCTCTCTCTCTCTCTCTCTCTCTCTCTGTAATAGGAGTAGTGCAAAAGAAAGAACAACTCTTACCTCAATAAAAAATGGTGGTCTTCAATGTATCTCTGCACTTTCCCTACTTACTCTTCTCTCTGTTTCTAAATCCTTAGGTTGACGGAAGACAGAGGGAAAAGGGGATATTTTAAATTCAAGGAAACTGAAAAGAATCAAAAGATATTATCGTAGAAAATAAAAATTATAGAGTGAACATCAAGCTTAGGTTGCTTCTACCAGTGCTCAAAGGCTAAGAACCCCATGATTGACAAGCACCCCCTTCTAGAAAAAAATTAAAAAAGAAAACAGAAAAATGGCAGGAGGGAAATAAAGATAGAAATATAGAGAGAACAAGAGAGCAAGAAAATGCAATGGCGTGAGTATGTAAAGCAGAGTTCTGAAAATGGGGAGTTGAGAGGCTCTGACACTGGTTGGGGGGTGTTTGACCTCCGTTAAACCCGCCTAGTCCAGCTAAGCCCACGTAACAACACTAATGCTTCCGTCCCTCTTCCACTTTTCCTTCTTTGTTTATTTTCTCTCTCTCTCTTTATGAATATAACAATGCAGGTGTTCACTGTAATAAGTAGAAGAAGACTGGTTGGCAATTTTATTGTTCTACCAAATACCAATCTTCTACCTGTAACCCATGAATGAGAGGCAGATTTTGCGTTTTAACTTACTGTGGAAGTAAAATTAGGATATTGAAAAATATATATTATGTACATTTAATACTGCTAAAAAGGTAGTCTCTTTTTATTATTTACGACTTAGTTGAATTATATTTAATATCTTTTTATTTTAAAAATTTTGCCTTGTTCGCTCACACGTACCAATGTATATTGTAAAAACTTTTTTAATTATATATATTTTTTCAATAAATTTAATTTTTCGTACGGCTGCTAAGTAAGTTTACTTTTAAAAGAGAAGATATATTGTAAAAAAATAATTTTATCAATAAAAATTAAATTTAAAAAATTACAATATATATTAAAATTTTGAAAAATTATATAATATTTTTAAAATAAATAAAATATCAAATTTAATTTAATTAAATATCATAAAAAGTCAATATAATTGACTTTATTTTTGTTCACGGGTTGCCACGTTTTAAACTTTCTGTGAAAACAAGTAAAATGAGGACAATATAACAGGAGTATTTTTTTTTTAGTCAAGTTTATTTTGAATATATTTATATATTTATTTTATAATTAATCAAATTTGTTTATCTAAGCGTTTCCATCAAATTGTGACATTTGTTTGGTTAACATGTCATTACATGAATTTATATTTTTAAAGAAAATTATTATTAGTATGATAAAATATGGTGAATGTCTGCTATCGCCATTTCTCTTAATTTTACCATTTTTTCCTTCAATCGAAAGAAAAAAAATAGAAATTTGAAGGCTTTTGTATCATATCTATATATAGGGATTGATGCCGTGTATTTAATTATTATGAATTGCAATCTAGTTTACTGAAATTAATGAATTATTATCCTTATATATCCTCTGTTGGGATTAGTGTTGTCAAGGGAAGTACTGGAAAAAAAAAAACGTAATGACATCATCAAGTTTGTGAGCATTTTCTGAATGAATCCTCAAACAAAACAAGAAAAGTAACACAAGAAGGGAAAGTTGACGAGGCAGCCATTGATAATGATGGCGGCAACTTCTGGTTTTGCTTGCCTAACACATAGGGAAATTGGTGAATAAAAATAAAATTCAGTACAACCTTTTTTATATTTTTATTGTTAGATTTCTTTAATTATAACATAATAAACATATAATTTTTTTAAAATAAATATATAATTTTTACAACTCAACGTCAGATGATTTTTTTATTAAAATTTTTTGCATAGATCATATTATTATTAAAGAAGTTAATAATAAAAATATATAAAAATATATTTTTAAGTTTTTTTTCTTAATGTACCAACACTATATAGACCAACTTAGTAATGAAATAATGTGTTTTACTTTTTTTCTTTTTCCTTTAAGTTCCTTTAAGTGTGAGTAATTGAATATTGCAATATTGGTATACACGTGATAAATTAATATTATACATTTATTTTTTGTTCATTTTAGCTTGAGCTGATCTTTGAATTTGGAATTGTAGCAAGAGTTAATCAAAGTCCATTGGTTTAAAGAGGTAAAGGTAGAATGTGATATGCCCATTAGGATATAGATACATATGTACATATACATATACATATACATATATATATATATATATATATAATTTTTGTAGAAAGATGAAACCATCACCTAACACTTTTTTTTAATGTCTTCAAAGAATTTAAGAAAAATTATAATTTATGATCCCAAAATAAAAATATTTATATTAAAAAATTTTAAATTTTAAATTTATTTTAATGGACTCTATGATTAAAATTTTAAATTTTACAAAAAAAAATTACAATTTAAAATTCAAGTTGAAATTTTTTGTTTTAAGTCCTTTAAAATAATTTTAAATTTTAAAGTTTTCAATATAAATATCTTTAATTTAAAATTTAAAATTATAATTTTTAAAGCACTTTTCCTTCTCTAGAAAAATGAAATTAGGAAACAGATCTATTGCCCTTTTAGATGACAATGCAAGTGTAATTCTTAAAAAAACATCATTTGTTATGATAATATTGTACTGTCACAACAAAAATGTTTAAAATAAAAGGGAACAGATCCTTTGTTTGCAAGATACAACCAACGGTGTTGTGCTTTGACCACAGAAGACGTGGCCCTGTAAATTTTATATTAGACCAAAAAAAGATTCAAGCTTGAAAATGCACGCCACAAGTATATTATTTAAATATTTAAAAATTAATAATTTCATATCTTGATAAATCATTAAAATTATAATTTATTAAGATTTCTTTTTAATTTTAAAAGAGTTTATTGTAAAAAAATTCGATAATTTTTACATAAGATAAAATTCAAAATTAGGTAATTGATCTAATTATATACTTATAATAGTATTAGAGAGTGAGCCTACTATGATTGATAAATTCAATAAAACAGAAATAATTGAAGTACAAGACAATCATGAGGGGAGACTGGCGAGTCAACGCGCATTTAGCAGCCAAAGCCTTGGTTTTGTGGATTCCTCAGCATTCCACGTCCAAGACTAGCGTTCCGTTTGTTTGGACTTTTGAGAGGAAATAAAATTATTTTTAAAAAACTGTTATTGTTTGTTTGATTAGAAACGATTTTTACAGAATATTTTAATTTGTGCTAAACTTATTCCATATGAAATTGGATAATAATGTAATTATAGTCTATATTGTTGGTAAAAAAAAATGTTAGTCTATATTAGGTAACAATGGTAGCAGTGAGTTCAAGTCTAAGGGGTAAAGTGAAAGTAAAATAATTTGCTTATTTATTTTTTTTAAATGTCTTTCTTAAAAATTTGAAGTAAAATTTAGATTGGTAGAAAATTTTATCTCCGTTACCTTCGTGGCAAAATAATTTTTTTTTAATTTTTTTTAATTCTATAAAAAATTTTAATTTGTGTCCAAACGGCTCCCGTGATAAGTATTAACAATGATGTTGGCTTATAATAGATCATAATGGTTGTAGTAAGTTTAAAGCAATAGACTAAATCAAAAATAAAAATAATTTTATACTTAATTTTTTTACAAAAAAATCCTATTTAAACAAACTAAAGTAAAGTTTAAATTGATGGAAAAAAATTCCTTTTGACAAAATAAGCACAAAATTCTTTTATCAACAAATCTTTCGAGGAAATAAACGGAGCTAGTATTAATATGGGCAAAGAGATATGAAGAAGCGGCCAACTTATGGTCACTAAAATCTAAAATCCTTAGTATTGCATTTGTTTCAAATTTAACACCTTAAATGTTAAAAGAAATAATTAAGTATACATACTGTATTACGTAGTTATATATAAATAAATAAATATTTATTAGAGCAAGTGATGCAAAAAGTGAGACTCACCAGATATCAATATTAATGAATTTTCATTGATTTATTATATATATAAATGGTACTATATATATAGTCAAATGTAAAATTTGCAATTTTTTGTAAAACTTTCAATTAAATTTCCTAAACCTAGGTTGTGAAATTATTAAGGATGGGGAATGGCTATAGTAAGACAAAAAAGACTCTTAGAGAGAGAGAGAGAGAGAGAGAGAGAGAGAGAGAGAGAGTTGTATTCCTAAGAGGATAAGGTATTTCAATAAGAGTGACAAAATCAATTTTGTAACTTTTGTAATTGATTATAAACAATGTAGATGATGTTATGTGTACAATGACAGGGGCCTCCTTTATATTCCCAAGGAATCTAACCTAATTAATCATAACTCCGAATCAAGTCAGCATGTTTTCCTTGGTAGAGCCACAATGCTTTTGCCAAGTTTAAATTAATTTGTCATAAATTATAATCCCTTGGCAATTTGTTATTTTAATACATTGTATGTTGCTTAATGGGATATAAGGCTGCGTGATAGTAAGATCTATAGGTCATGGTAATAATGTTAACCAAGTTATTTTGATCCTATAAAACACCTATAATATTTACTATTACATCCACTCTCCACTTGTTAGGTTATAAGTTGAGGGGACTTATAAAAAAGTGTTCAAAATTTTAAAATTTGCAAATTCTATAAGATTTATTTCATTACCCCTCTCTCTCTCTCTCTCTCTCTCTCTCTCTCTCTCTCTCTCTCTCGCTCTCTCTCTCTCTCTCTCTTTATACCCCTATGTGTACCTAAGGTGGTTTTCCTTCAAAGTTAGCCAAAGCTTATCTCCCTCTAAAATTATCCAAATTTTGTTCTTCCTTTAAGTTAACCAAAATTATGAAGAATACTTTGATGTTTTGTATTTACTTCAAGAAATAACTACCATGTCCATATGTTGTGACTTTTGGTTGGTTATCATACCATGGTGTATGGATGGTTTCTTTCTAAAGGTTTCTTAAACTTCACTTTTTTTTTATTGATTCTTCATTTTCTATTGAATGTCTTTTTATCTCTTTCATGCTTTGTTGTCTTTAGGATTCTTTGTTCTTCACTTGCTATGCATCTTTTGATTCTCTTTATACTTTCATTTGTATGCTTTCATGACTATAATAAAGAGTCAATCATAAGCTTTTGGGCCAACATTATATATTGCTAATTTCATGAGTAATTTGACAAAGGTAGACTATTGTAGATTGTTGTAAGACTATCATGTTACTTTGGACATTGTTATCAGTTTTTCCACTAACTAGTGCACCATTTGTGATGTGGGTAGTGATGTGGCAAGTTTGAGACTATATGAAAAGGCTCTTTGTGTGGGTATAAGCTTTTTGCTAAATCAATAGATCAATGGGTATATCTTGGGCTTCATTATACTTTATTAATTCATTATGGTGTTGCCATCTTTTACACTATTTTGCCACAGGGGTGTTCATAGGCTGGCCAAGCAAAGTTTTGACCTAATTCGATGCCCGACCTAAATTTAAACGAGCTTAAAAAATAAAGCACATTGCCCCGACTCAACCCGACTTGATTTAATACTAGGTAGGACTAAGTTAATATCGAACAACTCATTATTTTTTAAAAATTTATTATAAAATTTATAAAATGATAAAAAAATTTATATAAATCTTTATAAAATTATATTTTATCCTTAAAAATTAAAACGTTAATATAAATTTTTATTAAAAAATAATTTTTTAATTTTTTTTTGGACTTAGCTAGGCTAATGTCCTTTAGGGCTAACTCATATTTATTATTCAAATTATAAAATAACTTAAAAAAATTATATAAATTTTTAAAAAATTATATTTTAATATAAATCTTCATTCAAAAATATTTTTTAAAAAATAAATTTATTTATTTTTTGTTAGATTGAGCCAATATAGTCATAAAGGTCAACCCAGTGCCTAACCTAACCTTAATTTTTTTTTTTTAGCACTCGACTTAACCTAACCCAATTTTTCTAAGCAAAGCTTGGCTTATCAGGCCTTCAGGTTAGTGAACACGTCTATTCTACTATTTCCTTGATGTTATAGAGTTTTTTTGCTTAATAGGGGCATCTTTTTGCTTGTAACTAGGTTAGACATGATCTTTTTAAGAATGAATTCACGAGGTTTGTGAGGTAAGCCAAGCAATAATTATATATTTGAGACATAAAGCTTGGAGCTAGTTGCAACAATAAATCTTGATTGGTTATCTTTACCTAAAGCATATTAAGCTTTGTCTTCAATTCTTGCCTAGTATATGCTTTTGACTTTAAGTGAAGCTAACTACTTAAACTAATTCAAAATATTGATGTTTTTGCAATGCCAAATAAAAGCATTTTGTTGGAAACATGGGGGAGGAAGCCATCTTTGTAGGTTTTATTGTTAACCTTAAACTCAATAGCATATTATAAACTTAAAAAAATAGAAAAAAATAAAAAGGATAATTAAATAGTCAAGTAATTTATAATTACTAGATTTGTATATAGTAATAAATTTATGTAATGTAAGAAATCCATTATTATTCGTATGACATTTTAATGTGCAATTATTATATTACATTATTTATAGATTGTTCAATAATATTAAATTTATTCATTTAACTTTATATGTATCATTTGAGCTCATAATATAATATTTATTAATTGGACAAAGTTAGCAAATTTTCAATCACTAATCACTATTCATAAAAAGAAAAAAAGACAAATATTGTATTGTGAACTTCAATGATATGGGATTGAATCTTCGCATGTTCATACAAGAATATGAGAGATCCTGTGTAACAAACAGTAGTTGTCCATTTCTTCTAATGTGATCTAATGAACATAAATGTGTCACATCACATATTTCATCTTTTGTTTTTCTTCACTAGATTCTACAAAGCATTGTCTTAGTCATCTAATTAATCCAGCATTCCAAAGTAAGCCACGTAGCCTTCATCTCTATGGACAACATTGTGTTTTGGCATTCATTTCATTATATGTGATGGCGATGCCAATTTCTCCCACTCACCTTCACCTATAGTCCCTGTTGACATGTTCATTCCTATATTATTAACAAGTGCAATAGCTATTTCAAAGGAACGCTCAAACTATCACACCTAAAGCTTTCAAGAATATCAAAGCAGCCATTGTAAATAATGAGATGGAGCACAAAATGCCAAAAAGAAAGCAATTCCTAGTAAAGCTATTAGGCAAACATGCAAAGACCTTTAGCTAGCAGATTGGTCAAAGAATGACTAGAAACTATTTTATGTCAATTTGGAATGAGATAAACAATGATGCTATTTGATTATTACTCTTTTATTGTTTTATGTGGAATGTTATTCTTAGCTGGTTACTCTTTGGCAGCATTTCTAAAACACATAAAAGAGGTGAATGTTTATATTAGTATTTAAATTTCTAGCTTTAAAATTTTGTTATGGATAAGGAGATATCTTTATGATCCATAATCAGGAGCCAATAACTTATATTAGTGTTCAATATTAATTTCAGAGAAAATAAGACAAGAGAAAGAAGTTTAATTGAATGAATTTGTATGTATATTCTATTGAGTTTTAGCAAGACTAAATATATAATTATACAAGAAACTAAACTTACAATATCAAATAACTTAACCTAATCAACTTAAAATCAAAGAGTAAGGGTAAAGTCAAAGGTCAAGGTAATCAAATAGGAAAGAATGCAAATGAGAAAAATAAATTACAACTAATATAAATAAATATTGACACCCTTATTTAAACTTAAGATGAAAGAGAAGAGAGTAGTTTAAGTTTATCCATCAAAGTTCAAAAGCGGCCTAGATAATATGACTTGGTGAATAAGTTAGCTTGATGCTCTAAGGTACCAAAAAAAAGCTTGGTATGACTTGGTGAATAAGTAACATGCTATTGAATGAAATGACAATCTATCTTTATATGTTTGGTATGCTAATAGAAAACATCATTGTGAGCAATTTAAATAGTATTGGAATTGTCACAATAAGGTTTAGTATAAGAGGTATAAAAAAGGCCCAAATTAATAAGTAACCATTGAAGAGAAAGAATCTTAAAAGTAGTATCTGTAAGGGCATGATATTCAATTTTAGTACTAGAACAAGTTGTCAATATTTATTTTTTACTATGCTAAGAGACAAGAAATTCATTAAAAAAAAAATGCAACAACCAGTAGTACAGTGGTGATCAATAAGATCACCACCCCAATCAATGTCAGAGGAAGCCCATAAAGTAAGAGAGGAATTGGTAGAGAAATAAAAATCATAAAATAAGGTATCGTTAACATATTGAAGGATGCAAAGGACAATTATATAGTCATTGGTACAAGATACCATTATAAACTGACTAATGATGTAAATGGCATAAGTAATGTCTAGATGGGTGATAGTGAAATAGATGAAACTATCATCTAATTGACAATAAAAAGTAAGGTCTTCCAAAAAGGTGTCATCTTGAGGAGTAAACTTAATGCTGGGTTGAAGATAAGTAGATTCAATTTTACTATTAGATAGATGAGAACAACAAAGCAAATAAAAGGCATATTTAACCTGAGAAAGAGATATACTATCATCAAAGGAGAGTACTTCAAAACCTAATAAATAATTTAAGTCGCCAACATCTTTCATTTAAAAGTTATGACTAAGAAAATGTTTGAGTTTTGTAATGCCCATGATCAATCATGTGAAGGAGAAGTCAAGCCCACTGATAGTGGAGCTAAATTAGCAAACTAAGCCAAAGGGGCTTAATTGAGACCATAAATAACACAATGAAGTTTGCATACTTTGTTGGTTAGATAAGCAGACCCATAAGAGGAATGCATATAAATCTCTTCTTTTAAATTGTTATTAAGAAAAGCATTTTTAACATCTATTTAATAAAAGGGCCATCATTGACTACAACAATGGCCAGAATACTGCAAATAGAAGTAATATGGACAACAAGAGCAAATGTTTCTTCATAGTCAATGACATATTCCTAAGTGAAACCTTTAGTAACCAAACATGTTTTATATCTTTCCATAAAACCATTAGAATAAGTTTTGATTTTATAGATACATTTGCAATTGATGAGACCTTATCAAAAGAAAGATTAACCAAGTCTCAAGTGTGAGTTTTCTCCTAGGCTTGTAACTGATCTTAAGTTGCTTGTTGCCAAAGAGGGTCACTATAAGGTTCTTTATAAGACTAAGGTTCATGCATAAGAACTATAGTAGAAAAACAATGATAGTCACAAAGATAATAAGGAAGAGTTTTTACTTAGGTAGGTTGATTGGATGAGAAAGGCATGTTAGGAGCAAGATTAATAAGGGTGAAAGCATCATAGGAAAGGAGCGTATCCTCAAAAGTGCTTGGAAGCTCTTTAGAAGACTCAGTATATGGGTCACTAGGAAAAAGGCCAATAAAAGAATTAATGAAAATAAGGGATGAAGTAGAAGGAATGAAAGGGAACTGAGATAATAAGTGAAGCATAACATGCTCCCAAAATAATGGGAAATGTGAATGCATTGAGAAAGAAGATCCCAACAACAATATCCATGATGCTCGATGGCATAAAGTAGGAAACAACAAAGACAAGTACGAGCTTGCAATTTAGTATACTTATAAGGAGGAAGAAGAACAAAACAAGTACAACTAAATACTTTAATGACAATATAATTTTGAAAAGTGTCATAAAGACGCTTAAAAAGAAAAATATTCTTAATGAAAAAGAAAAAACATAATTGATAGCATAAATAGCAGTAATAGTAGCGTCACCTTAAAAGCACTTAGAAAAGAATAAAAAAAAAAGATAAAGAAGGCACAAAGTAAAAAGTGATAGTACTTTCTTTTCGCAGGATTATTTTATTGGGATATATAAGGACATGAATACTGAGAAAAAGTACACTACTTTGCTAGAGAATTAAGAAGTTTAAAGTCATGATATTTCATGGCATTATTATAATAAAAAATTTTAATAGGTTTTTTAGAAAACTAAATATACATTATAATAGCAAAAGTGAGAGAAATTTGAGGAATTCAAAGCGATTTTTCATTATATATATCTAAATAAACCTAGAATAATCATAAATAAATAACACAAAATATTGAGAACCATCCATAGAAGGAGTAGGGGAAGAACCCCAAACATTATAATAAACTAAGTCAAAAAGGGAATCTGAAATAAAAATATTTTTATTAAATGACAATGCAGGTAATGTAATAACTTATCTGTAATAGTGCCTAAAAACCATTAGAAATTTAATAGTACAATTTATAAGAGAAGTATAACCAAGGTGTTGATGTCACAAATCTATTGGAGAAGAGGTGGAAGCAACACACAATTTGGAGCAAATGAAAGATAGAAGGTGCAAGTAAGTAAGTTCAAATAGTCTTCCAACCTTATGCTTAGTTCTAATGATTTGTCTAATTTATGGATCTTTTACACAACAACCAAGAGGAGAAAAGATAAGTTCATAGCCATGATCACATACTTGCCCAACAGAAATGAAATTGAAATTAATCATGAGGACAAGGTATGTATCATGTAAAGACATAGAAGGCAAAGAAACAAAACCAGCATGGCTAATAGACATAAACAAACCATCAGTAATATGCATAAACTAAGTAGTAGGGATAAAAGATAAGGAATAAAAGAATTTATATTAAGGTGTCATATAATTGTAATAGTAGAATTTAAGGAACCAAGGAAAGATACTTGATGGAACAAAAGAATTTGTATTAAGGTGTCATATAATTGTAATAAGTAGAATTTAAGGAACCAAGGAAAGATACCTGATAGAGTAGTTAAAGCAATATGTATATTAAAGATACTAGAAAGAAGCTATTTAAGAATAGTTTCAAGATCACCAGAGAGAGATGGTTGAATGGAGGATGAAGTAGGTATCTCATTGGCAGCAACAATAGTGATAGAGAGAGCAAACTTAGGAAACTATTTAGGACACGAATGATTCTTACTTTGATTAGTTCTATGGGGACAAGTATGACATTTCTTAATAAAATGCCTTGTGTTTTTACAATATCGACAAGTTAAAGATAGATAGTTTATAATTATATAACTTTTCCTTTTACAAGTGTGACATTCGATCTATGGGGCACTAAAAAAATGAGTTAATTATAGACATTGATGATAGAGTGTGAAATTTTTCTTGGTCACGGTAAAAACCATTTTAGTGTTATGCTTTAAAAGTCATAGCCAAGTTTTTTAAGATTTCCATCGAGAAAGTACATCTTCAAAGTGGATAAGGTACTTTAAGGCAACAAGGAAGCTAGAATAGGTTTATAGTCATTAGTTAAGGCCATTAAAAATTAAATTAATATCAAGCAATAATGATATACAACATATGTAGTGGCATTAACATTGCATTATAATGATGGTTTAAAACATGCTAGTTGATCCCAGATAGATTTCATCTTGGCCAAGAATTCATAAACAGGTTTCTCTTACTTTTGTTTCAAAGTGTTAAGATCTTTTAAGAGTTGAAATTGATTTGATAGATCAGAAGGGATATAACAACCTACAAGGTGATCCCATACATTTTTGGCAGTCTCATAACATCCAAATTGCTAGTGAATACTAATGATGGAAGTGTTTCTAAACCATGTGATAATTTGATAATTTTTACTATCTCAATCTTTTAATTGATCAGCATATTTCTCTTAAGTTTTAATTTCTCCTTAGACAGGATACTTAATATTACCAATTACATATCGCTAGAGTTTATGATCTTTAAGAAAACCATGCATTCCTTTTAACCAAAGGCCATAATTAAATCCATTAATTGAAATAAGTTGTATAAGATCAAACTTTTCCATAATGTTAAAATAACAAAAATAAGATAATATAGATGGATTTTGTAAAAATAGATCGTGAAAATAGAAAGATCTTACATAAAGACCTGAAAAACTAGCCTAACTCGATCAAGAACTAGTTTGAATGGGGGTGATCCAGATTGCTAAAGAAGCTACTAGTTTACAAGACTCATTTCTAGCAGCTAGTATTATAGTGGTCCATGATAACACACATGTTGGCAAACAAGCCTAAAATTTAAATGGTGATGTCACAAAAGGTAGTTGGAGATGATGATATGGCATGTGGCACTCAAAAAGACCTCTAGGGTAAATAACTGAAGCAAGTAAAAGCAGGCACTACAATTGGAATAAAATTGCAAGGCTAGGAGCGAAAATTGTCTAATTGGAATGGTTCTCGAAGGGATACATTATCAAATATTGGAGAGAAACTTTGATACTGTATTAGTTTCAAAGAAAATGAGACAAGAGAAAAAGTTCACTAAAAAAACTTGTTTGTATATTCTATTAAATTTTTACAAGATTAAATATACAAATATACAAGAGACTAAACTTATAATAGGAAATAACTTAACCTCATCAACTTGAAATTAAGGGATCAGGCTCTGTCAAGGGTCAGCTTAATCAAATAAAAAATAATGTAAACTAGAAAAATAAATTACAATTAATAAAAATTAATAATTAACATTCAAAATGCAACTTATGATCTTTATTTTGTTTCATTGTCTCCACTTATTCTTTTATTTTGTTTTATATGGATGCTATGCAAAAATTTCATCTTTCCTTTTTAAAGTTTAATTTAATCCCCTAAGTTTGTCTTATGTATAATAAATTAGGACACAAGTTGTAGACTATCTCATGATTAAAGATTGTAATTTGAAAGTGTTTCAGCTTGAAGAGTGAGAATAATAAATTAGATAGCTAAAGCACGAATCATTTAATCCTAGAGCCCATAACTAATATAACACATTACTGATTAGACAATGTCCAACATTCAAGTTAGATTCAATAACCCAATAATCAAAATTAAAGCCTTTCTCTCACCATAAATGTTCATAATATCAGCAAGAGCTAGCCTATGTTTTTATAGGAGACATTAATAAATAAAGATAAGCCATATCATATCAAGGATGAGATAGCTCAAATTTAGTTCCAGAAAGAAACACTTCTCAAGATCTTGAAGAAAAAGAGCTCAAGTTCATGTGGATTAACTTCGTTCAATTTGAATATCAAAAGAGGAAAAAAAAAATTAAATGAAATATGCCAATCAATCTAAACAGAAGAGATCAAGCTCTTTTACTGTGAACACATGAGCTACAGTAATCATGTGGTGAGTATATTATACAAATGTATGCCTCATAGAATTTGGAAAAAAAGAAAAAGAAAAAGAAACATGCAACATGGCACACCTATGTCCATTGGATCGCACTAGAGGCAATGGATGATTGCTATTTGCTACACAGGACTTCTCTTATTGTTACATGAACAAGAGAGAATTTGCATTTCGATGATAGGTAAATTTAAATAAATAAATTTGATAATATTAAATAATATACAAATAACATAGTATAATAATTATATTTAAAAAATTATTATTCTTATATATATATATATAAAAGAAACATAACATTTAATGAGAGAAACTAACCAAAACTTACATAATATTATTGGTTAGGAGGGAAGGAGGGGATATGGTGTGGATAAAACAATTTTCATCATTAGGGCATTAATCTAATGTAGGTATAAGAGTGAGTGAGATTACAAAATCAATGAGACACATTACAAAATAATAATAATAATAATAATAATAATAATAATAATAATAATATAATATTATTATTATTATTATTATTATTATTATTATTATTATTATTATTATTATTATTATTATCAGCCACCCCTTAATTTCAAGTACCATACTTTATAATATATAACAGATCTAGATGGGATCTCGTTACTCATTACTTTTTTGCCACTAAATGATCTCAATTAGCTGCAAATAAGGATTAATTCAATTAGTAAACATAAATTTTGTTGATGTAAAAGATTTTGAATTAAATATACTTATTAATTTCAGTATATGCTATTTTAAATTGGACAACTTATCTAAAGCTTAAATTTTTTTACTCTACCAAAATTAAAATTATCTTTATTAGGTGTATGAAAAAAAATTTAACCATACTTAGTTTATTACAAAGCATAGACTAATCCCATGGCTTGTTTTGTAATAATAAAGAAAAGGGAAAATGAATCTGAATCCGTTGTCTATCTACATTTGGTAGGTAGAGGTAGAAAGCTTGAGAGAAATAGAAAATTCTCTTTTATGGCATTTTACTACACTGTAAAGTGGGAAAATAAGAAAGTTTGGAGCCAAAATAATGGAATGTCCATGTTGCCCTTGGTGATGGTAAAACGTGCATTTCTTCTATTTGCATTATTCACCTTGCTTTCTAAATTTATCATTTTCAGAGATCTTAATCTCTATATTGGCATTTGCGAGTTGTTGAATCTCACTATGGTCACCTCTTACACATTTAATAGAAGTTTCTTAGGTCTACCATTATAAACATCATATGCAACCCTTTTTATGCATGTAACTTTTGCTTTAAAACCTTACATGTGGTAGAGATAAAGAGAAAGAAAGGAGAAGCGAGTGCAAGAGTGAGATAACTCAAGTATACACTATTTTAAACTAGACAACTTATCTAAAGCTTAAATATCTTATACTTTACCAAAAATAAAATTATTTTCATTAGCTATAAAATTTTAACTATACCTAGTTTACTACAAAGCATAGACTAATCCTTTGACCTGTTTTGTTAGAATAAGAGAAACGGAAATTGAAGCTAAATCTATTGTCCATCTGCATGTGGTAGGTAAAAAGCTTGAGAGAAACAAAAAGTTATCTTCCGTGGCATTTTATTGCACTATAGAGTAGGAAAAGAAGAAAGTTTGAAGCCAAAATTGTGAAATGTCCATGTTGCCCCTGGTGATGACAAAACATGCCTTTCTTCTATTTACATTATTCACCTTGCTTTCTAAGTCTATCATTTTTAGATATGCTAATCTCCTTGTTAGCATTTGCAAGTTGTTGAATCTCATTTTAGTTGCTTGTTGTACATTTGACAAAAGTTCATTGGCTCTACTATTATAAATGTCGTTTATGACCTTTTTGATGCATGTGACTTCTGCTTTGGAACCTTACTCATGGGGAGAGAGAAAGAGAGAGAGAGAAAGTAAGTGTGACATTGAGATAACTTAAGTATACAATATTTTATATTGGACAACTTATCTAAAGTTTAAATATTTTTTGCTCTACCAAAATAACATTATCTTCATTAGCTAAGCTTAAATATTTTTCACGCTACCAAAATAAAAATATCTTCATTAGCTATAAGAGAAAATTTTGACCATACTTAGTTTACTACAAAGTATAGGCTAATCCTATGGCCTATTTTTTAAAATAAGGGAAAGGGAAAATGAAGTTAAATCAATTGTCCATATGCATTTGGTAGGCTTCAAAAAGTGAGATAAACTAATGGTGAGAACAAAATAACCTAATCATGGTTCATAACATTAGCTTTGGGTTAACACTTTAAATAAGCTTCAAACAATGTTTTATAAATTGAATATGTAACTAGATAAAATGAAATAAAGAGTCAAAATGGAAAGGCATTTACGTCCAAGGGTATTTCTTTCATACACTTAAATTTCCATTTTTATACTAGTTTCATTATACCAACAAACAAATAGAAAAGTATTCCATTTTTTTTTTCATGTTATATCAAATAAAAGTAATTCCTTTCCATTTCATTTAATATTCAATTTCCATCTCCATCAAAGGATTTTCTATTTACCAAATGGGCTTTAAAGTGTGATTTCTCATTTTGAGCATAAAAACAATATTGAGAAGTATTGTCTAAGAAATAAAGGTAGTTTGGAACAATAAAACTTCAAGATTTTTCTCATCATAATACTAAAAGATATATTAATATAAACATGTCAAAAGTGAATTTAACTAAAAATTTCATAAACATATAATTTATTTTGGCATTAATTTAATGTATACATATTTTTATTATTTATTTTAGAATATCCTCAAACTTTATTCAAACTATAATCTATGTAATTTTAAAGTTGCACAATTCTATATCGGTGATTGGTCTAGTCTATTTAGAGTTTTATTATTAAAATATTTTTCAAACAAAATCACATTTTGTATTAAAAAAAGAGATTATCTATTTTTCTTAACTGAGATATACTTTCTCATATTAACCCTGCATTGAACTCAAACCCATACATATATATATTTAAATAGACTAAATGTACCTTTATATATATATATATATATATATATGGATGAATGTATCTATACCCTCCAGTTATATGCTTGCACTGAGGTAATGATATTTAAACTGTTTCCTCGTTACCTGAAAGAGTTGAAGTCGCATTAAGAATTTAGGGTAATCACCTAGACAACAAATCAAGATTCCATCACTTTTAAAGAAACGTGGGTTCTCTCTTCCTCACCCCCCCCCCCCCCCCCCACAAAAAAAAAAGCCCATAATTACAAATTGTTTTCCAAACTTTAAAATCCGTTGGAATACTTCATTAAGATTCATTAGACACTTTTGAATACTATATCAGAATGAAGCTTGTGTTCCTCGAGAATGCAGCTAGTTGGTGGCACGCAAGTGAGTTGAGGCGTACATGATTAGTGTTCATGAGTTGGCTAACACAATTTTTGAATTTTTTTTTGGGTTGGAAAAGAGCATTACTATAATTTATTTAAAAAAAAGGTAATGAGAATCTAACCTTTAATAATAAATATTCTAACAAAAAAACTTATACTCCCACTAGTTATCAACAATCTTAAAATATGTGATAGTATGTATATAGTTCAGTTTACACTAATTAATCAATGTTTTGCCACAACCAAAAAATATGATAATGCTATATTAGCATTCGTCGATTTTCAAATTACGAGTAGAGGCATTTTTATTTTGATAATAGATTATTGGTAAGTAGGTTAATAATTACATTAATACCAATTTCAATTTCAATTTTAATTTCTTTTTCTATTTCTATTTTTATGAAAATTATTTCTAAATACCAAACACAGCATTAGACCATAATTACGTTGATGCGTATAAGGTCTCCAAACTGTACTTTTAATTTGACCATCATCACATCATTATTGTCATCATCCTTCAAGCTTAAACAATTTCCCAATAATTATATAATCTTGTTGACGAGTATAATTGTTGTCCCACTAACAGGAAAACAATACTAGAATAAACTACGATCATTAGATTGAACAGTTCTTTTGTTTGGTAAGAAAATGATAGGAAATAAAAAAGATATAACAATTTTATTTTATTATTTTCCATGTTATAATTTTCATAGGTTGAGTTGTCACGCAAAAAAGAAAAAAACTGTTTTTGAGCTAGCTTCTGGAATCCGTTTATTAGATTTGAAATGAAGAAGAGCAATGAATTGTTCAAAGAAGTATTTTTTTATTAAAAAAAAGATAATTTTCCAATCATATAAGATGGATTGAATTGGTTAAACATATAAACATACAATTAAACAAAAAAAAAAAAACTAACCTAAAGTCTCGTTGGCAAGTATAATTGTTGTCTCATTATCAGCAAAACAATACAACACTAGACTAGGATCTTTAGATTGAATAATTCTTTTGTTTGGTAAGAAAAGGATGGGATATAAAAAGATATAACAATTTTATTTTATAATTTTCCATCTTAATTTTTATAGTTTGAATTGTCACGCCAAAAAAAAAAAAGAACTGTTTTCATCGAGCTTCTGGAATCCGTTTATTGGATTTCAAATGATGAAGAGCAATGAATTGTTCAAAGAAGTATTTTTTTATAAAAAAAAAGAGAAAAAAAAAGATAATTTTCCGATCATATAAATTGATTGAATTTGGAAAATTACGAGAGGTAGAGTATGCGGATATGTTTATCTAATGGGCAATGCTACATAGAGTTTAATTTTTTTAGAAGATTAAATTTTGTTTATCCATGTAAAAAAATTATACATATAATAGTACATTAACTTTCCAAAAAATTAATCTTTGCAAAATCCAAAATTATAGCTGAGAATTTTAATTTAAATATATTTATATTAAAAAATTATTTTAAAAAATTCAAAAAAATAAAAATTTAAAATATATAAGAAAAAATTATAATTTATGATCTAAAATTTGAAGTTTTTATTCTTAAATTCTTTATAATAATTTTAAAATTTTAAAATTTTTAATATAAATATTTTTAATTTAAACTCCCCACCTTATATCAATTTATCATATTAAAGTTACATGCATTGAATGTTGAATGTTCAACCTCATCTATTGAGAAGCCGATTACTTTGACTTTTGTCATCTAGGCATTAGGGGCAGGGAACTCCCTCGAATTGTGACTCCTTGTCCATCAAAATTCAACAACCCTAGTAACACTTTCATAATTTAATGCTATTTATGACTCTCCCAAGAAGTTGAAAATTAAATATAAGCTATAAAAATGACAAACTTAACAGCATATACTTAAATAATCATTTAAATTTTATTATCTTTAATCTTAAAGAGTTGGCCTATTCATGTACTTGATGTATAGTCACAAAATTTTAAATGTAACCCTGCTAATTTTTGAAGGTTAGGTCACAAGTATTTCTCTGTGAATATCCTAGATACATACATTTTTTAAGTATACACAATTTGATCTAACTATTATTTGACTACAATATCAAAAAGTGAATTATATTAATTTTTCTTAAAATTTAATTAAATTATACTTAATACACCTCTTGTTTTAAAAAATAACATTTGGCTTCCTCCAATTTATTTTTTTAATTAATGAAGTGAACTTTTTACACAATGTACACTTCTTCCAAAGATAAAATTATTTAATTATTTTTATTATATTAAGAATAAAATTAAAATATTATATTAGAGTTTAACACTAAATTAATTGCTTTTATTATCATAACAAAAATAAAAAGAAAATTTTATATTGCGTAAAAAATTAACTTCAGCTAAGAATAAATTAGGAGAAGTTTCACCAATATATATTCAAAATATTAGTTGGATATAATTTTTGTTTTCAAAAGATATCAATGTAATTTAACCAAAAGTCAAGGTAATTAGAGTAATTTACTAAAAAAGGGGGAAAATTGTCCTAAATTTATAAACCCTTACACAGTACATAAATTTAAGAGTAAATTATATGAACTACCCTTTAATTTATTGAAGTTATATGAACTTCTTTTTTATTTTTAAAATGAATACAAACTTTACTCAAAATAAAAAGTTACATTACACTTTATTTTAATCTTTAATTTTTTTATTAAAATATCATTCGTTAATCTAAATACATTTTTTGTTAAATTTAATAAAAATAAAATATGCTTCTTTATTTTTATTTGTGTATATTTATATAAAATATATATTTGTATATCTAGATTAATAAAAAGTACTTTAATGAAAAAAAGTTAAAATTAAACTAAAATATATATTTTTTAAATAAAAAAATTAGAATTTCAACAAAACACACCATTCATCTGTATAATTCACTTTAAATGTAAAAACTCTTTCTGGTGATTGAAGGCATAGCCATTAGTCAGGTCAATATTTAAAACATCATCCTCTTCCATAGTCCACAGAAGAGAGATGCATGATCCAAATTATCACTACGAGTTGACCATGGGCCTAAGCCCATAAACCTTAAAACCAGTAGATAATTTCAAACACAGTAGCTTTCTACCATAAAAAAATAAGTAAATAATTAGTAAGTAATCCGTACTGTACATGAGGTTTTTTTTTATGGACTCCAACATATATATATATATATATATATAGATAGATAGATAGAGCACACACTCTCTCTCTCAAAGCCTCTAAGGATATATTATGTTATTTGAATCATGATGCTTGCTAAAAAGAAATTGAATACAAAAAGGTAAGAGATATTATTTTCAAAACAGATAGTTGTAATGTTTATTTTTATTTTCTTGAGGAAGATTCTTAACATTCTTGCTGTAAAACTTGTTTCTTCAACTGTCCATCAATTTTTTTTTTTTAAAAGCTAATCATATTCAGGATTTTTTTTCCTTTTCAGAAATGATTAGACTAACGGATAATTTATTATATTTTTGTTATTATATTTTTTAATAAAATTATAATATGCACAAAATATTCTTAAAAAAATCTAATCATATAGTTATAAAAATTATTCACTTATTATATTTTAATTAAAAACTTTAATAATAAAAATATATAAAATTACATATAAATTTGTTTCCTTCCAAAAATATCTCTTGACAGATTATCTTACGTATATAAATCACACCCGTGCTTCGCATTTTTTGACTACGCAAGGTCAACAATACACCATTGCTAATAAGGTAATTAATTAATGTAAAACAAAAATAGTCTTTTTTTTCTTGGGCCAAAAATGTAGGTTTGGGCTGGATTTGAAATGAGTTTGTGGGCTTGAAAATGTGAATCGCAAAAGCCCATTTAACAAATTAATTTGGCCTTTATTTGCCTTGTGTGAACAAATACAAATCTATCAGTGATTCTATAATCATTTCGATAAGCATATAAAAGTACTGATAGATTTGACACTTTTTATTTCATTATTATTCATTAAATCATAAAATTGATAAAAAACAGCGAAGGACGGTGATAATTAAATGACAGCGTTTGTGTGACAACAAAATAAAAGTAAATCCAAACAGAGAGAGAGGAATTTCATATTGACAAGCAACTATCAAAAGATTGGATTTATACACTTTTTCAAAAGCAAAAATCAAAATTCCAAAGTGCAAAGCGGAGATGCAAGGGATATTAATTCGAATTTATCATTTAAACAAAAATGACAATAACTAGATTAAGTTTTTTATTCTTTTCAGGTTTTGATTTTCTTCTTTATTAAAAGAAGGGCGGAGTTCAAACAAGAGGGGAATAAGGTAGAATAGAAATTATGTGAAGCGGCAGGGGCAAAATTGTACTTGAAGGAATAAGATTTTTTATGGGAAGAAGCGTCAGATATTTTGGAGTAAAATATCTGTTGGTTTCGCTATCGATGTCTCGAATCCACCGCAACAGTAGCATTGTCACGTAACTTTGGGACCCACCTCTGTCAATGCAGTTAAGCCCAGCTTTTTTTTTTTTAAGGCAGTAAAATAAAAAAAAATCCTGCTTTTTTTAATCTTACCTGTACTTCACACGTGCGTACTGCTTCCTCTTTCTCGCTCCGTTTGATTACTCCGCTTAAGCCTTCCCTTTTATTCACTAAATCTTTCACTTCACTTGATAAGGGAAAATATTTATGGCAAGCATTTAATGTTTAATTATGTTTTTATTAATAAAATTTTAATTAAAATATAATAAATATTTAATGTTTAATTATATAATTTTTACACATAAATGTGTGATTTCTCACTTAATTATATACTTATATTGCAATTGAAATTTTATATATTTATTATATTTTAATTAAAAATAATAATATAAATAATTTCATTTAAATTTATTCCTTTAATAAAAACAAATCAAAACATTTATTACGATATTATCATATATTTTAATGTTATCATACCAAATATTATTGGTATACGAACATGAATAGTTTTCTAGGTGCATAGTAACATAATTATACTTGATTTATAATTTATTTGACAAATTATTGATTACATTTTTTAAATCAAAATGACCTCTTTAAGTAATATTTGAGATTCTTTGATGTATTAAATCTAATTATAATGCAAAATGACATCATTTTAGAATAAAAAAATTTAGATAAATTTATATTATCAGTTAACATCATTTGAGATTCTATTTTTTTAAAAAAATTATTTTGATTAAAAAGTATTTAAATAACTAAATTAAGAAAATTTATTTCAAAGGCAATGATTTACTCTTGTCAAAAAGACAAATAATCCGAAATTGAGGATAGAGGCATGGCTAATACAAATTGGAGATGAATTAAACGGACTGCACTAATTCTTCGAGATAGTAATAGCTTAAATCTGTAACCAAACACCCACGCAGGCCCATCGACCGTTAATTTAACCCTGGTTAGTACACGCGCCGTATAGGACCCGGACTCCGTCCCCCTTAACTATAGTTAACAAATCCCCGGCTATATAACCAGCCTTGGGGTTCACAACTTTTCTTCGTGCTCTCTTCTGAGGTGGATTCTCGCTAATCCTCCTTCTCTTTCCTTCTTCCCATCTTCTGTTCCCATTTTCTAGGGTTTTTGCCCTCTCTTCTCTTCCTCAGATCTATGGCGTCTGCAGAAATTGAATACCGATGCTTTGTTGGTGGGCTCGCATGGGCCACCGATAACGACGCCCTCGAGAAGGCCTTTGCTCCCTATGGCGAGATCGTCGAATCGAAGGTCCGTTTGTTGCAGGGATCGGATCTGACACGATTCGGATTTGGATTTTCTGGATCCCATCTGATCTGTGTTCTCTGATTTGTTTGCGTTACTACTTGATCTATGATACTTGTGTTACTATCTTGATTCTTTTATTACTCACACCAATCGGTACGTTCATCTTCATCTTTGTGCCAAAGGCGAAGATCGATCGATTTTGATATTTTTTTATTTTTTTGTTTCGCTGGATCTGGTTTTTGATGTGCTTCATGCTGGATCTGATGCGATTGGTCGTCTGCTGTTACAGGTTATTAACGACCGTGAGACTGGTAGGTCAAGAGGTTTCGGCTTCGTGACCTTCAGCTCTGAGCAGGCTATGAGGGATGCGATCGAGGGGATGAATGGGCAGGATCTCGATGGCCGTAATATTACTGTGAACGAGGCTCAGTCCCGTGGTAGGGGTGGCGGCGGAGGTGGTGGATATGGAAGTGGCGGCGGTGGCGGATACGGTGGCGGTGGTTACAACCGTGGTGGAGGTGGATACGGAGGTGGAGGCCGCCGTGAAGGTGGATACAACCGTAACGGTGGCGGAGGCTACGGAGGTGGCGGCGGAGGTTATGGTGGTGGTTATGGCGGTGGACGTGATCGTGGATACGGTGATGGTGGATCTCGCTACTCCAGAGGTGGTGGTGCTTCTGAGGGAAGCTGGAGGAACTAGATGTTCTTAAATAGCGTTAGTATCAGTGGTTTGAGTTCGAGGGATGTGTGGGTTGGGTTGGGTTTACGATTCTGTTCTAGTGGTTACTTTTGGTTGTCCGAATGTTCTGGTTTCCGATATGGGTTCGTGTGTCTGTGATTCTCGTTTTTGACCTCTGAATTGTGTACTGGTTGTTTATAAACAATCGATCAGTAGTGTAGTCAGAAATTAAGAATTTCTACAGTTTTTATCTACCATTGTGTTTGTTCGTCTGTTACTTTTTGGCGTTTGGTAGTCTTAGATCTTCTAATGGAAATCATTAAAGGCGCAAGGGATTTCTTTCGTTGAAGTTGTACTGTTAAAATATGAATGTGTTGAGCGCGGTGAACCTGTAATAAACAAGCTGAATATAAGTCTAGAAAGTAATTTTGAGGTCAAAGTATACTTTTCAACAGGAATTATACGAAGCCTCCGTCACTTGTTTTTTCAGTGAAAACAATGCTGATGGAGATCTTAGATTGAACAAGCTGTTCGATGCGTTTGCGTCTCTTATTTGCAGTTAAATTAGTTGGTATGCGAAGCGATTGCATCTTTGTTTTGGTGTGGATTTCTGATCTGGATCTCCTCCTTAAAGGAGTAGTACTATTGTGGATTTCTGATCTGGATCTCCTCCTTAAAGGAGTAGTACTATTCCAAATCTGGATAGCCCAGATTTGATTCGGACGGATTTGGTATATTTTTAAACATTAAGGAAAACTATTTCTATTTCTTATTAGATATTTTTTTAATTAAAAAATATTAAAATTTAAAATTTAGAAATGTTAAATTTGTAAAAAATTTGAGTTAAATTTAAATGATGATTGGGATGGGAAAAGAAAAGTATGGGGGGGTTGGAGCACTTTAAGATGGCACAAAGAGCTTGCAGTGATAAAATGTAATCTAATTCCGTTTCGGGAAATGGAAATAGAACCCAAAAAGAATATTTTTCATTCTGAAAAATAATGTTACTTTTTTATTTTAAAAAAGTGAAAAAAAGATAAATTTTTTTATTGGAAGAGTAATAAAAAATTTAATAGAGTAATAAAAAATTAAAATTATTGAATTTACAAAAATATAGTATATATTTTTTTAAAAAAAGTTATTTGGGGCCTAATAGCCAAGAGGGGAGAATGAATTCAAGCTCACTGCAAAACCGGGCCATAAGGACGAAAAAAGGGTCTGGGCTTGAGCTTGCATTATTCGCTCTATTTTGGATTCGGGCTTGGCCTGATTGATAAGGGACAGGCCCGGCTGACCCGTAATAAAAATCGAGAAAATTTTTAAAATTAAAATTGCAAGCCGAAGCAAAGAACCCCCAATTTTAAAGCTTCTAATCGATAACAATGAACGGAGGGCGTGCTACAACAAGAAGTTCCAAGAGGAAAGAAAGAAGATTACATTTTGAGTTCAGAAATAAAAAGAAAAAAAAAATGGCTATCAATCAAAACATGATTTTTTTAATAATAATATAGTAAGATTTTTTAATTAAATTATATATTTATTATATTTTAATTAAAAAATTATACATTTGTTACATTACAATTAAGGAATCAAACCAAAACATAAGGAAAGTCTAATTCAAATAAAAATTACAATATTCTACCAAAAATCATCCCTAATTTAGAGTTTAGCCCACCCAATGGAGTGAGCCCATGTTGGCTCTAGAGCATCAACGATGGAAAGAAATGGATCTCCGACCTTTGTATGCTTACAGTGAGTTATTTACAACATAATCTATTTCAAAGATCCAACTTTGTGAAGCTCACGGCATTAGTGCCAAGTGGTGTGCTTGTCACTTAGAGTCAGAACTTCATTTCCTGTGAGCACGAATCCATGCGGTTCTCATATTTCAGCCTGCCATTACTCTTCCTTGGGTGAATTATGTGGTTTCTGGGCTTTTCTTTAAAAAGTTGATAACTTTTCATCTAAGAGTTGGGTTCCTATGCAGTGTGGATTATCATTGAAAGGCCTAATTCCTTTACTTGGTACATAAAGGGCCAAGAATCATGAACCCTAACTTGGACCATCAATCCATCGTTTAAAATTCCATTGATCTTTTGTACTCATCCACCCATCAAGGTGATTTTGTAACTGGTTACACTTCTAAGGAGTTGACCCAAATATTTTGGTTCCCAACTATGCGACTCAGTCTTATAATATTGCATAAAGGAAAGACATTGAATCAATTAGTAATAAAATATAGGAAAGACAAAAGTTAAAATTGAAATTTAATGTAAAATGAAGAAACAAAAATCAAAATTCAACCTTTTTTTTTTCCTGGTAAAAAAATTTAGTTTTAAATTATAGTTGAGTGATATTTTAAATTTTGAATGAGTATTACTTATGTGTCAAGATATAAATAATAGTGATGTTCAATTTTTAATATTTCCATGCCACACCATAGAGGAAAGAAAGTCATACATAAAGGGCAAGGCTGGCCATGTGCTTTTTCATCCAGTTATTCGAATAACAAGTTGTAACAAAAGATACCCTTTTTAAAAAAAATAAAAATTAAAAAAAGAAAAAACATTTTGTCTGATACTCTGATTACTTATTGCTTTTGATATGTTTAGATGGAAAAAGACATCGATGCTTCCCTTAAGGCAGCATTATTCATCTCCACTTTTTCATAATATAACAGATATGCAACTTTGGAGCACTTTTACATCGTCATGAATATTACATCTTTTAATTGTAATTTCATTCGTTTCTATGAAATGGTAATACATTCTGTATTTTATAACTTTTAATCGTTATTTTAATTGTTGGATTGCTTAACATTGTTTTATTTTATATCTTGATATTTTATACACAATACTCAACACGATATAAATGTAACATATCATTATACAATGTTTAACAAGTATAATATATATATATATATATATATATATATATATATATATATATATATATATATATATGGGGCTTTTCCAATAGACCAGTAGCTTGTTATTTAAAAGTTTTTAATGAAAATTAGTTTTAGTTGTTTTCATATATATATATGTCTTTTCACATGGATAAATTATTTTTCTTTACAGTTTAAAAGAACTAAAAAACAGTGGATATTATATAATCAACCACAATTCTCATATCACAGTTTACTTTTATTTTTAATGGAAATATAATTTTATTTTTAGGTTAATTATAAAATAAAAATAGAAATAGAGTTTAGACGCATGTTGCTAAGATAATAATTTTCTTTATTAATCTAAATTTGACAAAATTTAAAAATGTTTTTTTTTATGATAACGCATATTAAAATAAATATTGTTCAAATAAATGCACATAATCTGACAGTAAAAAACAATCAATAAATACATACTACATATTAATTATTAACACAGATCTGCATAATAATGACAAAATAATAGGGTGTTGATACAGCTAGGGCTCAGAGACAAAGCAAGCCAATATGAAATAATAAACCATGACTTCTCAGATGACGCCTCCCTCCCCATCTCAAGTTTGATTCTCTTCATTTTCTTTAATTTTTATTTATTTTAAAAAAATAGATACAAAATATATAAGATTTACTTGAGTAATAAATCTTATATACTTTCTCTATCTCTTTTTAAAATTAATAAAAAATAAAAATAAAGAGAATTCAAACTCGTCCAACCTCTCCATACTCTGGTTCTATGTTTTTCTAAAATGGTGAAACGATCAATCTTTTATAACTAAGAAACAATGTGAACAGGGTACCTATGGATACAATCCAGCCATGGATTGTTTGGCGATGGCTTGACGGTTCGAAGTGCCTTCCAAACAGCGCTATTACACTTGAATCCACTCCCAAATGCAATCTGCCAAACCCTATTTCCTTTTCTCATTCTTCCTTTAGCTTCTGTGTAAGCCAATTCGTACCAAATGGAGCTGGACGAAGTGTTTCCAAATCTGTGAAGAGCCATTCTGGAAGCTTCCACGTGATGCGGCAGAAGTTCCAGATTCTTCTCGAGCTCGTCGATCACTGCCCTCCCACCTGCGTGGATGCAGAAATGCTCAAATGCTAGCTTGAAATCTGGAATGTATGGCTTCACTTTCGCCTTCAATAGCTTCTTCGCCATTAGAGTTGCGAAGAACAGAAGCTGCTCGCTTATGGGAAGAACCAGAGGACCCAATGTTGTGATGTTCGTCTTCAGAGCTCCACCTGTAATTTCCAATTATGATTCTTCAAAATTCATTACATTTAAATATCCAATCTAATCAGATCAAACTAAATTATCAAAAAAAAAAAAATCATGTGTAATTTAACATTTAAAAAACATAAATGATTTGAATTATTTTGCTATTAGAACCTTACAACCCCAATGTTTTCATAAGTCTAAAACGATCTAATTTTAAAACTTACATTACTACAAATAATCAAATGAAACCAGGTTAGCACAAATTTTTAACTAAAACAATTTTTTTTATAGTAAAAGAGAAAAGAATTTGTATCTCATATATATATATATATATATATATATATATATATATATATATTTCAAGTTAAACGCTATTTTTTTATTTGACTAAATTACATCATTTCCTGTTTGTCATGTTTCTAAGATCAAGAATTTTAAATTTAGGCTTCGTTTGGTTGGCGGTTTTTGGAGAAGAGGGGAGGAGAGAGGGATAAGATGTTTGGTTGAATAAAATTAAAAAAAAAGGAAGAGAGGGGAGGGAAGAAAGACAAATTTTCCTCCCCTCCAAATGGGAGGGTTTTGGAGGAGAAGGGATGAGTATTTTTTAAATTATAATTTATTTGTTTGTCCCTTAATTTTTTTAATATATTAATATTTAATAAAAATTAAGATAATTTTTTTCATCAAAAATTAAAAAAAAAGATTGAAATTTATAATTTTTTAAAAAATATTGATATAAATAACTTTTTTATGAAAAATAAAATTAAAATAATATAAAAGGTAAATTTGTCCAAATATAATTACCTCTCCTCCCCTCCTAAATCAAACAATAATCTCTCCTTCCCTTCTCTCCCCTTCTTGCTAATTAAACAGAACTCATTAAACCCCTCCCTCTCCCCTCCCTCTCCGTTGAATCAAATAGAGCTTTGAGAATGAAAAAAATCAAACCAAAGAATTATTATACAATATTTTATTATTTTATATATTTATATATCTATATGTAAAAGATTTTAGATTGTGTTGGGATTAAGTTCTTTCTCTTATCAGTTGATACTATTTTCAAATTTAATTTAGCGTTATATATTTTTCGGAATCATGTAACAAAAGGTTAAAATAATTTTCTTTTAAAAAATAAAAAGATATCATTGTCTGTTTCTAAACTAAAATGATCAAATTGAAACCTGTATAAAATTAGAGTGAACAAAAATATATTTAAACTCTTAAGCTAAATCCCTTTTTAGTATTCTAGAACAATGAACACAGATTAATAACGAAAACGGAAATTAATAACAAAGATGGGGTAACTAAGTAAAGATTTGGGTTTAGGCTACTATGTAAGTAATAAGTTCATTGACAAATAAATTCTAAACATTTAAATTATATATGCCTTTTGTAAAAATAAATTTTAATTATTTATACATTATTTTAATTTATTTTAAAATTCACATCAAGAAAAGAAATTTACAAAAATTATGGAGACCATACCTAATTAAATTAAATCAAGTCAAATAAATCATTGGAAAAAAAATCAAATCAAATCAATTAGTTGATTTGATTGAACTATGCTATTTTCTTGAAATATATTATGAATCTCAAGTTCTTAGACGTGTCTAGAAATTTGTATAAAATATCTTTTTAATAATAATAATACGCATTCAACTGCTAGAGAGATATAACCTCGTGTTATAAATCGAATATACTTTAGCAGAACCAAATACTTTGTTTCGATTTTGATAAAGTTGACAAACCCAGAAAACCAAAACAATGGGACCACTCATACCTGCAATGGCCATGAGATCTTTTGAGAGAGAAACCCCTGTTTTTCCAGCATCGTCTTGTTCCTGATACACACACTTGAAGGCCTTATCGTCTGCTCCTTTATGCGTCCTCACCACATGAACAAGCTTATACTTGGCTCTTCTCTTATCCGATTCCTTATTCGACAGCAAAATCGCAGCCCCACCAACACGAAACAAGCAATTTGGTATCAACATCGATTTCTTGTTCCCAAAATACCAATTCTGGGTAATATTCTCTGTGCTCACCACAACAGCGTACGTGTTCCTATGAACTTGAAGCATGTCCTTTGCAAGATCAATCGCTATGACCCCTGCACTACATCCCATACCCCCCAGATTGAAGCTTCTGATGTTCCCCCTTAATTTGTATTTGTTCACTATCATGGCCGAAAGCGATGGCGTCGGATTGAACAAGCTGCAATTCACCACGAGGATTCCGATGTCTTTGGGTTTAACGTTGGTGTTGGCGAACAGGTTGTCTAATGCTCCGAACATCACCTGTTCTGCTTCTTCTCTTGCAGCCGCCATTGACGGCCTTGGTGGGAGGTAATGCATAGCTTCTGGAACATACGTTTCTTCACCTAGCCCAGCACGTTCTAGAATCTTGCACTGAAATTGGAGGGAGGAGTCGTCGAAATCGCCGGTGAGCTTCGAGTGTTCCATGAATTGATAGAATTTCACTTGGAGATGCGAAGGAGGGAGGTAGCAGGAGAAGTCCACGAGGTAAACGGATCTAGGTCGGGTCATGATGTATACGGTGGATCCGCAAACCAGAAAAGCAGAGCATACGATGACGGTGACGAAGTTGTACTGGAGGTGGAGCCAGAGGTTGCGAATGTCTTCTGGGTTTGTCTGGGAAGCTTGGACAAAAACGGCGGACCCGAGAGGGATCAAAAGCAGGGTCAAGAAATGGGTCATCAAGTAATGGTACCCGAGTTTCACGTACTTGAGATTCACGCTCTGTAAGAAGTCGGGTAGTCTTCGGGTCGGGTTGTGGATCTGAACTCCTCCGTTGCCTGCGGCGGCGGCGGCGGGGGGGTCGGAAATCATGGTGGTGGGTGCGGTTTGAATTCAGTAATAATGGTGAAAATCAGGAAATTGGACTCTGAATTGACGCAAATCGGAGATGGGTATGAAGGTGTGTGTGTGTGTGTGTGTATATATATATAGGAAGAGCAGCAATCTGAATGAGGAAGAATTTTGGTGGGTGGGTTGATACAACTACAAGAACAACCAGAGAAAGGACAGGGAAAATCGACGATGTAGTATGATACAAGAGTGGAGGAGATTAAAGCAGGAATGTGAGAGGAAGATACGGCAGGTGCTCTGTTTTTTTAATTTTCTCTGCTACCTCAGCAATCTCTCTCTCTCTCTCTCTCTCTGCAACTGTCCTTATCTAGCGAAGGCTGCTAATGAGTAATGAAGAAGGGGAGGAACTGGTTTTCAATGGGCCAATTTAATCCGACATCGCCACTTTATTTATTTATTTCATTTATCACGTGTTAAAAACTCCAATGTTATCATTTCAAAAATTAAGAAAATTGTAGTTATTTATTTTTATTTTTGTCTTCTTAATATTCTTTTTAATCTTAAAAGAAATTATTATTCAGATCCTAATCTATTAATTTCATTATAATAAATTTCAATTTGTCTAAATTTAAAAACTTCACCTACATACAATTGCTTAAATATTCTTTTTATAATTTAATTAATTTTCCCTTCATCTTTCACAATAAATCCAAAAACAAAAAAAAATCTAATAAAAAGTTTAACTATATAAAAATGCTATTAATAATTTTTAAAAACTATAATTTTTACAAAAGATAAAAAATAAAAATTATTATTGATATTTTTCAAAATATTTATTCATCTTTTTTAAAGTTACACTCCCATTTTCATAATATTCTAAGAATATTTTGGATCTGTTATTATCTCTAAATAAAAATATTCTTAAAATATTAAAAAAAACCAAGTTATAACTTTATAAAATTTAAATGATAACTTTAAAAAAATATTAATATTAATTTTTATCTTTAATCCTTAAAAAAATTAATTTCTAAGATTTTTTAATTTATTTTTGTAGAATTAAAATAAATTATCCAAAACAGAAACTGCGGAGTACAGCCTCTGGGAAAGCTATGCTACTAATAACCCCCATTAACTGGGGCCCACATTGCAGGGGGCGTATGAAACTGCACATAAAGAGCAATCATCGTGCTATGACCAAAGTTAGCCAATAGGTTAGGGGTTACTTATAATTTTTTTTTTAAATTATGGAGATATCACAATTAAAAAAAATCAAGATAAATAAGTGCGATTTTCCTAAAAATTAATATTCAGACAAATAATAAAGTATGTACTTGGAATTTACAACGATAGACTCTTCACGCTTTAGAACTCTCACTTTGTTTTTCTATATTATTATATCTGTCATTTGAAACTTTTGTTCTTTTTAATCTCCCAATCCCATATAAAAAGGAAAAAAAAATTGTATTTTCTAAAAAAATGTAAATATAAATTATAATGTAAGAAATAAAAGTTAAAACATATGTGGAAGATAATGAAAAGTTATTTTATTTTTTGGTGCGTGTCAATCTACTAATATATTATTTACTTATTGTTTGAACGTCTAATAGTTCATATCAAAGTTGTGAATATGAAGTTGCTCCTCTTTTAGCTTCGAACAAATCATAATTTTTCTTAAAAAAGAATATTATGTGAACTTATTAAAAGTAAATCTATTAAGAAATTGTATTTGGCAAATTTTGGTATCTATTCAATACTAAGTTGAGCTATTTGTCAGCTCATAACTCATGGATTTAGAACAGCCCGGAAACTTGGAAGTGGCGTCACGTCACATGAATCAAATGGCATAAAAGCTCTTTTTATGGGTTTGGGTCAAAGTCAAAACCTCAAAGCAAGGAAGTTGCCGGTGGAAATTGAGTCTGAATCTTATACATTTTATAAATTAATTAATTATATATAGTATAATTAAGAAATAAAAATAAAAAATAATTTTATAGATACTGCTATGTTTTCATATCACTCTTTTTTGAACCGTATAATTACAAAAAAATTTAATTTCAAAGAAGCTGCATCATCACTTTCTTTGACTAGCTTGGATTTAAAACTCATATCCTAAATGGGATGCGATTAGGCAAGTTACACGATTTTTTTTTCAAAAAAACAAAATACTTTAATATGATTAATTTGCCCATTTAATAAAGTATTTTTACTTTTATTTTGTAATTTATTTAAAGTTATTTTCTTTATTCTCTCTTCAGTGAATGATATATGGTGTCCAAAATTTCTGAATACAACTTTTATGTTCAAAATAATGATAATGATTAAATAAATAATTGTTCAATAGAATAATGTATGGGTCAACTATGAGTTATGAGAGAGGGAGTATTGGATTGAATCGGGGATTGAAAGTGGGGGATAATGGGTGATGATGGACTTCACTGGTGGGCCCTACCTTACGTTGCTCTTATTTGAACACACAATTACCTTTTATTACTTAATAAGATAAATTGTATGAGGCTTAATTATCATTTCGTTAATTGATTTATTTGTTTTAATTTAATTTAATTTAATTTGTTTATTTTTATATACTTAGTGTTTTAAAATGATCTCTTATTTTTTTCAGTATTTTAAAGTAATCTATTAACTCTTTTGTAGTATTCTAAGATAATATTTGATGAATGAAATAAAAAAAAAATGACGAGTATAACACAAATTAAGAGTTAAGTATCAAATTATAAAAAATAAGTAAGCTAAAAAAGGTCTAAAAATGAAAAAAAAAATTTAATTGTAACTAAAATTTAAACATTCTAACCCTAGAAATTGTTTAATAACTACCATGATATTAGTTTAACTTTGAAACATGGTCAAATGATTTTTTTTTTAAATATAATAAGTGTTTAAAATTGTCAAGTCTCTCAATCACATAAACCAATATGATAAAAAAAAATTATAAAGAAGAGTTTATAAGATAACTAATTGAGCCAACAACCGTTTGGAATGTCATTTTAGGACAATTGAACCATTTCAGCGTTGATTACAATTTAAGGCACTAAAAAGAAAATATAAAAAAATTATTTTGATTCGTTTCAAATCGAACAAATCCATTTAAATCATTTAACAAGGTCAAAGGATCAAACTAGGAATTTAACCAACATATCATTACAAATTCAAATTTTACATATATTAATTTCTCCTTTTATGACTAAATATATTAATTTATTTCTTAGAACTAAACTTAAGAAAATATATATACTATTTTATAAATTCTTTAGTCATAGATGTGACTGTCTTGTTTTTAATTAAGGATGAGATTTTCTACCATGCAAGTTGCATTTAAAAAAGAAAGATGTACGAAATTAAACCATTTTATAAAATAAATGATTGAGATTATTGGATAAAAAAATTATCATTGAAAGAGAGAAAAAATTTTGAAAAGCACATGAAAAGAAAGAAAAATTAAGGCTCCGTTTGGTTCATTGAAAGAGGAGATTATTGTTTGGTTGAGGAGGGGAGGGAATTTAGACAAATTTACCCTTTATATTATTTTAATTTTATTTTTTATAAAAAAATTATTTATATCAATAATTTTAAAAAAAAATTATAAATTTCAATTTTTTTTTATTTTTAATTTCTGATAAAAAATAATATATTAAAATATTAAAAAACTAAAAGAAGTAAAAAAATAAATTAACATTTAAAAAACCCCTCCCCCTCCCCTCCAAAACCTCCCAATTTGGAGGGGAGCTACTTCCCTCCATTTTAGTGTTATCCCCCTCCCATCTGAAAGCTTCCCTAAAAAAGAAAAATATTCACTTCCCTCCATCAGTGTTAGATTCTAATCTCCCAATTGCTTTTAACCATACTCTCAAAAATACTGTGTAAGTCAACATGATGGCTTTGTGGGGGAATTGATACCTTCCAACAGTTTTAAATATTTAAAACACAAAATAAATGGTTGCAATTTGTGTACTTTAATTTTTAAAGTTCAACCTGCATTTTAGAAGGCCTTGATCCTTTAATTAAATTTGACAAATAGATGAATTAATTGCATGCAAATTATTTTAAATATCACCTTACCTTAATAAAATTTCCTTACATATGCACCTTGTCAAGCAAAGAATATAAACTAGGAAATAAGTTATGATTTCTTAACGTGGACACCAGTCTCTGTTTCCTTGTTTGGATCCTCCACACAGAATCAAGTGTGTTTTCACAAGTAAAATCCCCACTCTATTTTAACAACCATTACTATATATTATTACTCCTTTTTTTTTTTGGTCTAATAAAAAATATTCTATTTTACTAAAAATCAGTTAATCAAATGTAAATTTTGCTTCGAGATTTAATGGTTTTGCTATCAAGAAATAATAAATACCAATGACTAAGCATGCATCAAAGTGCATGCTAGATTTATTAAAAACGCTTAAATATTTATTATTTAGTTAATTATTTATTTTAATTTTAATTTTAATATAATATTACATAACCGTTAACCTAAAAGTATAACCGTTCATTTCATCATTATACTTGTTTATTTTGGAGTTACGTCTTATAAGTATTTTTAATTTTTCTACTGGATTTATTATGCACAAATATTTTGTATTGTTTCATTTTGAATTTTCACAACATTTGGATGTACGAAAAAAAAAATCTATAAAAAAATATAAGACATAAATAGGTCAAGTTATAAGTGAACGGATTGATGACAGATAATTAAAAAAGTCATCAATATCCATTTTATTGCCATCCCATATTTTGATCATGTTGTTTTCTTTAGGGAGTCCAACCTCAGCTAAAACTTTTTTTTTTTTTGTATTTAATTATAAATGAAGGTGTAAGTGAGTCTTTGGTCGTTTCTCATTTTCCTCCAACAAGAGATCTTGTCTCCTACTAAAGGCCAAGAAAATTGAAGAATTAAAAATGCAATTATAGTGAAATGGAACCTTGATCACCTCATCCAATACTTTAATATCAATATTTAAAAGTTTTTCAAAGGAAAGATGAATAAATAGAAGATTAAAAACCATTTTAGAGTATTGGTATTGGTTAGGGTAGGTAATTTTCATTATATCCATCCCATATGAAGGAGCATCCCATGCTAGAATATTCTTTGATCATGTGTGTACCAAAAGCTATTATTATTCTTAAAATTTTATATTTTGGGATATATTTGAGTTTTAATGGACTAATTCTCCTTTTCAACCAAATTTAAGAGTGTATGTTTTATGTTGACTTATTGTATTTAAGGTTTTATTTTCGGAGATCTTTAAAAGAATTTATTTTAAGTTAATAAAGAAATAGATATTATCTCTTCTTATTAATTAAATTAAGTTTTTCTTACTCCAAAATTAGTATGTTTGATAATATTCAAGTTTTTTTTTTTGCTTTAATTATTAGTTGAAGATGGCTAAGGCTGTGAATTTAACTATTATGACCTTTTGGAAAAATTATTCTTTTAGTCCTTATACTTTTACTCAAACTTTAATTTGCTCTCTAATATTTTAAAATTTGTAATTGAATCTTTATAATTTAAAAAAAAAATTAATTTAATTCCTATTATTAAACTTCCATCAATAAGCTATTGAATCTCAAATTTTTATTATTTTAATAGTTAAAATGTACATGATTTAAATTAATTTGTCCAAATAATTTAATATACATGTATTACATAACATATTACATATGTGAGTTAATTTCATTTTATTATCAATTTTTCCTTTTTTTCAATCTAAATCATATATATTTAGAGTACTAAGGTAACATGATAGCCATATCGGCAAAATTTAATAGAATATCATCAAGAGTTTAATAGTCTAAGTTAAATTAAAAATTTTCAAAACCATAAAGATTCAATTACAAGTTTTCAAAATATAAGGACTAAGTTAAAAATTGAGTGAAATTATAGAGACAAAAAGAATAATTTAACCTTAATTTTTTTTAAGGAGTTACACATATAATTGTTTAAAATAAAATTTGAAATAACCTTTAAACAACTAAATCCTTAGAGTGAAAGAGATTGATAACTTAAACAACCAAATTTTGTCATGTATCAAAGTATAGTTTGTGCGGATAGGGACAGGGCACATGGGAGTATGCAATAGCTTGTGAGATACTATTTTTCAATAATGGAGGCTAATGCAACTATCTGGTGAATACTATATTTCATGTATGTCACTTTTAGAAGCAATCAAGAAATTTCCTCTCTAACTTTTAACTATGGTTAAGATTTCTGTCTCTTTGGCAGAAAAAAAATCAAACATTGAGCTTTCACATCTAGATTCTTCAGCTAATGAAAGTTAATTCACGAATTGTGAATGCTTCTTTTTTTTCTACATTTTTGAAATCAAAGACAAAACATTTGACCTCTGAAAGTTTTTTCTAGTTCTGCAAGTTTTCTTTTTCTTTCCTGCTAAGCAAGAAGCTGTTGGAAAATATGGATAAATGTATGTGGAGACATAAAAGGTGAAAACACATATTCTCAAAAAGTTTACTTTGTTCACTCTTTTTGTTGACTTAACCCTTAAGCCATGTCTTGTACACTAATAATTTAATCATTGAACAGCTCATTCAATTTTAATTTTTAAAAATTAACAACCACACTAGTTAATTTTTGAAAATAATACATTTTTATATATTAAATTTTTTTATAAAATGACTTATAGTTAGAGATGTTGAAAGGATTGTTGTATAACAAATTTATTATTTTTAAAATTTAATTATTGTATTTACTAATTTTTTAAAACTAAAATTATATAGACTTGAAAATTCAAAGATTCATTTGTTAGTTTACTTCATCAATTAATCCATGAGAACTAATTATGACATGTTTCAGCACATAAAGAAATGAAAAAAGAAAGAAAATTACAAATATCTCTCAGCCTTTTTGGCTAAGATTTAGTGTAGGTCCTAAATAAGAAAAATACAAATATGTATCTTCAAACTTTCCTAAATATTTTTTTAGTCTTTGAAATCAGAAAAGTATTCTCCTTAATTACTCCTTCGAGAATTTAACTTCTCTATTCATTTAATTTTTTGCTGCCTATATTATGAAAATTCTATTTCAAACTCCATTATTTATTCTTTCTAAATAAATAAGAATGTCACACGGTAAATGGTAATATGAGGTAGTATCTTTGTTATTAATAAAAAAAAATTAAATACATAGGTTTAAATCTTGAAAAAATAATAAGTGAAGTTTTTTTTTTAATTTCTAAAATTAAAAGATATTTATAAATAGTTTAGAATTAAATATTTCCATTTTTTTTCCAAACTAAATAATTGGAGTTCATGGAAATGAAAGGGCTATTGGACCCTTATTCAATATGGGTGTGTATCTTGTGGTTGTGGTAGCAAATCTTCTGTTTGGATTCACCATAAGCCATAGGAGAGTCTTGGGCTTTTTGTCTTCTTTTTATTTTCTTGAGCTTTCAATTTTTCAGTTTGGTTCTTGGTTTGGGCCAGCTTCGTTTGAGTTTTTAGACTTTTTTTCAAAGGAAAAGCTGAGCTAATTTTTTTTAGCTTTGGTTTAATAAATTTTTTGAAGTATGTATCTGTATTTCTAATGTTAAATTATAAATCTGAAAAATGTTAAGAAAAAAATTATTTGTTAAACCCTTTAATCTTATTGCAACTTGCAAGGTCCCAAGAACATTGTGTGGTGCTTATGTTTAGCCTAATTAAGATTTTGTTTTCTTTAACTGGAGTTAGCTAATTTCATTTGGATTCATATCTGCTATTGTGTCCTCTAAATAAGGCGGTTGGCGCCTTTTATTTTATCTTATTTTTTAAAACCTAATATTATTATTATTATTTGGACTTTTGCTCAGCAGAGGATTGAAATTCATTTCATTTATTGCTTTAAGGGTGATTTGAATTTTGAACCGATTCCAAGTAGAAAGTTCTAACCACCATACTCTTCTTTTACATTCTGATGAATAGTAATTAATGTTAGAGATTATAATACAATAGTTATTCTTGTGTTTTTATTTAATAACTTCTACTTTTGAATTGAAATGATGAAAATAAACGTATTGAAAATTATAATAATAATATTTATTTATTTAAAAAATTTCACTGAAAATTTAAACTTTAAATTAACATTTTATAGTACAAATCCACAGGAGCTTAAAGTCTAGTTGCCTTCACCATATTTACAGGAATGTCTAATAGATTTTTACAGTGTTTCTAGAATATGATAATTCATTACAGTGATCCTTTCCTCAGATTCAAGGGACACCAAATATATTGCTGCTGAAAACACATAGCGATTGCTTCCAATTAATTCAGCTTAAGATGCTTCAAAAGCCTGTGAGTTGAGGCAAACAAATAAACAACAAGAAAAAAAAAAAAAAGAAGAAAACTCTATGAGCATCAAGATTAAAAAAGGTACAGAAATTATAGGTAATATCAAAGTCTAAAAGAGAGGGACTCATCCTTTTCATTGTCATAAAAAGTTTAGGTAATTTAATATCAGAGCCTTCAACATAAATCAATCCCTTTTATCCAATGTTTGGCCAAGTTTTTACAGTCAAAGAAGCTATTTTTCAAATAAAAATATTCATTTTAAAATTTTATAGTGATTGATCTTTTTTTTTAAGTGCTTTTGAATAGTGTCAAGAGTAAAAAATTAGATTTTTTCTTTAAAAATAGAAATAGATAACTATTTTTTAAGACAAAGGTATCTCCACTTAGAATCATTACTTACTATAATTATTTTTAAATTTTTTACCTATTCCATTAAACACACGTTCTTTTTAGTAATATTTGACAGTAAAAAACACTTGTATAATTGATTTATCAAAAACAATTTGTTTTGTTTCTTACCATAATTTTTATAAAATTTTATTTGAAAACAAAAATTTTAAAATTAGAAAAATTCATAACAATTTCATTGATATATATTGTCAACTACTTTTACTTTGGCTTTTTTTTCCCCAGTTATTTAAGTAACAGTAACTTCAAATAAAGTTTGAAGTATACATACCAACCTGACAAACACTATCAGCTAACAGAAACCATTGACTAAAATAACTATTTCAGTTGAAAAAAAAAAAAACTATACGATGAAATCAGACTACAACTAGCAACTTAACACTCTAATTTCCTACTTGTGGATAAAACCTGATAACACCATGAGCATAACATCAAAAAGAAGCCCAGAAAAAGAAAAAAAGTTGTGGGAAAATGTGGAATCATCCATGCAAAGACTATAATTTTGGACTAGAGAGTTTTTTGCGAGTAAGCATGTACCTGTCCTGTTGATCAACAATGGAGGAGGGTGATGGTGATGTAGATTTATAGTTGGGGATGGGAACACGTCCAGATTCAATGTGTGAGAGATCTTGCAAGAGGATTTGATAATGCCTTTGAACTTGTTGTGCAGATTTGCCACCACCAACTTCTCTTGCTACATTGTCCCATCGTTCTGGTGTATCCTTATCATATTTTGCCAGTGCCTTCTCAAACACCTTGTTCTGCTTCTCTGTCCAACAACACCACTCTGAATCCTTCTCTTTCCTCATGGAACTTGATGCCATAACTCTTCTCACTCACAAGCTCAGTTTTTATGCTCAGAAATTGGTGTGCTTGCTGGTGCTTATATATTGCTGAGCGGACAAAGCGAATCAGATTTGCCAAAAGTTAGATGAATCTGGTTCCAAATTTGAAATCTTTTTCCTTTCTCTTCACAAACAAGAGTTGTTATGGTAACCGCAAGACATTGTTTTGTTAACCATAGGGCGCCTTAATTTTGAAGAAGAAAGGAATATCAAAAAAGACAAATGAAGATAGATTATCGTAAATATATTCAGTTTAGCCATATAGGATAGGAGGATGAAAACAAAAGAATCACAAAACAGAGGTGAGCAACAAAGGAAAGTGTAGCAGTATATTCTCATTGGTCAAATAAATTTACTTACTGGACTTTTATGCAAATTTTACTCTTTATCTTACTTTGGAGGGTACATTGAATTTGTAATATTAACACAAAGCAATTCTAATTTGTTAACGTTTAGTACTTAAAGAAAAATTTCTCCCTATACTAACCCTAGGAAGTTGGTTTTGTGGTAAAAGTAAATTTGTGATATGTAATTAAGTTTATTGTTATAAGTTCAAATTTTAAGGATCATACTATAAGAAGAGTCTATATAAAATTTTTAGTCTGGTATGAATGGCTTACTTTTGATCGAACAAGGAAAGTAAATTAGTTGAGATATATAGAAATCTAGTCAAAATTTAAGTTATCACTTTACTACAATAAAAGAAAATTATCTTATTAACCTTGAAGATGATTATCTATACAATTCTTGGCAACAAGCACCAGGTAATTAGTTCTAGTAATTACGCAAACATGAATGATTTCCAGTTTGGATAATGTCCAAACACAAGTTTGCCTAGTTAGTTAGTTATATTTATAATTTTAACTTAAAAGAACCATTCAAATGGTTGAACCGCTAATGTGAGGCTGATCCAAATGTGACATCCATCTGCTTTTTCTTTTTATCTTTCTGGCGCTTTTTCTGTATCCCTCTACCCCAATAAGCTACTCCTTGAGTCTCAAGTCTCAATGCACCAGGGCACATCTATGATATAAACCTTGAAAGTTGGAATCATCCATAGACTATTATTTAGGATAAGATTCAAGTAATATATTTTAGGTTTTTGCTACCAAATTTTCAAATAAAAAACATAATACATGAAGAATCTGAAGTTTTTAAAATGTTTCTATGTTATATTTTTATTAGAGAATATAATAACAAAACGGTTAGATTCTTATTTTTTATTCCTATTAATTGAACTTTTCAACAATGGAGGTGTGGTCCTGAATGCGCTGAAAGATCTAAAATCTGAGTCATATTGCTTATGAATTGTTAGTGTCTAAGTTGCTTTTCAAGAGGAGAGGCCCCAGATTTCTGGGGATTGAAGGTCACAAATGGAGGGAAATTGTGACTCTTCAAGACCCTTTGAAGCAGACTACTCACTCACACATGGTCCATGCAATCTCTTGCAAAAAGCATAATGTAGATTTTACAGAGAATCTTCCATCGAAGATAGACAGATAGATAGGGAACTTTCAAAACAGAGAAAAAGTGTTTTATCTGTTAGTAAGGGTTCTTAGGGATAAGTAGAGATAAAGATTCCAAATTCCAGAAACCAGGCAATAAGAATCATATCAGTTCACATGACTCTTGGATCATATTCATATGTGCAAGTTGGACACAGAATTCTAGTGCATAGCTAAAAGGGAGAGTAGGAAAATGTCACACAAAAGCTATTAATAATTAACGTGTCTTTTTCAGGAGATGTCATGGTTGAGATATGAAAGTTCAGTCATGCTTAGGTATTAAATTAATAAAGACTGGGGCTGTTTTCACCCACTTTAACGCAAAAAAGGCTATAATCTGCTCAGGATTCATTAGATTTGTATAATATCAAACACTTACCATTAGGTCAAAATCTGTAGTTTCAGATTTCAAACTCATGACATCGTCCTAAATTCTGATACTAATGTTACTAACCTAAAGTAATAACTTCTAGTCACGATAAGATTTTATTTCTTTAACCGTTGTAAAGCAGATGCCAATGCCATCAAATACAAAGGGAAATGATAAACACAACGAACCTCAAATATACCAATGATCAACCCCAGGTACAGGTGATCCAATGGCTAAAAGAAGGGTGTGCTTGTGTCAGTTAGCATTACTAATGATGAGGATCTCCTAAGAAGCCTCTATTGTTGATAACTTTATTCCATTTTGTGCTTAGTGGGCTAAGCCTTGAATCTGCCATGTGTTTTTATTTAGTACCAACCAAAACTTATCCGAAATGGGCTTTCATATTAGGCTTTGAAGGCCATAGGCAATTTGATATTTAACCATCTGTGGACCACAGAACCCTCAGTTTATCAGAGAAATATGTCATAGACGATGAAACAAAAAAAGGGATCACTTCTTCCTCACATCTTCTCTTAATTGCAATAGTAAAATGTTTAGTTAATAGGGAATCACAGCTGAAAGAAGCATGCATAATTACCTTAATTTGATATACATTCTTATTTCTAATGCAAACGAGCATCATTAAAGTGTTCAAGTGCTATGAATTTAACAGATATAAATGAGAGACTAAAGCGAGTCCTACACATAATACTGGGGTCTCCTAAGCTGGCCATGGCCATGTAAGATTTCCTTAAAGTGTAGTGTGAACCAGAAAGGATGAGAGAACAAAATTTTTCTGTGACTAAATCATTCTGAAGCCTTCTGGAGTCTGGACTTTGATCTCCCAAATACAGATCATCATTGCATCCTCTTTTTCTGAGTGTCACTTCTAAAACAGAATCTAATATTGACAATATCTGGTGTACTTCTTCCACTCGGAGTGGTATACAGACCCTTCTTTAAGCATATGTTATATTTAATACAATAAAAATCACACACTACAGCTGGCTTTCTCAAAATCAAATTGACTTTGCTTAAACCTAACCAGGCATAATCATATTATTCAACGACTTGTTCATTCCCCACCATACTTTACTCACAAGTACACAAATTTCAATTATGTATCTTAGAAGGACTTTTTCTGCATAGTTCCACATGATTATTTTTAAAAAATTACATTGATATAATATAAATATATAGTTAAAAAAATAGATCAAATTGGTTGGTTAAATTAGAAAATCGATAAATTAGTCATGGTTTCAATTTGATTGATTTTGAAAATTAACTGGGCAAAGAATAAGTAAAAAACTAACTAAAGCAGTCAAAAACTATAAAATTAGGTAGTTTTGCACTAAACTGGTCAAAATTCAATTTTTGCTTTTTTTTAATGATTTAAATCAAAATTTTGGCATTTTACAATAGGGATTTATAATATTTATTGAACTCTACCTAACTCATTTTATATAGATTTGTTATTATATATAAATATTTTATCCAATTTTTATATTTTTAAACATTTATATTTATTTTAAATATTTTTTTACAATATATATATATATATATATATCAATTTAATTGTAAAATATTATATATATATATATATATATATATATATATATATATATATATATATATATATATATATATATTTAAAAAAATTCAACCTCAGTTAACCATGACTAAATGATTGAACGGTGAACTACTTCTTATCTTGATTTAATAATTGGTTCAATTTTTAAAACATTAATAAATTGTGTAAGGAGTGAATAAAAATTTATTAAACTAAGTATTTTAAATTTGTAGGATCCATTAATATATTTATTTTAATAAACTCCTTGCATCAATTGATTGATTAAATATTGAGATGCTCTTACGTTATAAAATTTAAATAAGTCACTTTAGATGAATTGAATGTTCATTATTTGAGATATAGTAATACAAGGCAAATGAAACATTGCATGTGTGTTTGTTGGGGATGGGGTCCAGCAGGTGGAGGCTGCCATCAAACGGCAAAAGTAACTTCGAGGAAATCAATAGAAGAATGACTTCAGGGAACATATACTTAGAGATCATCACTATTACTTGTCAGATCAAATGTTTTTCATTAAAAATATAATAATAATTATTAATCACAAACAACAATTCACAGAAGACACTAAATATTACAGTTCAATTACAAAAATAATTTATGAATCCATCAAAATTTAATTTATAAATAATTTCTCCCCAACTACATTCTTAGCAGTCGAGCCCCTATCTAATACTAATTATCAGGATCAAGTGTTTACTATATTAAGACAAAAATTATAGTTATTATCTCATGCACAACTCTGGTCAAACGTTTCATATATATATATATATATATATATATATATGTCAACATAACCATTCTCAACTATTCATACCGAATAGTTTTTTTTTTTTTTAAACTTGAAAATGATGTTTGCTCTGTGGAACATCAGGGTATGGAACAAATAGTGTTAGGAAAGCTGATCATATTGGTGTGCTATTTGTTCTATTTATTTAATCCATGTAGGACATTTCTTTTAATACCACATGGTAGCCAAATAGATAAGGATGGAAACAGAAATGCTGATTTATGGAAAGTGTGTATATTTAGAGAGTAACATGGAGGCAAGCTATAGATTTTTAGTATTTGATAGGGAAACACAAACACATATAGTGTTAATGCACATAGAGAAAATGAAGGAACAAACCCATATGCCTCTTTAATTAACAAAAGCAAAGATACTCTTAAGAGCAGTCCCTTGAGATCTTATGGTCCCCTCCCCTATCTTCCCATTCACTTATACCTTTCAGTCCAAAATATTCTCAAGCTGCATCACTCTCCTTTCTCTTCAAAAATCTATCTTTCCAAACAAATGGCATTGTCATGTTCCAGAAACCCTTCATGTGATATTGTCTCTTAATCTTATCTCTCCTTTCCTGTATATCCTTATTTTTCTCCAGTTATGTACTGATAAAGCTAGCTGTTATAGTTGGAATGTAGGGGAGATGAATGTGTTCTTTGATAAAGGTCTGTATGCCAATATTGCAACTTATTCCTATATTCTTGTGTAGTGCTTGAAACTATAGCAGTTGAATCATATACATATGTAAAGGCAGTGAATTGAAAGGACTGAAAATATATCGTCCGTTGCTTTCTATTTATAAAAAAGTGACACTTTTTTGACGTTGTATTTAATATAATATGATACTTTAAATTACATTTACACACTTTAAATCTTGTTCTGTCAAAATATTCATATTTGCTGGAATTGCTTCGAATGAGAATGGATCATATGGATGATGATGGTCTTCTATGTATTTGCTCCAAACAGTAGTTCAAAAAAAGGGTCAGTAAGCAAAAGCTCTAAAACTAAAGGAACTCGTCAAATCATGTTACTCTAATGCTTCAAATAGTTAGTATCTTATTAATCTCCCGTTTGATCAAAGCATTCACTTTGAACAAAGCTTCAGCACTACTGCCAACTAGTGAATTGAGAGTTTGACTAATTTGGTCTTGATGTCATAATTAACCTAACAACTCATAAAACTTCTTTATCCCTTAATAGTTAAAAGTCTATTTTTTTTAAATATCAATTTTAGGACTCAAAAGAGTAGAATAGAAACAAAACTATAATACCAAATACTAAAGTAATAAAGAAATATATAAAATATCAACTTAATAATAACATCATATTTTGAATACTGAAATAAAAAATTGTCATACATTTATCTACCATAAAAATAAAAGTGCTACGTGATGATTCATGTGGATGATCTCCTAGGATTGGCCATTTTTGGTGGAGCCAGGAGCTATATAGTAGAGGCATATATGGGAATTGTCTTTACTAGTGACATTAAATAATGGAGTGGAGCTAGCACATATATATATTGTCTTTTGCTTTGACCACTCTGCTTTTTAACTCATCGTCCCTATAAAAATGCATGCACCCACATGCATATACACCCCTTTAATTACGAAACCTATCGCCATATTTCATTCATGCTTCTTCTTATCCGATCATGCTGTTCATTTATGTAATATATATGAAATATTTAAATTGTAAGGTTTCTGCAAATTTGGATTATGATTATAAGAAGCATAAGAGGGGGAAGTAAATTATATATGACAATTATTGCCGAAGGAGAAAAATTGAACCGTGCCGCCATGAGAATATATTATAAGGAAAAAGTTTTCTGCCTAAACTAAGGTGGGTCTTGGCTCTCAAACGTCAGAGGATGGAACTAGAAATAAAAAAGGAGTAAATTTGTTTCCCTTCTTTTTCTTTTAATTGATTTATTTTTTGAGTGAGCGATGATGATAAAATTTAGAACTACAAATAATAGAATAAATTACACTAACTATTCTTGATATTTGATTAAAATGCGATCGATATTCTTTTTATTATATATATATATATATATATGCAAAAGTCCTCCTTTTTAATTTACTTTTCTGCAATGAAATTAATTTTTTTGTCATGTTAAAAATAAAATTATTTTTTAATATTGAAACTTAAATCAATTTAATTAGTTGCAATAACTGCCTTTATGAAGAATGAATTACGTTTTTATGTTATAGAGAAAGCTAATTTTATTGACAAAAAATAAATAATAAAAAATTATAATATATATATATATATATATCAATTGTTAGGAAAATCTTATATATATGTTTTTTAAGAAAAGAAAAGTACAGGTATAATTTAGTTACACTTTGACAAAGGTTAATGCAATTTACTCTAAATAATATCAACGTAAAAGCTCAACTTGGTGACATTTTGATAAAACTGTTTTAATTCTAAGTTACTAAATTAAATTGTAAATAATTTTATTATAATTAATTCCTAAGGCAAGTAATACTTTCTAAATTTATATATATGAATACAGAAAAATTGACAGCAACACTACTCCATAATGTGGCAATTAATAGTTGCTGGCCTAGGGTTGAATGAGCAGAGAGATATAAAGAGATTTGATGAAGGTTGTGCATTAAAGAAGAGAAGGAAGCCCATAGTATTCGTCTGTATAATGTACATTGGCAGCTTGCACTGCAAAGTGGAATGAATTATGGATCCTGTAGATTTACCAACGGAGTTTCCAAGAATATATATATATATATATATCTGTATCAAGGGAGGACCTGCAAGAACTAGGATTCCCTCTACGTCGGATCTGACGATGCTCTCTTTATTTTTAATGCCCTGTCAATTATTACTTCACTTCATATCCACACCAAATGGATAAGATAACACCTACCAATTTTTTCCAATATGTTAGCACGTCGCACACTGAGTGGACCTTGAAATTAGGGCAGAAAAACGCCATATCAATTCCCAACTCGGCTTCATTATTTTGCAGCATAAATACATTCATCTTGGGGCCGTCACTCTTGTTTTCATCTTTATTGCTAATTCTTTTTGTTATTTAAATGGTAGTGAAAAAAAAATGATTATTTTAACGTTATCGGTCAAGACGCTTAACGTTTCCTTTCAATCCAACACTCTCAACTATTAAACTCTCAATACTCGCCGATTTATATTACCTGTGTCTAGCATTTTGACTGAACAATCCACCACGGGGATAAAACATGAATGACCGCAAGCTCTTCCCAAATTTTTTTGTGAGGGGAGCCAACCTGTATTAGCTTGTTGATATATTATTACGGAGTAAATTAAAATTTGGTTCCTGATTTACTGCTCATTTAGCTTTAATCATTAAAAACTTGGCAGTGCATGGGATTCATTATGTGTTGATTCTTTTGTTATGTGATTTATAAACGTTAAAAAGATCAACTTGTAATGAATATTATTTTTAAGACTAAAGAATAACAATTTAAGGGCCAAATTATTAATATAGACCATTACGCTGGCAACTCAACAAAAAGATATTGAAGTTATTTATAGCTTTATCATAAAAGAAGGTGTATGTATAAAATAAATAATGTTATGATGGAGAAAAAAGTGATAGGAAAAATAGGGCAGTTGCCCCATTAGCCATATAATTGGGAAGATGATGATTGCTTATATTCTACGCAGAAAAAGTGCCCCAGAGGAAGGTTTTTAAGGATAGGTACAGTGTATATCGAGAGAGAGTCAATGAGAACGTAAGATGGAAGGCACTTTGAGAGGCCAAAAAGAGAGACACAAGACTAACAAAGAAGAGGACATAGTAGCTCTGTACTGTATGATGTAGACCTCAATCGAATGTGATGGAGATAGCAGGACCCAGTTGCCCTTAGCTGTGGTATGAGGTCATTTCAAAGTGTATGCAATAGCCAGTGGGGAGAGAGAGAGAGAGAGAGAGAGAGACTTGTACAGAATAAGACTTGTGTATACTTTTTTTTTTATATATTTTTATTAAGTTTTATAATAAAATTTTAATATTTGTAAAATTAATTTCTTTAAAATTTAATCATATAATGATGAATTATAAAAGTATATATTTGTTCATAAAAATTATATATTTATTATATCTTAATTGAAGAACTAATAATAAAGATAAAAAATTCTGTATATAAATTTTCTCCAAATATAAAATTTGAGAAATTTGGAGAGGGAGGAAGGTATATCGGTGAGAAGGTCCATTAAGTGATAAGGGAAGTTGCCTGCAGCCTCTCTGGACTTGTTGCTACCAATCTTAAATTATAATTAGTTTGAAACCCTTATCTTCCATTAATATTGCTTCAAGCTTCAAGTGGTAGCATAAATTTGCAAGCAAATTAAGGATGAGTTAGACATTTGACAACTAGTTCAGCATACTGATATTAAGTAATTTGAATATTTAAATAAAATATATTCTTATATTCAATCTAATGATTATGATGTTAAGAAAAATATAAAATTTGACTAAGTATTTTGCTTGCCACATGTCCTACCTTGTTGCCCACTCCACCATTAAGTTATCCACTTACTCATGTTCTGCATCTTACTTTGCATTTTCCCATGTTGCACCATTTTAGGAGATAAAATACATTATGGAGTCTATATAGTGGTTAAGTGTTGTAAGTCATGTCCTACTATTTAGGAATTGTTTTTATTATTTAATTAATTTTATCACTCATGTATTTGCCTATATAAAGGCTTGGCTTATGGAATAGAATGTGTTCTTCATTCTCCCACTCTCCTTCTCTCTTTATTATACTTAAAAGTTATTAGTGGTATCAGAGCCAGGTTTGTGAGAAGTGCAAAATATTGTGAAAAAAAAAGGGGAAGTGAGCAATATTATTTTTTCTTCTTTTCTTGTGATTATTATTGACATTAATTGTTATTTCTGTTTGTTGCATCAATATGTCTTCTTCAGATTCTAACTTTGTGCAGCCATCTATTCCACGTTTTGATTGTCACTATGATAATTGGAGCTTGCTGATGGAGAATTTCTTAAGATCTAAGGAGTACTGGCATGTTGTTGAAAATGGTATAGCAGCACTTGCGAATACACAACAATCAGAGATAAAGGCATTGAAACTGAAAGATTTAAAGGCGAAGAATTATTTATTTCAGGCAATTGATCGTCCCATCTTGAAAACTATTCTTTGCAAAGAAACTTCCAAGGATATATGGGACTCCATGAAGAAGAAATATCAAGGCACTGCAAGAGTAAAGCGTGCACAGCTTCAAGCATTCAGAAGAGATTTTGAGATTCTGCAAATGAAGGATGATGAATCAATAGCTCATTTTGCTTTGTTTGCAGATTGTGATCCCCTCACATTTGACGAAGCCATCAAAGATACGAAATGGCGAATTGCCATGGATGAGAAGATCAAATCTATAGAGAAAAATAACACATGAGAATTAGTGGAACTCCCAAAGGGGCAAAAATCCATTGGTGTTAAAATGGGTTTACAAAACAAAGCTGAACAAAGATGGTGAAGTTGACAAATATAAAGCTCGCCTTGTTGTAAAAGGTTACAAGCAAGAATTTGGGGTTGATTATAAAGAAGTCTTTGCTCCAGTTGCAAGACTTGATACTATTCGATTAGTGTTAGCCATAGCTGCTCAAAATTCTTGGTATGTTTATCAATTAGATGTGAAATCTGCATTTTTACATGGTGAGTTGCAAGAAGAGGTCTATGTTGATCAACCACTTGGATATGTGAAGAAAAGTAGTGAAGAAAAGGTATATAAATTAAAAAAGGCTTTATATGGACTAAAACAAGCACCAAGAGCTTGGTATAGTCGTATAAATGCTTATTTTATTAAAGAAGGTTTTCAAAAATGCCCTCATGAACATACTCTCTTTACAAAATTTGAAAAAGGTGGAAGAATGCTTTTTGTATCTCTTTATGTTGATGATTTAATTTATACTGGAAATGATAATTCCATGATTCATGCGTTTAAAAGGAAAATGATGCAAGAGTTTGAAATGTCGGATTTAGGTTTAATGCATTTTTTCCTTGGCATTGAAGTTGTGCAATCATCATTTGGTATTTTTATTTCACAAAAGAAGTATGTTCTTCAGATTTTGGACAGGTTTAAAATGGGGGATTGCAATCCTGTTCGTACTCCAACTGAATGTGGCTTAAAGTTGGTGAAAGATGATGGAGGAAAGAAAATTAATACTACTCTTTTCAAGCAGATGGTTGGAAGTTTGATGTATCTCACTTTAACAAGGCCTGACATCATGCATGGTGTTAGTCTAATAAGTCGATATATAGAGAATCCAACTGAGAGTCATCTCTTTGCTGTAAAAAGAATTTTTCGCTACTTGAGAGGCACCGTTGATTTTGGAATATTTTATAAAGCTAACTCAAAAGGCAAGTTTTATGGTTTTTCTGATAGTGACTATGCTGGAGATCTTGATGATAGGAAAAGTACATCAGGTTTTGTTTTTATAATGAGCTCTGGAGATATATCTTGGTCTTCAAAGAAACAACAAATTGTTACTTTGTCAACTACAGAAGCTGAATTTGTTCCTGTTCTTGTCAAGTTATATGGCTAAAGAGATTGCTTGAAACGCTTCAAAGTGAGCAACAAAGCTCAACAACAATTTATTGTGATAATGTTTCAGCAATCAAAATTTCCAAAAATCCAACTTTACATGGAAGAAGCAAGCATATTGACGTAAGATACCATTTTTGCGTAACCTTTGCAATAATGGTATAATTGATTTGGTGTTTTGCAAAAGTGAAGATCAAGTTGCTAATATTATGACCAAGCCTCTCAAGATTGCTGTGTTTGTGAAACTTCGAAAAATGCTTGGAGTGTGCTCTTTGAAAGACTTTGCTCAAGGGAGGGCTTAATTTAAATCCTTACACTCTTAAACTTAATGTTTGCAAATATTAGTTTAAGGGAGGGATTGTTAAGAAAAATATAAAATTTGACCAAGTATTTTGCTTGCCACATGTCCTAACTTGTTGCCACTCCACCATTAAGTTATCCACTTACCCATATTCTGCATGTTACTTTGCATTTTCCCATGTTGCACCATTTTAGGAGATAAAATGCATTATAGAGTTTATGTAGTGGCTAAGTGTTGCAAGTCATGTCCTACTATTTAGGAATTATTTTTATTATTTAATTAATTTTATCATTCATGTATTTGCCTATATAAAGGCTTGGCTTATGGAATAGAATGTGTTCTTCATTCTCCCACTCTCCCTCTCTCTTTATTATACTTAAAAGTTATTATATGAATCACCATAAAAATATAATCCAACTATCTCCACATAGTTTCTTACAGTAAAACATCGTTAGTACATCTAAGATTAATTCACAAGAAAGCCTCTCGGGTATTTCTTAAGAGTAGTAAGAGGAAGGAAACAAAATTTTAATTTATACTTTTTTATTTAGATTTAAATTTAATAACTTAAAAAAAAATGCTCAGATTAAAGAAGATAGATGAGAAAAGAAAAAAAATATTTATTTAAATTTAAATATATTAAAATATTTTAATTAAAATTTTATTTCTCGTCAAGTATAATAAAGTTACAGCAATTTTATAAAATAAAATTGTACAAGAATATATTCTGAAAATAGTTTTAAAAAAAAATTAGACTCGCCTAAAATGCTGTAATCCTTAAAAGCACAAAAAGAAAAATTTGTCCCATCCCAATAGGTATCCCTAGAATATTTAGAAACTTAAGAGGGTCAATTCCTAACATCGGATCTCTAATCTGTTACACTTGTTATTCCCTCAATCACTTTCTTAAAAAGAGTAACCTTAATTTTATATATTTCTTGACTTTCTTGCTAATTAATCAATCACACATCATTCCTTGTTGAAATGGACCCTTATGCATATCTCAACAGTATAGGAGATGCTCCAATTTCCTTGGTTTAATTAGAGAAAGATCAAAACAAATCGACCAAAATTGACTGATTGGCTAGCTAATGATCTATTCACTAAATATACACAATAATTTATGATTGGATAATAAATTAAATTAAGAAATGAAAAGTATTATCAATTTCAAAATTTTTTAATCATGTCCAAATTTATTATTAATTTCTAAATATTTTCTCAAATAAACTAGATTATGGTATTTGACTAATGAAAATAATTTTTTAAAAGAGTAAAGCATATGATTAAAAATAAAAAAGGTTAAATTTTTTTAATAAAGTATCGATAATTTAGTAAAATTTTGTGGATGTATACAAATTAATAACTTATTTTAATTAATTTTCTTTGTAAACGAAACATTTAACCTATTTGCAGAGGGCTGAATCCATGATCATAAGTCAAAGCCAGTCTACTTATTTTTCATCATATCATATAAGTGAAACACTGTCCCGTGTCAATAGTATATTGGTAGAAATAAAGCTGAACTTTAGATGAAAACGTTTAGATTTACCTAATACTTGAGAAACAAAGGTCAATTAAAATATAACACGAGCATGTTTTAAATATTGAATTTTGTTCTTAAAAAAGTACCATTATGCTTAATTAGTAGATCGAGAACTAGTGAAATAAAAACTGACAAGCTGCAAATTAATTAACTTAAGGTGGAATACATTATCGTGAAGCCTAATAGATAAAGTAATTTCCAAAACCAGTAATTTGACTATCTTAATGATTGCAAATCTTTGTCATGCAATGATCTGAACTAGTATCAGTGATCTAATTAGAAAGTTAGTTACAAAAAGCAAGCTATTAAAGACAAAGATACTGCCCAAAAAAAGAAATTAAGAGTTTACTATTTTGAGAAAATTATAATTAAGGACTTAAGATATTTATATTAAAAGATTTTAAATTTTAAAATTATTGTAAAAGATTATAGAACCAAACATTTTGACTTAGGATCTTAAATTATAATTTTTTTTGTATAATTTAAAATTTTAAATATAGGGTCATTTAAAATAATTTTAAAATTTAATATTTTTTAAATATAAATATCTTTAATTTAAAATATTAAATTATAATTTTACTTATTATTTTTGGAAGGAAGTGACAAGACTTTATCAATAAAGAAAAAAATTAATATGTAATTTTTTATATTTTTATTATTAAATTTTTAATTAAAATATAATAAATATATAAATATTTAATAATAATATAAAAATGTAATTATATATTGTTTAATTAAATTATAGATTTATTATATTTTAATTAAAAATATAAATATAAAAATAAAACTTTAATTCTAACAATAGTCCCTTCAGAATTTTCACAATCTACGCGTGTGCTCCACGGCAACTTCGGGAGGCCCGTATATTCAACGCGCCACGCTCGCCGTAGAATCTGACGACTTCCCTGTGGGGGATTCTCTGCACTGTCGCGCACAAGTAACAACAAGCAATAGGACTATAAATAATTTACAAAAATTTATATGTAATTTTATACATTTTTATTATTAAATTTTTTAATAAATATATAATTTTTTAAGAATAACAGGATAAATAAATAATTTTTACAACTCATTATCATATAATTTAAATTTTTAAAATTTTTTTATATGTAATAATTTTATTAAAAAATAAAGATATAAATAATTATTATCAAGTTTAATCTTAAATAATTCACCGTTTTCTTTACCCCACGACACAAGTCATGATTCAGATCCTCTCCATTATCACTCTCTCAATTCTTTCTCTAATAAGATTTGAACCATTCAAAATCAAATCTAGATGGTTTAAATTTTTTTTTATTTTTTATGTTAAAACATTATTTTTTTTAAAATTTACAGTAAAAAAATTATTTTTATTTTGTATTCTCTATCTTATAAAAAAAATTATTTTTAAAATTTAAAAAAAATAATAATAAATTTGGACCGTTCAAATTTCTCACTGCAGAGGCCATGGGAAAGGCCACTGCAGGAGATCCGATCTACACAAGCCACTGTCATCAACTGACATGTCAGATCCAAAGCTCCATAAAATACCACGTGGAAGCGCCCACGTGGGTGAACATGTAAGTTCCCTACACTCGCTGGACCCACTCCCTGCATTTCAAATATTTGATAAATCATATATTGAAAATAACGAAGAAATTCATAAAATCTAAAATAAATTAAAGTTGTTATGAAATTATTATACTTACATCATGAGTATTTCACTATGATTGAGATTTTCAAGGAAGGAGAGATAGAGATTCATATATCCAAAAATAGAAAGACAATGATCTAACTTATTAAATACTTTCATTTATTTTTAATTTTTTTAAAAAATATGTTATTGAATACCAAAAACAAAACTATTTTATGGTGTCGAAATTAATTATTTTTCTGTGGCAATAGACATGACAAAGAAAAAGTGAAAATAGTGATTATAAATTTAAGATGTTAATAAAAACAGTAATAACGAGATAGAAAACAATAATATTGTTAATATACATTAGCTCGATTCTTACTCTTTTTTTCTTTTTCACTTTTAAAGTTTTATATGTTCTTTGTATAGAAATTAAAAAAAAAATGATATTGTCGATCCTACTGAAAAAATAATAAAATTGCCGATAATGATAATAATGAATATAAGATTATAAGTAAAATGAAGTGATTTGAAGAGTGTGACAAGATAAGAAATTACCAAACTTATGATACTAAAAAGTAAATATAAAATTTATATTGAATTCCAAATTTTAAAATAATATTTTATGATAAGAATTATGAAAACCCTTGAACTGAATGAGTAGGCAAATTCATCTGTATTACGGTAGAAAAATAAGGGTAGATTAAGAAAAGAAAGAAAGCAAAAAAAAAAGAAAAAGAAAGAAGGTATGATTTGATACAACAAAACGCGCGTTTTGGACGGTGTGGGACAGGCTCACGTGGCGATCATGTCGATGGGGGGCCCAACGGCCACAGCCTTGATTATGGATGGTTGGATACGTTTGTTGGCACTCAGCCCCACTTCTTTCCTTCTCTCTCCTCATCATAATTTTGGATAAATATTTATTATATTTTTATAATTAATATTTAATAATATTTAATTTTTTTACAATTTTTTTAAAGTAGAGATAAAAATTTTTTTTTTACTCATAAATTTTTTTTCAATTTTTAACTTTGTATCAAATGGACGTCTCTATAGAAAAAACTTATTATTTATATTTTTTATTATTATATTGTTTAATTAAAATATGATAAATATGTAATTTTTAATAATAATAAATATATACATAAAAATTTTAAATAATTTTATGATAATATAATTAAATCATAAATTTATTATATTATTATTAAAAAATTATACATTTATTATATTTTAATTGAAGAATCTAATAATAAATATATAATTAATTGAATATAAGTTTAGCGTACTCTTAAATTTTGTTTAAATATCATTTACAAATTCAATTAAATTTAAAAATTAATTTTAAATTTAATTCATCTAAAATTATATATAAATATAAGTTATATGAGTTTAATGAGTTAAGTAAATTTCTTGATACCATATATATATAATTATATATTATTTAAATATTTATATTATCTTATTTTTAAATAAAAATATTCATAAATTAAATAAATCAAATATTAAATTTTTTAAATTTGACTCTTTTAATTATAAAAATTTATAAACTTAGTTCATCTCATAAATATATCAATTAGAAGAGTTTTCATACAAATCAAGCTTAAAATGTTCATGAACAATTTATTGTTTGTTTGATTCACAAAATAAAATATAAAAAATTATTTCTCATTTCTTTATCATAAAAAAATATAAAAATATAACAAATATTACGTACAATTAATAAAAATAAATTATATTTTTTAAGAATAACTAATTGGGCCATTTATTTATTTACGGCTAGTGGACCACTTCTTATCACATTTTGGCACTCTTTAGTCATTTTTTATTAGTTAAATTAATATTTTAGTTATTTAAATTTATTTAATATTTTAAATTAATTTTTTTAATTGTGAAGTATTTTAAAATAATCTCTTAATTTTATTTAATACTTCAAATTGATCCTTTAACTTTATAGTATTTCAAAATAATCCTTTAAAAAGTTAACTTATTATTAAAAATCCTTAGTTTAATCACTTGAATAAAAAAATACTTATTATAAAATTTTAAAAATTAAAAAATGCTTAAAAATTTTACTAAAATAAAATATTTAAAAAAATAATATTTATTTTGATATGAAAATTCATCACTAATACTATTTTTATAAATATTTCATATTAAAATAAATATTATTTTTTAAAATATTTTTATTTTAGTGAATTTTTTAAGCATTTTTATAGTTTTTAAAATTTTATAATAAGTGTTTTTTTCACATAATTAAATTAAGAAAATGCTTTTACATGACTTATTTAATAATTTTATTTGTAAAAATTTTTTTATATATTTATAAATTACTTGTTTTAAATATTTTATATTAAAATAAATATTTTAAATTAAAAAATTTTTTATGAAATATTTTAAATTAGTTCCTTAATTTTTAAAATTAACAAACCAATTTAAAACATTAAATAAAATAAAATTTTAAAAATTAAGGGGCTAATTTAAAATATGGAATAAAGTTAAAAGATTATTTTAAAATACTAAAAAATTAAGAGACTAATTTAAAATATTAAATAAAATTAAAAAATTAAAAAACTAATTTAACCTTTTTTATTTAAAATTTTAAATTAATGAACTTACATTTTCCAATGTCCTTATAAATACCCAACCTGCCATCTGCTTCGCCCCTAGAACACTTCACTTGTCTCTCCCTTGTACCTTCATTTCACTGGGCATGACGGTTTTTCTAAATTGGAGGTTATAGACTTTCAGTACACTACACCACCCTCTCTCACTCACCCTGCGTACTTTAGCACCACCACCCACTACGTACTACTTCCTCTGTTTTTACGAACACAGCACTTCCTAATAAGATGTTGCGCTGTCTCAACAACTCGGGCAATCTCACCGGAAACTGCTCCGACATGAGGCAAAGGATAAAGATGAAGTGGCAGCAAGATCAACAAGAGTTTCACCATCACCAAAACCAGAGCTTCTATGGCGATTCTGCTCTTGGTGAGGTGGTGACCATGTCAATTAAGCCGGAATTGGGCCAGCTCCAGTTTCCCAGTTTGGGATTCGGGTCTCCTGGCTTTGATGTGAATTCTGCAATTTCAAATACTTCCATGACAACAGTTGAAGAGGCCAGAGGCAGAGACTCTGTTTCAGCGAAGGAGAAGATGAGCTCCGCATGTGGGAAAGACAGCTTCAAGAAGAGAAAATCCGACATGGTTCACAACTCCAAGGTGTGAACGTATAGTTTTGTTTTTGGTTATCTCGGTCTTTGTGTGTATTGCTACATTTAGGATTTTAAATGCCATTGGAGCTATCCTGATAATCTTTGGTTTGTTGGGCGTGTAATTTGTTATGGTGGCTATGATGTTTAAGAGGCAATTGTTTAAGAAAACTGACGATGAAGAATCATGGGTTGGTATTTTTTGATAAGGTTGTAGCAGAGAGTGAAAACAAAGAGAAGAAGATGAAAGGAAGTGGAGAGGAAGGGGAATCCAAAATGACAGAGCAAAATAGCAGCAAAAACAACACAAACAACAACAGAGAAACATGTGGAGGTACCTCAAAGGACAATTCGAAGGCGTCCGAGGTTCAAAAGCCTGACTACATCCATGTCCGAGCACGTCGCGGCCAAGCTACTGACAGCCATAGCTTAGCGGAAAGAGTGAGTACATACAAAAGAACTTCACAATTTCTTTCTTCGTTTTTTTCTTTTTGGCTAAAATAAACACAAAATGGTGTGATTGAGGCAGGTAAGGAGGGAAAAGATCAGCGAGAGAATGAGGTATTTGCAGGGTTTAGTACCGGGTTGCAACAAAATTACAGGAAAAGCTGGAATGCTTGATGAGATCATCAATTATGTTCAATCTCTTCAACGACAAGTAGAGGTTTGGAGTTTGGGCCCCTTCATACTTTCATATGTGGTTTCACTGTGGACTTCAAATAATGGCCCTGTCACTTACTGTTTCTGCAGTTCTTGTCAATGAAATTGGCTGCTGTAACCCCAGGACTTGACTTCAACCTTGATGATCTGTTTTCCAAAGAGGTAATACAAATAAACGCATCACACAACATGTAGTGTCTAAATACCTATCAAACTACAAAAACAATACTTTAAACACTGCATTTTTTTTCCTTGTATCGCGGTATTTCAGTATGTTTGCGAGGATATTTAGAATGTTTTTCTTAATGAGCACAGGTGTTTGGTACTTGTGGTCCAAGTTTTGCAACGATTGGGATGGGATCAGACATGAACAATCCAGCATATCTTCAGTTCAACTCAGCACAACAAATTATTTCATCTTGCGGGTTAGATGTTACGGGGATGAACCCGACAGAAATGGGGCTTCGAAGGAGCATTAATGCTCCTGGTTCAATCCCCGAAACGTTTCTTGACTCCTGCTGTTTCGCTGTGCGTTTCACCTTCTCCTCTGTGTGTGCTTTTAAGTGAAGAAATGATCTTCCTTGTTATTGCACAGTGCAGTAAAATTGAAAGAGCGAGGAGAGTGCCGGTTCTATTCTAGGGAGACCCACTTCTTCTTCTATCTCTCAACTATTGCACGCTGTGCAATAACCAAAGACAATTCAGCTCTTTTTTAAGTCCTGCTATAATCATCAGTTTTCTCAATATAGTCCTTTTTTTTCTTAAACTGCAGCATATTCTACCGTCCTCTACTTGGGAATCTGATTTTCACAATCTCCCCATTGTGGGTTTTGATCAAGCACGAGCAGAATCATCCTTTCTTTCTCAGCCATTCACGGGTATCTAAAAATTTATCAAGCATCCGTACTTTAAATAAATTCGTATTATGATTGATTTGTGTTCAATATGTCATGTTATTTTAAATCATTTCTAATATTTTTTTTATCTTATAGTGTTCCGGAATTATGTGATCTATGTCTTTTAGTTAAAAATTTAAAAATGGATACTTTAAAATCAAAATTGAATCATGTTTGATGGTATTGAATATTAATACATATTATACGAAGTTTTAAATTACATTTTTTAACATTCTATATTTTATGATAAAAATTTTTGTCCTGTCAAATCATATATGTATATTTTTCTTTCCTTAGCTGCATGTTTAAAAAGTGGAAAGAAAGAACAAATTAGAGTGGATTTTTAAGAAGTACTGATAGAGACATGACAGGCCCCAGAGAAACTGCTGAGGGCATTGGAAGGCTGGGACTTTTTCCAACTAGTTTTCTTTTCTTTTCTATTCGTCTTCTTTCCCTTTCCCACTATTATTATAACAAAGCTACTTTCTTTCTGAATGTGGTGTTTGGTGTCTCTGCAGGTCTAGTTGAAGCTAGCAATCCAAAGATGGAGATGTAAACTTTAAATTATATTGTAATTTTTTAGGATGAACTCAGTTCCAATGGATGCCTCTTATTATGATTCTTTTTATCGAAGTATATAACAATATATTATTGTTTGTATAGTCACTCCATTGTATGTAAGATCAAAATAATATCTTTTAACTTCAGTTACCCTCTATTGCACATCCAAATTACAAATATAGCCAATGTAAAAAGGTCCCATTTCATACACACACACCCACACACGCTGGCTTAAGAGAAAAAAGTACCTGCAAGTTATCTGCATGATATGTGGATATTTTTTTAATGTAAATTGTGCAAAGACTACAAGTATATTCCTTCCAAATCCAACATATAACATAAAAGTAATGTCTCCAAGAGATTGATGTAGCGATAAAAACAAACAGATGATGTGTAGTTAGGCGTATGATCGCATGTTTAAATCCTAATTATGCTACTTGGAATCAGACCTGGATGGATACCTTTGATCAGATCAAAGAGGTAAATTAGTTGAGGTGTATATAAATTTGCTCGGACACCACTGACAGCTTCACTTGAAAAAAGAAAACGTAAAAATAGTAGTCAAACGAATACATCATATTTTGTGGACTTAATGAACCTTGATTCTCAATTGAAAGCGCCTGTGATTCAATCAGCAGTGAAACTGGGAAACAACACAAGTGATAATGGTTGAGAGAGACAGGGGACAAGAGCTTGACAGTGAGCCTCTTCAAAGGCAACTTTGGGGACAGAATAATAGCCTTTTGAATGAGACTGTGATAACTGTGCCACAGAATGATGAAGACAGAGCCTTTATTATAGGGGGAAGAGGAGAGAGATGGGTAGGAATTTCCATGTGTTAAATTTATTAGGCTGGTTTTTCTGTTCTTGAATGGAAAGGAATATAATGTCATGTTGTTCATTTGAGTTCTTCATGGACTCATGGGAAGCAAGAACCAAATTTCATCATCAAAGTTTCTTCAATAATGTTCCCTTTCTTTCAACTTGATTTGAAAAATGAAAACACCCCATAGTGCAAAAAGTTCATAATATGAGAAATCCATCAAACCATGAGTGATTTATCAAGAAACATGAATAGTAAAACACACAAACACGGGACACAACGTGTATATTGTGAGCTATGACACAAATGAAATGTTGTGTTTTGCTTGACATGTATGGGATATGGATTTTTTTTAGTAAAATAATGATTTAGTCCATGAAAAATCACTTTTCTCTTGATTAATTTTTTGACGATAAAACATCTCAATTTAATCCTCCAATAATTTTTTTAATCAAAATATTCCTTTGTATTAAGTAAAATCATAATCACTTAACAAATTAACATGATATAAACGAAATTTACTAAGTCATTGATCCTTCTTTTATATTGAATGAGTTAATTTGTTAAGTAATTATGATTTTTGTCTGCAAAGGATTATTTTAATTAAAAAAATGAATTAAGAGAGTTTATTTTTGAATAATCAAATTAAAAAGGAAGTAATTTTTGAATGACTAAATCATTATTATTTTTTGGGAAGTATTTGAAAGAAGTAATTCACTTTCTTCTCCAAACCCACTTGATGAATAGATTCCAAGAAGCTCATATGGCTTTCAAATTATTACGAGACATAACTCTTTCGGCGTAAATTTATGTCTTAATAGGCATGAAAGCAGCTTTTCATAGAGAGGTTGCATCAATGGTTGATTGGGGACCATTTAAGGTTGCTAAGGGCAGCTTGGGTGTATCTTCATTTTTTTTTTCTTCTATCTTGGGATTACAAATAAGAGCCTCAGCTTTTATTACTTCCCTTTCAAGCCATATTAAAAAAAAAAAAAAATTGGTGAGATGGGTTGGACTTTTCTCTTTGTTCGCGTAGGATTGTGAGAGATGATCCTGGATACTTTCCTTGGCCCCCACCTCTGCTTTATGTGAAAAAACTTCTCTTCTAATGTCTCTCTCTCTGCCGTTCAATCACATGGTGAGCCATTGTGCAGTTCCAAGGTGTAAAGAGAAAAAAAAAAAAAAAGAAGGTAAAAGAAAACCCACAGAGATTCTCTTGCTTGCATCATAAAACACAAGTGAAACTCCGAAGGTTTAGATCATTCTTCTTCAAAATCCTAAATTTTTTTTACCACAAAAACCTACTCTCAAACGGTTCAACTTGGAGGGACAAATTAATAAAAGGAAGAATGCTATCTACACAAACTAACTCACAACACTTGTGTCCGGTATTCACCCAAAAAAAAAAAAAAAAAAAACAAAGATAGGCACGGATTCTTTTCTATTCCTGTGTTGGAACTCTCTCGTTTCTCTCTCTTCGCTTACAGGATCTTTCCAACATAGGAGAGAATCCTTAAACCAAAAAAAGTAGTATGTCAAGGAATAAGAAAACTTATTTGAAAAAAAAAGTTAAACCACCAATATTATATGGTGAGTGACTATGGAAACAATGTAACTACAAGTAGCTTTTGAATCGTGCTGCTTCTAATTTACACTATTCAAAAATTTAATTAAAAATAAAATGAAGAATAAAAATAATCTTTTAATTATGAATTTAAAAAAATAACAATTGAGATTAAAAAAATACAAATAATAAAACAGTTTTAAGTATTTAAATTTAATTTAGATGATCTAAATCAAAAATAGCACCAAACAATATGATTCAAAAATTGTAGAGAAACTGAACTGCTTTGTTAGACTTTTTTTCTTGAAAGATGAAGGCTCCATTTAATTTTTCTTCTTTTATTAAGGAGAAAATTAATCATTTGATCCCTATAAATTGGCCTCAATTTTCAATTGAGTCCTTATAGGTTAATTTTTTTCAAAACCATTCTTATAATTTTTTTCCATTTCAAGGTTAGTCCCTCTACTTTCTAACGTTAAAAGCTTACTCCCTATCTTGTCCATCTGGCTTAACGTCTGTTAAATAACTCTTGACATGTAAAATGTTGGATGCACTTGGCTGCCACACATGAGAAAATGCATATGAGTTGGCCTTAAATGTAGAGGAGATGCATCTGCGTTAAAACGTTGAAATGCAGAGGTTAGGCAGAAGAGCAATGAAACACGCAAAGAGCACATCAACTACTACTTCTTCTCTTCTCTTGTTATGTTAAAACGAGCTTCGGCTTCTCCCTAGATAGCTGACCACCATGATTCTAAGTTCGTAATTAAAACGAGGTAGATTTTACACTTTATGCATTGTATTGTATTTGGCGGCCAACATTATGTCTGGGGTGCATGCTTATTATAATTTTATAAATAACATAGCTCGATTTCATTATTTAAAAGTTCACATGTTTCTTCCCGAAGTTATGGGTTGACAAATGATAAATGATTAATAAATAATAATATGTATTGAAGAGTCTCAAATAATCCTTGCTAGATGCAACCACAGCTTCATTATAACTTTTTGACGTGTATGTGATACAAGTGTAAAATCTTGTTCTTTTTCCATCACTCCAATTCACCTTCTGTTTCAAATTAGATTGTATAAAAATCTTTTTCAGGATTTTTATTTATTTACTATTGAGGGAAAATGATGATTCCAGATTTGGGAATGGGAAGATTGGACATGGATTAAGACCAACGATATTAACTATCTGATTTGTCTCCCTTGAAGCATGTAATATTTGTATTCCTAATCTTTTTGCTATTAAATAACCATGTACTACATGACTATGGTCTCCTTCTAGTCTGGTTGCCATATAACAGGGAATAAAAAGTTTGCATGGGATGCTTTTTCACTTCTAAGCTTAGGGAATTGATGGAGGTGAGCTAAGAGACTTTAAAGAGCTTGAACAAAATCAAGAACTTGAAAACAAAAGGGCTGGACGTAACTCTAAAAGATGGCCAACTAAAGATTCATTGCAAGGTATGGGAGGCCCATGCACAAGATCAAGAGCCAAAGCTATGAAGGAGGCATTGAATGGAGTAATCCAAAAACTAATGGACTTGGAGCCCATAGTCTTAGCTGAATATGAAACCCAAAAGAAACAAAATAGCATGAAAATTATTTCATATCTACAAGATGCTAGCCCAAGCCCGAAAGGAGCCTAATTGAAGGAGCCCAGCCATTTTCCACAAAATTCTCTAGTTTTATTTTGTTTTAATTTGATTGTTTCTGTTTCAGATTTTTTAGCTTTATTAGGCACCATTCTTGGTGAATTTGTCCAGACTTAAATTTCTTTTATTTTCCCGCCAAACCTAGGAGTTATTTTGTATTTAGGATTTTATTTTTCAAATGCCTATATAAGGCCCACTTGTACTCCAAGAAGAGGCAGATTGAATGAATTCTCTTTTCAGAATCTTTTCTGACTTGTGAGGTTTCTCTTGTGGCCTTTGTGTGCTGGAGAAAATATTTGACTTATCAAAGGAGTGGTTTCCTTTGTGGCGTCCCGGATTAGGGTTCTAAGAGACGGGTTCTCTTAGGGTTCAATTCCATTGACCAACATCTCTTCTTCTTCTTCTTCTTCTTCTTCTTCTTTGTTTCTTTCTTGCTTGTTGTCCAGATTTGTCTATTTTCTTGTTCTTGTATTGCATGCCAAATTTCGATCACTGATCCGTGTTATTTGGGGTTCCTAGAATGGGTTTCTATGTGGTCTCACATCATCTGGTATCAGAGCATTGGTTAAGGTTGGTTTCATCCACTTTTTCCTTGTTCTTTTTCCTTATTTCGTCTGATTCTTTTCTGTTTGTCCATATTTTTGTGCGGCTATTTCTGGTGTTTTCCTTCGTATTTTTGGACGTTTAATAGGTCTTTCTTGTGTTTCAAGATCTCTTCTTTCTGCTCGTTTTGGAATCACGTCAATCCGATTTTTTGTAGAGCAAGTTATAGCTATTTCTTTTCCCTTATTTCGTTTGATTCTTTTCTGCTCGTCCTTTTTTTCATGCAGCTGTTTCTGGTGTTTTCCTTCGTGTTTTTGGACGTTTAATAGGTCTTTCTTGTGTCTCAAGATCTCTTCTTTCTGCTCGTTTTGGAATCACGTCAATTCGATTTTTCTAGAGCAAGTTATAGCTATTTCTTTCGTGCATGTCATTCTGATCTTTCAGAAATCTTGTGTTCTGTTTGCAAATTTCACCACCTTTGAGATTCGAAAAAAAAAAAGAGTATATTACAGTAAAAAAAAAAAGGAAAAGAAAAGAAAAGAAGGAAAAGTTGCAAAAAAAAAAAAAAGAAGTCAGAATCTGTGAAAAAGGAAAGTTGTGCTGGAAATTGTAAAATTTTGAATTGTTGACTTGAATTGCAATTGCTGAAGATCTGGTCATTTCTGATTCTTGGAATTACCATTTTTGATTCCTTGAGTTGATCTGATCACTAAAAGTCATATTGTGCACAATTCATAAAAGGAGATTTGCATTCATTCACCTTGTTCTAAATTTCAAATTTCTGATTGCTTCAATTCTGATTCCAAATTCCAATTTTCTTTCCATAACTCTTGATAATTAATCATTTAACCATTTGTTCTCCCATAATCTACCACTTACCATTTCTTCCATAAATTCATTGTCTTCATTTCCTTTCCTAGTCACTTGCTGTATTTTCCATTGGCTGCACCTACGAATTTTTTTAAAATGTTGGACTTTTGTTGTCTCTTTGAGAACTTTACATCTTGGGTTCTAATTTGAGATTGACACTTTAGTTGCTGCTTCTTTTGATTTGTTGGATTTAATTCAATACACTATAGGAAGCAAGTTGAGAGGAAAAAGGCAAGAGTGTTTTCATCATTGTAAAAGCCATTACAAGAGTGAAACACAAGTGCATTTGCATCATTTAGAGTGAAACACGTGAGGGAATAGTCAGGTCCTTTTCTTGCTATTCACTAACATTTCAGGTGCCAATCATGTCTGAAAGTGAGGATAACCAAGTTGACCTTAAGTTGTTCATCAAATCTGTTCAAGAACAATTCAAGAGGCTAAATATTAGGTTGGATCAAATGGATTCTTCTTCTTCCAACAGCAAGGCAAGGCATGGTAAAAATGTTGTTCTAGGAGGAGATGAATCTGATTTTGAGGAGGAAAGCCAACATGAAAGAGTTAGGAGAGCTCCCCCTCGAAAGAAAGATGCCTTTAGTAACATCAAGATGAAAATCCCTTCCTTTCAAGGGAAAACTGATCCTGATGTATATCTTAAATGGGAAAGAAAAGTTGAGTTTTTATTTGACTGTCAATCCTTTTCAGAAGAAAGTAAAATAAAATTAGCTGCTTTGGAGTTCACAGATTATGCAAGCCTATGGTGGGATCAATTAACCACTAGTAGGAGGCATTCTGGAGAGGGTCCAATTCGGTCTTAGCCAGAAATGAAGGCTCTCATGAGAAAGAGATTTGTCCCTACCCATTACTATAGGGATGTGCACAAGAGGCTCCACAAAATCAAACAAGGATCTATAAGTGTGGAAGAATATTTTCAGCAAATGCAAATTGCCATGATCAAAGCTAACATTGAGGAAGATTCAGAAGTTACAATGGCAAGATTTCTTGGTGGCTTAGACCTTGAAATTGCTGCAGAAGTTGAATTGCAAAACTACCTTGATATGGAGGAGTTGTTGCATAAAGCCATTAAGGTGAATAAGCATTTTAAGACAAAACAGAAATTGAAATCACATACTAGTTCCAACAAAGACTTCAAGTCATCTTTCAAGTTTAAGGGAGAGACCAAGCCTAAAGAGGAGAATAAGATGAAGATGCAAACATCTACTTCTAAAGGTAAATCTGAACCTAAATCTTTTTCTAGTTCTTCTAAAATTAAATACTTTAAATGTCAAGGTTTTGGTCACATTGCTTCACAATGTCCAAATAAAAGGACTATGATTTTGCTTGAGAATGGTGTTGTTACTAGTGAAAGCAGCAGTGATGAAGATGTGGAAGCTGAGTTAAGCTCCAATGAAGGTGATGAATCTGATGTGGAGGTAGCTGAAGCTGTGATTGGTGAGGCTCTAGTGTCAAGGCGTGCTCTTAGCATTCAACCAAAAGAGGAGCTTGAAAAAGAACAACGAGAGCATATCTTTCACACTAGGTGTTTTGTTAACAACAAGGTATGTAGCCTTATCATTGATAATGGGAGCTGCACTAATATTGTTAGTACCTTGTTGGTTGAAAAGCTAGGTTTGCCAACTAGAAAACACCCCACTCCTTATAATTTGTTGTGGTTCAATGATAATGGGGATGTTAAAGTTACTAAATAAGTTGTTGTAGCATTTTCCATAGGAAGTTACCATGATGAGGTTTTATGTGATATAGCTCCTATGTATGCTGGACACTTGTTATTGGGTAGACATTGGTAATTTGATAAGAAAGTTAAGTACGATAGTTATACTAACATGTATTCTTTTGAGTTTAATAAGAAAACCATTATGCTAACCCCTCTCAGACCCTTGTAGGCATATGAAGATCAAAAGCGAATTACTTAAGAATGCAAGTTAAGAGATTGAATGAATTATCTTTTCAGAATCTTTTCTGACTTGTGAGGTTTCTCTTGTGGCCTTTGTGTGCTGGAGAAAATCTTTGACTTATCAAAGGAGTGGTTTCTTTTGTGGCGTCCTGGATTAGGGTTCTAAGAGACGGGTTCTCTTAGGGTTCAATTCCATTGACCAACATCTCTTCTTCTTCTTTGTTTCTTTCTTGCTTGTTGTCCAGATCTGTCTATTTTCTTATTCTTGTGTTGCATGCCAAATTTCGATCACTGATCCGTGTAATTTGGGATTCCTAAAACGGGTTTCTATGGGGTCTCACATCATCTGGTATCAGAGCATTGGCTGAGGTTGGTTTCATCCACTTTTTCCTTGTTCTTTTTCCTTATTTCGTCTGATTCTTTTCTGTTCGTCCATATTTTTGTGCGGCTGTTTCTGGTGTTTTCCTTCGTGTTTTTGGATGTTTAATAGGTCTTTCTTGTATTTCAAGATCTCTTCTTTCTGCTCGTTTTGGAATCACGTCAATCCGATTTTTGTAGAGCAAGTTATAGCTATTTATTTTCCCTTATTTTGTTTGATTCTTTTTTGCTCGTCCTTTTTTTCATGCGGCTGTTTCTGGTGTTTTCCTTCGTGTTTTTGGACGTTTAATAGGTCTTTCTTGTGTCTCAAGATCTCTTCTTTCTGCTCGTTTTGGAATCACGTCAATCCGATTTTTCTAGAGCAAGTTATAGTTATTTCTTTCGTGCATGTCATTCTGATCTTTCAAAAATCTTGTGTTCAGAAATCTTGTGTTCTATTTGCAAATTTCAGCACCTTTGAGATTCGAAAAAAAAGAGTATATTACAGTAAAAAAAAAGGAAAAGAAAAGAAAAGAAAAGAAGGAAAAGTTGCAAAAAAAAAAAAAAGAAGTCAGAATTTGTGAAAAAGGAAAGTTGTGCTGGAAATTGTAAAATTTTGAATTGTTGACTTGAATTGCAATTGCTGAAGATCTGGTCATTTCTGATTCTTGGAATTACCATTTTTGATTCCTTGAGTTGATCTGATCATTAAAAGTCATATTGTGCACAATTCATAAAAAAAAAAGGAATGCTTGAGCAATTTGATTTAGATCAAAATATGACCATTAATTTTGAACAACTAGTCATGGTCTTTGGTAGCCAACAAGAGCGAAAATAGAATAGCTAGAGTGAAAATAAATTCAAGCCTTGATAAATGTGAGGCTGGTGCACAATATTTCATTTATAATCCAATATGGTTACAACGGAATGAATAAGAGAAAGCCACGTAGAGAGAGAACATATCTGTACAAATAATATATTTTTAGAAAAGTCTACAGCTAATTATATGATTATAATATAATTATTGTGCTCTAACATTCCCTCTTAAACGAGAGGGTGTAATGAACAACCCAAGTTTGCTTCTGAAGTTGGAGACTGAGTGTAAGTCAAAGCTTTTGTCAAATGATCTACTACTTGATTTGAAGAGGGTATATATCGAACACTGACAAAACTTGATCGTACCATGTCCTGAATGAAATGAATGTCTACATCGGTGTGTTTGCTTCGAGAGTGTAGTACAGGATTTGCTGATAAAGCACCAGCACTGACATTATCGCACCAAATAATAAAAGGTTGCTTTGGAGGTAGTCTAAGTTCAAATAATAATGAATATAACCATTTGATTTTTGTTACACCATCCGCTAGGGCTCTATATTTAGACTCGGTGCTTGATCGAGAAACAATACGTTGCTTCGGAGAAGCCCAAGAAATAAGTGTACCACCAAGATATATACAAAAACCAGCCATAGATTTTCGATCATCAACATCTGTTGCCCAATCAACATCAGCGAAAGCCATTAACTGAAGAGATGTAAAAGATGTGATATGTAATCCAAAATGATAGGTTCCTTTAAGATATCTAAGAATCCGTTTAACAGCTTGAAAATGAGTGGTTGTAGGTTGAGATAAGAATTGGCTTAACTTGTTTATAGAACAAGCTATATCTGACCTGGTGGTAGTGAGATACTATAGAGACCCCAATTGTTGTTCGATAAAGCGTTGGGTCAGATAAAGGTTCTCCATCAGTTAAAGAAAGTTGTCGGCCTGTAACCATTGGAGTAGGAACTGGGGCACAATCAAGCATATTAAATTTCTTTAACAGATCCAATGTGTATTTACCTTGATTTAGAAATATCCCAGATGTGTCTCTATAAATTTCTAATCCTAGAAAATAATAAAGTGGTCCCAAATCCTTAAGAGAAAACAACGAATTTAATATGGTCATAAAATTTCTCAAGTAAATAGAGTTATTTCCAGTTACCAAGATGTCATCTACATAAATCAAAATGAAGACAACAAGACCATTTGTACGCAAGAAGAACATGGAGATATCACTCCTAGCATTTTGAAAACCCCATTGTAATAAAGTAAAATGTAAGCAATCAAACCAGGCTCTAGGAGCTTGTTTAAGGTCATAAATTGCTTTAACCAACTTACAAACATGGGTAAGAGGGTGTGGATCTACAAGCCCCTCTGGCTGCCTTGTAAACACACCTTCTTGGAGGTAGCCATTAAGAAATGCATTATTGACATCGAGTTGTTGAATTTCCTAGTTGAAAGTAACGGCTATTGTAAGAACCACTCGAATTGTAGCTGATCTTACAACGGGACTGAAAGTTTCGCTATAGTCAAATCGGGAGCTTGCTGGAAACCCATCGCAATGAGTCGCGCTTGGTGCTTAAGAATGGAGTTATCAATCTTAAACATAGTTTTGAACACCCACTTATAATCAATAATTTTCTGTTTGCCATTATATGGAACAAGCTCCCAGGTCTGGTTTCATTAAAGAGCCTCAAACTCTTTAATCATAGCCAGCCGCCAATGTGGAGAAGACAAAGCTTTCTTAACACTTGTGGGTTCTACAGCCTTAGAGAGCGAAGCTGGATCCTCAGAATGAAGAAGCCCAACAAAGGGATGTTTGGGCTTGAAAATGCCATCATTGGCTCGTGTTGTTATTAGATGAGTATTAGCTGGAGGTTGAGTGGACACATGTGTGCGAGCCAGAATCGACCCATGAGAATGATCAGAATTAGCCGTTGAAGAAGCTAAATCAGAGATTTGACCACCATGTGATACACTCAGCAAACACAGACTCATGATTGGAGAAATAGTTTGTTGTGGTGGTGCTTGCTGAGAAGGAAGAGGAGAAAAGTCACGACCATGAGGCATAAGAGAGTCACCAACCAAAGGTTCAAAAGAATGATTTGAATCATTTGATGAATGAATCACTAATGGAATAACACACTCTGTTGCAGAAGGAGGAGCTTGTTGATTAAGGAAACCTGTAGCAAAAGCGAAAACTGATGAGTCAAAAACAATATGTTGTGAAACATAAATTCTACCAGAAGCACTCAAGCACTTGTATCCCTTCTGTTGAGATGCAAAACCCAGAAAAACACACTTTTAGCTATGAAATTGAAATTTATGGTCATTGTATAGCTTAAGACATGGATAGCATGCACAGCCAAAAGGTTACAAAGCTCTATAGTCCGGCTCTATTTTGAAGAATTGATATAGAGGTGTAAAGCCCTTGAAAATAGGTATGGGTAAACGATTAATTAAAAAAATAGCAGTTTGCAATTCATCAATCCAATAAGTCAAAGGCATGTGTGCTTGAGCCAACAGTGTTAACCCCATTTCAACAATATGTCAGTGTTTCCGTTTGGTGCAGCCGTTTTCAGGTGAAGTGTATGGATATGTATACCTCATGTTAATTCTAGAGGTGTCAGCAATTGGAACAAAAGGTTTGTATTTGGTGCCTCCATCACCTTGGATAGTTTTAATTTTAGTATCAAATTGATTTTCGATTAGGGCCTTAAAGTGATTAAAGGCATTAATTGCTTCACTCTTATGTTTTAAAGGATATAGCCAAGTATAACAACTGAAATCATCCACAAAATGAATGTAAAATCGAGAACCATGAATTGATTGTATAAGAGAGGGCCCCCACAAGTCAGTATGAATAAGCTCTAATGGAGCATATGCATGAGATGTAGAGGGAATAAATAGTAATTGTTTTGAATTTCCAAATTGATATGCTTCACAAATATGTTTTTTATATAGCTCATCAGATTTGATTTTGACATTACAATTATTCGAGACTTCCTTCAAAATTTGATCAGACGGATGACCTAATTTGTAATGCCACTCAGCAAACTCAAAGAAATTAGCTTCAGGAACAGAGTCTTTAAGCTCCCTTTTAGTTTTGTTGGCTATTAGATACATTCCGTGTCTGGGTCTCCCTCTCATCAGAAGTTGCCCTGTCACCTTGTCCTTCACCATCATAAGTAAAAGCTATATTAACTTGATTATCTTCAATAAGTCTATTAACACTCATTAAATTCTTAATGGCAGACGAAACTAACAGAACATCCTTAAGATGAAGAGTACGAGTAGAACAAGGAATAGAAGAAATACCAATACCAATAACACGATTGCATTGGCTAGTGCAAGTAACTAAATGAGACTTACTCACTAGAGTCACACGATCCAATTGATCAAAATAGGGGGTAACATGGTAGTTAGCCCTACTATCCATGTACTAGACAGAATCATTGACAGAGTAAGGAGTAGCATAATACGCTTGAGGTGAATAGCCATCGGAGCGACCAAAATCAGAAGCAGGGCAAGAATAATAATTTGCTAACACATGTCCATAATGTTGACAGAATGTGCAATATGGACGGCCACTATGTCCACTGCCACGGAAACCACGCCCACGAGAACGACTACCACCACGTGGGCCATGGAAAGCACTCCAAGGACGACCACCTCCATATGGAATACGACCACCAACAGAAGAACGACGTCTAGAGATAGGATAAGTGTCCTCACGTTGAGCAACATTAGCAGATGGCTGGATAGACAAAGAAGAAAAATGGGTCAATTACTCTAAGTGACTTTCAAAAGCAAGTAAAGAGGCTTGGGCTTCAATCCAAGTGAACTGGGGCTGATCAATGAGCTTCACAACAATGGCATTGTAGTCCACATCAAGACCATTCAATGTATGAGTGATAAGATCTTCGGTGTTAATAAGAGATCCAGCCAAAGCAAGCTGGTCTGCAATATTCTTCATCTTTGTCAAATATTCATCCATTTTCATCCCATTCTTTCGTGTGCGATGCAATTCTAACTTAAACACCATGATACGAGCCTTCGTTGAGGCACAGGAGAGATTATGAGCTCCAGTCCAGAGCTCATGAGCAGTCTTACAGTGCAGCAATTGGGCACCGACCTCAATCGACATTGTATTGTGTAGCCAACCAATAAGCATTCGATCCACAGCACGCCACTCCTCGAAATCGGGGTTCACCTTAGTCCCAGCATCATCCGAGATCATTCGGGGTGGAATAAGAGTAGTGGCATCAATATGAGCTTCAAGACAATTTCCTTCGATGAGAGGGAGAACAACAGACTCCTACACGAGATAGTTCTCTAGATCCAACTTGATCGAGGAAGTTTGGCTAGAAGAACTGAATAGAGAGTAGGTCTTAGTAATGGCAGAGGAGACTGGAGAGGAAAACCCAAAGGTATCGTTAAAATTGGAAAAGTCTAACATATTGAATAGAGAAATAGGGAAGAGGCGTAAGAGCTCTGATACCAAAAGCGAAAATAGAACAGCTAGAGTGAAAATGAATTTAAGCCTTGATAAATGTGAGGCTGGTGCACAGTATTTCATTTATAATCCAATATGGTTACAACAAAATGAATAAGAGAAAGCCACATAGAGAGAGAACATATCTATACAAATAATATATCCACCTCTAGAAAAGTCTACAGCTAATTATATGATTATAATATAATTATTGTGCTCTAACACAACGTCTTTCAAATAACAATTGTAACTTAGAGAAACTCATCTAATTATCACAAATAGTAGCCAACTAATACTAAATTTAAGTTTCTCATCAATATAATGGCAAAATAGACTCACAAGAATGAAAAACCGAAAGCAAACCATATTTTGTTTTATATGTCACACATTACAAGATAAAACTTGAGAAAAAAAGGGGGAAAAAAGGTAAAGGAAACAGTTGTAGCTATCTAAGAACATATGTAAAAACCAAGAAGAATGAGTGGAAAATATTGTTGAATTTATGATGAGAGAAATAAGAAATGAGAGATGTCACATAATTAATATTAAGAAAGTGTACATGGGAAGTGCCAGCGATAAGGATTGACACCAAATATGGCAATTTGGTCCCAACTTCAAAGAGAATGGAAAAGTCAATGGGCCCTATATTATTGGCTTCTTGGCAAACCATAGGAAAATAAGTGCATCAGATGGGGGAAGAACTATGTTTAACTACAAAGGCTACCATCAACCGCCAAGTTGTGCTCGCTGATTCTTTCTTTGCAAGACAACATGGAAATTGAATATGGTATGAGTTTGAATCTCAAGCTTGCATAGCCATCTAACTAACATAGTTGATAAGTTTCCTGAAGAGAAGCCGAACCTCTACGTTTTAACTCACCAAAGGAGAAGAGAAGAAGTCGAAGTCGAAGCCTTAAGCTGTGTGTGCATTTTATTGCTCTTCTGCCCAACCTCAATGTTCCAGTGTTTTAACATAATGCATCTCCTCTGTGAGGCAACCAAGTGTATCCAACGTTTTCCATGTTAGCAGTCATTTAACTGTGTTAAGCCAAGTAGACAAGTTTAGGAGTAAGTTTTTACGGCTAGAAAGTAGAGGGACTAACGTTGAATTGGAAAAAAGGTATAGGGATGGTTTTGAAAAAAAATTAAACTATAAGGATTCAATTGAAAATTGAGACAGATTATAGGGACCAATTGATTAATTTTCCCTTTATTAAACTCATATTTGAAGCTACCAGGATAATTTTACACAAACAGCAGAATCTTGGGCTTGGCACAAGGTAAACCCTGTGGGCTCAAGAATCAAACTGGTTCCATTTTAATCAAGTCTTGGACCCAAGAGGCCAAGGTCCAAGATTCTTCAAATTCATTTGGATCCAGGCCGTGTGACACATCTGATGCTTAATTTTGTTCTATAAAACCAGATTTCCATCTTCATTTGATGTGTTTAAAGCTCCTGTAATATTTAAGGCTAAACGTTCAGATAGTGTAAAGAAATCAAACTTACATTTTCGCCACACTAGTATATGATGTTAGATATACAATCTATTAAACCACAAATACAGAGCACAACCTTCAGAACTAAAGTTTTCTAAGGACCGATGGAGCCATTAGATGATTGACTCGTCTCCAGCATCTGCAATCAAAGAAATTAAACTTGTTCAAATTTCATAAATGATGTGCAAGAAAAAAAGGCTAGAAGAATTCCAATGGAGAAGAAGGACGGCAAGCGCGCACACACCTTTTCCAGGAACTATCACGACAGGGGCTGCTTTACAGTGGTGAAAGCAGTACTCTCCAACACTTCCCTGCAGTACGCTGAAGAAATTTACAGACATAAGATCACGAGAAATTCTAAGGCATAATTGTCAGTGGCGCGGTACAATATTGAAGTGCGGCGCACATAATTATATAACTTAAAATAATAAAAAAGAGGGGAAAAATAACACATAGATATATATGAGGACATAAACTACGTAAACACTTAAAAGAAAATATTCTCGAAGCATCATCCAAAATATTCCATCCAGTCTTAAGATATCTATTAGAAGGTAGTACTCACTCCTCAGTCCATGACAAGTTTACAAGTTGTAAACTAGTAAGCAAAGCATATCACATAATCAATGAGCACCTAATCAAAGCATATCACATAAATAATGCCACAGCCGACAAGCACGAGTATATATTAAGTGTTCTGTGATTCTGTCCTACACCTAGCTCCTAGCCTTAAATGACATATGAAGGGAAAACAAAATAGTAACCTGACCTGAGAGAGAACAGAGGTACAGAACAGGGAGGGGAACTGCTGGCTGTTGAGGGGAAGAAAGAATTAGGATCTCAGAAAAGAAGAAGAGGGGAAGTAAAAGTCGGAAAGTTAGAGAAGAAACTTTGAAAAGAAGCGTGAAAGAAATAATTATTAAAAAAAGTTAGAAAAGACGAAGAAGAATAAGGGAAGATATATAATCAGAATGGTACAAGAAGCTGACCTGAAACTTTGGTAAAACTTGTGAGAGAGAGGATGAGCGAGAGAATGGAATGAAACTTAGGGCTATCTAGGTAAATGGGACTAAAAAAATCTTCTAAAACCTCAACCTTTTTTTTTTTCTTAAAATGGATCTTTATTGCAATCATCCTAATTCAAATTGCCCCAACAGCGCGTGCCACGGGTGCACTAATAGCATGTTTGGAAACGCAGTACAGACCTCCAAAATCACGTTTGATACGAAGCAAATAATGAAAGCTTTCACTTTAACGTGGTTTCACAACGTGCTGCCAAACATGCGGTAAATGAAATTGTCCATGGTGCTAAGCAACAGGCAACAGTGCACACAATAATGCACCATCATCAACTATGTTCTAAGATACACTCAGCCTATCAAACATAAATAGACTAAACTAATTATAAACAAACATATAACCATGTCAGACATACTTTTCATTGAATATTCCTTTGACATATTTACATATTTATTCATGACCAACTTAATCTACCTATCTTTGATAGACTGCGTCTACTTAATAAGCTCTCAAAGAACAATTGAGCATGAGAGGGAGGGAAGTGGAAAGTTAAACCTTTGAAATAAGCTTCTGCCTCTGGTTCCCAGAACCACAGCTGCAGGCTTGATCCTCTCTGCTTCATTGCAGATTGCTTTCCCAGGATCACCTTGTACAATCCGAGCCACTGTCTTCACCTGCTTCCACCATGTTGGATTCAAGGACAATTGTCCATAGAAAAAACCAAATTTGAAAGAAAATGATCAGTACAGATGATCAGCAAAAGGAGCACCAGAATCATAGAGAAAAGTTGGAGGAAATCATCCACACTACATCTGTTTCTTAATATATATATATATATATATATATATAAAGCAACTAAATTTGTGAACCGTGACTAGAAATTCTTTTACATTGATGGTTTCTGGTTTCCAAAAGAAACACTCCAACTGTTGAAAAGAAGTTTCAAATTGAAGCGCCAAATGTAATTATCACCATTTAACAAGGAATGGCAGCCATCTAGAGTACACATTTTGGAGTCACCAAGTTAATAACATCAGCAATACATTTTGAGGGAAAAATAATCCTTCCTTTTTCAGAAATTAAATCAGAGTTTATGATGCTTAAGGCTAGCTCAAGAGGTTTTGAGTAGAGATTTAGGTAAAGGGTTGCTAATTTAACTCTCTTCTTGTTCCCAAAAAAAAAATATACATCAAGTTTGGGCTCTAATAAACAATTTATTATTCAAAATTCAGGCCTCTAACAAATACATAAAAAATTTCAGTTTGAATCCACACAATAAGTTATGGTAGTGCAAGTTCACTATGTTGAAAATCGCGTCAGTTCTTCCAACATTTTCGCCCGTGAACAATACAGGAAATCTTGAGTTTAAACCATGTATCACAAAAGAATTAGTCTCCGTCCTAATTTTTTTTTTTCCTTAATTACTGTCAAGATGTCCTTAGACATTCCCAGACATCTCAAGGACTCACTACTCAAAGTGCTCTCAAAGGAATCCAACCCAAATTGTTACCAATTAAACTAACCCTTTCGGTTTTCATCCTAATTTTATGTGTCAGATTGATGCTCAAAAATGTATATAAACAGGGGGAAAAAAACTAACCATTGCGACTTTATAAGCCTCAACAGCTAATTGATCCATGAGGCTCTGGGTGACGTCGTAAACAATCTGGTTCTTCACGTCTGAAACAAAACAAGAAGTTTTCATGATCAAATACAAATTCTAGTAATGGGTTTATATTAAAATAAAAGAGGAAGAAAGAAGAGGAATATCATATTTTGTTCCCTCAAATATTGGTGAAATTTCAATTTAGCTATCCACACATCATTTTCTTCTAATTTATTTTCTCAATCATCAAAATTTTTGCAACATTGTCCTTCCATCTCATCTTCTTTTAAAATCTAACGTCAAACTTAACATTCTGTAATTGAATGAAAATGAGATAGGTGAAAGATAATGAAATTTAGTTGAGAAATGGGAATTAACCGGAGACGGCGTGAATGAGATGGATTGTATCGGCGAGGCGGCAGAGGTGGATGAGAGCCCAATCTAAGGCGTGCTTGCTGTTAGAGCCGTGATCTATGGCTACGAGTATGTCTCTTCCTCTTCTTCGTTCTCCTGTTTCCCTATCAAGCTCTGGTGGAGGCACCTTTGGAATCAGAGACGGAAGTTCCACTTCTCTGTAGCTGTACTCTTCTACGTCCTCCATCACCGCCTCCATAATCTTCCTACACCCCAACGATTTAGCTTCTCTTTTCTTCGATTTCTTTGTTTGGGTCTTCAGAATCAGAATCGAGAATTTTGAGATGATTGAAATATAAATTAATCAGATATCTCCAAACAGTGTGGTATTGGTCGTTGAGGTGGTCTCTTCTACAATTTCGTGATCAACTTGACAACCAGGAAAGCTTTTGACCATTTCACGGTTTCTTTATAAAATTCTCACAAAATTAAAAATTCGGTTTCTTTTTAACAAACTCAGAACAAGACAAGTGGAGCTGAAATAGAGATTATAAGGATCACAACCTTTTAGTTTGTGTTTAGATTCCACCTCTGGAAATATAATTTTGGATAAACTTAATTTATAAATTTATTATAATTAAAAATAAGTTTGTATGATTATAATTTATGTTTGGAAACTTTTAGATTTTGAAAAATTTTGATATTGTTTACATATTATTTGTTAAAATTATCTTTGAATGTGTAATTACTATAGAGGGTATAGATTTTATGTTAGTTTATTTGATTTACCGGATTTACCCATATTATTATTTAAATGAATTATGGGACCAAAGAGTAAAATTAAAGTATTTTAAAGATTAGGACGACAATATTATTTACTTTAAATTAAAGAAATTAAATTAAAAATTTTACAACATTAGAAGAAAAAAATATAGAGTAATTTTTTATGGGAATCTTGGTTTGCTCATTAATTTCCTCATCGTAACCTCAAAATGAAGTATTTGGCCTGCTTCTAAAAGCAGAACTAGCAACCTTTTTTTGACCCTTCTCATGTCCCAATTGACGATGGAAAAAATTATGGTTCAAGTTTTACAAAATTTATAAGAAAATATTTTAAATAATTTTAATAGTAATTTTTTAAAGAAATTTTAAAAAATAAATGGTAACAAATTTAGTTGATAATTTTAATTTTAAAGTTTTTTATTGTAAATTTTATAAAACTTTGATATTTAAATATAATTTTTCCCTATGATGAGCTAATCATATACATTGATAGCATAAACATTTATATAATGGCTAAAAAATATTATATATATATATATATAGAGAGAGAGAGAGAGAGAGAGAGAGAGAGAGAGAGAGAGAGAGAGAGAGAGAGAGTTGTCTTCTTAGTTGTCTCCTCCAATGTGGTTATATATGGATACTAGCTTCCAATTGAAAGCCAGCATGTGCATGGTATAATTTTTTATATTGAAGTAAAGCAAATTAATGATATTTGATTAGCCACACTATTAAATATTTTAATTTTAATTATATTAAATTTTTGATTAAAATATGTTAATTTATTTTAAAATTTGACTAAATTATACAAAATTTAAACTTTTGTTGTTTTAAAAATAGAATTAAATTTTCCTTACATTTGACATATATTATAAGAAGATTTTACATTATTTACTTTTTGTTAATAAAGTTAACTTTTCTTACATTATTTTTTTCTCAAAAATTGAAATTACTTAGCTATTTTTATTATTATATTAAAAATAAAATCACATTTTTATATTGAAATTTAATATCAACTTAATTTTCTTTCTTATCCAATCATAGTTTTATGAAATACTAAAAGAAGATTTTGCAATATACATCAGGAAAAAAAATCAAGTGACATTTTTTAAATGAAAATGATATTAAGTATAGTTTAATTAAACTTGAAAGGAGGTTAATATAACATTCAATTTTTTATAAATTTTTAGCCCTATGTCAGATAGTTTGTTTTGCCAGAACTAGAGATTAATTTATAAGGTACATAAAATATTTAGACTCTCTCTCTCTCTCTCTCTCTCTCTCTATATATATATATATATATATTAAAAAAGCTATTGCTTATTTTGATTTATAAAATTAGTTTAGGACTTTAGATACACTACCATAGAAATAGGATATGTTGACACATATTCGTTAGTAATTCTTCAAAAATTGTCAACGAAACACTTTTGTTAGTGGTTATTAAAAAAATCACCAAAAAAAACATTAAATATAGTTGGCAATTCTTTAGATCGTTCAATGGAATTTTTATCCAATCTTAAGTGTAAAACTCTTGCAGGAAATTAAAAAAAAAAAATACAAAATCAGTTTTATAGATTCTTTGTAGATATCTGGATGAATATCTATTATTTTGAATGGTTTAACACTTATGCTTCTGCTACACATATAGATTATCCTTTCTCAAAATTTGTCAATATGACTAAAAAAACTTAGCACACACTAAGGGTGTGTTTGGTTGGGAGTTTTTGGAGAGGAGAGGAGGGAGATAAGGTGGTTTGTTGGATAAAATTGGAGGGGAGGGGAGAGGAAGGGAGGGAAATGACCCAAATTTGCCTCCCCTCCAAATTGGGGGGTTTTGGAAGGGGAAAGGTAGGGTATTTTTTAAGTTTTAATTTATTTTTTTGTCCCTTTTAAATTTTTAAATTTTTAATATATTAATATATAATAAAAATTAAATTAATTTTTTATCAGAAATTAAAAATAAAAAAAAAAGATTGAAATTTATAATTTTTTTAAAAAAATTATTGATATATATAACTTTTTTTATAAAAAATAAAATTAAAATAATATAAATGATAAATTTGTCCAAATATAATTACCTCCCCTCCCTTCCCCTCCATTCCTGAACCAAATAATAATCTCTCATTCTCTCCCCTCCCCTCCCTTCCAACCAAATATAACTCATTAAATCCCCTCCTCTCCCCTCCCCTCCCCTCCGTTCAACCAAACGGAGCCTAAAGAGAGAAGCTATTAATTCTGAACTTCCTCTATCCAAACCTGTCCAACTTCTAAATCTTAGTAATAACAAACAAAATCCTCTTGTTGCCTCGCCTTTTAAGTTTAAAAACTTAGAAGAACAAATTAATTCCAAAGACATTTAGAGTCTTATGAAACAAAATAATTATACAAATAAGTATCTCCAAACGATATGTGAACATCTTAAACTGAAGTTCGAATCCAATTTTAAGGGCTGAAGGGTTTAAAAGGCAAAAAATACCCTTTATAAACCAGAGGAAAATTTCTTTCACAAATCTAATTATATAATTAGAATTGTGGAAGATGTTATCTTAGTAAACCCTTAGAAGGAAGAATTTTTAAGTTTTTGCATACATCTATTTTTATGCTTTGTTAATATATTTTAACCTTTATCTTCTCTACTTCTTATATCTTTTTCTCCCATCTTCTTCCTCTTCTAGGGTCTCTCCCAATCATTTGGTATCAAAGCCAGAAGGGGAAGTAGAGATGTGTTGATAGAACATGTATAAAAAGATACTTTACCTAGGACTTAATTGACTGGACAATTGCATTATACTTATTTATCTAAAGAGGATGATTTTTTCTCAGGTGATCATAAAGAGGTTTTAGAAGATTGTTAAGTTGAGAAAGGAAGTCTCATATATAATTCAGACATCCTATGAATCTTCGAAGTTGGGTTTTATCAGTGATCTAATCAGGAAATTTATCAGCAAACTGAATTGTTCTTTCAATTAGAGTAATAGTTCCTTGATAAATGTTATCACCAAGGAACCTAACTTTTGTTTGAAAATGATTAATTTTTGTTTTTGAAATAGTAAGACCATTTCTTTTGATTATATTTTTAAAAATATAATATGTTTAAAATATTGGTCAATATTTTGGGAAAATATTAGAATATCGTCAATGTAAACTATGATAAATTTGGTGTAAGGGTTGAAGATATCATTCATGATTTTTTGGAATTCAGAAGGATCATTTTTAAGTCCAAAAGGCACTATATTCCATTTGTATTGCCTAAAAGGAACTATGAAGGTAATTTGTATCTGTCTTTTTCATGAATCTGAATCCGCCACAATCTAGATTTCATGTCAAATTTTGAAAAGATTTTTACTGAATATAACCTATTTAATAGATCTTTTTTATTAGAAATAAGATACCTAATCTATTAGAGGGTTTCATTTAAAGGTTTGTAGTTGATTACTAATTTAGGTGTTCCTAATTCGATTTCTGCACTTTTGTTAACATAAAAACCAGAACATGACCAAGGACTTTAATAAAAAGCAAAACATCTCTACAAGCTCTCTTCTTGATTACCTTACGAATTTTTATAGGGAGTATGAGAAAGAAGAAGATTGCCAATAAAGGAAAGGGCAAGGCCCAAGAAACTTCATCATTTGATGATGATGACAAACTAGTTTAAAGTCAATCAAAATTAGAGTCTTCTACCCTCAAAATTGGGTCTTCCACCCAACAAATTAGGTCATCTACCCAATCATCAAAAGAAACTTCCATTAAACCAACCTAGAAAAAAACAAAAACATCTTATACTTTCTCCATTGAAACTCTTCAAGGAATAGCATCCCAAGCCTTAGTCAAACTTCCAAATAAATCTTTGGCAGACATAGCTGGAAAAGATTCTAGTGATCAATCGCTAGATGATGAACAACAATCTAGCCTTGCTTTAATCCGAATGATTAATTCCTTAAAAGCATAAACCACAACCAACAAAAGGATTATAAAAAAAAAAGGAGAATCCTCTATTGATCTTCCTCAACCTATACTACTCCAAACTGCCAAAACCACCTATTTCTTAAAAAAAAAAAGAACGTTCCAAATGGAACCAGAATTTTGGGATAAAAATTCTAACGCAATCTCCAAAAAAATCTTCCCAAAAGATTTCCATTTCCAACCAACTTTTTCAAACAAAACCTAGAAATTTTACAAATTCATTTTAGTGGATTTAGATTCTGTGGCAATCAGATACTATAGAGATAAAATTGATGCAGATACTTTTGCTCATTTAACAATCCAAATTTTAAAAGTGCTTTCACCAAAAGATTGGAACCAAGATCTAAACAAAATTATAAAGTTTTCTTATAATTTTGACCATATCAGTTGTAATTATTGAGATTACAAAGATGTTTGGTTTAATACCTTTTGGTATCAAAATAAGTGTTTCTGCCATTTGTGGCTGATTTATTTCAAACAAAAGTGAAATTATATTTTTTTGTAATAGTTTAAAAAATGGTAGGAATTCTTTGGGCCTAGACCAGAAATCCTACCTCCACAAATTATTGAATGATTACAAACTTTTTTCTCAAAATTTAACATTGACAAAGATCCTTTCCTTATAGATCTTTATTTTTTATTTTTTACCAAATTATCTTTAGCTTGGATTTTTTCTTGGTATTCTAAATATAGTAAACAGATTAATGCATATTACCAAATTTGAGGAAAGTCCCTTTTGTCAAATAGTGACCAAAATTTAGTCTAGACAAAGGGAATTCATAAAAGGTCCTTAAATGGTTTAACAAAAATCCAAAATATTTAAAGGCTTTTGATCCTTTTAACTTCTCAATTCTTGAATCAAAGGGCCTAAATTACGGCCAACCTTGCATCAGCTCAAAGATAAACCTTACAAAACAAATTGAAGATCTTCTTAAATTATTAAAACAAGACAACAAAGCAAAGTTATCTAAAACTACAAAATCTTCCTCTAACTCTAAAGACTTTGCTCAACCCAATGAAGATAACTATTACGGTATCAATTTGGGAGAAGATTAAATTGCATATAGACATCACATGCCTAAACAAAATCTCTATGGCAGACAACCTTCTATGGTGGACAAAAGCAAAAACATTTGACAAAGTTAATATAGCTTTGATGCAAATTGGGAAAATAATAATAAATTCATTATTAATTATTTGTAAATTATGGATTAAAAATAAATATAAAAAATAATATTTTATTAAGATTAGAATTAGAATTAGTTACCTTTTTGTTAGGCTTCAATAATTATCTTTTGTTAGAATTAAAATTTAATATTATCTTTTATTATTAAAAGTTATCTTTAATTAGGATTAGGATTTGTTAGTAGTAATTATCTCATGGACTCTATATATAGTCCGTAGAAAATTAAGATTATCTACATTGCTATTAATTAAATAATAAGAAATATTTTTAGAATATCTATATCTCCCCCTCTCTTCTTCCTCTTCCCCTTTATTTCTTCTACATCTCCCTCTTTTCTTTTATTTTCTAATATCTTCCTCCTTTCTTCTATCTTCTCTCTCTCTTCTTTATCGTTCTAATATCTCTCCTTATTCTCTTCCCTATGTGTATTACATCAATTTGGTATCAAAGTCAGGTCACAACTCCAACCACACTTTCCATTGCCTTTCATGACCACACGACATTGCTATGCATTGGTGAAATCTTTAGAACAAAATGTCTAAATTATCCAAACTAAGTTCAACAATTTCCAAAAAGATATGGACTATCAATTTGATAAATTTATGAGTACCATCAATCAACTTTGTATACAAAGGACTAACAAAAACTTAGAAGAGCTAAAGGCGGAAGAAAAATTTTGTTAAGAGCACAAAGTATTAGAGGAAGATATTTTAATTAATTCTAATGTTATCATTATGGATCCCCTTGATTGTCCATCAGATATCGATGAGGATGGTTCCATCATAGGCTATGAAGAGCAATTAGAAGTAAATTTAGGATGTGAGAAAATTAATTCTAATAAGCAATCTAAAATTCAAGTACAAGTTGTAGAATATTGTGTTCAGAATCAACCAGTTCAATTGCTTCACCTGATCGAGTTTGTCATTCCAGATATATTAATGAATCCAAAGCTGTCTAAGCTACCATATCTTGAAGCAGTGGTATTCATCTTACTTGACACTTCAAGATAGATTATTTTAATACTTTTTCATTTCAAAACTCGAGGACGAGTTTTCTCCAACCCTATTTTTAATGTTCTCTAGGCAGAAGCTCACGCACAGCTGTAACCTTCCACCACCCCAACCCATTGTCTTCGGTGCCATTTCTTGGTGGTTCTCTCCATTTTTGATGGCTTTCCTCCTTTTCCTATGGCTTCCACTCCGGCGGCATCAGTTTCGCACCCACTAATTCATTCAGCCTCCTTTGGCAACTCGTTCCTCTTCCCTCATTGTCTTCTTGGGAATATTAAGGTATTTCTTGACTCTCCTTCTACCCTGTATGTAAATTTCTTTTTTTGGTTCTTTAATTTCAAATGATTTTTTGGTTGTTATTCATGCCACAAATACATCATTCGCTAACATTTACATAATGTGTATGTGTACAAAACATATAAAATAGCAGGCTCTTAGTTGATTATTTGGCTTTTGTGTGTGTTGCAGAGTTGAAATAAAACATGGATAAATTATTTGACTTTTGTGTTGCTGAATAAGGATTCTTTGATTATTTTAAGTTGCTGAATATTGATAATTGGAATCAAATAAAGAATAAAAATGAATTAAATGCCAAAAAGCACTTCAAATGCATAAATTGTATGTGAAAAAAAAAAAGAAAAAAAGTTGGTAGTTTAAAGTAAAACCGCTAACAAATACCTATTTGTTGGCGATTACGTTATAACCGCCAACAAAAATAAATTCTTGTTGACGGTGTGTAATTAACTGCCAACAGAGAACTATTTTTTGTTTGTAGTTTTTAATTAACCACCAACAAATACCTCTTTTTTGTTAGCGATTACTATCTGTCAACAAATGTTAGTTAACTTTGTTAGGAATTGAATTGTTGGTAGTTACTATCTACCAATGAATATGAAAAATAAGCACTAACAAAGTCTTCTCTTGAAGTAGTGGTAACTAAATATTGTAAAATTTTCATGCTATGGCATGTGTATGCAAAATTATGTATCTTTGTAATAAAACTGTGCTCGTCTATTCTCATATGACAGTCTCAAGAGGACAAGAGGGAATTAAATGAAATGCTCCAGCATTGTTCGATGCAAGTTTATATATTATATGTGGATAGCCTTATCCCAATTTCAATGTAAGACGATGAATGACAAAACAAGTAAGCTAGCTATGAGCAATATAAAGCAAATCGACTTCGGTTCTAAACTTGCACATAAATTGTTTATGGTAAAACTCCATAAATAAATTAGAGAAGAGTGAATGAGTGAGATGTTTATTTTAATATATTTTTTTCAAGGAGAACTGTTGATTGAGGAGAGAGAGAGAGAGAGAGAGAGGGAGAGAGGGAGGGAGTGTGTGTGTGTGTGTGTATATATATATATATGAGATAATATGCTTGCTTCGCAATTTCAGTTATAAACTAATTATTCGTTTGAAATTATTCAAGATATTAAGAAAAAAGAAAGTTAAACCCATATTACATTAGATACCATATCAAAACAGGATAATTAATTTAAAGACATAAAAAAAAGTTCTCTTTTGCCTTTAATCATAATGGCTGCCACACTCGTGACTATAGCCTTAAAAATTCCTTCTCTCTTTAATCATGATGGATGGTTGTTACACTGGCAGTGAGTAGTGACTATTCTTATCCAATAATTTATCAACTTTATTAATGATGGGATCTGTCCCACTTCCATATATGCCCATCTTTATCAAGCAACGTGGCACGTACACAGCTTTATAAGTCATTGCTGCTTTCTGATACTTTAACAAATTAGCTAGTCATCTGAAAATCTCGCCGGGGAAATTTTCTGATGGCCCCAACAACCAAGATTCTCTTCATCGGAGGCACCGGCTACATCGGAAAGTTCCTCGTCGAAGCAAGTGCTGTCGCCGGCCACCCGACCTGCGCTCTGGTCCGAGAGTCTACACTCTCTGACCCTACAAAGTTACCCATCATCGAAAAATTCAAGAACTTGGGTGTCAATCTCGCGTCTGTGCGTAAAACCTCAACCATATTTCTTTACAATATTAATTCTCCCTCTTTCACCTACTTTATACATTCTCTAATTACTGTTTATTGCTCTGTTTGTGAAACTTGAAATGGAAAAACTGTGGAGAGAACGAACTGTTCTAGTGTTTCTGTGTACCCGTTTACGTTTTGGTGCTTTTGGTAAATTGATTGGAAACATACATATTTTGGGAAGGAATAAGGATGTGATTTTAGATTGTTTCAGTGCGATTTATTTAAAATATGTTGTTTAATATTTTTGTAGTTTATTTAATTACTATCTTATCATCATATAATATATATTTTTATTACTTTTAATAAAAATAATTACACTCGTATCATATATAACATGATAGATTGTCTCACTGTTAAAAGTATAAAGATATTTATAATTTTAATTTTAAAATATCAATTTAATGTCAATAATATCCTTAGAATATTACGAAATTGCTTAGTATATATATAAGTAAAAATTATTTTTAATAGTAAAAATATTATTATTTTAATATTTATATCATTATTTCTCTTAAAATTAATTAGTTATAAACAAACAATATCATAAGATAGTTAAGTGATAACTAAATAAACAACTTGTTGAATTCGACAATTTGCAACATGGTGTCAGGAGAAATTAATCAATTAATTAAATGAATCAAATTTGATGAGAGATAACTATATATATATATATATATATATATATATATATATATTTCCTTGAGAGATATTAACTTTTTCATTGTGAAGCTTAAACTTTTGTTAATATATTGTGGCCAAAAATTTCAGTTTGATTTATTTAATGGATTTGTTAATTTCTTGGTTTGGTGATACGCAGGGAGATCTGTTTGATCACGAGAGTTTGGTTAAGGCTATAAAACAAGTGGATGTGGTAGTGTCTAGTGTAGGTTTCAAGCTATTAGCTGATCAAGATAAGATCATTTCTGCCATTAAAGAAGCAGGAAATGTTAAGGTACAGCATTTTGTTAGTTAGTAACAATTTGAAATGGTATTAGATTGTAATTCCAAGAATTGTTTTGTTGATTACACAGAGATTCATTCCTTCAGAGTTTGGCAATGATGTGGATCGGGTTCATGCAGTGGATCCTGCAAAAACTGTGTTTGCTACAAAGGCCAGAATTCGCAGAACCATTGAAGCTGAAGGGATATCCTACACTTATATGTGTAACAACTTCTTTTCAGGTTACTTCCTCCCCAGTCTGTTACAGCCTGGTGCCATAGCTCCCCCAAGAGATAAAGTTGTTATCTTGGGGGATGGAAATCCCAAAGGTATGGTGATGGGTGGTTTTGGGTCTTCTTGGTCAGAGTTTATTTATTTATTTTAGATGATTTTAATATCAATGATAATTATTTAGGCGTTTTAATTAACATTGAAAGTTAATATTTAGATTAAGTATTCAAGACATGTTGAATTGAATAAACCGTATCTATCACGTGATTCATTGACCACACACTCAAGAATAATCCTTAAAGCATGGTTTAATTACTCATTTAGTGTGTGTTTGGTTGTGTGTTAAGGGAGAAGAAAACGTGATTTGGGAGAAGCAACAAATTGTTGCTTTTGAAAAAAAGAGGCTGCAAACGTGGTTTTGCTTCTTCCTACCGTGTTGCCAAACATACGATTAATGATCTTGTATCTCTCTCTGGGAGAACAAGATTGGTAAATCTCTTGAAAGAGTCTACGTTCCTGAGGACCAACTCTTGAAGCAAATCCAAGGTAACTCAACATTATATATATATATATATATGGTGTAAAGATATTTTAGAGTTTTTTAATATAAATTTTTTATAAAATTTGGAGAGAGAGTGACACAAAATAAAGGTCTATATGAAATTTAATTTTTTTTTATTCTCTCTTTTTTCACTTTTTTCTCTCTAAACTCTACAAAAATATTACAATAAATAATTTTATAAGATCCAAACCCATATATATATATATATATTTGTTTCTTTCAAATACTTCTACACTCGCATATGACTAATCTTATTTGAGGTTTATGGTTGTTTCTCTTCATAAATGTTTTTAAGCGAGATCAAACTTTTGATATTACAAAAATTCCTTAAATGCAAGATTTAAATATGCATGCTTTTCCACTTAAGTCACTCTTTCAAAAATTTAGTTATATTCTAAAGATATCTATTCAACTAGAAAAAATTATCATGTCTTATTTTAGCAGTTCGGATGGATAGTTGTTGCACAACTTGAGTTATATGATTAACTTAGGACTTGTGGAATGTGAGGGACGTGCTTAATTGTTTTGTCACGCTCTTATTATAATTTTTCACACACTCCTAAATAAATAATTTATGATTATATGTTGTTGCAGAATCCTCATTTCCCGAGGTTGTGTTACTGTCAATTGGACACTCATGTTTTGTGAAAGGAGATCAGAGTAACTTTGAAATAGAGGCTTCTTTTGGAGTGGAGGCTTCAGAGCTCTATCCTGATGTCAAGTACACCACTGTGGATGAATTCCTTGATCAGTTTGTGTGAGATACAACCCCCACCACAAATGTTCAACTAAGGACCCTATATATTATTTGCTATTAAAAATTATCAACCCTCTAGAAAAAATTTTAAATCTCATTTAGTGGATGTACATATAGCAAAATCTTTTTTGGTTGTATGATATATGGTGGGCATTTTGGGTTAATTTGCATGTTAAGTAAAACTAAGCCCCTTTTCAAGAACTCTTAATTATAGGCACGATAAATTTAAGAAACTAAATTCTCTTAAATACCTGTCTTAACATTTGAATTCCAGTAATCAAGGTTAAGAAGCTGTAGACAAATCCTTTAAGGTTATTAATTAATGATCAGGGTTTAATATCAATAATTTGATACGGAAGTCCTCTATATATAGATTGAATTATGTATTATATAATATCTACGAATTTTCGGATATATAAAAAATTGACATGAACTGCTTAGCACTCAAAAGGTTATAAATTCATAAGGATTAATTTAGTCTGTATAAGATAGGTATGTCTATTATATAATTTGGGTGTGATTCTTATGGAGAATATTTTAGCATTAAAATTCTAAATGTACTCATCAAAGTACAAAATTCAACTCTTAAAATTGTTGGGGGAGAAAATAACTTGACTGATGTCCTAGAATGCCCTAACTATAATTAAATAAATAGAAAAACACGTCATAACATTTATATATATGAGGCAGCTTCTAACAATCTATACTCCCTTAATTGGTAGCCTTGATTTATTATTCTGTTTATTTAAAAAAAAAAAATTATGTGGATTGAACTAAAGGGTTAAGGTAGTCTCCCCACATTCAAAATAAAAAGGAACAAAAAATAAAAGAAACAAAAAGATGAGGAGAGTGAACTGAGAGCGAAAAGTGAAGTTGGAAAAAAATTGCTAAAAATAAATTAAACATATTTTTTATTAAGATTAAAATATCTTTAAATTTTGTTTCAATTATTCTTTTCGCTCACAATTTTAAAAATACACTCTTTTTAACTTAAAAGATATAGATATATATATATATATATATATAGTAAAAATTTACTAAAATAAATATTTAAAAGATGATGGGATCTTTTCACTCACAACTCTGTATTAAATTATCAATCGTTTACCCTAGTCCTGGTCAAGTATTTTGTTGTGCCCTGTCTCTGCAGTTGGCTATATATTTGCGAAAGAAAAAATTAAGGTTGACTTGAAGTCAATGTATCGAAACTTCTTGGAGCCAAAGAAAGTGAAGTCCCTGTCACAGTATGAAAATAAAAATCGCAAGTGATTTTAAAAAATAGATAAAAAATAAAAAAAAATACAGACCGTTATCTAATAACAATCTGGATACGCTTTCACAACGGATTAATTATTATCTAAACAAATCTAATTACATTGAAATTCAACAATCCTAGTTCACCTAAGATTCCTTCCATAGAAGAAAAATATTAAAACTCAATTTGAAATTTAAAAAATTTAAGATTATTGTTTCCTATTGTCATACTACTTTTCCTTTCGTGTTTAGGAAACTCCTAAGCAGTTGCCTTAGTTCAATTTATAAATAACAGATTTAATGCACCAAGTCTCTGTAATCACTTTCTTCTCTTCAGAGACAAAAATGTCGAATTGGACGACTGTTCCCGAAGGGCCAGGACTACTTGAAATTAATGGTCACGGTATGAATGTTCGAGATGAAATAATTCAAGTTCTGGGTTTGAATAATCGAGGTGAAGAGATGGTGACATCGGTATTCTATGCATCAGACAGCGATGTAGAGGACATGTACGAGGAAGAGGAATTAGAGGACATGTACGAGGAAGAGGAAGAAGAAGAAGAAGAAGATGTAAATGGTGCAAGTCAAAAGTCAACAGAAAATTTAGAAAAGGTGAGAATTGAAGAATCCACACTGTGTTCGATATGTTTGGAGGAGATATCATCATCAGAAGAAAAAGAAGATGAAGCAGTTCGAATGCCAAAACCTTGTTGTCATGTGTATCACCAAAATTGCATCCTCAAATGGCTCACCAACCATGATACTTGTCCTTTGTGTCGCTATAAGTTTCCAAGCTAGTGTTAATTGATGATGTTACAGGAATATGTTTCCCAGTTTCAAGATTATTATTATTATTTGATTTAATCAAGATCAAGATTATTGACAAAATCGAATTTGTTCTTGTTAATTAGTTTTATCTACTTTTCTGTTTCTGTTTTTGTTACGGTGGGTCTCTTGGAAAACAGAGATTCCCTGTTGATATCGTAAGGATTATTGGATAAAGATGAACTAACGTATTATCAATCTTAAAGAATTTTTTTTAATCTATTTTCTTTTTCGTATTAGCATGACAGGGTATAATTAATAGGTATATCTTAATCAGAACAATGGTTAAAATATATTAATAAGTCGTTGTTGGTGCGTACAATATTATTTTAATATAAGTAGTTGCTTTAATAAACTGAGATAACAAAAATAGTTACAGAGATGACAATTGTGGTACCACTTCAGAAATGAGTGAGGATATATATATATATATATATATATATATATATATCACAATTCTGCATCACCCAGGTCAGTCTGTGATGAGTGAAATTTTAGTAGATGTGTTCTCTAACAAAAAAATCACATGAAGATGCGATTTGCAATATCACCGAAATTTTGTTTTACAGAGATTCCTTCCTTGGGAGTTCAGAAAGTGCAATTTTATTTTTTGGAGGGGCCTGAATCAATCCTCAGATAGACCAGAACAGTAAGCTTTTTTTTTTTTTTTTCGGTTGATGTTGTTATATTTACTAACTAGATCTACAATATTGATCATAATCATTTTAGGTGAAAGAAAACTAATCAAAAAAATTGACTTAAAAGCGAATTTAAGGGCGTGTTGTTTTTCTCTGAAATTTTTGAAATTTTCTCTTCTATTTTTTTCAGTTGTAATATTGATGAAGAGCCTTTTTTATTTTCTGAATATTTTCGTCTTGTATTGTGATAAGATGTATTGTCTCTTTGTTCCATTTTCATCACATATTCTCTTTTGATTTTTCAAAAGTTTGAGCTTAGACTACAAGATTTAAATTATGGACTCTTGTTATTATATCCTTTGTGCATGTGAAATTCATTATCCAAAAAAAGAGTTGAAGAGGGGAGGGGGGGGGGGGGGGGGGGGGGAAACCAAATACTCAAACAACCTTTTTGTTGATTGTTTCTGGATTTGAAAATATTTGCTAGGCAGCTCAAAAACTGTACTGTGGGAAAACGACAAAAATAACTTTAAAAAACTTACCCAAAAAAAAAAAAAAATGCTTGGGCAACTGCTAGCAGAGACCCTTAGCTCCATTGTTTCTATAGCAGCTTATGGAACAAAATGCAATTTTTCCTTTTGTCCATTCCTTTTCTAAAGTTAAATTTTTATGTAAAATAAAATGCAAAGCAAGTATTTGCCCTTCCACATAAGTTTATGTTATATTTGGTCCCTTTAAAGTTAGCATAACGAAATAATTTTTCAACAAAATGACGAGGGGAGCCGCTTAAATATCAAATTTTTGAGGATCCATAATTAGCACCCCTAACAAAGTCCTTTGCTTAGGCATAAGGGCCCAGCCTACACCTTCTCAGTTAATTACCTACCTAGGAAAACAACATTGGTAGAACTTGTGAACCATGTCCAAGTATAGTGACTAATTGTGATAGTTACAGCAAATGTTTCTTTTTTTTTTTCCCTTACTTTTATCCTCTAATTTTATGATTTGTAAGGATTGAAGAGTGAAAGAAAGAGCTAGTTAAATTTTCAAATTAATTGTTTTGGGATTTTTCTCAATTTTTTAGCTTCCTCCTTTAATTTTTTCTCGAATATATTCATATATAATAAATAAATAAATTTTAAATGTAATAGTATAAATAATTATAATTTTTTCACACTTAATGGTATAGTCCTTGAATTTGAATTTTCTTTTTATTCATAAGATTATCTTATATATTTACGCCACACGACTTGCAACATAAATAGTATTTAAAAGTTTAATAGTGATTTGTCATCCAGATACTACATGCTTTGTAAGCCGTCCAATGTGAAAATGTAAGATAATCTTATATACCCAAAAACAAAAATTAATAGCATTTAAGGGAATAATTTTTTATAACATTGCATCTGAATTTTTTTTAGTTGTATATGGCTCAAAATTTGCCTATTTTTTTCTTCTTCTTTTTTTGGGTTGAAAGTATTTTTTTTTCATGGTAATCTTTTACTTCTTTTTGTAAAAGTTACTTTCTTTTTACATAAGATTTTTTAAATGTAGTGATTCTTTTTGTGAAGATGAACGATTTCTCTTGAATTCTACAATAATGGTCGTGACTTTTAGAAAAAGAAAAAGAAAGGGGGGCTATGGGATTATTGAACCCTTGAAGGTGAGATTGTGTGTTGCCTCTTTGCTAAGATTAATAAGTTTTCTTCTTGTGTTTTTATAGTTGTATTATTGGTTGAGTGTGTTGAATTATTGGTAAGAAATTTGGTGCTCCTAGTGAGAAACTTAGTTTTCTATTTCCTTATGTATGTTATTTGAGTGGATTTTGTTGTTCATCCTTATAATTTTTTTTTATGCTTGAGTATCTTGTTTGAAATATGTTCCACAATATTTTAAAACTTGGATTAATCATTAAATTAAAAGAGGGATTGATTTAATGGTTAAATTAGTTAAATGAATTTATTTTAAATACATTTTTAAAAATATATTAAATGTATTTATGTATAAAAATTAAAATAATAAATCTTTAAGGTATAATTATAAATTGTGTATATGTATAATATTTTAATTTAGAATTTTTTATATAACTGATTGCACTATTATACCAATAGAGCATTTTAAGAGGCATAATTTAGCTAGCTAAACTCTTCATTAGCCTACTAGTTTTGTGTCATTTTTAGACCATAAGTTAGTTTATTGATTTTTTGTTTAAATCACTTAGTCTAACCCAATTCTCTTGACTCTTAAACTTGTGAGATTGTTTATAATGATAAGTATTTTTATGCTCTACAATTGCTTTTGATGTCTATAATATGTCTGAATGCTCTTTTTTTTTTTTTTAATTATAAGTATATTTGACTCAAAAAATTTATCAAATATCTTTTTCAAGAGAAAATCATAAGTTGGACTAGATAATATATCCATTGAGGTATGGAATGATTTAAGAGTGAAAGGTATAAGTTGGCTCACAAAGTAATTTAACAAAATTATGAGATCGAAGAGAATGCCAGACGAGTAGGAGGAAAGTACTTTAGTCTCTATTTATAAGAACAAATATGACATATAAAATTGTGTAAATTATAGAGAAATTAAACTCATGAGCCACACTATAAAATTATGGAAGAAGGTAATTGAGTGAAGGTTAAGGCAAGAAACTCAAGTTATGGATAATCAATTTGATTTTATGCCAATAAGATCGACCATAAAAGCGATATACTTGTTGCAAATATTGATGGAAAGATATCGAGAGAATCAAAGAGATTTACACATTGTGTTCATCAATTTAGAGAAAACATATGATAGGGTTCCAAGATAAGTGTTATAGAAGGCTTTAGAAAAAAAAAAAAAAGAGCTCATATGATTTATATTCAAATAATTCAGGATATGTATGATATGATTACAACTAATGTAATAACAAAAGGTGAACCCATAAAAGATTTTTCTGATAACTATTGGTCAATATTAATAGTCAATTTTGAGCCCTTTTCTTTTTATTTTAGTCTTAGATGCGTTCATTGAATATATCCAAGAGTTGGTACCACAGTGCATGCTTTCTGCAAACACCATGGTCCTATTTGAAAAATTGAGAAAGGAAATAAATGAAAAGTTAGAGATGTAGACATTAGTTTTAAAAGCGTTTGGATTTCATTTAAGTAGAAGTAAAACAAAATATATAGAGTATAAGTTTAATAAGAGGACGCACCAATTCTAGCATAGAAGTGAAAATTAAAGAACATATCATGCCACAAGTCACATAATTTAAGTATTTTAGATCTATTATGCAACATGACGAAAAAATAGAGAAAGATATAAAATACAAGATTTAAGCGGAGTTGGTGAAATGGAAGAGTATTTCTGATGTTATTCATAATAGAAGAGTATCACTCAAATTTAATAGTAAATTATACTGCACAGTTATAAAACCTGTAATGTTGTATAAAATTGAGTGTTGGGTAATAAAAAGTTAATAAGAGAATAAGTTTAATGTTACAAAAATGAGAATGTTATGTTGAATGAGTGGACACATTAGATAAGATAGAATTAAAAATGAATACATTAGAAAAAAAGTAAAGGTCATATTTATTATAGAAAAGATTATAGAATCATGACTTAAATAGTTCAGGCATGTGTGGAGAAGACCTAAAAGCGCCATAGTTAAAAAAGTAGATTAGATTAAGAGTAGTGCAATAATTAGAGGTAAAGGGAGATCAAGAAAAATTATAGAAGAAGTCAAGAAACTATTAAAAAAGATTTAAATTTAAATAATTTGTTTAAGAATATGATTTACGATATATATTTATGATGTTGATTGATCTATGTAGCCAATTCTACTTGGTAGAAAAAAGCTTTGTTGTTGTTGTTATCATTTTTTTCAAGAGAAAAATTCTACATTAGGTGAGAAGTATGAAATGAATGCTTAAAAATTTGGGGCCTAGTTAGAGATTTTTTTTTCTTTTCTTGTTAAAGATGTGTATATTTTGATATTCTGACTTCATAGACATATATTTGTGTGCGTTAAACATAAGCAACAAAATATTATTTTTTAAAATGAAAAAATATTTTAGAATGAAAAATTAATATTTTTTGGCCAATAAAGTCAATAGTTATTTAATAATTTCCATTGCATAAATTTAATAATGAAAAGGTAAATTATTTTTCGTTCTGTTGAAAAATATCTAAATTATATGGTTTTCTCATTTATTATAAAAATATATACATATTTTTTTAAAGTCAAAATATGATTAAAATATTCTAAAAAATAATATTAATTTTTATTGAAAATATAACTTATTAAAAAATATATTTATCAAATTTTTATTTTTTTATTATTTATTTTTTGTTCAAAATTAATAATTTAATTTAACAAAAAACTAAAAAATGACTATTTTATATTACACAAATTTACGTTTAATAGACCTTAATCAATAATTTATCAACTTTATTAATGATAGGATCTGTCCCACTTCCACATATTAACTATCGTCTGAAACATGGCACGTACACGGCTGCATGAGTCCCTACTACTTTCTGATACTCTCACAAATTAACTATCGTCTGAAAATCTCGCCGGAGAAATTTTCCGATGGTCGCAACTGCCGAGATTCTCTTCATCGGAGCCACCGGATACGCGGGAAAGTTCCTCGTCGAAGCAAGTGCTGTTGCCGACCTTCGCTCTGGTCCGCGAGTCTACTCTCTCTGACCCCGCAATGTTATCCATCATCGAAAAATTCAAGACCCTGGGTGTTAATCTCGTGTCTGTACGTAAAACCCGTGAAACCTTAACCATATTTCTTTACAATATTAATTCTCCCTCTTTTTCCTACTTTATACATTCTCTAATTACTGTTTATTGCTCTGTTTGTGAAGCTTGAAAAAAAAACTGTGGAGAGAACGAACTGTTCTAGTTTTTCTGTGTACCCCTTTACGTTTTTGGTGCTTTTAGCAAATTGATTGTAAACATATATATTTTGGGAAGGAATAAGGATGTGATTTTAGTTTGTTTCAGTGTGATTTATTTAAAATATGTTATTTAATATATTTGTAGCTTATTTAATTACTAGCTAATCTCATATGATATATATTTTTATTAATTTTAATAAAAATAATTGCACTAGTTTTATATATAACATGATAGATTGTCTCATTGTTAAATGTATAAAGACATTTGCAATTTTAATTTTAAAATATCAATAATATCCTTAGAATATTATGAAATTGTTCAGTATATTTAAGTAAAAAATATTTTTAATCATTATTTCTCTTAAAATTAATTATAAAAAAATATCATAGGATAGTTTAAGTGATGACAAAATAAACAACTTGTTGAATTCCACAATTTGCACCATAATATCAAGAGAAATTAATCAATTAATTAAATGAATCAAATTTGATGAGAGATAACTATATATATATATATATATTTCCTTGAGAGATATTAACTTTTTCATTATGAAGCTTAATTTTCTACTAATATATTTCAGCCAAAAATTTCAGTTTGATTTATTTAATGGATTTGTCAATTTCTTGGTTTGGTGATATGTAGGGAGATCTGTTTGATCACGGGAGTTTGGTTAAGGCTATAAAACAAGTAGACGTGGTAGTGTGTACTGTAGTTTTCAAGCTATTAGCTGATCAAGATAAGATCATTTCTGCCATTAAAGAAGCAGGAAATGTTAAGGTAAAATTTTTTGTTAATTAGTAACAAAATGGTTTTAGGTTGTTATTCTGAGAATTGTTTTGTTGATTACACAGATATTCATTCCTTCAAAGTTTGGGAATGATGCGGATCGGGTTCATGAAGTGGATCCTGCAGAATCTATGTTTGCTACAAAGGCCAGAATTCGCAGAGCCATTGAAGCTGAAAGGATATCCTACACTTATGTGTGTAACTACTTCTTTTCAGGTTACTTCCTCCCTAGTTTGTTCCAGCCTAGTGCCACGGCTCCCCCAAGAGATAAAGTCGTTATCTTGGGGGATGGAAATCCCAAAGGTATGTGATGTGTGATTTTGGGTCCTCTTGATGAGAGTTTATTTATTTATTTTAGATGAAAGAGTATACATTTCTGAGGACCAACTCTTGAAGCAAGTCCAAGGTGACTTAGCATTTTATATATATGGTGTAAAAATACCTTAGAGTTTTAATTATAAAATTTTCATAAAATTCCGAGAGAAAGCAGTATAAAGAACAAAAATATGTATAAAGTTCATTATTTTTTTCATTCCATCTTTTTTTTTTTCCTTTTCTCTCTTAACTTTATAATAAATAGCTTTATAAGATCCAAAGTCGTATATGTATTCAAATACTTCTACACTAGCATATGACTAATCTTATTTGAGGTTTATGGTTGTTTCTCTTTGATAAATGTTTTTAAGCCAGATCAAACTTTTGATATTACAAACATTCCTTAAATGAAGGGTTTAGTTATGCATGCTTTTCCACTTAAGTCACTCTTTTGTAAATTTAATTACATTATAAAGATATCTATTCAACTAGAAAAAAAAAATATATCATGTTGCACAAATTGAGTTAAATGATTAACATAGAACTTGTGGACTGTCACGGACGTGCTTAATTGTGCTGTCACACTGTCACACTGTCACACTGTCACATACGAAAATGCGACCGCGTGGTACTTTAACCGAAATCAAAATTAAATGTAACAGTAGTTCAAATAAATAGGGTTCAGGAGTTGCCACCAAAATTTATTTTTGAAAAGGCAAAACTTTGGAAAAATCTTTTTTAGTTTGAAAAATAGTCTGCAAATCAGATTCGGATTCGGGAGTCGATTGTGAGTGGGGAAGGTGTTAGGCACCCCACTACACCCATTCCTAAGAACAGTTACCCTAAATTAGTTGTGCAAAATCAATATGGCCACGATTCTATTTTAATTCTTCCTAACCAATCACATGCAAAGAACAGAAGGAAAAATTTAAGGAAATAAAATTAAAGAGAAAAAAGAAGCAAAACAAAAAGAAATTCAAAGAATAAATAAAGAATAGGGAATAAAATAAAAAATAAAATTAAAAGAAATAAAATTAAGAGAAAATGTTTATTTACAAAGGCGTACTTGACCTAGAATGAGAGCTTAAGACCTACGTACCCTTCTAAAGGGATCAAAATCCACGTAATTCACTTGAAAATGTGTTAGGGGTGGTTTTTGTTTTTTGTTTTCTTTATCTTATATTTTGTTTTGTTTTTTTTTGTGTTTTTTTCGGTATATATATTTTTATTATTTTTTATTATTTTGTTTGGGTGTTTTTTTTGAAAAGATGAAGAAGATAAATTATCTTTTCCTTTATCAAATGAAACGAGTTTTTGAAATTAGTTGATGTGTTTTAATTTACTAAAGAAAAATTTGATTTTACCCTTTTTGCATTCTTTAGTTTTTTTTTTCTTTTCTTTCCTTATCATTTTTTTTATTTCATTTCATTTTTTTTTTCCTTTTTATGTTTGTTTATTTGTTTGTTCGTTTTTTTTTGTTATATATATATATATATATATATATATATATATATATATATATTGTTCTTTTTAATTTCTTGTTATTGTTTTATTCTTGTTTTTATTCTTTTTTTTTTGGCTAATTTTGTTTTTTTTTTCTTTTTAGTTCTATTTGTATTTTTTTTGTTGTTTTTTTTTGTTGTGTTTTTTTTGGTATATATATTTTTATTATTTTGTTTGGTTTGGTTGTTTTTATTTTGTTTTTATCCTTTTCTTTGTTTTTATTGTGCTTCGTTTTTGTTCTGTTTTATCCTTTACATTATCCTTTTTTTTTATTGGGCTTTTGTTTTTTTGTTTTTTTGTTTATTTGTGTTGTTGAAATTGTACTTGTTCAAATGTTTTTATATTATTATTATTATTATTATTTAAGCCTCTTTTGCCTTTCTTCTTTTTACCTTTTTTATTTTTTTTATTAAAAAAAACAATTCTAAAAGAGAGAAGAATAAAAAATGCTTTTAGATTTTTGCAATGCCATTTCTTCAATTTTCTAAAAGACCCTTTTCAAGAAAGAAAAAATCCTTAAGACTCCAAATAATAATAATTTTTTTAAAAAAAGTAATTCATCCTCTTCTACTTTCTTTTTTTAGTTTTTGAATTTTCATCAAAAGACTTTCGAATGGGGCCATTGGAGCCCAAAATATTAAATTGTAACTTCAACCTAAAGGTACCAAGGAGGCTATATTGCCACACATGACCCTTTGATCTATTCCTATGTGCCTGAGGGGATATAAAATCCTACACGGCTAACCTAACACGAAAATTAACAAAATAAAATAAAGAAAAATAAAGTATTAACTTGCAAGTGTGTGCTAAGTGTTCAGCCATGATTCAATACATCATTTTCAGGCATATTTACAAGATCATAAAACAAATGCAGATAATGATTACATTACAAAATCTTTCCCTGTTTCCAAGTGAATCAGAAAAGCTATCTCTGTGCATTGTGGACCCAAGCTCCAATATCTACTCCATCAGCCCACTCGCATCACCCAAAATGAGCAGCTTATTCCACAGAAACACAATGAAAACCAACAGGACAAAAAACATTCGGAAGGACAGAAAATTATGTAGAGTTTCATCACATCAATAATAACTAGCGATCGAAATGATATGAACAACCAACAATCCATATGAAGATTCCTAAAAGCATATTTTATATGCATAAGAAAGCAAAACAGAAACGAAAAAATCGTTACATCACTTTCCATTGTAATCCTACAAACAAGGACTCAATTTACTAGTGCCTTACTCAAGCATTTCATCAAACAGGTACTAGGCATTTTTCGAGGACTGTATGGGACGCTACATTTTACAGTAAACCACCAACCAGGATTAAACACTCACAACCCTCATTAAGCATCAGACCCTATTGGAATCACACTAACAACCTGACTAAGAAAAAAAACTTTAAGGCCAATAAAACTTTCAAAACCAACACGAATCAATAGCGATGTTTAAGCATCGATCCACTTTCAGGAACTAGCACGAATCGAGAACAATATTCAAGCATCAATTAACGATCCAGAATTCAATCCCAGAGCCACCATTCTCATCAAAGAAAAAGCAGACAGCACAGGATAAACCGATAAACAACGCACCTTCGACGCTTGCTTACTTAGGCCAATGACTGGAATCGTTGATTAATTTTGGGCCGTTAGGAGCTATTTTTCTTCTCGCAAGACACGGCAATCAATAAATCTCGTCCAGGACTCCTCTTCCCCAGCCCCAGATATCCAAAGAAATCCCCCTAGAATATTGTTCGAAGAATCTTCTAACCAGAAAATTTCTCAGCGCCCTCCCGGGAGAATCTCCTTTTATCTTTTTAATCTCTCGATGAGTTTCTCTCGGTCTCTCCCACTCGAAATCGATTTCCCCGAAAGAATCCTTCCTTCTCCAATTTCTTTTGCCTCCTCTCTACTCTGAAAGTATCCCTCCAGAAACCCAGAGAGACTCTCTTCCTCCCTCTAGTTCTCGGACTCCTCTCTAGCCACCAGAGAAAGAAATGAAACCTCCAAATCGTCACTGCATTCCCTCCCTCTCTCTCCAAAAAAACCTCTCCCGATTTCTCTCGTCCTTCAAACTTTATAGGCGTCCCTCCTGTGGTCCCCTTCTGCTCCTTGTACGGGTTCATCGCGCTTCTCTGCTCCACCCACTCGCAGCACCAACACTCCTCTCGTACCCTTTCATTCCTTTGCCTTCAAACACGCTCGCGGGAGCAGCGCCAAAGCAGAGGAGGGGGGATCAGTAGTCGTCTAGGGTTCCCTTTTGTCCAAATTGTTTTGTTTCCTTCGGGTTTTCTTTCGGGTTAGCGAAGCCGGGGGGGAGGAATCCAAAATTCATGGGCTAAAATGAAAATGGGCCTCCATCTTTTGGGCTTTCTTTTTGTTATTTCCAGCCCAATTCCGAGTTAGCTTTGGGGATTTTTTTGGTTTTACTTTTTTTTCATTTTCCCCTTTTTTCTGGCCCTTTTATTTCTATTATTCCCCTCTATGATGTTCTTTTTTTGTTCCAATGTTAAGATTAATGGGCCTTTAACTTGATTTATTTTTATTTTTCACTTTTATTATTTTATTTTTAATTTATTTTGGGTTCTTTTCCTTTGATGTTTTCGTTGAGTTTGTTAGGTTAAAATGATCTATTTGATCTTTGTCTCTTTTTTTTAATATTTTTTTATTAGTTTTTCTAATTTTTTTATTTTTATCATGATTTTTGGAGCATGCCCGGACGAAATACGGTGTTCACAGTTGCCCCTCTTTACTTGTTTCTTAGGCAAGGAAATTGTAATTTTTGATGTTTTTGCGTAAAAAACAAGTAAAGATAGAAACACGTATTTTGTTCGAGCTGATTTGATTACCTCTTATTAAATGATAAAAAAAATGTAAGAGCGAACCAAACAAAATATGATGTTTATACACATCCGTATTATAATTTTTGACACACTCTTAAATGAATAATTTTATGATTATACATTGCTGCAGAATCCTCATTTCCCGAGGTTGGGTTACTGTCAATTGGACACTCATGTTTTATGAAGGGAGATCAAAGTAACTTTGAAATAGAGGCATCTTTTGGAGTGGAGGCTTCAGAGCTCTATCCTAATGTCAAGTACACCACTGGGCATTCCTTTCCCGCTCAATATATAACAGGGCAATTGGCTGAAGGACTCAAACAGCGTTTTTCTCCGATTAATCTAGCTCGATACGCACCGTTTAGGGGGAGCAGTTGGGGATGGCTTTGATTGCATCAAAACTGACAGTGCAGATGGCCCCTGGTACTAAGCAGAAGAAGCTCCAAAAACAACATCGTTTCTCCTCAAAGCATAGTGTGCTCCGCATTGGTGCCAAGTAGGAGATCCGTTTGCAACCTTTTTAACGTGATATATATATATATATATATATATATATATATATATATATATATATATATATATATATAAAAGAAGTTAATAGTAAAAATTTATTAAAATAAATATTTAAGAGATGATGGGGTCTTTTCACTCACAACTCTATTAAATTATCAATCGTTTACCCTAGTCCTAATCAAGTGTTTTTTGTGCCCTGTCTTTGCAGTTGACTATACATTTGCCAAATAAATAATTAAGGTTGACTCGAAGTCAACGAATCGAAACTTCTTGGAACCAAAGAAAGGGAAGTCCTCGTTACAGTAAGAGAATAAAAATCGCAAGTGATTTTAAGAAATAAATCAAAATTAAAAAAATAGAAACAATTCAACAATCCTAGTTCGCCTAAAATTCCTTCCATAGAAGAAAAATATCAAAACTCAATTTGAAATTTAAAAAATTTGAGATTATTGTTTCCCATTGTCGTACTACTTTTCCATTCGTGTTCAGGAAACTCCTAAGCAGTTGCCTCAGTCCAATTATAAATAACAGATTTAATGCACCTAGTTTCTGTAATCACTTTCTTCTCTTCAGAGGCAAAAATGTCGAATTGGACGACTGTTCCCGAAGGGCCAGGAATATTTGAAATTAATGGTCAGGGTATGAATGTTCGAGATGAAATAATTCAAGTTCTGGGTTTGAATAATCGAGGTGAAGAGATGGTGACATCGGTATTCTATGCATCAGACAGCTATTTAGACGACACGTACGAGGAAGACAAAGAAGAAGAAGATGTAAATGGTGCAAGTCAAAAGTCAATAGAAAATTTAGAAAAGGTGAGAATTGAAGAATCCACACTGTGTTCGATATGTTTGGAGGAGATATCATCATCGGAAGAAAAAGAAGAAGAAGCAGTTCGAATGCCAAAACCTTGTTGTCATGTGTATCACCAAAATTGCATCCTCAAACGGCTCACCACCCATGATACTTGTCCTTTGTGCCGCTATAAGTTTCCAAGCTAGTGTTAATTGATGATGGTACAGAAATAGGTTTCCCAGTTTCAAGATTATGATTATTATTTGATTTAATCAAGATCAAGATTATTGACAAAATCGAATTTGTTCTTGTTAATTAGTTTTATCTACTTTTCTGTTTTCGTTTTTGCTGCGGTGCGTCCTTTGGAAAACAGAGATTCTAGGATTATTGGATAAAGATGAACTAAAAAAGAATAGGAGACCCCCCCTACTTGGGCAACTGTTAGCAAAGACCCAAAGCTCGATTGTTTCTAGATCAGCTTATGGAATAAAAAGCAATTTTTATTTTTTTCTATTTTAAAAGTTAAAACTTATATGCAAAATAAAATGCAAAGCAAGTATTTCGTTTCCACATACACTTAATGTTATTTGGTCCTTTTAAAATTGACATAACAAAGCAGTTTTTCAAGAAATTAAATTTTAGGTGGCCGAATGACCCTCCCGTTGTTATTCATAGAATTATCGAAGTTTATGATGCTTTTAATCACAATTTGGGTAAACCACGATGTATTAAGCATTAGTTTCTTTTTTTGTTAATGTACAGCGGTCACCTCTTCAAGCAAATTGGATCAAGTTAAATAGTGATGAAGCGTCTAAAGGTACTGTGGGTCATGCTAGTTATAGTGGATATATTTGTAACAATGACGAGAGGTCATTTTTGAATTTTAATAGTTGGTTAGGTCATATTTCTTCCTTTATAATTGAATTGTGGGAAGTTCTAGACGAGTTCCATCTTGTTTGGAATTGGATTTTTAGAGAAGTTGAGGTTGAAAGTGACTCATTTAACTTCGAACAATTCCTTAAAGTCTTCTTTTTATTTAAATAAGTTAGTTTTTAATATCCTAACCTTATTAAACGGACAATTGAAGGCGCACTTCAGACATTATTATAGAAAAATAAAAAATAAAAAAAAACATTTATATTGATCATCTTATAAATTTGGGTATCTCTTGAGTGGATGTGTATTGCATTTGGATACCTTTTAATAGTTTGATATTTTTGAAATACCTACACGTGATAAGATTATTATTTAGTTTTTATCTTTGTTTGTTTGGGTTTTAGGCCCATTTTCTCCTCCCAAGAAAAAAAGATGATATTTGGCAAGATAATCTCATAAGTGATTTTATTAATATCATTGTATTTGAACAATTTTTTTTTTTTAAAAAAAGTTTTTTATTATCAATCGCTAAAAAAATACAAAAATGATTTGCAATCAATGTTATTTAAATGGATAAATCAGTTCAAATATTCATTATGGTTAAATTTAATTGACTTTCTAACTTTTTAATTAAAATATAAAAATAAAATCATAATAAATATATACAATATTTAATCAATATATATAATTAAAATAAATATATTAAAACAGGGAGTGGTTGTGCTGGGTGAAGATGGGGCAATGTTGAGGAATGAGAAAGGAGAATAACTATGTCAATATAGAGAAGGATAAGTTTGTAATTAAATATTTGAGTAAAATATATAGATTTTTTATTTTTAAAATATACATAAATTTTTTTAAAATAAAAAGTAAATTATATATATTTTTATATTTTCAAAAAATATATAAATATTTTTAAAAAATAAAAGAAAAATATGTGTAATTTTAATAAAATTTAAAAAAAATTTGTGTAATTTACTTTGTTTTAGAAAAAATTATGTATAATACAATAGATGCTTATGTAATTTTAAAGATAAAAGAGAAATTTAAGTAATTTTAACAAAATTTATAAAAAAGTTTATATAATTTACTTTAAATGTTTTGAATAAAGATACTTCTGTCTTTAAAAAAGCATATTTTTTATTTATGCTTTTGTTCCAAAATGATAAACTTTAATTCCTTTTTCCTTTCACAGTTAAAAAAAACACAAAAAGATTATGCTATCACACGCAAGCAACTTCAAACGAGCGCTAACTTGATTTAACAGCTATCCTTTTCTTTTGGTTTTAGACGGCAACTTTTAAGGGCTAATTTCAACAAGACGACGACAGGAGCCTCTTGAATATCAAATTTTTGAAGATCTAGAATCAGCATTGGTAACAAAGTCCTCTATTTGGGCATAGCGACTCAGCCTACACCTACTTCAATTCATCACCTGCCCAGAAAAACAACATTGTTCAAACTCACGAGCTATCTCCAAGGATAGTGGCTGATGGTGATGTTTATATCAAATATTTTTTTTTCCCTTACTTTGATCACTCAAGTCAATCTGTGATGAGTGAAATTTTAGCAGTTGTGTAAGCATCCATAGGATCAAGAGGTACTAATACATGATTTTTTTCATTGAACCAATAGCAATAATATGTATGCTTATGCTTAATTTAGCTTTTCAGAGCTACATCACATCTAACCAAAAAATCACAGACGGCTTCCATCTTGTTTGGATTGGAATGCATCCAACCTTGCACAAGATTGCTGAATCGCTCTTAATTAGCCTCTTCAAAATTTGTACTCATTGGACATCTTATCACCTGAAAAGTTAATCAAAGAAAGATCACGGAATAGGACCTTCTCACTCTTCTCACGTGTTTACACTCAAAAGATGATAAGTTCACTCGTGTTTAACTCTCTTTTTTGGCTTTTTCTTTAATTGGAATTTTAGAGAAGTTGAGGTTGAAAGTGAATCATCTAACAATTGTTACAATCACCGGTTTGAAAGTATCATTGTTTCTTTTTTTTTTTTTTTAAGGATAGATCACCGGTTTGAAAGGGAGTCAACAATGCTTACTTGCCCAGAGAGAAGTATAGAAAGACAGACTAAGAAAGCAAACTGAAAGTGTTCTATTATTTCTCAAGAATTAATTATGCTACAGGGAGAGGAATAGGCAATATAGAGAAATTAGGGAGGAATTACAAGAGAGGATTCTAGTTCATTCCGTGCCCTTCCCTTCGCTTCGCTTCTTTGGTCCTTATATCCTACTCTCTATCTCTCCCTTTCCATGTTTTCCTTTGCATTTTGTTACTACGTCTAACAGCTTCAGGGTGGACGTTCTACTCTGCATGATCCAATGCCAATGAGTCATCATGTGTTCTGTTTTTTGGTTTTGCATAGTCCTATATCAAGTGGTCTCCACGTGTTTCAATATCTACATCAGCCGATTTATCAGCTCCATCTTGCATCATTACACAATGTTATTTAAATGGATAAATCATTTCAAATATTCATTATAGTTAAATTTAATTGATTTTCTAATTTTTTAATTAAAATAATATATATATATAATATTTAATAGGGAATGCTTGTGCTTGTACTTGGTGAAGACATGGCAATGTTGAGGAATGAGAAAGGAGAATAACACTGTCAAAGAAGGGTAAGTTTGTAACTAAATATTTGAGTAAATTATATATTTTTATTTTTAAAATATATACAAACTTTTTAAAAATTAAAAGTAAATTACATGGATTTTTTTTCTCTATTTTCAAAATATATATAAATCCTCTTTAAAAATAGAAGAAAAATATGTGTAATTTTAATAAAAAATTAATTTAAGTAACAATTATAATTTTTAGAAATTTTTAGAAAAAATAGAAGATATTTTAAAAAAAAACAAGGGGAAAACTAAGTATTTAAAAAAAAAAACGCCAAAGAATTTAAATATGATAAAAATATTAAAAAATTTAACTATTTAAGAAAAATGTAGGACTATTATTTAAGAAAAATTAAATACTAATTCTTTTAAACTTGATAAAATGATGTAAGAAAAATAAGATTGTCTTTAAAAAGTAAATATAACGTTATGGGTCTAGTGTTTCATAATATGCAAATAATTGTTCTGCTCAGAATATCCAATTTAAAGGATCCATTCCAAATTTAAGAAAATTTTGTGTCATTTACTTTGTTTCAGAAAAAAGTTTGTATAATAGAATAGATGCTCATGTAATTTTAACAAAATTTAAAAAAATTTATATTAATTTTAAAAATAAAAGAGAAATTTAAGTAATTTTAACAAATTTAAATATTTTGAATAAAGATCACCAATCTTAAAAAAAAATTTATTCCACAAGTAATAAGTCACATCATGTAAAAATTTTTTTGGTAATAACTTAAATCAAGTGATAAGACATTTTACACAAGATAATTCATTATCAGGATATCTTGGAATTTCAGTTAAGTTTGCAATAAGAAATAATTTAAAAAAAACTTTAATTCCTTTTTCCTTGCACAGTAAAGAAAAAGAAGGATTATGCTATCACCTGCATGTAACTTGAAACGACCGTCAACTTGATTTAATAGCTATCCTTTTCTTTTGGTTTTGGACGGTAACTTGGGGGCCTAATTTCAACAAGATAATGACAGGAGCATCTTAAATATCAAAATTTTGAAGATCTAGAATCAGCAGCGGTAACAAAGTCCTCCACTTGGGTATAGCAGCGCAACCTACACGGACCCACCTAGGAAAACACCATTGGTAAAACTCATGAACTAAGTCCAAGGATAGTGACTGATTGTGATGTTTATATCAATTTTTTTCTGCTTTACTTTCATTCTCTAATTTTGTGATTTGTAGGAACTGGAGAGTGAAAGAAAAAGTTAGTTAAATTTTGAAATTAATTATTTTGGGACTTTTTTTAATTTTTTTTAGCTTCCTCCTTCCAATTTTTTCTCCAATATTCATATATAATAAATAAATAATTTAAATGCATTAGTGTAAAAAATCATAATTTTTTTTAAAGTTGGTGATACGGTCACTAAATTTAAAATTTTATTTTTGTTTTTGTTTTTTGCTTATAAGATTATCTTACTTGCCTATGTTAGATTACTTGATTATATATTTTGCAAGTTATCTGATATAAAAAGATAAGATAAATTTATAAATTGAAAGAAAAAACATTTAAATTCAGTAGCATTGTCAACAGGCTTGGAATATTGAGTTCACACGAAGCATTGCATTTATGGAGTGTTTAGTTGGGGGTTTTTTGGAGGGGAGGGGATGGGGATAGAGTATTTGGTTGGATAAAATTGGAGGGGAGGGGAGGGGAGGGGAGGGGAATGAGGCCAATTTTGTCTCCCCTCCAAATTGGGGGGTTTTGGAGGAGAGGGGAGGGAGAGGGGTGGGGTATTTTTTAAATGTTAATTTATCTTTTTATCCCTTTTAGTTTTTTAATATTTTAATATATTAATATTTAATAAAAATTAAAATAAACTTTTTTATCAGAAATTAAAAATAAAAAAAAAGATTGAAATTTATACTTTTTTTAAAAAATTATTGATATAAATAATTTTTTATAAAAAATAAAATTAAAATAATATAAAGGGTAAATTTATCCAAATATAATTACCTCCCCTTCCCTCCCCTCCCCTCCTGAACCAAACAATAATCTCTCCTTCCCTCCCCTCCTCTCCCTTCCAACCAAACATAACTCATTAAATCTCCTTCCCCCCCCTCCCCTCCCCTCCATTAACCTCCCCTCCCCTCCCCTCCGTTGAACCAAACGAACCCTTAAAGAGATAATTTTTTACATTATTGCATCTAAATTTTTTTAATTGTATATGGCTCAAAATTCACTTTTTTTCTCGTGTTTTTTAGTCATTTTTCTTCATGGTATCTTTTTACTTATTATGAAAGTTACTCTCTTTTTACATAAGATTTTTTAGATTTAGTGATTCTTTTTGTGAAGATGAAGGATTTTTTTTTTTTTTTTCTAAATCTACGACAATGGTTGTGACTTTTAGAGGGTAAAAAAAAGCTTGTCGAATTATTGAACTCTTAAAGGTGAGATGGTGTGCTGCCTCTTTGCCAAGATTAATAAGTTTTCTTCTTGAGCGTTTTTATAGTTGTATTATTGGTTGAGTATGTTGAATTATTTGAAAGAAATATGGTGCTCTTAGTTAGAAATTTAGTTTTCTATTTCCCAATGTGTGTTATTTGAGTAGATTTTGCTGTTTACCCTCATAAGTCTTTTTTATGCTCAAGTATATTGTTTGAAATATGCTCAACAATATTTTAAAAACTGAAATAGTCATTAAGTTAAAAGAGAGATTAGTTTTATCATTAAATCAATTAAACAAATTTATTTTCAATATATATTTTTAAAATATATTAAATATATTTCTTAATAAAAATTAAATTAATAAATATTTAAAATATAATTATCAGTAATATATATTTTTAATTTAGATGTTTTTATATGTAATTGTTTGCACTATTATCCCAACAGAGCATTCTTAGAAGCACAATTTAGCATTCTAAACTCTTCTGTTCTGGGCTAGGTTCATTAGCCCACTAGTTTTGTGTCACTTTTAGAGTAAGTTGGTTGACTCATTTTCTGTTTGCATTGGTTAGTCTAACTCAATTCTCTTAACATTTATGCTTAATATCATGTGTCCCTCGAACATGTGAGCTTGTTTAGGATGATAAGTATTTTTATTTATCCCCTACAATTGCTTCTGATGTCAATAATATGCCTTAGTGCTCTTTTTTTTTTTAAAAAAATAATTATAAGTATATTTGACTAAAAAAATTATCAACTATCGTTTTCAAGAGAAACATTCTACATGAGGTGAGAAGCATGGAATGAATGCTTAAAAATTTGGGGCCTAGTTAGAGATTTTTTTTTTCTTTCCTATTAAAGATATATATATTTTGATATTCCGGCTTCATATATGTGTTTGGGTAACATCAGCAAGAAAATATTATTGTTTAAAATACAAGTAATTTATTTTAGAAAGAAAATGAATATTTTTTTGGCCAATAAAGACGATGGTTATTTAATAATTTCCATTTCATAAATTTAATAACAAAAAGATAAATTATTCTTTATTCATTTGAAAAATATCTAAAATATATAGTATTTTTTTAATTATAAAAATACGTACAAATTTTATCTCAGAGTTAAAATATGACTAAAATACTTTTAAAAATAATATTAATTTTTATTGAAAATATAACTTATTAAAAAATGGATTTATCAAACTTTTATTTTAATATTATTTTTTTGTATTCAAAATTAACAATTTAATTTATGAGAAATTAGAAAAGTGACTATTTTATATTAGTTAAATATATATTTAATAATTATTATATTATATAAGTAATAAATATTTAAAAAAATTTGTCCAAATATTATTTACTTTTACTTGTTTTGTTGACATAAATAATGTAGAGTTAAAATGCCAAGATCACACACAATTGTTTATATCAACAAAATATAACAATATTGATGAACATTTAATGGTAAGGATTATATTTAAAATTTTTGATATTATAAGAATGCAATTATAAATTTTTTAATTATAAAGATTATATTAAAAATAAAGTAAAACTATAATGTTAATGTGTTTTTTAGTTGTAGCTTTGGTTTGGACTAGTACACCGGTAAGTCCACCAGTGTGAAGCGAAGAGTGGTGCTGACTCGTTGATGAACCGTGACTTTCTCTAGCTGTCTTTCTTCGTCTCGAACTGGTAACTTTTTGCTGCACATTCATAGTTTCAGATTGCTAATGTTCCATTTACACCTACCGCACAACCCAATTCCTCCTTGCCGCTGTGTGTGTGTGTGTGTGTGTATATATATATATAATCTTATAAAATATATAGTAAAAATTTTTTAAAAAAATTACAATTATCTTAAAGATCAAAGTTATTATCAAGTTTTAAAAAATATATTATTAAGATTTAAGAAAATTACTTTTAAATTTTAAAAAAATTACTACCAAAATTATTTGAACTGTAATTTTCTTAAAATTTAATAATAATTTTCTTAAACTCTGATAGTATATCTCAATAAATTTAGTCCTTGTGGGTAATTTTAATTTTTAAAATTTTTTAATATGAATTTTGTAAAACGTAAATTCTTGAATATGTTTTTTCCTATATATTTCTTTATGTTTATGTTACTCAACTTATTACCATTGTTATTAGAAAACCAATTTAAGTGCATGTTTGATACTAAGTTTTTTTTAATAAAAATATTATAAATGTATGATTTTTATATATAAAAATATGGATTTTACAATTTAGCATTATAATATCAAATTTTTAAAATTTTTTATCCATGTCATATTATTATTAGATAAATTGATGATAAAAATTTTAAAAAATTATACTTAAGCTCAATTGTTAAGGTCAAAATTTTGGAGAAAAATTAATGATAATAAAAATTCTAATTCTTCAGAATTCAAATTTTCCATAAAAAAATTTAAGGCAGAATTGATTTATAAATGGAAATAGATTAAACTATTAATAAAGAGATATGTTAGTTAAGAATATATATATATATATATATATATTAGTGAGACTCATGTTTAGAACGTTTATATACACAATTCATGATTAATTTAATATACCTAACTTTTTTGTAAAAACAATTCTATTTATCAAAAAAATTCTTAGATAAATTTGATCTTTAAAAATGTATACACCAAACTAATTTCAGAAAGCAAAAGACTTCCAAAAGGCTTAATCTTGAGAAAGAACTAAGCAGACTTTGCCTTTGTCGTCCTTCTTGTGGTGTTTCATTCATTCATCGCATGTTTATTATTAAGTTAGACCTCCTATGACGTTTTTTCTCGTGCAATATATTATTTCCTCATTCGGGGAGGTTGTCCTTTTTTTTTTTTTAACTTTATTTTTTAAATATAACTCTCCTACACTGTACAGTACAGAACAAAGTTGTGGAGAATCCTATATCATTTATTATTCACTTTGTTCAAATCCAAATTTGTGTTTTAATCTTTTTTTTTTTTCTCTTTATGAGTATATTATTCCCTCTAGTCTCATATATTAAAAATAAATAACTAATTCATAAGATTTAAAATAATCAATTAAAAGCAATTAACTTTTTTAATTTTATTTTAAACAAAAATTATTTTTTAAAAATACTCCTAATTAATATGTACACTTTCTCTTTAAAAATACTATTACTTATAATTTAAAAAATTTATTTCATAAAGGACATAATTAGATACTATAATTAATATACCAAGTATTAATAATTTATTTTTTATATTTTAGACCAAATTAAATTTTAAAAAAATCTCTTATATATAATACTGATAAGAGTATAAAATTTACCTTGACAGTGCTTATGGCCCTGTTTGGTATCTTATTTTTAGAATAATTTTCTGTTTTTAAGAACAAAAAAATTTATTTAATAATATATTTTTAATAAAGTGTTTTGTAAAACAAAAAAATTAGAATTTTATTTTCAGAAACAGAAAAATCAAAACATATTTTAGGTGTTTTATAACCTTTGTTCTGTAAAATAAATAAAAAATAATTATTTTTTAAAATAATAATTCAAACAAATTTATTAATTTTTTTGTTTTTAAAATTTATTTTAAAAAATATCTAATTTAAAAATAATAAAACAAAAACAGAATCAAACAAGCCTTATATGTTTGTTGTGTTCTCATTTTGTTAATATTTTAAACCTTAAAGTTGTTTATGCTTATGAATAATTAAAAATCCATCTTAAAATTATACTTTGGGCATAACATCTCTCTTATTTTGAATGAATAAATATATCTTATATTTGATAAAAAAATTATGAATAAATATATAAAGATATTAATAAAATTTTCAATAAAATATTTTGTACTCGTTTTGTACGTATATCCATAAGTAATTTAATATATTAATTTTTGGGAAATGAGATTCATCCAAAGGTATCTGGGACCTAACCTCCCTACCTAGCATTCTCCCGTCCACTTACTTTTGTTTGCCTGACAATGGTGTAACGATGTCTCGTGCTTCCGCCATTCCAGTGATGCCATATGTTCATTAGTCATTACATTTTTTTTATAAAATCACAATATTTATTGTAATAGTTTAATATATATATAAAAATAAAATATTTATTATAATATTTTTTAAAATATGAGAGTTATTTTATATTTATAAAATTATTTTTTATTTTTATTTCAATTGTTCTAGAATGCTTGTAGTACTAGTAACTAAGCTGACCTAAGAGCTTACCTAAGACAAAGGTGAATGTGGACGTCTTATTATCTAGGTACATATCAAGCATCATGCATACATCATGATCCTCTCACTACATGAAAAATCTTAATGGGCGACTTATTGTCTGGGTACAATCTTCACCGTAAAAAATTGAAAAAAATTTAAATTTTACAAAATCTCCCATAAAAAGATTTTAAAAATTAAAATTACTCTTAATTATTAAAATTATTATTACTTACTATTAAAATATAAAAAATTTATTATCAAAATTATTTAAATTATAACTTTTTTCTAAATTTTATAATAATTTTTTAAAACTTTAATGATAAGTATTGTAAAACTTGATAGTCATGTTGAATAATTTTAATTTTTAAAATTTTTAATTATAAATTTTACAAACTAGATCCGTAAATGTAATTCTCTTTAAAAAATTTTAAAATAAATTAAGTGAGCGATGTACTTTATGTTTTAACATATATAAAATAAGAAATGTATTTATATAAAATAAGTTAACATTGCTAAATGTATTTGGTCTAATTCTTAGTTCAGGTTCATAACATCGTAAGATTATTATTTATGTTTTATAAAATAAGAGTAACATGGTCATTTATTAAAAATAATGTCAATATTTTTTAACAACGAGAAATTGTCTCAATACAATAATACACTTCATTTTGGTTTATTTTAACGCAACATGAATTAGTATCCTTCTTTCACCTTCATTTGAACATATAAATTAGGTTGTCATATTTTAAGATACCAAAAATTTTTATAACTTTCAACATCGTAAATTTTAATGTTGATATCTAACATGACCATACATGAAAAGAGATTAAATTCTTGATTATAAGTTATGAAAAATATTAATCCATAAAAAAAGATCCTGATTACTGAGTAATTTTTGTTTTTTAAATAAAAATTAAATAGGCAAGGGCAATGAAACCCGTGATTCTCTGCTTTTTCTCCTTTATGTATGAGGCCTACTACCGTCACTCACACTGATAGTCTCTCACAAATTAGCCCTTATTCTTCTTCTTTTTTTCCATCTGAATATCTCGCTGGAGAAAATTTCCGATGGCTGCGACTTCCAAGATTCTCTTCATCGGAGGCACCGGTTATATCGGAAAGTTCATCGTCGAAGCCAGCGCCAAGTCCGGCCACCCAACCTTCGTTCTAGTCCGGGAGTCGACTCTCTCTAACCCCGCCAAGTCTCCGATCGTCGACAAGTTCAAGGCATTGGGCGTCCGTCTAGTGCACGTACGTAAATCCTCAAGCATTTCTTTACATTAGCCCTCTTTTCTTACTATATACTTCTCTAAATAGTGAATACAGTTTTGCTCTGTTTGGTAAAGTTGAAATGGATATCGGTGGAGAGAACGAAGCGTGTTAGTGGTGAACGAAGTGTATTAGCGTTTCTGTGTGATTATTCTGTGGATTTGGAACTGTAGATGCCGTTTCACTCGATTGCAAATGGCTTTTGAGAAAGTGAATCGTCAATTTTATTTTATTTAGGTTGAAATTGCAATTGGTCATTACTGTGCCCGATTATGTTTGGTGTATATTCTTCTGGACTGGAAATATACTTTAGGTAGGAACATTTTTGAAGAGAGATTGATTATATGAAGCTTAATTTCTTGGTAATATCATTTGGCCGCTATTTTCAGTTTGAAATTTTTTATTCACAAATTAGGAAATGGCTGTCTAATGGATGTACTTTATGGTTTGGTGATTAAATGTGGCGTTCATCTTATACGCAGGGAGATCTCTATGATCACCAGAGTTTGGTTAAGGCGATAAAGGAAGTGGATGTGGTGATCTCTACTGTAGGTCACTTGCAGATAGCTGATCAAGATAAGATCATTTCTGCCATTAAAGAAGCAGGAAATATTAAGGTACAGCTTCTCAATTTTGGTTTATTTCAATATTTTAATGTAGGATATGTAATAATTTGTCCACTTTAGTGTTTTATCTTTAATCTCCGTACCTATTAGAATGATAAGTTACAATTTTTGGATGAATTAGAAAAATACTTTGGTAAGTGGATTTTTTTTATGTAGTTCCTGTTGTTAGTAAAAATCATCTGATGATGCATATTGTGTGATATTGAAATGTTTTGGTTGGAAAAATGAATGTTATGAGCTTGTTCTTAATTACAATTGTTTGGTTGCAGAGATTCCTTCCTTCAGAGTTTGGAAATGATGTGGATCGGGTTCACGCGGTGGATCCAGCAAAAACTGCTTTTGCTACTAAGGCCAAAATTCGCCGAGCCATTGAGGCTGCAGGAATCCCTTTTACCTATGTGTCTAGCAACTTCTTTGCTGGTTACTTCCTCCCCAACTTGTCACAGCCTGGAGCCACAGCTCCTCCAAGAGATAAAGTTGTTATCTTGGGGGATGGAAACCCCAAAGGTAAGAACTAAAAGCACAATTTTGCATCAACCAGTTGTAGAAATATAAATATCATTCATGTATTCCTATTAACTGTCACTTGATCTCAACAGCTGTTTTTAACAAGGAAGAGGATATAGGCTCCTATACGATCAAAGCTGTGGATGATCCAAGAACCTTGAACAAAGTTCTCTACATCAAACCCCCTCATAACATCTACTCATTTAACGACCTCGTATCTCTTTGGGAGAAGAAGATTGGTAAAACTGTTGAAAGGGTCTACGTTCCAGAGGAGCAACTTTTGAAGCAAATTCAAGGTAATGAACGAGTGTTTATTATTTCTGAAGATCTGTTCAAGTAAAACATTTTCTGTCTTATTAGTAGTTTGAGATGAATGATTGTTTCGTAAAATGGATTATTGATGGACCTTGAAGTCTGGGCATGGAACTTCTGAGTTGTCAGGATGTGCTTGTTTTGACAGTGGCGACTTATTTCTTGTTTTCGCAGATTCCCCACCTCCCGCCAATGTGCTTCTGTCAATTGGACATTCGGTGTTTGTGAAGGGAGATCACACTAACTTTGAAATTGAGCCGTCTTTTGGAGTGGAGGCTTCAGCTCTCTATCCTGATGTCAAATACACTACTGTAGATGAATACCTTAATCAGTTTGTCTGAGATACAAACCCAGCTGATAAGTTCATGGCGAAAAATTTGCTGCTCAAATAAAGCTCCATGTGGCTGTAGTGAATGGTGATGTTGTGAGATGAGTGCTTCCCTAGCAGTTTGCTTCTTTTATGAACCATGTGTGAAGAGATCTATGTTGCTTCTATTACATGTAAGGATATGAAGTTACTAATTTTACATTTATTTTCCTGCTTGTTTACCCGAAAATTCCGAATTATGACAAGGAGAAAAAGAAAAATCTGGACCTTTTGTAGTGTTTTTCCAGAGGGGGAAAAAAGGTGAAAGATTAAAAAAAAGAAGTATGATCTATGATGGAAGACTTACTCTCTTTCTATACATATTTTGTGGGATTCAGACGCAGTGGGGGAGACTAGGCCTATGACTTATTCGCAAATATATAAAAAACCTTTATGTAATTTTCTTTAATGTTGTTAGATTATAATTTCAAAATACCAAGTGAACATTTTTTTCAGGCATTTTGCTTGATATTGAACTCTAAAAAATATTTATTTATTATACTTTAATTTAAAACTTCAATAACAAACAGCTAGGGAACTCGATAGATGACGTAATAAGGATAAGTTCTAAGAAATGTATTGTCCATAGCTTGTAGAGGGCTGATTGCTAGGGAGTAGTAAGGGTAGCTTTAAACGAAGTAAGGAGGAAAATGATATTCGAAAATAAATACGTATTAGATATATTAATTTATTAGTAAGGGTTGTTATTATAAAATTTATAGTAAAATTTAGAAATATACCCAAATTATATAACATTGGAAAGTAACCTGAAAAGTATTTTATTAGTAGGCAAATAATTTTAGTTTTTACTATAAGTTTGGATTAATTAATTTCTATAGTTTCACTGAATTTCTAAATAAATAGAAGTTTTCGATTTGTGCCTATAAATTAATTTTATAAATTTATTAAAATTTTAAATAAATCTCAATATTATAAAACTTGTGATTGAATTATTAATTTTCTTAATTAGACACCCTCACTTGCCATATTTATTTGCCCCAACAAAAAGAGAAAATATGCTTATGATCATTCTTAATTTTTTTTAAATTACTCGGCCCCTTTTATTCCTTCGTGTTTAATTCTGTCTCAATCTTTCTTTTTCATTTGGACGAACATTAATATATAATCTGAAGAATCTCCATTAATAAGTAGCCTGAAACATTCTACGAGCTTCTTATTCATCGAATATTTTATTAACTATTTTTCTTTATCTAACCAATGCTTTTGAGATTTGAGAATGAACGCTTTAAATTTTATAAAAAGTGATAAATTCAAATGATTGAACCATCATACTGTTGGTAGGAATGTAGTACGTACAATGTGAAATATATTAATTTACTATAATAATTTAATTATTTAGGCTAAGTAAAAATTAGTAAGATAATTGGACAAACTTAAAAGGCAATAACTTGGAGTTGAGTTCTAAAAACTAACAAGGTTGCAGTAATATATACTCTCATAATGTAATTTTGTTTTTTAACCTTTTTTTTTTAAGTTATATAATTTCTACGACAAAGGTTAATAATTCAGATTTAACATATTATTATTAGTTATTTTTACATTTGTCTATAGTGATAATGATAATTTAGAATATATAACTACTTATTTGAAGAAGAATGCTAGTTGAAGACTAATTATTCTAATAATGCCTCCTGGTTTTATACAGCATGTATCTTACTTCATACAAACTAGTTTCCGTTAAACCAAGCTTCAGACTAGGAAAAAACCTTTTTTTTTTCTATTACAGAAAACAAAATCAAATTAAGTTACCCAATTAATACTAGTTTCCATCAGAAAGAACTAAACAACTCGATCATTTCTGTTGCACATTCGACTATTTTCTTTTTGGTACATTTGACTTGCAGAAGCGAGAGAAAAAGTGAACAGAATTGAGAAAGGACTGAAAAAAACATGACTGAGAATTGCATTGCAACTTATAATCCTCTATTTCCCTTTCTTCCCTTCTTCCCAGAGGAAGGCTTTGAAGATACTTTGCCCTTGTGAGCCTTGACATTCTTCTTGGAACCGCCTTTTCCCGGTTTACCCATTCCACGCTTCCTAAGATCCTTCTTCATCCTCCGATCAACAAGGACTTTGCCCTTGCCAGTCTTAACTTGGACCCCTTTCTTTGCAACTACATATTCCTTTTGAGGCTTCTTTGGTGTAGCTTTCTTGTATAGTTGTTCAATTTGCTTCCTCTTGGAACGATCAGATATATCTGCCTGATCTGATATAGCATTGGCCTTCTTTCGCACCTTCTCAAGCTTCCTCATTGCAGCACGTTTCTTTCGCGCTTTGGCCTGTGCCACCTTCTTGGCAGGCCGAGCATCAATTTCTTTAAATTGCACTCTCATTGCAGCAATTTCCTCTTTGGTCACCGGCTTTATTGGTTGGCAGTGCCTTCTTTCCTCGTCCAGGAACCACTTGGGCAATCCCTCATCATCAAACATGTACTTGTTGTAGGCATCATCTAGTATCTGCTCCCGTTGCTTTTTCCTCAACATCTTCTTTGCACAAGCTAATATCTCGGCTTTGGTATCAACATCTTCCTCCTCCAATTCATCAGAGGATGAGTCATCACTTGAATCAGTAGAAGGAGCGGGAACAATTTCAAAATCATCCTCTACCTTAGATGCTTGAGATTTAAGGTTATCCATTCCAGCAGAAGCCTTTGTTTTATTTTCTTTTGCCTTTTCTGCAATGGAAGGCTTTTCCTCATGGCCATCTATATCCATGTCATCTTCACTCTCATGCTTCCCGAAGTCCCCTTCCTTTACAGCCTCAGCAAAGACATCCTGACTAAACCATTTCTTCATTAACTCCTCTTGGGTGGGCTCTAACCCTTCATCAAGAGGTACCATCAGAGGATTTGCTTCTTGATCACCCTGCTCTTCATCAGAATCATACTTGGACTGAACAATATCATCAGCCTCACCATCCTGCACAGCCAAATTAGACCCTTAGTCTACATGTATAGATAAATTTTCTGCAATAAATGGTCGCATGCTTTATGCTTCTTAATAAATGATAATAACTGAAAAATTAACGTCACAAGAATAACCAACCCTAACAAGTTTTTCAAGCTGAAAACTTATAGTCAGACAAGCAAAATTCAACCAATCAACATGAGTACATAAGCTTCACAAAAGCTATTGGGACATCAGGAGGAAAACAAAGGAATGCAAGTACAAAACAGAAACATGACACGCTAGGAGAGCAAAATCACTATGAAACAAACACCCATAAGGAGACAGAGAACAACAATATCTTAGTATCTAACTGAAATGGAACATACACAGTGAAGTCAAGCCTCAAAGAAAATCAAAGGTACAAGAACAACCACAACCACAGAAACAAAGCTATGTACCTCCAACAGTTGGGTCTCTGCTTCATAGAATTTCTTCATACGCTTCCGCTGCTTTGCAGTACCTTCCTTTCTGGCCAAGATACGCTCATAAGCTTGATCAAGTAACTCATCCATTTTTTCATCATATCTGATAACAGGATATATTGGTTACAATATTACAAGTAAAAAGCAGGAAGATAAATGATTACATGGACGAACATCAGCAACTATACTAAAGGAACCTATCAATCACCTTCTACGTTCTTCATCAGAATCTTCTATGTCACTGGATGAATTCTCTTGAGCTTTATCATCCGTTTCTTCATTTTCACTATCCCCCAATTCACCTTCTTCACCTTCATATTCGGTGGTATCAACTGCTACTAGATCCTTCTTACCCTGAAGTGCAATTACAGCAGCCAAGAAACTAATTTAATGCCCAGTTGTGGAAGTTTCTCACATCTAATAAAATGATTCATTATTCAAGTGTATATCATGGAGCCAAAGTCACACAACTCACAAATTACCCCACTAAATGAACAGCAAAGAAGACCCAACACATGAGGTAAAAAACAGCCTATTTCTCATTTTCTGTTGGGGGAAATGTGTAAGGACTAGGGAGAACATTTACTGACATAAGAAGTAATATGCTGAATTTCAAAAAAAAAAAAAAAGAACAATACGCTACAAAGCACAGACATGCCTAAATTCAGTTGTGTTAACATGTAGAACACAGATATTGTCATGACACTTTGTAATATGAGTATGACAGTGAACCAGACTGCCAGTACCAAAAACATGTTTTAGGCTTGGACATGTGCCAAACATGGCTCAGGCACACATAAGACATTGCTTGGAGGCCACTGGGTATGACACATTTGCCAAGATATCGTTAGTCTGCAAAATTACATATACCAAAAGACTCTCTGTTGAGGAACAAACGTAGTTTTAGATTTTAATGTTGTCTCTATAGTAAATCTTATAGATTAACATAAGCATCCTTTTAGATTTTGCAGAAATTAATCTATAGTTCTAGTAATCCTGTGCCCAAGCTTCATAGGTAGCATGTAACTTGCTTATATTCTACTTTATGTGCAGGTACCTTTTGGACTTAATGATCAAGGTAGTGGCTGAGTGTGGGTGATTTCATGAGTCGGGTGACACTATAATCAAACCCTGTTGAAAAAGTCAATTCTTAGCATATATTTATTTAAACCTACAATATGTGCCTTCTGCAGTCCTAAAGAGGAAAAACTGAAGTGTGTTCAGAATGAATATTCAGATGATGTACGTCAACAGATTTAATATAATTTTCTTAACCAAAAAGAAGCCAGGATAGTGAAAGCATACCTTGATAGAAGAAAGAGAAAACAACTCATGATCAGTATAACCATCTTCTAAAGCATCAATTTGCATCCCAGTTGCTTTGCGCGCCTTGTCCTAGAAGAGACAATTGGTTAGAGCAACAAATCAGCTTGATCCAAACTACTCACCAAAGGCAAGAGGGCAGAGAAAAACAAAACCGAGCTTAGAATTTTATAATATAAAGGAGGATATGTTCAGTAATTTATTTACTTGGATGTTATAATGCCAATGATCATACCAACAGCGAGATAATTGTGAAAATATATAAATATTAAACTAGTGATAGTTACAATGGCCAAGGTGATGGAGGGAACTGGGAGTGTCAGGCAGTCTGATGCACCCAAGTGATTTAGTGCTCAAGTCTACTAGTGATATCTAATGGATTTCACGTGATGCCAAAAGCCCAAACCACCAAATAAATATCAAATCAAACCAAGACATCAACTTTTAATGCCATATAGAATGGGTTCTTTCTTTTCTATTAAGAGGGGATGGGGGAATGTTGTTGAATGTGACCTGCAAGTCATAGAAGTGCTGACATCCACTAAAAAACCTAGATAAGTCACTGTGTCATTTTTCTACTAGTTATAAATTATTATTATTATTATTATTATTATTATTTTCAGTACTGCCAAACAAGGTACATGTAAAATCTTATTTAAGGTCACACAGCCAATATGACAACCATAACAAAAATTAACTAAGTCCTCTCTCTAGACGGATTAATAAAGCATGTCCACAGGAAAACACAGCACAGGATAACGGCAAAAGCAGGACTCAAGGTTAGGTTACAAAGAACTAGAAACAAGTTGTACATTTAAATTGTGAAATAAGTTTGGTACTATGCATGCCTTCAGGATAATTGTTGGACCAGATATTATGTATAGTTTTAAAATCATATTATAAATAGCAAAAGTATATTAACAATCATGCTGTCATGAAGATGTAGTATGAGCACATCAGCATTTATTCAGCAGCAGGTGTCATCATGAAGAAGCTAGAAACCTTAGCTCTTCTTTTTGCAAGAAGCTTCTTTTCATGCTTCTTCTTGCGGTCCATTGCATATGTCAACTCCTCCATTTCATTGAGTATTCTATCATCTTCATCCTCCCTATTCTCATCTTCCATTTCTGTGCTTGGAACAGTATCACTCTTTTCAGTATGCGATAAAGCTTTTCTTATACGAATCCGCCACCTACATGTAATTTAGCATACAACCCCAAACAGAATAGGACCATCTTGAGTATTAAGCTTTTCACAAATATGCTAAAATCACAGAGAAAGATATATAAGTGAAGTAATTACTTTAGAAGATGCTTGAAGTCTTGCTTCCCCAAAACCCGTAAATCATCACAGAGAGCTTTTACCTGCCACACAAACACATTCAAATAATTTGACATTAACATTCCTTGATAGTTGTTCAAATCACTACAGAATACTTGATCGCATAACACAAAAAAAAAAAAACCTCTTCTGTTGTTAAGTCATGATCCTTTATTATTAAATCAGCTGGATCACTGAAGGTTATGGAAGTGACTGAACCAAGGATCTCCAGAGGAGTATCTGACCAAATGAAATTTGCAGCTGAAGACACCTTCCTTAAAGTTGTGTCTCCATCTTCATAGCTGTAAACATAAAATAATGGATAACAATCAAAACCTAATCCATGTACAACGTGAACATACATTTCCAAATGTGAAACTATAGTAATATAATAGATTAAATACTTAAAATACACAAATAGGACTGACTATTTCATAGTCATAATATGCTCCATTTCTCAGAACGCCCTAATAATGTTCAAAATTAGTTTTCCACGCAAGATCAATCATGATGAATTTAGCAATTTAATTAACAATTGTTGAGGCCTAACAATTTAAAAGGTCCACTTGTGAGATAAGCAGAACTACTTCAGAAGGTGTACCAGAAGATACAAATTATAAGACAAACCATGTTTTATGATTAATAACATAAAGAAATTCATCATTTTCCATATAAAGTGGGAATTACCCGCCACGATGTCTCTTTTGCTTTGTTGTTCTAAGAACATCCACCACCTACATTAATTATCAATCAAACGAAATGAGAACTAAACAAATGGGGGAAAAAAACAGATGTAACTAGGCAATATTTCCAACATCTCTGAAACAAATTACCTTCGTCTGAGGTTCCACTGAGCCCTGAAACAAATGCTTCACATCAAGAAGACGTGGATCAATCTTTGCAGGGGCCTTATACTTAAGGCCCAGAACATATATTTCTGCAGATTCAGAACGACTAGCTGCTGGTTTATCCACCTCAACCTTTTCAAATAACTAAAACGCAAAATTCCCAGCATTGGTCAACTTTGAGCAATTCACTTAAATACTATAAGCCCAATGCATATAAAACATAAATTAAAAATACCTGCTTCAAGCAATACAGGATAGAACTGTAATCTTGTGACCTGAAAATCTGTTGTGATGAAAAGAAATATCGTCATTAGCATCGCCAGCAAGAAATTTAGACACAATCTTAGAAGAATCACCAAAAGAGATCTGCATAACCTAAAGTCTACTTATCAAAATAGAGACATTTTTTAACTATAAATCTTAATTAATTAATGAAGCTTATTCTTCAAGAAATCTACCTATAAAAATTCAAAAAAAGGCTATTAAAACAGGACACAGATTCAGCATCCAACCACAAGAAATGAATACAGACAACCAGATTAAAATTCCCAATGCAATTTGTGGAGTCAGGATGGGGAAGGTAGCACTTTACTAATCTACCAGCATGGCATTAGATTCTTCTATCATCGAATAAACACCATAGAATATCATTAGAAGTAAAAGGTTTACATGCATAATTCACACAATGTTTTACGTCTTTAAGGAAATAAGGTAGCTTCTGAATTTGAATTATGCAAACTGAAAAACTAATAAAACGGAAATGGCCTTTTGAAATATAGTGCAGTATATAAGCAGTTTAGTTCATACCGCACAGACTACCTGTAAAATAGGTCCAATATATTCATAATGGAACAACCCGAAACTTCAGTGATTAGCTTTAAAAATTGATTTGAGAAATTAGTTTCTCTTAAACAAGGGGCACATGTATTCCACAGAATACGGTCGTCCATACACTAGACTAATCAAGGAAATTCATATAGAACTTCAAATTATCCAACCATGTCATTTACTGAAACAACCACGGTGACATACCTTAGTGACAAAGGTACCCTTGGGGGCCAAGAATTGAGTGGCCAACTTCACCGCATCGATTACCAAAGCGTTCTGACTCATGGCTTCCTGAGCCCATGCTCCACCAATATTGGGCGACCCATCATGCAAAATTACATTAAATGCCGGGCAACCATGTTCATTCATCAACTTCTTAATCCTCGCCTTGCACTCTGGTTTCGTTATGTCCTCCTGGATAGCAACCGCACCTCTAATGGGTGCGATCGGGGCCAAATCCACACCGAGGACGAGGTGATCGACGGGAACGCGTTGGACGGCGACCTGCATCCACCCACCCGGCGCCGCACAGAGGTCGAGGACGGCGTGAGCGGATTCGAGAAAGCGAAACTTGGAATTGAGCTGGACAAGCTTCCATGAGGCCCTGGATCTGTAGCCATGTTCTTTGGCTAAATGGTAGTACTTATCCAAACGATGCTTGCCCTTCGCCTTGCCCATGGCTTAAAGTGGTATTGTTCGGTGTTGCAGGGAAATCTGAGGAGGAAGGCGTCAATGGGCGAGCGCTGGGATTTTGTTAGGGTTTTGGGACCAGAAGAGGCAAGTGATCTGCCTAGGGTTTAATCAATGTGGGGTTTTGCGTTTGACTTATTTTATTTGTAATAGAATTAAAATCAAAATATAACATAGACTAGAGTACAGAAAATAAAACTTTATAGTTTAATAGTTAATAGGTCAAATTATATATTTTGCATACTTTAATCAAAATTTTAATTTAGTTCATATACTTCTTTTTTTTTTTTCAACCAATTTCTTATATTTTTATTTTTTTTTTCAATTAGGACTCTGACATCAGCATAAGTTATAACACGGTTTAATTAAAATTCAGTTGATTAACAAAATATACATGTCAAAGTTAATGTCAAAGTGGATTATCATTTTTCCAATTCTATTCTTAAATAGATTGAAAAATACAAGGATTCTTAGATAGATTGAATAACATAGGCTAAACAAGTTTTCATATTGAAAGTTAGACAGAGACGCCTCCATTATTGAAAACTTTTAAATTTTTTTATATATAATATTACGAAAGATTCATCTTATAATTTATAAGAAAATTTAAAAAGAGAGAGAGAGAGAGAGAGAGAGAGAGAGACTCACCTAAATAAGCCCCATATTATCTCAATTTCTCTCTCTCTCTCTCTCTTTTTTTTTAACTCTTACGCCCCATTTAATTGTATGAGATAGAAGGAGGTAGATGAAGAATTATTTTCAAAAGCTTATTTGATAGTCAAATTTTATGGAAACAAAGAAAGAATATATTTTCTTTAAATAAACATATAAATTGATGATAATTATCATATTTAATTCATGCAAAATTTATTATGTCTTTATTATTAAGGTATCACATTGTTTTTCTATTATTTTTTATTTTCATATTTTTTATTCAACCAAATATATAAATAAAATAATACATATTATTTTTTTATTATACAAAATATAATTATTTTATTCTATTTATATCCTTATTTTTTTATTTCTATATTTAACAATTTTGGATACTAATCTACTCATCTATTGATCTCTCAATAGCGAGGCTAGCATTAATTCTAAAAGATGCCACAGCCACTATAGGCGATTATTAATTTGAGTATTGGGTTTCATTTGATTTATTGTGACACAAATAATTTTTTTATATAATTTATATAATATTTATTATATTTTTATAATTATTATTTTATCTATCAAATTATCATTTTAACTATCAAATCATCTTTTTAAAAATATGAATAAAAAATTATTTCTTATCTAATTTATTTCTACTTATTTATTTTTTACATTCCTTTCAATTTTATATCAGCCTGTTATAATTTCATTCCGGGGTGTGCAAATTGGACCGATGAATAATGAAAAAGGAAATGAATAAAAAATAATCTTGTTTGAAGCTCATCACGTGAGAGCTTTCATTTCCTATCTCACGAAATCATCATTAAAAGAATAACAAATTAAAAAGGAACCGATTTCAGCTTTCTTTTTATAGAACCCTTTTGCTACTGATAAATTGAATTACACGAGTGGATGAATGAAAATAATTAATAATGTGCTACTCTAAATGCATTTTGAGAGTTGGGAAATATTGGAAGACAATGAATTGAAATCATTCATAGTTACTGGGAACTATCCATTTTAGTTGTTTTGGTATATGTAAGTTGTAAATTAAGCCAAACTTATCGTAAACAAAGTTAAGTGTAGAAGAGTTATAATGTACTTTAGATGATCAAATCAGAAGAAAGTATCATTAAATCTATTAAGGGACTTTCCTTTTATTATGAATTTTGAACTAAAGAGCCTTCTTTTCCATTATCATTTCCATCTTGGTACTAACAACAAGCTCTTCAACGAATTAACAATGTAAATTAAAACCTTATTCATTTTCTTTAATAATGAAACAGGTCCTTACACATTCCTTTTCTTTATCCTTAAAATCAAATGGTCTTGAAGCTTCTTGTCTCATTTTATTGGATTCTGACAAATAGAAGTGGGGAGTTGATGGTGAAAGAGGTTAAATTGGATTTGATCAAAGTTATAAGTTATAGCAAATTACATAGCAAATACTAAATGTGACTTGTAGAATAGTCAAATACAAAATTAAAATATAGAGAAGAATGGTTCAAAACAAAAGAATTATCTTAGTTTGACCTTAAAATAAAATTTATATTCAATCTTCCTAGAGATTTTTTTTTTAACTTTTAGTCGTCTATAAATAATGAATGATTTTTTTTTTTTTTACACTCACTACAAATATCTGATTTTGCTGGTCATGTTAACCTTGAGCATATAATTTTTGTCAAATACCCACTACCATTTACAAGTATGTTAGTTTTTACCTCACTCACAAAAAACTATTGTATAATTTCACAAGAAGGACGACCTAAGCATTAAATTCCTTTGACAAAAAAGCTCTCACAACTTAAGAAAATATGCCAATGAAAGTATAAGAACAATAACTTTCCCTTAAGCTAGGTGAAGTCGTAGGTGAAGAAAAAGCTTGTTTTCTTGTAGATGCAAATGGCCTCCTTTTAACGTTCCAATAATGTGACCGTTGCAAATATTTCAAAAAATGGTCTTCAATATGCTTGTGTCTAGTGTCTCTTTGAGGCCAAGAGTTCATAATTTGAAAAGTTTCCTTTTATGGCTTCTTTTGACCTTAATCTTCAATCCTCTTCGCTTGAAAGATGAAGACACTTATCAAAAATTAAAATTTTATTTTGAAATATGCATCAATATAGGCATGGAAATCTCCTTTAACCAACAGGGGACACACTTTTCGGATAAGAAGTTAAAACCTCACAATTTAAGAGGTAAATTAAGGTTATCAATTTAAAAGAGCGGGGATAAGAATAAAGGAATGAGTTCTACACACACGCACACACATATCACATTTTTTGTTACTACACATTGTGTAATACTAGAAAAGATTAAAATTTGTGCTTCAAGTTGTGATTTTTTACCTAAACTTTGATCTCATCCTAATCACATGAAACAACTTAAGATATCAAGATAAAGATGATTTCAGGTTAATCAATTATAAAATTATTTGAAATAAGTCTTATTATGAGAAATTTTTGCGTACATTAAATATATATATACTTAATGGTTAAAATTTGTGCTACACACACACACACACACATATATATATATATATACTTATTGCTTTATACATCTATCAAGTTGATCATAACCATTAGATGTACATATACATTAGTGCTTCTTAGAATTTTTTTTTTCTTATCATATGTATGTCATCTATTAAGAGAAGTAAATTTAGTCAACTTCTTAAATTTGGATGAACAAAATATCAGAATACAGTAGAGAAAAAAATTAAATAATATGATCTCAAAGAGATATTCTTTATCCTATTTGTTTAACTTATGTGTGATAAGGATTACATTATAGGTGTATATTGAGGCTTTTTTTTTTTTTTTAAAGATATTTAACTTATGAAAAAAGATATAATTTTTCTTTTGGTTTGGGGAAATAATGAAGAGGCTAAGGCCCAAGGACAAACAAGAAGTCATGCATGGAAAGGCCATGCCTTGAACATCAGCAATAATAAAAATACTACACAGAGTGGGGGGATATGTAAATCTATGGTAACCAAAGAGAGTGAGCAAACTTAGCAAGCCAATCAACATAGGTATTTGTTTCACAATAGACATGTATCAGGTTGATCTCCCATTCCTAGTTAAACATGTCTCTAATCTTGGAGACCAAGTTAAAACGAGTGGTGTGGATCACAACCATCCTGATCTAAAGAAGTTACCACAGGAGAATCCGCTTAAACAACAACCTTCTTGAAATGAAGGTCCTATGCCATTTGCAAGCCCAGTGGAATAACCCATATATAACTCCACAATAGTGATTGAGCAGGAGCCAATATTAATCCTAAACCCCACTAGCCATTGGCCATTTCCATTACAAATCAAACCACCACAGTCTGCACCATTATGCTTGCAGATCGAACCATCAATATTGAAGGAGACCCACCCAAGAACAGGCTCTTTCCAACGGATCAGAATTTTCTTTTGAAGCCAAGATATGAGTAAAATATTCTTGAAAATAATATTGATTTCTTTTGATTAAAAATGGAAGTTATTTAAAACAATATTTTTTAAACTGTTATTGTAATGTTATTTATTTTGTAATGAAAATTATAAATTTAGTTTAATCTAAATTTAAAAAAGTGATTATTTTATATTAGTGAAATACATAGTCAATACTTGTTAATATAAATAATAAATGTAAAAATATTTTGATCAAAATAGATATAATTGTAACTTAGTTTTTGTTAAAGAGATATTAATGTAATGTATCTTTTAATTTTAAAGGAAGTGAGTATAATTTTCTAAATAAAGAAAAATTACGTAATTTAAATATCTTTCTAAAAGAAGAGTCATTTAGGCAGCAAATACTTGAATGGTAAACAATTTTCAAGTGTGTTAGTGGCAACTTTATGATTTAAACGTTAATTTTACGTAAATCTGTTCGGTGAACTAAATAGTAGTAAAATTTTATAAATAAAATATTCTAAATATTTAAGTATATAAAATAAAATGTTTAATATACTGGGGTCCAAATTAAAGAGGATGTAAATAATGTGTTTGACTCATCTTGTTCCTCCCGCCTTCAAATCGCGTTCTCTTATTTAGGATGGGATTTAGCAGTTGTTAGGCAGTTGGCTGCTTTTTCTGATTTTACTATTTTTTGGATTTTTCATGCGAGAGTTGCTCATAATTTTGCAAAGTATGCTATTAATGTGGTGATTGTATCTTTATGGTAGTCCTCAATAAAATTTCTCATCAGCTCTCATAAAAAAATGTTTTAATATTTATTAATTTGTTTTAATTTAATAAATTAGTAGAAAATTAGATTTTATGTTATAAAATTTTGTCATGCGTTGAAATCTTTCTGTATTGAGTAGCTATTTAAATATTTTTTTAATATATAAAATTATTTTTGTATATTTTTCATATGGAATATTCAATGTTAAATTAACCATTAATTATATTTAAAAAATATTAACAATAATAATTTGTTTATTTCTTTTTGAATATTCTTCTACTAATTCTTATCATTTTCAATTATTATAAAATAAAAAATATATGTAATTCTTTATATTTTTATTATTAGATTTCTTAATCAAAATATGAAAAGTATTTAGTTTTTCAAATAAAATATAAGTGTGTGATTTTTGCATATAATTATATGATTTTTCAATTAAGCTATATATTTGTTATATTTTTATTAAAAAATAATACATTTATCATGTTTTGATTGGAAAATCTGATAATAAGGATATAAGAAATTGCATATAAATTTAGTTCTTTTTGAAAAAAAAAAAAAAAATCTTATATCCAATTTTTTATATCCTTATTGTCAAACTCTCCAATTACAATATTACAAATGTATGATTCTTCAAGTCAAACATGACAAGTGTATGACTTTTATAAATAATTATATAATTATCAAATAAGCCATATACTTGTTATGTTTTTATTGGAGAATTTTATATTTTAATTAAAAAAACTAATAATAAAAATATAAAAAATTGCACCTAAATTTATTTATTTTTAATTATTATTCTTGGCTTGCTAGTATTTATATCCAAAGTCTAGGATTAAGATAGACATATGATAATAGTTCAAAAATATAGTTGGAGATTGAGTGTATTGCATATATTTGTTTCTATATATGCCTAACGAGTCTATCTAAATCCCTCAATAATCTCCAATATATCAAGTAAGGTTAAATCTATGTAGCATTTAAGAGATTTGTTGCATCTAATTTTAATATTGATGGAGTAAAATAGATAAAGAAAAATTAGAATAATATATAAATTTACCAAATTATTAGAATTTTTCACATGGAATATTCAATGTTAAATTAACCATTAATTATATTTAAGAAATATTAATAATTACTATGTCTTGCTTTTTATTTCTGTTTGAAACAAAAACTCAAACACTTAGAAATAAATATATGCCACCTGTAGCACAAATTACTTTGTTATCAACAAAATATAATACCCTATTTTCAATCCATTACATTTTGATGGAACTGGTTAAGAGGTAGATAAGGATAGTGCAGGAAGAATTTTTCAGAGACTTGCAAATTATGTACAAAATTTAGTTTAGAAGATTTTGTGGAAACTTTAAAATAACCTCATATATTAACATTCTTTCTAGGATAGATAATATTAGATAACAACAAAGTTGGATAATTTTTAACATTAATTCAAATAATTTCTTACATTTTTCTTCTAAAAACATCAGATTGCAAACAACCACCAATTGGTAAACTGGTTTAGGAGAGTGTGATTTTGTTTGTGAATAGAACAAGTTGCAAATAAGTGATTGTTAAGAGGGCAATTTTGTAAACATAAGATTATAAACAACCAAATAGCCAACTCCTTTAAAGGAGTAATAATGTTTTACATTTGAAAACTTGTGACTACAGAGAAAAACATCAAACATAATAGCCTATCATTATATTATGAGGGATCTTATTTTTATTCCATCCTCAAGGAAATAATGGTTGATTATTTTGGGAAATCAAATGATGTCACTGAATTCGGAGGAAGTGTGAGAGTTAAGTCATTGCCAGCATTTTCGAGTGGACTCTGTTGTGGAACAATCTGCACAAAAAAAAAAAAAAAAAAACATATGTGTAAGGATAATCTTGATAAAGAAACAAGAAATTAAGATTTAAAAAGAAATAAGGCATACCTTTCTTGGCTCATTGAAGGAATTCTCATCCTTTACATTAGTAGATGTGAGCACTGTCTTTGTTGACCCAGATGAATTCACATTCCAACCCTTTATTGTAATATTAAGAATTGCTGGGTTATTGTCAAAGTTGACAACCTACAAGAACATTTTGAATTTCAAATGAGAAACCTAATAACCAGTGTAATTAAGTGAACTAAAATGTGTGTAGATGACCATTTATGCATCACCTTGATTCTCAAGTAACTCTTCTTGTCCGTTTTGTTTTGCCAAACAATTGCAGATGCAACAACAGAAGATGGAGCTTGAAGTGTTGAATTAAGATATGTTGCTCCACTTGACTCTGAGAATAGTTGCTGCAACCAATAGCTAGGAATTCCATAACTTTGATGAGAGTCAAACACAATTGCATCTGGTAGCCACCTATACATCCACAAATTTACACAATCTTAATTACACACAAACATATATGGTATATATATATATATATATATATATATTCACAAGATAAAAAGGATAAGAAAATATTACGTTTTGTCATTTACGTTTACAAAAAGTGGTGCATAGCTAACCATTTCTACTACATCACTGCATCAGAAAATAGAAAAAAAATAATAAAAAGTTGAGTATTAAGTAATAAGTAATAAACCAACAAATAATGAAAAGTTATTGGGTAAGAGAATAGCAAACCTATTCTTTTCTAATCCCATAAGAAATGCAGCTTCACCTAAGGCAGACAAGAGGGTTCCATTTCCAGCATCTTCTTGCCAAACTGCATACTCACTGACGAAAGCCTTCGCACTAGTACGGTTTACGGAGTCAAACTTGTTATACTTTGAGAAAATATCCTCAGAATTTGTATAAATATGGAAGTCATATAAATCAGCTGGGTGATCCAAAGGATTAACAGTAGCATCACAATTTGAGATGATTTGAATATCTGGATAGTGAAGCTTTATGGCATCATAGAATTTAAGGTAATTTCCTAGATAGTTATATTTTCCGCAATCCTCATTTCCAATGGCAACATATTGTAGATCGAAAGGCTTAGTATGTCCTAACTTTGCTCTTAATCTGCCCCACTTTGATGTGACAGGACCTCTTGCAAACTCAATCCCATCCAGAGCTTCCTAAAATATTAAATAATGCAAAATGAAATTCAATCCAATAAGGAATAGAAAAAGGATTTGTTAAGAAAGACAAAGAAAAAAAAGAGTTATGATTTATACTTGCACAAAAGGAGCAATATCAGTTGTATTAACTTGATCGTGATGGCTAATACCATTGTTAAATACCCATATTGGACTTGTACCAAGATCTTCGGCGAGCTGTTATAAGTGATAAAATAAAATATTAGTAATATATAGGAACATAGAGAGCCATGGTTGAAAAGAATAAAAAAGCACATACTTGAAGAAATTCTAAATAACCGAAACCATCATCAGTCCAATAACCCCACATATCATTAAAGTGCCCAGGTCTTTTCTCCCATGGTCCAATGGTATCCTTCCATCTAAATGCGTTTCTCAACCAATCTCCTTCAACGTAACAACCACCTAATACAATGTAACGGAAAATATAATTATAATAAAATCCCAAAAGTAGACTAATTTAAAGGATCCTTTTAATATACACCATTTTATTTATGCATACCCGGAAATCTAAGAAATTTTGGTTTCAAATCTGCCACCATATGGAAAAGGTCTTTTCGGAAACCATGTCCCTGGGTAAAAAAGGAAATAGAATGTGTCACAAAAGGAGAATTAAAAGAAAATAAAAGGTGCCCTTTTATATGGTTTAAACAATGAATTCAAATGTTACAGACTTTGTATGTGTCTAAGGGCATAGCTGAGACTTGATCCAACCAAATCACTCCTTTTTTGGTGGTTGTTATTTGAAGGCTTGAATTAAAGTCTGATGCCGTGGCTTCAAGAATAGTCTCTATCTTTGTCCACTTTAAAACGAACCTTCTGTAAGCCCTACAAAAATTCATCTCAAGTATTAAATGACTCGTATATAATATATTAAACATCTACAAAATGATTATTATTTTGTGACTAAAGTTTCTATAACTAATAACCTGATGTTAGTATAAGCCAATTCTTTTCCATCTGATCCCGTAAATGCAACTTTCAGATCAATTGATCCTAATGATCGAACAAAGAAGACCACTTTGTATTTCTTCCCTTGCTCAATATTCTGAAGGAATAAGATACGTAAATTGAAAGTGTTAAAATAGTGCTATTTTAAGGAAAATAATGATATATAATCAAGATATTAAAAATATATAATAGTCTCACCATGCCCCAAAAACCAGGGTTAGAGAGACCAACGCCTTGAGGGCAATGTTGAGGAGAAGGACAAATGATATCCAATCTCACTGCAATCTTATTGCGAATAAAGCAAGAGGTAGGTTCAGTTGCCACGCGTATGGTTGATTCATCTCCCACGATTGACCATGGGAAAATGGTTGAAGGAACCATTGAACCCCCAGATTCAAAACCTTTAACACATAAATATAAGTTCATGATTAATTATCCAAAACTTAGAATAAAAGAAGAAGATGATGAATCTTGGAGAGAATATGAAAGTTAAATAATCACCTCTGTTGTCCACAAGCTCAGCCCATAATCCTCCAGCCCCAGCATGGTTAATCTCCTGGGAAACACATAATTCGTCATTAATTATATAGTTCATCAAAATGTGCGTAACGTCAAATATTAATTACATGACATACTCACCTCAAAAAATACTCCGAAAAATTTTTCAGAAATTGGCCTTCCAGATCCAGCATCTACAACTAATGTAGAGGTTTGGTTGTCATCAGCAAAACATTGAAAAGCAAGAGAGAATAGCACGAGCAAGAGAGCACAAAATGAAGCTTTAGAGGACGCCATTTTTTGTGAATGACTCTGCACTTGTACGTGTTTTTCTTATTCTTGCCACCTAGTATTTATATCGAAAGTCTAGGATTAAGATAAGATAGAAAACAGTTCAAAAATGTCGTTGGAGATAGATCATATTGGATATATTTGTTTCTGTTAACAGATTTATCTAAATCCCTCAATAACCTCCAGCAGATCAGGATAAGGTTAAATCTAGTAGGATCTATGACATTTGTTACATCTATTTTTAATATTAATGGAGTCAAATAGATTAAAAAAATCAGAATAATATATAACTCTATCAAATTTTTAGGGGTTCGGATATTTAGTTATTTATATATTTTATCTTATTTGTTTGACATAGTTAATTATGTGATAAGAATTACATTATGTATGTAGTAATTAATAAACCGTTTAAGGGCACAAACAATGTTACACTGTTACACAAAAATGTTTTAAGAAATATAGTATGAAATTAGAAGTTTTTATAATTGATAATATACTGCTCTTAAATATAGAAACAAAATTTTTTTTAATACAAAAATATACTTTGTAACAAGTATAACTCTTATATCTTTATTTATGATATTTTTTTAAATAAAAAATCCTTTTCTTTAACTTTTATTAAATTAAAATTATATTTTAAAGAGTAAAGTGATCGAAGAAAGACTTACAAAAAATTAAAATTTCATTTTAAAGGATGAAGTGATAGAACAAGTGCTTATAAAAAATTATTTTATATATGAAAATTTATTTTAAAAATGGTGTAATTAAATGTAAGCTTATTGAAAATTAATTTCATAAATATTTATTTAAAGATTATAATTTAACTTTAAATAATGAAGGAGTAGAATGAAAGATGAAGACACTTATCAAAAATTAAAATTTTATTTTGAAATATGCATCAATATAGGCATGGAAATCTCCTTTAACCAACAGGGGACACACTTTTCGGATAAGAAGTTAAAACCTCACAATTTAAGAGGTAAATTAAGGTTATCAATTTAAAAGAGCGGGGATAAGAATAAAGGAATGAGTTCTACACACACGCACACACATATCACATTTTTTGTTACTACACATTGTGTAATACTAGAAAAGATTAAAATTTGTGCTTCAAGTTGTGATTTTTTACCTAAACTTTGATCTCATCCTAATCACATGAAACAACTTAAGATATCAAGATAAAGATGATTTCAGGTTAATCAATTATAAAATTATTTGAAATAAGTCTTATTATGAGAAATTTTTGCGTACACTAAATATATATATACTTAATGGTTAAAATTTGTGCTACACACACACACACACACACACACATATATATATATATACTTATTGCTTTATACATCTATCAAGTTGATCATAACCATTAGATGTACATATACATTAGTGCTTCTTAGAATTTTTTTTTCTTATCATATGTATGTCATCTATTAAGAGAAGTAAATTTAGTCAACTTCTTAAATTTGGATGAACAAAATATCAGAATACAGTAGAGAAAAAAATTAAATAATATGATCTCAAAGAGATATTCTTTATCCTATTTGTTTAACTTATGTGTGATGAGGATTACATTATAGGTGTATATTGAGGCTTTTTTTTTTTTTTTTTAAAGATATTTAACTTATGAAAAAAGATATAATTTTTCTTTTGGTTTGGGGAAATAATGAAGAGGCTAAGGCCCAAGGACAAACAAGAAGTCATGCATGGAAAGGCCATGCCTTGAACATCAGCAATAATAAAAATACTACACAGAGTGGGGGGATATGTAAATCTATGGTAACCAAAGAGAGTGAGCAAACTTAGCAAGCCAATCAACATAGGTATTTGTTTCACAATAGACATGTATCAGGTTGATCTCCCATTCCTAGTTAAACATGTCTCTAATCTTGGAGACCAAGTTAAAACGAGTGGTGTGGATCACAACCATCCTGATCTAAAGAAGTTACCACAGGAGAATCCGCTTAAACAACAACCTTCTTGAAATGAAGGTCCTATGCCATTTGCAAGCCCAGTGGAATAACCCATATATAACTCCACAATAGTGATTGAGCAGGAGCCAATATTAATCCTAAACCCCACTAGCCATTGGCCATTTCCATTACAAATCAAACCACCACAGTCTGCACCATTATGCTTGCAGATCGAACCATCAATATTGAAGGAGACCCACCCAAGAACAGGCTCTTTCCAACGGATCAGAATTTTCTTTTGAAGCCAAGATATGAGTAAAATATTCTTGAAAATAATATTGATTTCTTTTGATTAAAAATGGAAGTTATTTAAAACAATATTTTTTAAACTGTTATTGTAATGTTATTTATTTTGTAATGAAAATTATAAATTTAGTTTAATCTAAATTTAAAAAAGTGATTATTTTATATTAGTGAAATACATAGTCAATACTTGTTAATATAAATAATAAATGTAAAAATATTTTGATCAAAATAGATATAATTGTAACTTAGTTTTTGTTAAAGAGATATTAATGTAATGTATCTTTTAATTTTAAAGGAAGTGAGTATAATTTTCTAAATAAAGAAAAATTACGTAATTTAAATATCTTTCTAAAAGAAGAGTCATTTAGGCAGCAAATACTTGAATGGTAAACAATTTTCAAGTGTGTTAGTGGCAACTTTATGATTTAAACGTTAATTTTACGTAAATCTGTTCGGTGAACTAAATAGTAGTAAAATTTTATAAATAAAATATTCTAAATATTTAAGTATATAAAATAAAATGTTTAATATACTGGGGTCCAAATTAAAGAGGATGTAAATAATGTGTTTGACTCATCTTGTTCCTCCCGCCTTCAAATCGCGTTCTCTTATTTAGGATGGGATTTAGCAGTTGTTAGGCAGTTGGCTGCTTTTTCTGATTTTACTATTTTTTGGATTTTTCATGCGAGAGTTGCTCATAATTTTGCAAAGTATGCTATTAATGTGGTGATTGTATCTTTATGGTAGTCCTCAATAAAATTTCTCATCAGCTCTCATAAAAAAATGTTTTAATATTTATTAATTTGTTTTAATTTAATAAATTAGTAGAAAATTAGATTTTATGTTATAAAATTTTGTCATGCGTTGAAATCTTTCTGTATTGAGTAGCTATTTAAATATTTTTTTAATATATAAAATTATTTTTGTATATTTTTCATATGGAATATTCAATGTTAAATTAACCATTAATTATATTTAAAAAATATTAACAATAATAATTTGTTTATTTCTTTTTGAATATTCTTCTACTAATTCTTATCATTTTCAATTATTATAAAATAAAAAATATATGTAATTCTTTATATTTTTATTATTAGATTTCTTAATCAAAATATGAAAAGTATTTAGTTTTTCAAATAAAATATAAGTGTGTGATTTTTGCATATAATTATATGATTTTTTAATTAAGCTATATATTTGTTATATTTTTATTAAAAAATAATACATTTATCATGTTTTGATTGGAAAATCTGATAATAAGGATATAAGAAATTGCATATAAATTTAGTTCTTTTTGAAAAAAAAAAAAAAAAATCTTATATCCAATTTTTTATATCCTTATTGTCAAACTCTCCAATTACAATATTACAAATGTATGATTCTTCAAGTCAAACATGACAAGTGTATGACTTTTATAAATAATTATATAATTATCAAATAAGCCATATACTTGTTATGTTTTTATTGGAGAATTTTATATTTTAATTAAAAAAACTAATAATAAAAATATAAAAAATTGCACCTAAATTTATTTATTTTTAATTATTATTCTTGGCTTGCTAGTATTTATATCCAAAGTCTAGGATTAAGATAGACATATGATAATAGTTCAAAAATATAGTTGGAGATTGAGTGTATTGCATATATTTGTTTCTATATATGCCTAACGAGTCTATCTAAATCCCTCAATAATCTCCAATATATCAAGTAAGGTTAAATCTATGTAGCATTTAAGAGATTTGTTGCATCTAATTTTAATATTGATGGAGTAAAATAGATAAAGAAAAATTAGAATAATATATAAATTTACCAAATTATTAGAATTTTTCACATGGAATATTCAATGTTAAATTAACCATTAATTATATTTAAGAAATATTAATAATTACTATGTCTTGCTTTTTATTTCTGTTTGAAACAAAAACTCAAACACTTAGAAATAAATATATGCCACCTGTAGCACAAATTACTTTGTTATCAATAAAATATAATACCCTATTTTCAATCCATTACATTTGGATGGAACTGGTTAAGAGGTAGATAAGGATAGTGCAGGAAGAATTTTTCAGAGACTTGCAAATTATGTACAAAATTTAGTTTAGAAGATTTTGTGGAAACTTTAAAATAACCTCATATATTAACATTCTTTCTAGGATAGATAATATTAGATAACAACAAAGTTGGATAATTTTTAACATTAATTCAAATAATTTCTTACATTTTTCTTCTAAAAACATCAGATTGCAAACAACCACCAATTCGTAAACTGGTTTAGGAGAGTGTGATTTTGTTTGTGAATAGAACAAGTTGCAAATAAGTGATTGTTAAGAGGGCAATTTTGTAAACATAAGATTATAAACAACCAAATAGCCAACTCCTTTAAAGGAGTAATAATGTTTTACATTTGAAAACTTGTGACTACAGAGAAAAACATCAAACATAATAGCCTATCATTATATTATGAGGGATCTTATTTTTATTCCATCCTCAAGGAAATAATGGTTGATTATTTTGGGAAATCAAATGATGTCACTGAATTCGGAGGAAGTGTGAGAGTTAAGTCATTGCCAGCATTTTCGAGTGGACTCTGTTGTGGAACAATCTGCACAAAAAAAAAAAAAAAAAAAACATATGTGTAAGGATAATCTTGATAAAGAAACAAGAAATTAAGATTTAAAAAGAAATAAGGCATACCTTTCTTGGCTCATTAAAGGAATTCTCATCCTTTACATTAGTAGATGTGAGCACTGTCTTTGTTGACCCAGATGAATTCACATTCCAACCCTTTATTGTAATATTAAGAATTGCTGGGTTATTGTCAAAGTTGACAAGCTACAAGAACATTTTGAATTTCAAATGAGAAACCTAATAACCAGTGTAATTAAGTGAACTAAAATGTGTGTAGATGACCATTTATGCATCACCTTGATTCTCAAGTAACTCTTCTTGTCCGTTTTGTTTTGCCAAACAATTGCAGATGCAACAACAGAAGATGGAGCTTGAAGTGTTGAATTAAGATATGTTGCTCCACTTGACTCTGAGAATAGTTGCTGCAACCAATAGCTAGGAATTCCATAACTTTGATGAGAGTCAAACACAATTGCATCTGGTAGCCACCTATACATCCACAAATTTACACAATCTTAATTACACACAAACATATATGGTATATATATATATATATATATTCATAAGATAAAAAGGATAAGAAAATATTACGTTTTGTCATTTACGTTTACAAAAAGTGGTGCATAGCTAACCATTTCTACTACATCACTGCATCAGAAAATAGAAAAAAAATAATAAAAAGTTGAGTATTAAGTAATAAGTAATAAACCAACAAATAATGAAAAGTTATTGGGTAAGAGAATAGCAAACCTATTCTTTTCTAATCCCATAAGAAATGCAGCTTCACCTAAGGCAGACAAGAGGGTTCCATTTCCAGCATCTTCTTGCCAAACTGCATACTCACTGACGAAAGCCTTCGCACTAGTACGGTTTACGGAGTCAAACTTGTTATACTTTGAGAAAATATCCTCAGAATTTGTATAAATATGGAAGTCATATAAATCAGCTGGGTGATCCAAAGGATTAACAGTAGCATCACAATTTGAGATGATTTGAATATCTGGATAGTGAAGCTTTATGGCATCATAGAATTTAAGGTAATTTCCTAGATAGTTATATTTTCCGCAATCCTCATTTCCAATGGCAACATATTGTAGATCGAAAGGCTTAGTATGTCCTAACTTTGCTCTTAATCTGCCCCACTTTGATGTGACAGGACCTCTTGCAAACTCAATCCCATCCAGAGCTTCCTAAAATATTAAATAATGCAAAATGAAATTCAATCCAATAAGGAATAGAAAAAGGATTTGTTAAGAAAGACAAAGAAAAAAAAGAGTTATGATTTATACTTGCACAAAAGGAGCAATATCAGTTGTATTAACTTGATCGTGATGGCTAATACCATTGTTAAATACCCATATTGGACTTGTACCAAGATCTTCGGCGAGCTGTTATAAGTGATAAAATAAAATATTAGTAATATATAGGAACATAGAGAGCCATGGTTGAAAAGAATAAAAAAGCACATACTTGAAGAAATTCTAAATAACCGAAACCATCATCAGTCCAATAACCCCACATATCATTAAAGTGCCCAGGTCTTTTCTCCCATGGTCCAATGGTATCCTTCCATCTAAATGCGTTTCTCAACCAATCTCCTTCAACGTAACAACCACCTAATACAATGTAACGGAAAATATAATTATAATAAAATCCCAAAAGTAGACTAATTTAAAGGATCCTTTTAATATACACCATTTTATTTATGCATACCCGGAAATCTAAGAAATTTTGGTTTCAAATCTGCCACCATATGGAAAAGGTCTTTTCGGAAACCATGTCCCTGGGTAAAAAAGGAAATAGAATGTGTCACAAAAGGAGAATTAAAAGAAAATAAAAGGTGCCCTTTTATATGGTTTAAACAATGAATTCAAATGTTACAGACTTTGTATGTGTCTAAGGGCATAGCTGAGACTTGATCCAACCAAATCACTCCTTTTTTGGTGGTTGTTATTTGAAGGCTTGAATTAAAGTCTGATGCCGTGGCTTCAAGAATAGTCTCTATCTTTGTCCACTTTAAAACGAACCTTCTGTAAGCCCTACAAAAATTCATCTCAAGTATTAAATGACTCGTATATAATATATTAAACATCTACAAAATGATTATTATTTTGTGACTAAAGTTTCTATAACTAATAACCTGATGTTAGTATAAGCCAATTCTTTTCCATCTGATCCCGTAAATGCAACTTTCAGATCAATTGATCCTAATGATCGAACAAAGAAGACCACTTTGTATTTCTTCCCTTGCTCAATATTCTGAAGGAATAAGATACGTAAATTGAAAGTGTTAAAATAGTGCTATTTTAAGGAAAATAATGATATATAATCAAGATATTAAAAATATATAATAGTCTCACCATGCCCCAAAAACCAGGGTTAGAGAGACCAACGCCTTGAGGGCAATGTTGAGGAGAAGGACAAATGATATCCAATCTCACTGCAATCTTATTGCGAATAAAGCAAGAGGTAGGTTCAGTTGCCACGCGTATGGTTGATTCATCTCCCACGATTGACCATGGGAAAATGGTTGAAGGAACCATTGAACCCCCAGATTCAAAACCTTTAACACATAAATATAAGTTCATGATTAATTATCCAAAACTTAGAATAAAAGAAGAAGATGATGAATCTTGGAGAGAATATGAAAGTTAAATAATCACCTCTGTTGTCCACAAGCTCAGCCCATAATCCTCCAGCCCCAGCATGGTTAATCTCCTGGGAAACACATAATTCGTCATTAATTATATAGTTCATCAAAATGTGCGTAACGTCAAATATTAATTACATGACATACTCACCTCAAAAAATACTCCGAAAAATTTTTCAGAAATTGGCCTTCCAGATCCAGCATCTACAACTAATGTAGAGGTTTGGTTGTCATCAGCAAAACATTGAAAAGCAAGAGAGAATAGCACGAGCAAGAGAGCACAAAATGAAGCTTTAGAGGACGCCATTTTTTGTGAATGACTCTGCACTTGTACGTGTTTTTCTTATTCTTGCCACCTAGTATTTATATCGAAAGTCTAGGATTAAGATAAGATAGAAAACAGTTCAAAAATGTCGTTGGAGATAGATCATATTGGATATATTTGTTTCTGTTAACAGATTTATCTAAATCCCTCAATAACCTCCAGCAGATCAGGATAAGGTTAAATCTAGTAGGATCTATGACATTTGTTACATCTATTTTTAATATTAATGGAGTCAAATAGATTAAAAAAATCAGAATAATATATAACTCTATCAAATTTTTAGGGGTTCGGATATTTAGTTATTTATATATTTTATCTTATTTGTTTGACATAGTTAATTATGTGATAAGAATTACATTATGTATGTAGTAATTAATAAACCGTTTAAGGGCACAAACAATGTTACACTGTTACACAAAAATGTTTTAAGAAATATAGTATGAAATTAGAAGTTTTTATAATTGATAATATACTGCTCTTAAATATAGAAACAAAATTTTTTTTAATACAAAAATATACTTTGTAACAAGTATAACTCTTATATCTTTATTTATGATATTTTTTTAAATAAAAAATCCTTTTCTTTAACTTTTATTAAATTAAAATTATATTTTAAAGAGTAAAGTGATCGAAGAAAGACTTACAAAAAATTAAAATTTCATTTTAAAGGATGAAGTGATAGAACAAGTGCTTATAAAAAATTATTTTATATATGAAAATTTATTTTAAAAATGGTGTAATTAAATGTAAGCTTATTGAAAATTAATTTCATAAATATTTATTTAAAGATTATAATTTAACTTTAAATAATGAAGGAGTAGAATGAAAGATGAAGACACTTATCAAAAATTAAAATTTTATTTTGAAATATGCATCAATATAGGCATGGAAATCTCCTTTAACCAACAGGGGACACACTTTTCGGATAAGAAGTTAAAACCTCACAATTTAAGAGGTAAATTAAGGTTATCAATTTAAAAGAGCGGGGATAAGAATAAAGGAATGAGTTCTACACACACGCACACACATATCACATTTTTTGTTACTACACATTGTGTAATACTAGAAAAGATTAAAATTTGTGCTTCAAGTTGTGATTTTTTACCTAAACTTTGATCTCATCCTAATCACATGAAACAACTTAAGATATCAAGATAAAGATGATTTCAGGTTAATCAATTATAAAATTATTTGAAATAAGTCTTATTATGAGAAATTTTTGCGTACACTAAATATATATATACTTAATGGTTAAAATTTGTGCTACACACACACACACACACACACACACATATATATATATATACTTATTGCTTTATACATCTATCAAGTTGATCATAACCATTAGATGTACATATACATTAGTGCTTCTTAGAATTTTTTTTTTCTTATCATATGTATGTCATCTATTAAGAGAAGTAAATTTAGTCAACTTCTTAAATTTGGATGAACAAAATATCAGAATACAGTAGAGAAAAAAATTAAATAATATGATCTCAAAGAGATATTCTTTATCCTATTTGTTTAACTTATGTGTGATGAGGATTACATTATAGGTGTATATTGAGGCTTTTTTTTTTTTTTTTTTTAGATATTTAACTTATGAAAAAAGATATAATTTTTCTTTTGGTTTGGGGAAATAATGAAGAGGCTAAGGCCCAAGGACAAACAAGAAGTCATGCATGGAAAGGCCATGCCTTGAACATCAGCAATAATAAAAATACTACACAGAGTGGGGGGATATGTAAATCTATGGTAACCAAAGAGAGTGAGCAAACTTAGCAAGCCAATCAACATAGGTATTTGTTTCACAATAGACATGTATCAGGTTGATCTCCCATTCCTAGTTAAACATGTCTCTAATCTTGGAGACCAAGTTAAAACGAGTGGTGTGGATCACAACCATCCTGATCTAAAGAAGTTACCACAGGAGAATCCGCTTAAACAACAACCTTCTTGAAATGAAGGTCCTATGCCATTTGCAAGCCCAGTGGAATAACCCATATATAACTCCACAATAGTGATTGAGCAGGAGCCAATATTAATCCTAAACCCCACTAGCCATTGGCCATTTCCATTACAAATCAAACCACCACAGTCTGCACCATTATGCTTGCAGATCGAACCATCAATATTGAAGGAGACCCACCCAAGAACAGGCTCTTTCCAACGGATCAGAATTTTCTTTTGAAGCCAAGATATGAGTAAAATATTCTTGAAAATAATATTGATTTCTTTTGATTAAAAATGGAAGTTATTTAAAACAATATTTTTTAAACTGTTATTGTAATGTTATTTATTTTGTAATGAAAATTATAAATTTAGTTTAATCTAAATTTAAAAAAGTGATTATTTTATATTAGTGAAATACATAGTCAATACTTGTTAATATAAATAATAAATGTAAAAATATTTTGATCAAAATAGATATAATTGTAACTTAGTTTTTGTTAAAGAGATATTAATGTAATGTATCTTTTAATTTTAAAGGAAGTGAGTATAATTTTCTAAATAAAGAAAAATTACGTAATTTAAATATCTTTCTAAAAGAAGAGTCATTTAGGCAGCAAATACTTGAATGGTAAACAATTTTCAAGTGTGTTAGTGGCAACTTTATGATTTAAACGTTAATTTTACGTAAATCTGTTCGGTGAACTAAATAGTAGTAAAATTTTATAAATAAAATATTCTAAATATTTAAGTATATAAAATAAAATGTTTAATATACTGGGGTCCAAATTAAAGAGGATGTAAATAATGTGTTTGACTCATCTTGTTCCTCCCGCCTTCAAATCGCGTTCTCTTATTTAGGATGGGATTTAGCAGTTGTTAGGCAGTTGGCTGCTTTTTCTGATTTTACTATTTTTTGGATTTTTCATGCGAGAGTTGCTCATAATTTTGCAAAGTATGCTATTAATGTGGTGATTGTATCTTTATGGTAGTCCTCAATAAAATTTCTCATCAGCTCTCATAAAAAAATGTTTTAATATTTATTAATTTGTTTTAATTTAATAAATTAGTAGAAAATTAGATTTTATGTTATAAAATTTTGTCATGCGTTGAAATCTTTCTGTATTGAGTAGCTATTTAAATATTTTTTTAATATATAAAATTATTTTTGTATATTTTTCATATGGAATATTCAATGTTAAATTAACCATTAATTATATTTAAAAAATATTAACAATAATAATTTGTTTATTTCTTTTTGAATATTCTTCTACTAATTCTTATCATTTTCAATTATTATAAAATAAAAAATATATGTAATTCTTTATATTTTTATTATTAGATTTCTTAATCAAAATATGAAAAGTATTTAGTTTTTCAAATAAAATATAAGTGTGTGATTTTTGCATATAATTATATGATTTTTTAATTAAGCTATATATTTGTTATATTTTTATTAAAAAATAATACATTTATCATGTTTTGATTGGAAAATCTGATAATAAGGATATAAGAAATTGCATATAAATTTAGTTCTTTTTGAAAAAAAAAAAAAAAAAAATCTTATATCCAATTTTTTATATCCTTATTGTCAAACTCTCCAATTACAATATTACAAATGTATGATTCTTCAAGTCAAACATGACAAGTGTATGACTTTTATAAATAATTATATAATTATCAAATAAGCCATATACTTGTTATGTTTTTATTGGAGAATTTTATATTTTAATTAAAAAAACTAATAATAAAAATATAAAAAATTGCACCTAAATTTATTTATTTTTAATTATTATTCTTGGCTTGCTAGTATTTATATCCAAAGTCTAGGATTAAGATAGACATATGATAATAGTTCAAAAATATAGTTGGAGATTGAGTGTATTGCATATATTTGTTTCTATATATGCCTAACGAGTCTATCTAAATCCCTCAATAATCTCCAATATATCAAGTAAGGTTAAATCTATGTAGCATTTAAGAGATTTGTTGCATCTAATTTTAATATTGATGGAGTAAAATAGATAAAGAAAAATTAGAATAATATATAAATTTACCAAATTATTAGAATTTTTCACATGGAATATTCAATGTTAAATTAACCATTAATTATATTTAAGAAATATTAATAATTACTATGTCTTGCTTTTTATTTCTGTTTGAAACAAAAACTCAAACACTTAGAAATAAATATATGCCACCTGTAGCACAAATTACTTTGTTATCAATAAAATATAATACCCTATTTTCAATCCATTACATTTGGATGGAACTGGTTAAGAGGTAGATAAGGATAGTGCAGGAAGAATTTTTCAGAGACTTGCAAATTATGTACAAAATTTAGTTTAGAAGATTTTGTGGAAACTTTAAAATAACCTCATATATTAACATTCTTTCTAGGATAGATAATATTAGATAACAACAAAGTTGGATAATTTTTAACATTAATTCAAATAATTTCTTACATTTTTCTTCTAAAAACATCAGATTGCAAACAACCACCAATTGGTAAACTGGTTTAGGAGAGTGTGATTTTGTTTGTGAATAGAACAAGTTGCAAATAAGTGATTGTTAAGAGGGCAATTTTGTAAACATAAGATTATAAACAACCAAATAGCCAACTCCTTTAAAGGAGTAATAATGTTTTACATTTGAAAACTTGTGACTACAGAGAAAAACATCAAACATAATAGCCTATCATTATATTATGAGGGATCTTATTTTTATTCCCTCCTCAAGGAAATAATGGTTGATTATTTTGGGAAATCAAATGATGTCACTGAATTCGGAGGAAGTGTGAGAGTTAAGTCATTGCCAGCATTTTCGAGTGGACTCTGTTGTGGAACAATCTGCACAAAAAAAAAAAAAAACATATGTGTAAGGATAATCTTGATAAAGAAACAAGAAATTAAGATTTAAAAAGAAATAAGGCATACCTTTCTTGGCTCATTAAAGGAATTCTCATCCTTTACATTAGTAGATGTGAGCACTGTCTTTGTTGACCCAGATGAATTCACATTCCAACCCTTTATTGTAATATTAAGAATTGCTGGGTTATTGTCAAAGTTGACAAGCTACAAGAACATTTTGAATTTCAAATGAGAAACCTAATAACCAGTGTAATTAAGTGAACTAAAATGTGTGTAGATGACCATTTATGCATCACCTTGATTCTCAAGTAACTCTTCTTGTCCGTTTTGTTTTGCCAAACAATTGCAGATGCAACAACAGAAGATGGAGCTTGAAGTGTTGAATTAAGATATGTTGCTCCACTTGACTCTGAGAATAGTTGCTGCAACCAATAGCTAGGAATTCCATAACTTTGATGAGAGTCAAACACAATTGCATCTGGTAGCCACCTATACATCCACAAATTTACACAATCTTAATTACACACAAACATATATGGTATATATATATATATATATATATATATTCACAAGATAAAAAGGATAAGAAAATATTACGTTTTGTCATTTACGTTTACAAAAAGTGGTGCATAGCTAACCATTTCTACTACATCACTGCATCAGAAAATAGAAAAAAAATAATAAAAAGTTGAGTATTAAGTAATAAGTAATAAACCAACAAATAATGAAAAGTTATTGGGTAAGAGAATAGCAAACCTATTCTTTTCTAATCCCATAAGAAATGCAGCTTCACCTAAGGCAGACAAGAGGGTTCCATTTCCAGCATCTTCTTGCCAAACTGCATACTCACTGACGAAAGCCTTCGCACTAGTACGGTTTACGGAGTCAAACTTGTTATACTTTGAGAAAATATCCTCAGAATTTGTATAAATATGGAAGTCATATAAATCAGCTGGGTGATCCAAAGGATTAACAGTAGCATCACAATTTGAGATGATTTGAATATCTGGATAGTGAAGCTTTATGGCATCATAGAATTTAAGGTAATTTCCTAGATAGTTATATTTTCCGCAATCCTCATTTCCAATGGCAACATATTGTAGATCGAAAGGCTTAGTATGTCCTAACTTTGCTCTTAATCTGCCCCACTTTGATGTGACAGGACCTCTTGCAAACTCAATCCCATCCAGAGCTTCCTAAAATATTAAATAATGCAAAATGAAATTCAATCCAATAAGGAATAGAAAAAGGATTTGTTAAGAAAGACAAAGAAAAAAAAGAGTTATGATTTATACTTGCACAAAAGGAGCAATATCAGTTGTATTAACTTGATCGTGATGGCTAATACCATTGTTAAATACCCATATTGGACTTGTACCAAGATCTTCGGCGAGCTGTTATAAGTGATAAAATAAAATATTAGTAATATATAGGAACATAGAGAGCCATGGTTGAAAAGAATAAAAAAGCACATACTTGAAGAAATTCTAAATAACCGAAACCATCATCAGTCCAATAACCCCACATATCATTAAAGTGCCCAGGTCTTTTCTCCCATGGTCCAATGGTATCCTTCCATCTAAATGCGTTTCTCAACCAATCTCCTTCAACGTAACAACCACCTAATACAATGTAACGGAAAATATAATTATAATAAAATCCCAAAAGTAGACTAATTTAAAGGATCCTTTTAATATACACCATTTTATTTATGCATACCCGGAAATCTAAGAAATTTTGGTTTCAAATCTGCCACCATATGGAAAAGGTCTTTTCGGAAACCATGTCCCTGGGTAAAAAAGGAAATAGAATGTGTCACAAAAGGAGAATTAAAAGAAAATAAAAGGTGCCCTTTTATATGGTTTAAACAATGAATTCAAATGTTACAGACTTTGTATGTGTCTAAGGGCATAGCTGAGACTTGATCCAACCAAATCACTCCTTTTTTGGTGGTTGTTATTTGAAGGCTTGAATTAAAGTCTGATGCCGTGGCTTCAAGAATAGTCTCTATCTTTGTCCACTTTAAAACGAACCTTCTGTAAGCCCTACAAAAATTCATCTCAAGTATTAAATGACTCGTATATAATATATTAAACATCTACAAAATGATTATTATTTTGTGACTAAAGTTTCTATAACTAATAACCTGATGTTAGTATAAGCCAATTCTTTTCCATCTGATCCCGTAAATGCAACTTTCAGATCAATTGATCCTAATGATCGAACAAAGAAGACCACTTTGTATTTCTTCCCTTGCTCAATATTCTGAAGGAATAAGATACGTAAATTGAAAGTGTTAAAATAGTGCTATTTTAAGGAAAATAATGATATATAATCAAGATATTAAAAATATATAATAGTCTCACCATGCCCCAAAAACCAGGGTTAGAGAGACCAACGCCTTGAGGGCAATGTTGAGGAGAAGGACAAATGATATCCAATCTCACTGCAATCTTATTGCGAATAAAGCAAGAGGTAGGTTCAGTTGCCACGCGTATGGTTGATTCATCTCCCACGATTGACCATGGGAAAATGGTTGAAGGAACCATTGAACCCCCAGATTCAAAACCTTTAACACATAAATATAAGTTCATGATTAATTATCCAAAACTTAGAATAAAAGAAGAAGATGATGAATCTTGGAGAGAATATGAAAGTTAAATAATCACCTCTGTTGTCCACAAGCTCAGCCCATAATCCTCCAGCCCCAGCATGGTTAATCTCCTGGGAAACACATAATTCGTCATTAATTATATAGTTCATCAAAATGTGCGTAACGTCAAATATTAATTACATGACATACTCACCTCAAAAAATACTCCGAAAAATTTTTCAGAAATTGGCCTTCCAGATCCAGCATCTACAACTAATGTAGAGGTTTGGTTGTCATCAGCAAAACATTGAAAAGCAAGAGAGAATAGCACGAGCAAGAGAGCACAAAATGAAGCTTTAGAGGACGCCATTTTTTGTGAATGACTCTGCACTTGTACGTGTTTTTCTTATTCTTGCCACCTAGTATTTATATCGAAAGTCTAGGATTAAGATAAGATAGAAAACAGTTCAAAAATGTCGTTGGAGATAGATCATATTGGATATATTTGTTTCTGTTAACAGATTTATCTAAATCCCTCAATAACCTCCAGCAGATCAGGATAAGGTTAAATCTAGTAGGATCTATGACATTTGTTACATCTATTTTTAATATTAATGGAGTCAAATAGATTAAAAAAATCAGAATAATATATAACTCTATCAAATTTTTAGGGGTTCGGATATTTAGTTATTTATATATTTTATCTTATTTGTTTGACATAGTTAATTATGTGATAAGAATTACATTATGTATGTAGTAATTAATAAACCGTTTAAGGGCACAAACAATGTTACACTGTTACACAAAAATGTTTTAAGAAATATAGTATGAAATTAGAAGTTTTTATAATTGATAATATACTGCTCTTAAATATAGAAACAAAATTTTTTTTAATACAAAAATATACTTTGTAACAAGTATAACTCTTATATCTTTATTTATGATATTTTTTTAAATAAAAAATCCTTTTCTTTAACTTTTATTAAATTAAAATTATATTTTAAAGAGTAAAGTGATCGAAGAAAGACTTACAAAAAATTAAAATTTCATTTTAAAGGATGAAGTGATAGAACAAGTGCTTATAAAAAATTATTTTATATATGAAAATTTATTTTAAAAATGGTGTAATTAAATGTAAGCTTATTGAAAATTAATTTCATAAATATTTATTTAAAGATTATAATTTAACTTTAAATAATGAAGGAGTAGAATGAAAGATGAAGACACTTATCAAAAATTAAAATTTTATTTTGAAATATGCATCAATATAGGCATGGAAATCTCCTTTAACCAACAGGGGACACACTTTTCGGATAAGAAGTTAAAACCTCACAATTTAAGAGGTAAATTAAGGTTATCAATTTAAAAGAGCGGGGATAAGAATAAAGGAATGAGTTCTACACACACGCACACACATATCACATTTTTTGTTACTACACATTGTGTAATACTAGAAAAGATTAAAATTTGTGCTTCAAGTTGTGATTTTTTACCTAAACTTTGATCTCATCCTAATCACATGAAACAACTTAAGATATCAAGATAAAGATGATTTCAGGTTAATCAATTATAAAATTATTTGAAATAAGTCTTATTATGAGAAATTTTTGCGTACACTAAATATATATATACTTAATGGTTAAAATTTGTGCTACACACACACACACACACACACACATATATATATATATACTTATTGCTTTATACATCTATCAAGTTGATCATAACCATTAGATGTACATATACATTAGTGCTTCTTAGAATTTTTTTTTCTTATCATATGTATGTCATCTATTAAGAGAAGTAAATTTAGTCAACTTCTTAAATTTGGATGAACAAAATATCAGAATACAGTAGAGAAAAAAATTAAATAATATGATCTCAAAGAGATATTCTTTATCCTATTTGTTTAACTTATGTGTGATGAGGATTACATTATAGGTGTATATTGAGGCTTTTTTTTTTTTAAAGATATTTAACTTATGAAAAAAGATATAATTTTTCTTTTGGTTTGGGGAAATAATGAAGAGGCTAAGGCCCAAGGACAAACAAGAAGTCATGCATGGAAAGGCCATGCCTTGAACATCAGCAATAATAAAAATACTACACAGAGTGGGGGGATATGTAAATCTATGGTAACCAAAGAGAGTGAGCAAACTTAGCAAGCCAATCAACATAGGTATTTGTTTCACAATAGACATGTATCAGGTTGATCTCCCATTCCTAGTTAAACATGTCTCTAATCTTGGAGACCAAGTTAAAACGAGTGGTGTGGATCACAACCATCCTGATCTAAAGAAGTTACCACAGGAGAATCCGCTTAAACAACAACCTTCTTGAAATGAAGGTCCTATGCCATTTGCAAGCCCAGTGGAATAACCCATATATAACTCCACAATAGTGATTGAGCAGGAGCCAATATTAATCCTAAACCCCACTAGCCATTGGCCATTTCCATTACAAATCAAACCACCACAGTCTGCACCATTATGCTTGCAGATCGAACCATCAATATTGAAGGAGACCCACCCAAGAACAGGCTCTTTCCAACGGATCAGAATTTTCTTTTGAAGCCAAGATATGAGTAAAATATTCTTGAAAATAATATTGATTTCTTTTGATTAAAAATGGAAGTTATTTAAAACAATATTTTTTAAACTGTTATTGTAATGTTATTTATTTTGTAATGAAAATTATAAATTTAGTTTAATCTAAATTTAAAAAAGTGATTATTTTATATTAGTGAAATACATAGTCAATACTTGTTAATATAAATAATAAATGTAAAAATATTTTGATCAAAATAGATATAATTGTAACTTAGTTTTTGTTAAAGAGATATTAATGTAATGTATCTTTTAATTTTAAAGGAAGTGAGTATAATTTTCTAAATAAAGAAAAATTACGTAATTTAAATATCTTTCTAAAAGAAGAGTCATTTAGGCAGCAAATACTTGAATGGTAAACAATTTTCAAGTGTGTTAGTGGCAACTTTATGATTTAAACGTTAATTTTACGTAAATCTGTTCGGTGAACTAAATAGTAGTAAAATTTTATAAATAAAATATTCTAAATATTTAAGTATATAAAATAAAATGTTTAATATACTGGGGTCCAAATTAAAGAGGATGTAAATAATGTGTTTGACTCATCTTGTTCCTCCCGCCTTCAAATCGCGTTCTCTTATTTAGGATGGGATTTAGCAGTTGTTAGGCAGTTGGCTGCTTTTTCTGATTTTACTATTTTTTGGATTTTTCATGCGAGAGTTGCTCATAATTTTGCAAAGTATGCTATTAATGTGGTGATTGTATCTTTATGGTAGTCCTCAATAAAATTTCTCATCAGCTCTCATAAAAAAATGTTTTAATATTTATTAATTTGTTTTAATTTAATAAATTAGTAGAAAATTAGATTTTATGTTATAAAATTTTGTCATGCGTTGAAATCTTTCTGTATTGAGTAGCTATTTAAATATTTTTTTAATATATAAAATTATTTTTGTATATTTTTCATATGGAATATTCAATGTTAAATTAACCATTAATTATATTTAAAAAATATTAACAATAATAATTTGTTTATTTCTTTTTGAATATTCTTCTACTAATTCTTATCATTTTCAATTATTATAAAATAAAAAATATATGTAATTCTTTATATTTTTATTATTAGATTTCTTAATCAAAATATGAAAAGTATTTAGTTTTTCAAATAAAATATAAGTGTGTGATTTTTGCATATAATTATATGATTTTTTAATTAAGCTATATATTTGTTATATTTTTATTAAAAAATAATACATTTATCATGTTTTGATTGGAAAATCTGATAATAAGGATATAAGAAATTGCATATAAATTTAGTTCTTTTTGAAAAAAAAAAAAAAAAAATCTTATATCCAATTTTTTATATCCTTATTGTCAAACTCTCCAATTACAATATTACAAATGTATGATTCTTCAAGTCAAACATGACAAGTGTATGACTTTTATAAATAATTATATAATTATCAAATAAGCCATATACTTGTTATGTTTTTATTGGAGAATTTTATATTTTAATTAAAAAAACTAATAATAAAAATATAAAAAATTGCACCTAAATTTATTTATTTTTAATTATTATTCTTGGCTTGCTAGTATTTATATCCAAAGTCTAGGATTAAGATAGACATATGATAATAGTTCAAAAATATAGTTGGAGATTGAGTGTATTGCATATATTTGTTTCTATATATGCCTAACGAGTCTATCTAAATCCCTCAATAATCTCCAATATATCAAGTAAGGTTAAATCTATGTAGCATTTAAGAGATTTGTTGCATCTAATTTTAATATTGATGGAGTAAAATAGATAAAGAAAAATTAGAATAATATATAAATTTACCAAATTATTAGAATTTTTCACATGGAATATTCAATGTTAAATTAACCATTAATTATATTTAAGAAATATTAATAATTACTATGTCTTGCTTTTTATTTCTGTTTGAAACAAAAACTCAAACACTTAGAAATAAATATATGCCACCTGTAGCACAAATTACTTTGTTATCAATAAAATATAATACCCTATTTTCAATCCATTACATTTGGATGGAACTGGTTAAGAGGTAGATAAGGATAGTGCAGGAAGAATTTTTCAGAGACTTGCAAATTATGTACAAAATTTAGTTTAGAAGATTTTGTGGAAACTTTAAAATAACCTCATATATTAACATTCTTTCTAGGATAGATAATATTAGATAACAACAAAGTTGGATAATTTTTAACATTAATTCAAATAATTTCTTACATTTTTCTTCTAAAAACATCAGATTGCAAACAACCACCAATTCGTAAACTGGTTTAGGAGAGTGTGATTTTGTTTGTGAATAGAACAAGTTGCAAATAAGTGATTGTTAAGAGGGCAATTTTGTAAACATAAGATTATAAACAACCAAATAGCCAACTCCTTTAAAGGAGTAATAATGTTTTACATTTGAAAACTTGTGACTACAGAGAAAAACATCAAACATAATAGCCTATCATTATATTATGAGGGATCTTATTTTTATTCCCTCCTCAAGGAAATAATGGTTGATTATTTTGGGAAATCAAATGATGTCACTGAATTCGGAGGAAGTGTGAGAGTTAAGTCATTGCCAGCATTTTCGAGTGGACTCTGTTGTGGAACAATCTGCACAAAAAAAAAAAAAAAAAACATATGTGTAAGGATAATCTTGATAAAGAAACAAGAAATTAAGATTTAAAAAGAAATAAGGCATACCTTTCTTGGCTCATTAAAGGAATTCTCATCCTTTACATTAGTAGATGTGAGCACTGTCTTTGTTGACCCAGATGAATTCACATTCCAACCCTTTATTGTAATATTAAGAATTGCTGGGTTATTGTCAAAGTTGACAAGCTACAAGAACATTTTGAATTTCAAATGAGAAACCTAATAACCAGTGTAATTAAGTGAACTAAAATGTGTGTAGATGACCATTTATGCATCACCTTGATTCTCAAGTAACTCTTCTTGTCCGTTTTGTTTTGCCAAACAATTGCAGATGCAACAACAGAAGATGGAGCTTGAAGTGTTGAATTAAGATATGTTGCTCCACTTGACTCTGAGAATAGTTGCTGCAACCAATAGCTAGGAATTCCATAACTTTGATGAGAGTCAAACACAATTGCATCTGGTAGCCACCTATACATCCACAAATTTACACAATCTTAATTACACACAAACATATATGGTATATATATATATATATATATATATATTCACAAGATAAAAAGGATAAGAAAATATTACGTTTTGTCATTTACGTTTACAAAAAGTGGTGCATAGCTAACCATTTCTACTACATCACTGCATCAGAAAATAGAAAAAAAATAATAAAAAGTTGAGTATTAAGTAATAAGTAATAAACCAACAAATAATGAAAAGTTATTGGGTAAGAGAATAGCAAACCTATTCTTTTCTAATCCCATAAGAAATGCAGCTTCACCTAAGGCAGACAAGAGGGTTCCATTTCCAGCATCTTCTTGCCAAACTGCATACTCACTGACGAAAGCCTTCGCACTAGTACGGTTTACGGAGTCAAACTTGTTATACTTTGAGAAAATATCCTCAGAATTTGTATAAATATGGAAGTCATATAAATCAGCTGGGTGATCCAAAGGATTAACAGTAGCATCACAATTTGAGATGATTTGAATATCTGGATAGTGAAGCTTTATGGCATCATAGAATTTAAGGTAATTTCCTAGATAGTTATATTTTCCGCAATCCTCATTTCCAATGGCAACATATTGTAGATCGAAAGGCTTAGTATGTCCTAACTTTGCTCTTAATCTGCCCCACTTTGATGTGACAGGACCTCTTGCAAACTCAATCCCATCCAGAGCTTCCTAAAATATTAAATAATGCAAAATGAAATTCAATCCAATAAGGAATAGAAAAAGGATTTGTTAAGAAAGACAAAGAAAAAAAAGAGTTATGATTTATACTTGCACAAAAGGAGCAATATCAGTTGTATTAACTTGATCGTGATGGCTAATACCATTGTTAAATACCCATATTGGACTTGTACCAAGATCTTCGGCGAGCTGTTATAAGTGATAAAATAAAATATTAGTAATATATAGGAACATAGAGAGCCATGGTTGAAAAGAATAAAAAAGCACATACTTGAAGAAATTCTAAATAACCGAAACCATCATCAGTCCAATAACCCCACATATCATTAAAGTGCCCAGGTCTTTTCTCCCATGGTCCAATGGTATCCTTCCATCTAAATGCGTTTCTCAACCAATCTCCTTCAACGTAACAACCACCTAATACAATGTAACGGAAAATATAATTATAATAAAATCCCAAAAGTAGACTAATTTAAAGGATCCTTTTAATATACACCATTTTATTTATGCATACCCGGAAATCTAAGAAATTTTGGTTTCAAATCTGCCACCATATGGAAAAGGTCTTTTCGGAAACCATGTCCCTGGGTAAAAAAGGAAATAGAATGTGTCACAAAAGGAGAATTAAAAGAAAATAAAAGGTGCCCTTTTATATGGTTTAAACAATGAATTCAAATGTTACAGACTTTGTATGTGTCTAAGGGCATAGCTGAGACTTGATCCAACCAAATCACTCCTTTTTTGGTGGTTGTTATTTGAAGGCTTGAATTAAAGTCTGATGCCGTGGCTTCAAGAATAGTCTCTATCTTTGTCCACTTTAAAACGAACCTTCTGTAAGCCCTACAAAAATTCATCTCAAGTATTAAATGACTCGTATATAATATATTAAACATCTACAAAATGATTATTATTTTGTGACTAAAGTTTCTATAACTAATAACCTGATGTTAGTATAAGCCAATTCTTTTCCATCTGATCCCGTAAATGCAACTTTCAGATCAATTGATCCTAATGATCGAACAAAGAAGACCACTTTGTATTTCTTCCCTTGCTCAATATTCTGAAGGAATAAGATACGTAAATTGAAAGTGTTAAAATAGTGCTATTTTAAGGAAAATAATGATATATAATCAAGATATTAAAAATATATAATAGTCTCACCATGCCCCAAAAACCAGGGTTAGAGAGACCAACGCCTTGAGGGCAATGTTGAGGAGAAGGACAAATGATATCCAATCTCACTGCAATCTTATTGCGAATAAAGCAAGAGGTAGGTTCAGTTGCCACGCGTATGGTTGATTCATCTCCCACGATTGACCATGGGAAAATGGTTGAAGGAACCATTGAACCCCCAGATTCAAAACCTTTAACACATAAATATAAGTTCATGATTAATTATCCAAAACTTAGAATAAAAGAAGAAGATGATGAATCTTGGAGAGAATATGAAAGTTAAATAATCACCTCTGTTGTCCACAAGCTCAGCCCATAATCCTCCAGCCCCAGCATGGTTAATCTCCTGGGAAACACATAATTCGTCATTAATTATATAGTTCATCAAAATGTGCGTAACGTCAAATATTAATTACATGACATACTCACCTCAAAAAATACTCCGAAAAATTTTTCAGAAATTGGCCTTCCAGATCCAGCATCTACAACTAATGTAGAGGTTTGGTTGTCATCAGCAAAACATTGAAAAGCAAGAGAGAATAGCACGAGCAAGAGAGCACAAAATGAAGCTTTAGAGGACGCCATTTTTTGTGAATGACTCTGCACTTGTACGTGTTTTTCTTATTCTTGCCACCTAGTATTTATATCGAAAGTCTAGGATTAAGATAAGATAGAAAACAGTTCAAAAATGTCGTTGGAGATAGATCATATTGGATATATTTGTTTCTGTTAACAGATTTATCTAAATCCCTCAATAACCTCCAGCAGATCAGGATAAGGTTAAATCTAGTAGGATCTATGACATTTGTTACATCTATTTTTAATATTAATGGAGTCAAATAGATTAAAAAAAATCAGAATAATATATAACTCTATCAAATTTTTAGGGGTTCGGATATTTAGTTATTTATATATTTTATCTTATTTGTTTGACATAGTTAATTATGTGATAAGAATTACATTATGTATGTAGTAATTAATAAACCGTTTAAGGGCACAAACAATGTTACACTGTTACACAAAAATGTTTTAAGAAATATAGTATGAAATTAGAAGTTTTTATAATTGATAATATACTGCTCTTAAATATAGAAACAAAATTTTTTTTAATACAAAAATATACTTTGTAACAAGTATAACTCTTATATCTTTATTTATGATATTTTTTTAAATAAAAAATCCTTTTCTTTAACTTTTATTAAATTAAAATTATATTTTAAAGAGTAAAGTGATCGAAGAAAGACTTACAAAAAATTAAAATTTCATTTTAAAGGATGAAGTGATAGAACAAGTGCTTATAAAAAATTATTTTATATATGAAAATTTATTTTAAAAATGGTGTAATTAAATGTAAGCTTATTGAAAATTAATTTCATAAATATTTATTTAAAGATTATAATTTAACTTTAAATAATGAAGGAGTAGAATGAAAGATGAAGACACTTATCAAAAATTAAAATTTTATTTTGAAATATGCATCAATATAGGCATGGAAATCTCCTTTAACCAACAGGGGACACACTTTTCGGATAAGAAGTTAAAACCTCACAATTTAAGAGGTAAATTAAGGTTATCAATTTAAAAGAGCGGGGATAAGAATAAAGGAATGAGTTCTACACACACGCACACACATATCACATTTTTTGTTACTACACATTGTGTAATACTAGAAAAGATTAAAATTTGTGCTTCAAGTTGTGATTTTTTACCTAAACTTTGATCTCATCCTAATCACATGAAACAACTTAAGATATCAAGATAAAGATGATTTCAGGTTAATCAATTATAAAATTATTTGAAATAAGTCTTATTATGAGAAATTTTTGCGTACACTAAATATATATATACTTAATGGTTAAAATTTGTGCTACACACACACACACACACACACACACACATATATATATATATACTTATTGCTTTATACATCTATCAAGTTGATCATAACCATTAGATGTACATATACATTAGTGCTTCTTAGAATTTTTTTTTCTTATCATATGTATGTCATCTATTAAGAGAAGTAAATTTAGTCAACTTCTTAAATTTGGATGAACAAAATATCAGAATACAGTAGAGAAAAAAATTAAATAATATGATCTCAAAGAGATATTCTTTATCCTATTTGTTTAACTTATGTGTGATAAGGATTACATTATAGGTGTATATTGAGGCTTTTTTTTTTTTTTTAAAGATATTTAACTTATGAAAAAAGATATAATTTTTCTTTTGGTTTGGGGAAATAATGAAGAGGCTAAGGCCCAAGGACAAACAAGAAGTCATGCATGGAAAGGCCATGCCTTGAACATCAGCAATAATAAAAATACTACACAGAGTGGGGGGATATGTAAATCTATGGTAACCAAAGAGAGTGAGCAAACTTAGCAAGCCAATCAACATAGGTATTTGTTTCACAATAGACATGTATCAGGTTGATCTCCCATTCCTAGTTAAACATGTCTCTAATCTTGGAGACCAAGTTAAAACGAGTGGTGTGGATCACAACCATCCTGATCTAAAGAAGTTACCACAGGAGAATCCGCTTAAACAACAACCTTCTTGAAATGAAGGTCCTATGCCATTTGCAAGCCCAGTGGAATAACCCATATATAACTCCACAATAGTGATTGAGCAGGAGCCAATATTAATCCTAAACCCCACTAGCCATTGGCCATTTCCATTACAAATCAAACCACCACAGTCTGCACCATTATGCTTGCAGATCGAACCATCAATATTGAAGGAGACCCACCCAAGAACAGGCTCTTTCCAACGGATCAGAATTTTCTTTTGAAGCCAAGATATGAGTAAAATATTCTTGAAAATAATATTGATTTCTTTTGATTAAAAATGGAAGTTATTTAAAACAATATTTTTTAAACTGTTATTGTAATGTTATTTATTTTGTAATGAAAATTATAAATTTAGTTTAATCTAAATTTAAAAAAGTGATTATTTTATATTAGTGAAATACATAGTCAATACTTGTTAATATAAATAATAAATGTAAAAATATTTTGATCAAAATAGATATAATTGTAACTTAGTTTTTGTTAAAGAGATATTAATGTAATGTATCTTTTAATTTTAAAGGAAGTGAGTATAATTTTCTAAATAAAGAAAAATTACGTAATTTAAATATCTTTCTAAAAGAAGAGTCATTTAGGCAGCAAATACTTGAATGGTAAACAATTTTCAAGTGTGTTAGTGGCAACTTTATGATTTAAACGTTAATTTTACGTAAATCTGTTCGGTGAACTAAATAGTAGTAAAATTTTATAAATAAAATATTCTAAATATTTAAGTATATAAAATAAAATGTTTAATATACTGGGGTCCAAATTAAAGAGGATGTAAATAATGTGTTTGACTCATCTTGTTCCTCCCGCCTTCAAATCGCGTTCTCTTATTTAGGATGGGATTTAGCAGTTGTTAGGCAGTTGGCTGCTTTTTCTGATTTTACTATTTTTTGGATTTTTCATGCGAGAGTTGCTCATAATTTTGCAAAGTATGCTATTAATGTGGTGATTGTATCTTTATGGTAGTCCTCAATAAAATTTCTCATCAGCTCTCATAAAAAAATGTTTTAATATTTATTAATTTGTTTTAATTTAATAAATTAGTAGAAAATTAGATTTTATGTTATAAAATTTTGTCATGCGTTGAAATCTTTCTGTATTGAGTAGCTATTTAAATATTTTTTTAATATATAAAATTATTTTTGTATATTTTTCATATGGAATATTCAATGTTAAATTAACCATTAATTATATTTAAAAAATATTAACAATAATAATTTGTTTATTTCTTTTTGAATATTCTTCTACTAATTCTTATCATTTTCAATTATTATAAAATAAAAAATATATGTAATTCTTTATATTTTTATTATTAGATTTCTTAATCAAAATATGAAAAGTATTTAGTTTTTCAAATAAAATATAAGTGTGTGATTTTTGCATATAATTATATGATTTTTTAATTAAGCTATATATTTGTTATATTTTTATTAAAAAATAATACATTTATCATGTTTTGATTGGAAAATCTGATAATAAGGATATAAGAAATTGCATATAAATTTAGTTCTTTTTGAAAAAAAAAAAAAAAATCTTATATCCAATTTTTTATATCCTTATTGTCAAACTCTCCAATTACAATATTACAAATGTATGATTCTTCAAGTCAAACATGACAAGTGTATGACTTTTATAAATAATTATATAATTATCAAATAAGCCATATACTTGTTATGTTTTTATTGGAGAATTTTATATTTTAATTAAAAAAACTAATAATAAAAATATAAAAAATTGCACCTAAATTTATTTATTTTTAATTATTATTCTTGGCTTGCTAGTATTTATATCCAAAGTCTAGGATTAAGATAGACATATGATAATAGTTCAAAAATATAGTTGGAGATTGAGTGTATTGCATATATTTGTTTCTATATATGCCTAACGAGTCTATCTAAATCCCTCAATAATCTCCAATATATCAAGTAAGGTTAAATCTATGTAGCATTTAAGAGATTTGTTGCATCTAATTTTAATATTGATGGAGTAAAATAGATAAAGAAAAATTAGAATAATATATAAATTTACCAAATTATTAGAATTTTTCACATGGAATATTCAATGTTAAATTAACCATTAATTATATTTAAGAAATATTAATAATTACTATGTCTTGCTTTTTATTTCTGTTTGAAACAAAAACTCAAACACTTAGAAATAAATATATGCCACCTGTAGCACAAATTACTTTGTTATCAATAAAATATAATACCCTATTTTCAATCCATTACATTTGGATGGAACTGGTTAAGAGGTAGATAAGGATAGTGCAGGAAGAATTTTTCAGAGACTTGCAAATTATGTACAAAATTTAGTTTAGAAGATTTTGTGGAAACTTTAAAATAACCTCATATATTAACATTCTTTCTAGGATAGATAATATTAGATAACAACAAAGTTGGATAATTTTTAACATTAATTCAAATAATTTCTTACATTTTTCTTCTAAAAACATCAGATTGCAAACAACCACCAATTGGTAAACTGGTTTAGGAGAGTGTGATTTTGTTTGTGAATAGAACAAGTTGCAAATAAGTGATTGTTAAGAGGGCAATTTTGTAAACATAAGATTATAAACAACCAAATAGCCAACTCCTTTAAAGGAGTAATAATGTTTTACATTTGAAAACTTGTGACTACAGAGAAAAACATCAAACATAATAGCCTATCATTATATTATGAGGGATCTTATTTTTATTCCCTCCTCAAGGAAATAATGGTTGATTATTTTGGGAAATCAAATGATGTCACTGAATTCGGAGGAAGTGTGAGAGTTAAGTCATTGCCAGCATTTTCGAGTGGACTCTGTTGTGGAACAATCTGCACAAAAAAAAAAAAAAACATATGTGTAAGGATAATCTTGATAAAGAAACAAGAAATTAAGATTTAAAAAGAAATAAGGCATACCTTTCTTGGCTCATTAAAGGAATTCTCATCCTTTACATTAGTAGATGTGAGCACTGTCTTTGTTGACCCAGATGAATTCACATTCCAACCCTTTATTGTAATATTAAGAATTGCTGGGTTATTGTCAAAGTTGACAAGCTACAAGAACATTTTGAATTTCAAATGAGAAACCTAATAACCAGTGTAATTAAGTGAACTAAAATGTGTGTAGATGACCATTTATGCATCACCTTGATTCTCAAGTAACTCTTCTTGTCCGTTTTGTTTTGCCAAACAATTGCAGATGCAACAACAGAAGATGGAGCTTGAAGTGTTGAATTAAGATATGTTGCTCCACTTGACTCTGAGAATAGTTGCTGCAACCAATAGCTAGGAATTCCATAACTTTGATGAGAGTCAAACACAATTGCATCTGGTAGCCACCTATACATCCACAAATTTACACAATCTTAATTACACACAAACATATATGGTATATATATATATATATATATATATATTCACAAGATAAAAAGGATAAGAAAATATTACGTTTTGTCATTTACGTTTACAAAAAGTGGTGCATAGCTAACCATTTCTACTACATCACTGCATCAGAAAATAGAAAAAAAATAATAAAAAGTTGAGTATTAAGTAATAAGTAATAAACCAACAAATAATGAAAAGTTATTGGGTAAGAGAATAGCAAACCTATTCTTTTCTAATCCCATAAGAAATGCAGCTTCACCTAAGGCAGACAAGAGGGTTCCATTTCCAGCATCTTCTTGCCAAACTGCATACTCACTGACGAAAGCCTTCGCACTAGTACGGTTTACGGAGTCAAACTTGTTATACTTTGAGAAAATATCCTCAGAATTTGTATAAATATGGAAGTCATATAAATCAGCTGGGTGATCCAAAGGATTAACAGTAGCATCACAATTTGAGATGATTTGAATATCTGGATAGTGAAGCTTTATGGCATCATAGAATTTAAGGTAATTTCCTAGATAGTTATATTTTCCGCAATCCTCATTTCCAATGGCAACATATTGTAGATCGAAAGGCTTAGTATGTCCTAACTTTGCTCTTAATCTGCCCCACTTTGATGTGACAGGACCTCTTGCAAACTCAATCCCATCCAGAGCTTCCTAAAATATTAAATAATGCAAAATGAAATTCAATCCAATAAGGAATAGAAAAAGGATTTGTTAAGAAAGACAAAGAAAAAAAAGAGTTATGATTTATACTTGCACAAAAGGAGCAATATCAGTTGTATTAACTTGATCGTGATGGCTAATACCATTGTTAAATACCCATATTGGACTTGTACCAAGATCTTCGGCGAGCTGTTATAAGTGATAAAATAAAATATTAGTAATATATAGGAACATAGAGAGCCATGGTTGAAAAGAATAAAAAAGCACATACTTGAAGAAATTCTAAATAACCGAAACCATCATCAGTCCAATAACCCCACATATCATTAAAGTGCCCAGGTCTTTTCTCCCATGGTCCAATGGTATCCTTCCATCTAAATGCGTTTCTCAACCAATCTCCTTCAACGTAACAACCACCTAATACAATGTAACGGAAAATATAATTATAATAAAATCCCAAAAGTAGACTAATTTAAAGGATCCTTTTAATATACACCATTTTATTTATGCATACCCGGAAATCTAAGAAATTTTGGTTTCAAATCTGCCACCATATGGAAAAGGTCTTTTCGGAAACCATGTCCCTGGGTAAAAAAGGAAATAGAATGTGTCACAAAAGGAGAATTAAAAGAAAATAAAAGGTGCCCTTTTATATGGTTTAAACAATGAATTCAAATGTTACAGACTTTGTATGTGTCTAAGGGCATAGCTGAGACTTGATCCAACCAAATCACTCCTTTTTTGGTGGTTGTTATTTGAAGGCTTGAATTAAAGTCTGATGCCGTGGCTTCAAGAATAGTCTCTATCTTTGTCCACTTTAAAACGAACCTTCTGTAAGCCCTACAAAAATTCATCTCAAGTATTAAATGACTCGTATATAATATATTAAACATCTACAAAATGATTATTATTTTGTGACTAAAGTTTCTATAACTAATAACCTGATGTTAGTATAAGCCAATTCTTTTCCATCTGATCCCGTAAATGCAACTTTCAGATCAATTGATCCTAATGATCGAACAAAGAAGACCACTTTGTATTTCTTCCCTTGCTCAATATTCTGAAGGAATAAGATACGTAAATTGAAAGTGTTAAAATAGTGCTATTTTAAGGAAAATAATGATATATAATCAAGATATTAAAAATATATAATAGTCTCACCATGCCCCAAAAACCAGGGTTAGAGAGACCAACGCCTTGAGGGCAATGTTGAGGAGAAGGACAAATGATATCCAATCTCACTGCAATCTTATTGCGAATAAAGCAAGAGGTAGGTTCAGTTGCCACGCGTATGGTTGATTCATCTCCCACGATTGACCATGGGAAAATGGTTGAAGGAACCATTGAACCCCCAGATTCAAAACCTTTAACACATAAATATAAGTTCATGATTAATTATCCAAAACTTAGAATAAAAGAAGAAGATGATGAATCTTGGAGAGAATATGAAAGTTAAATAATCACCTCTGTTGTCCACAAGCTCAGCCCATAATCCTCCAGCCCCAGCATGGTTAATCTCCTGGGAAACACATAATTCGTCATTAATTATATAGTTCATCAAAATGTGCGTAACGTCAAATATTAATTACATGACATACTCACCTCAAAAAATACTCCGAAAAATTTTTCAGAAATTGGCCTTCCAGATCCAGCATCTACAACTAATGTAGAGGTTTGGTTGTCATCAGCAAAACATTGAAAAGCAAGAGAGAATAGCACGAGCAAGAGAGCACAAAATGAAGCTTTAGAGGACGCCATTTTTTGTGAATGACTCTGCACTTGTACGTGTTTTTCTTATTCTTGCCACCTAGTATTTATATCGAAAGTCTAGGATTAAGATAAGATAGAAAACAGTTCAAAAATGTCGTTGGAGATAGATCATATTGGATATATTTGTTTCTGTTAACAGATTTATCTAAATCCCTCAATAACCTCCAGCAGATCAGGATAAGGTTAAATCTAGTAGGATCTATGACATTTGTTACATCTATTTTTAATATTAATGGAGTCAAATAGATTAAAAAAATCAGAATAATATATAACTCTATCAAATTTTTAGGGGTTCGGATATTTAGTTATTTATATATTTTATCTTATTTGTTTGACATAGTTAATTATGTGATAAGAATTACATTATGTATGTAGTAATTAATAAACCGTTTAAGGGCACAAACAATGTTACACTGTTACACAAAAATGTTTTAAGAAATATAGTATGAAATTAGAAGTTTTTATAATTGATAATATACTGCTCTTAAATATAGAAACAAAATTTTTTTTAATACAAAAATATACTTTGTAACAAGTATAACTCTTATATCTTTATTTATGATATTTTTTTAAATAAAAAATCCTTTTCTTTAACTTTTATTAAATTAAAATTATATTTTAAAGAGTAAAGTGATCGAAGAAAGACTTACAAAAAATTAAAATTTCATTTTAAAGGATGAAGTGATAGAACAAGTGCTTATAAAAAATTATTTTATATATGAAAATTTATTTTAAAAATGGTGTAATTAAATGTAAGCTTATTGAAAATTAATTTCATAAATATTTATTTAAAGATTATAATTTAACTTTAAATAATGAAGGAGTAGAATGAAAGATGAAGACACTTATCAAAAATTAAAATTTTATTTTGAAATATGCATCAATATAGGCATGGAAATCTCCTTTAACCAACAGGGGACACACTTTTCGGATAAGAAGTTAAAACCTCACAATTTAAGAGGTAAATTAAGGTTATCAATTTAAAAGAGCGGGGATAAGAATAAAGGAATGAGTTCTACACACACGCACACACATATCACATTTTTTGTTACTACACATTGTGTAATACTAGAAAAGATTAAAATTTGTGCTTCAAGTTGTGATTTTTTACCTAAACTTTGATCTCATCCTAATCACATGAAACAACTTAAGATATCAAGATAAAGATGATTTCAGGTTAATCAATTATAAAATTATTTGAAATAAGTCTTATTATGAGAAATTTTTGCGTACACTAAATATATATATACTTAATGGTTAAAATTTGTGCTACACACACACACACACACACACACATATATATATATATACTTATTGCTTTATACATCTATCAAGTTGATCATAACCATTAGATGTACATATACATTAGTGCTTCTTAGAATTTTTTTTTCTTATCATATGTATGTCATCTATTAAGAGAAGTAAATTTAGTCAACTTCTTAAATTTGGATGAACAAAATATCAGAATACAGTAGAGAAAAAAATTAAATAATATGATCTCAAAGAGATATTCTTTATCCTATTTGTTTAACTTATGTGTGATGAGGATTACATTATAGGTGTATATTGAGGCTTTTTTTTTTTTTTTTAAAGATATTTAACTTATGAAAAAAGATATAATTTTTCTTTTGGTTTGGGGAAATAATGAAGAGGCTAAGGCCCAAGGACAAACAAGAAGTCATGCATGGAAAGGCCATGCCTTGAACATCAGCAATAATAAAAATACTACACAGAGTGGGGGGATATGTAAATCTATGGTAACCAAAGAGAGTGAGCAAACTTAGCAAGCCAATCAACATAGGTATTTGTTTCACAATAGACATGTATCAGGTTGATCTCCCATTCCTAGTTAAACATGTCTCTAATCTTGGAGACCAAGTTAAAACGAGTGGTGTGGATCACAACCATCCTGATCTAAAGAAGTTACCACAGGAGAATCCGCTTAAACAACAACCTTCTTGAAATGAAGGTCCTATGCCATTTGCAAGCCCAGTGGAATAACCCATATATAACTCCACAATAGTGATTGAGCAGGAGCCAATATTAATCCTAAACCCCACTAGCCATTGGCCATTTCCATTACAAATCAAACCACCACAGTCTGCACCATTATGCTTGCAGATCGAACCATCAATATTGAAGGAGACCCACCCAAGAACAGGCTCTTTCCAACGGATCAGAATTTTCTTTTGAAGCCAAGATATGAGTAAAATATTCTTGAAAATAATATTGATTTCTTTTGATTAAAAATGGAAGTTATTTAAAACAATATTTTTTAAACTGTTATTGTAATGTTATTTATTTTGTAATGAAAATTATAAATTTAGTTTAATCTAAATTTAAAAAAGTGATTATTTTATATTAGTGAAATACATAGTCAATACTTGTTAATATAAATAATAAATGTAAAAATATTTTGATCAAAATAGATATAATTGTAACTTAGTTTTTGTTAAAGAGATATTAATGTAATGTATCTTTTAATTTTAAAGGAAGTGAGTATAATTTTCTAAATAAAGAAAAATTACGTAATTTAAATATCTTTCTAAAACAAGAGTCATTTAGGCAGCAAATACTTGAATGGTAAACAATTTTCAAGTGTGTTAGTGGCAACTTTATGATTTAAACGTTAATTTTACGTAAATCTGTTCGGTGAACTAAATAGTAGTAAAATTTTATAAATAAAATATTCTAAATATTTAAGTATATAAAATAAAATGTTTAATATACTGGGGTCCAAATTAAAGAGGATGTAAATAATGTGTTTGACTCATCTTGTTCCTCCCGCCTTCAAATCGCGTTCTCTTATTTAGGATGGGATTTAGCAGTTGTTAGGCAGTTGGCTGCTTTTTCTGATTTTACTATTTTTTGGATTTTTCATGCGAGAGTTGCTCATAATTTTGCAAAGTATGCTATTAATGTGGTGATTGTATCTTTATGGTAGTCCTCAATAAAATTTCTCATCAGCTCTCATAAAAAAATGTTTTAATATTTATTAATTTGTTTTAATTTAATAAATTAGTAGAAAATTAGATTTTATGTTATAAAATTTTGTCATGCGTTGAAATCTTTCTGTATTGAGTAGCTATTTAAATATTTTTTTAATATATAAAATTATTTTTGTATATTTTTCATATGGAATATTCAATGTTAAATTAACCATTAATTATATTTAAAAAATATTAACAATAATAATTTGTTTATTTCTTTTTGAATATTCTTCTACTAATTCTTATCATTTTCAATTATTATAAAATAAAAAATATATGTAATTCTTTATATTTTTATTATTAGATTTCTTAATCAAAATATGAAAAGTATTTAGTTTTTCAAATAAAATATAAGTGTGTGATTTTTGCATATAATTATATGATTTTTTAATTAAGCTATATATTTGTTATATTTTTATTAAAAAATAATACATTTATCATGTTTTGATTGGAAAATCTGATAATAAGGATATAAGAAATTGCATATAAATTTAGTTCTTTTTGAAAAAAAAAAAAAAAAAATCTTATATCCAATTTTTTATATCCTTATTGTCAAACTCTCCAATTACAATATTACAAATGTATGATTCTTCAAGTCAAACATGACAAGTGTATGACTTTTATAAATAATTATATAATTATCAAATAAGCCATATACTTGTTATGTTTTTATTGGAGAATTTTATATTTTAATTAAAAAAACTAATAATAAAAATATAAAAAATTGCACCTAAATTTATTTATTTTTAATTATTATTCTTGGCTTGCTAGTATTTATATCCAAAGTCTAGGATTAAGATAGACATATGATAATAGTTCAAAAATATAGTTGGAGATTGAGTGTATTGCATATATTTGTTTCTATATATGCCTAACGAGTCTATCTAAATCCCTCAATAATCTCCAATATATCAAGTAAGGTTAAATCTATGTAGCATTTAAGAGATTTGTTGCATCTAATTTTAATATTGATGGAGTAAAATAGATAAAGAAAAATTAGAATAATATATAAATTTACCAAATTATTAGAATTTTTCACATGGAATATTCAATGTTAAATTAACCATTAATTATATTTAAGAAATATTAATAATTACTATGTCTTGCTTTTTATTTCTGTTTGAAACAAAAACTCAAACACTTAGAAATAAATATATGCCACCTGTAGCACAAATTACTTTGTTATCAATAAAATATAATACCCTATTTTCAATCCATTACATTTGGATGGAACTGGTTAAGAGGTAGATAAGGATAGTGCAGGAAGAATTTTTCAGAGACTTGCAAATTATGTACAAAATTTAGTTTAGAAGATTTTGTGGAAACTTTAAAATAACCTCATATATTAACATTCTTTCTAGGATAGATAATATTAGATAACAACAAAGTTGGATAATTTTTAACATTAATTCAAATAATTTCTTACATTTTTCTTCTAAAAACATCAGATTGCAAACAACCACCAATTGGTAAACTGGTTTAGGAGAGTGTGATTTTGTTTGTGAATAGAACAAGTTGCAAATAAGTGATTGTTAAGAGGGCAATTTTGTAAACATAAGATTATAAGCAACCAAATAGCCAACTCCTTTAAAGGAGTAATAATGTTTTACATTTGAAAACTTGTGACTACAGAGAAAAACATCAAACATAATAGCCTATCATTATATTATGAGGGATCTTATTTTTATTCCATCCTCAAGGAAATAATGGTTGATTATTTTGGGAAATCAAATGATGTCACTGAATTCGGAGGAAGTGTGAGAGTTAAGTCATTGCCAGCATTTTCGAGTGGACTCTGTTGTGGAACAATCTGCACAAAAAAAAAAAAAAAACATATGTGTAAGGATAATCTTGATAAAGAAACAAGAAATTAAGATTTAAAAAGAAATAAGGCATACCTTTCTTGGCTCATTAAAGGAATTCTCATCCTTTACATTAGTAGATGTGAGCACTGTCTTTGTTGACCCAGATGAATTCACATTCCAACCCTTTATTGTAATATTAAGAATTGCTGGGTTATTGTCAAAGTTGACAAGCTACAAGAACATTTTGAATTTCAAATGAGAAACCTAATAACCAGTGTAATTAAGTGAACTAAAATGTGTGTAGATGACCATTTATGCATCACCTTGATTCTCAAGTAACTCTTCTTGTCCGTTTTGTTTTGCCAAACAATTGCAGATGCAACAACAGAAGATGGAGCTTGAAGTGTTGAATTAAGATATGTTGCTCCACTTGACTCTGAGAATAGTTGCTGCAACCAATAGCTAGGAATTCCATAACTTTGATGAGAGTCAAACACAATTGCATCTGGTAGCCACCTATACATCCACAAATTTACACAATCTTAATTACACACAAACATATATGGTATATATATATATATATATATATATATTCAGATAAAAAGGATAAGAAAATATTACGTTTTGTCATTTACGTTTACAAAAAGTGGTGCATAGCTAACCATTTCTACTACATCACTGCATCAGAAAATAGAAAAAAAATAATAAAAAGTTGAGTATTAAGTAATAAGTAATAAACCAACAAATAATGAAAAGTTATTGGGTAAGAGAATAGCAAACCTATTCTTTTCTAATCCCATAAGAAATGCAGCTTCACCTAAGGCAGACAAGAGGGTTCCATTTCCAGCATCTTCTTGCCAAACTGCATACTCACTGACGAAAGCCTTCGCACTAGTACGGTTTACGGAGTCAAACTTGTTATACTTTGAGAAAATATCCTCAGAATTTGTATAAATATGGAAGTCATATAAATCAGCTGGGTGATCCAAAGGATTAACAGTAGCATCACAATTTGAGATGATTTGAATATCTGGATAGTGAAGCTTTATGGCATCATAGAATTTAAGGTAATTTCCTAGATAGTTATATTTTCCGCAATCCTCATTTCCAATGGCAACATATTGTAGATCGAAAGGCTTAGTATGTCCTAACTTTGCTCTTAATCTGCCCCACTTTGATGTGACAGGACCTCTTGCAAACTCAATCCCATCCAGAGCTTCCTAAAATATTAAATAATGCAAAATGAAATTCAATCCAATAAGGAATAGAAAAAGGATTTGTTAAGAAAGACAAAGAAAAAAAAGAGTTATGATTTATACTTGCACAAAAGGAGCAATATCAGTTGTATTAACTTGATCGTGATGGCTAATACCATTGTTAAATACCCATATTGGACTTGTACCAAGATCTTCGGCGAGCTGTTATAAGTGATAAAATAAAATATTAGTAATATATAGGAACATAGAGAGCCATGGTTGAAAAGAATAAAAAAGCACATACTTGAAGAAATTCTAAATAACCGAAACCATCATCAGTCCAATAACCCCACATATCATTAAAGTGCCCAGGTCTTTTCTCCCATGGTCCAATGGTATCCTTCCATCTAAATGCGTTTCTCAACCAATCTCCTTCAACGTAACAACCACCTAATACAATGTAACGGAAAATATAATTATAATAAAATCCCAAAAGTAGACTAATTTAAAGGATCCTTTTAATATACACCATTTTATTTATGCATACCCGGAAATCTAAGAAATTTTGGTTTCAAATCTGCCACCATTTGGAAAAGGTCTTTTCGGAAACCATGTCCCTGGGTAAAAAAGGAAATAGAATGTGTCACAAAAGGAGAATTAAAAGAAAATAAGAGGTGCCCTTTTATATGGTTTAAACAATGAATTCAAATGTTACAGACTTTGTATGTGTCTAAGGGCATAGCTGAGACTTGATCCAACCAAATCACTCCTTTTTTGGTGGTTGTTATTTGAAGGCTTGAATTAAAGTCTGATGCCGTGGCTTCAAGAATAGTCTCTATCTTTGTCCACTTTAAAACGAACCTTCTGTAAGCCCTACAAAAATTCATCTCAAGTATTAAATGACTCGTATATAATATATTAAACATCTACAAAATGATTATTATTTTGTGACTAAAGTTTCTATAACTAATAACCTGATGTTAGTATAAGCCAATTCTTTTCCATCTGATCCCGTAAATGCAACTTTCAGATCAATTGATCCTAATGATCGAACAAAGAAGACCACTTTGTATTTCTTCCCTTGCTCAATATTCTGAAGGAATAAGATACGTAAATTGAAAGTGTTAAAATAGTGCTATTTTAAGGAAAATAATGATATATAATCAAGATATTAAAAATATATAATAGTCTCACCATGCCCCAAAAACCAGGGTTAGAGAGACCAACGCCTTGAGGGCAATGTTGAGGAGAAGGACAAATGATATCCAATCTCACTGCAATCTTATTGCGAATAAAGCAAGAGGTAGGTTCAGTTGCCACGCGTATGGTTGATTCATCTCCCACGATTGACCATGGGAAAATGGTTGAAGGAACCATTGAACCCCCAGATTCAAAACCTTTAACACATAAATATAAGTTCATGATTAATTATCCAAAACTTAGAATAAAAGAAGAAGATGATGAATCTTGGAGAGAATATGAAAGTTAAATAATCACCTCTGTTGTCCACAAGCTCAGCCCATAATCCTCCAGCCCCAGCATGGTTAATCTCCTGGGAAACACATAATTCGTCATTAATTATATAGTTCATCAAAATGTGCGTAACGTCAAATATTAATTACATGACATACTCACCTCAAAAAATACTCCGAAAAATTTTTCAGAAATTGGCCTTCCAGATCCAGCATCTACAACTAATGTAGAGGTTTGGTTGTCATCAGCAAAACATTGAAAAGCAAGAGAGAATAGCACGAGCAAGAGAGCACAAAATGAAGCTTTAGAGGACGCCATTTTTTGTGAATGACTCTGCACTTGTACGTGTTTTTCTTATTCTTGCCACCTAGTATTTATATCGAAAGTCTAGGATTAAGATAAGATAGAAAACAGTTCAAAAATGTCGTTGGAGATAGATCATATTGGATATATTTGTTTCTGTTAACAGATTTATCTAAATCCCTCAATAACCTCCAGCAGATCAGGATAAGGTTAAATCTAGTAGGATCTATGACATTTGTTACATCTATTTTTAATATTAATGGAGTCAAATAGATTAAAAAAATCAGAATAATATATAACTCTATCAAATTTTTAGGGGTTCGGATATTTAGTTATTTATATATTTTATCTTATTTGTTTGACATAGTTAATTATGTGATAAGAATTACATTATGTATGTAGTAATTAATAAACCGTTTAAGGGCACAAACAATGTTACACTGTTACACAAAAATGTTTTAAGAAATATAGTATGAAATTAGAAGTTTTTATAATTGATAATATACTGCTCTTAAATATAGAAACAAAATTTTTTTTAATACAAAAATATACTTTGTAACAAGTATAACTCTTATATCTTTATTTATGATATTTTTTTAAATAAAAAATCCTTTTCTTTAACTTTTATTAAATTAAAATTATATTTTAAAGAGTAAAGTGATCGAAGAAAGACTTATAAAAAATTAAAATTTCATTTTAAAGGATGAAGTGATAGAACAAGTGCTTATAAAAAAATATTTTATATATGAAAATTTATTTTAAAAATGGTGTAATTAAATGTAAGCTTATTGAAAATTAATTTCATAAATATTTATTTAAAGATTATAATTTAACTTTAAATAATGAAGGAGTAGAATGAAAGATGAAGACACTTATCAAAAATTAAAATTTTATTTTGAAATATGCATCAATATAGGCATGGAAATCTCCTTTAACCAACAGGGGACACACTTTTCGGATAAGAAGTTAAAACCTCACAATTTAAGAGGTAAATTAAGGTTATCAGCGGGGATAAGAATAAAGGAATGAGTTCTACACACACGCACACACATATCACATTTTTTGTTACTACACATTGTGTAATACTAGAAAAGATTAAAATTTGTGCTTCAAGTTGTGATTTTTTACCTAAACTTTGATCTCATCCTAATCACATGAAACAACTTAAGATATCAAGATAAAGATGATTTCAGGTTAATCAATTATAAAATTATTTGAAATAAGTCTTATTATGAGAAATTTTTGCGTACACTAAATATATATATACTTAATGGTTAAAATTTGTGCTACACACACACACACACACACATATATATATATATACTTATTGCTTTATACATCTATCAAGTTGATCATAACCATTAGATGTACATATACATTAGTGCTTCTTAGAATTTTTTTTTCTTATCATATGTATGTCATCTATTAAGAGAAGTAAATTTAGTCAACTTCTTAAATTTGGATGAACAAAATATCAGAATACAGTAGAGAAAAAAATTAAATAATATGATCTCAAAGAGATATTCTTTATCCTATTTGTTTAACTTATGTGTGATGAGGATTACATTATAGGTGTATATTGAGGCTTTTTTTTTTTTTTTTTAAAGATATTTAACTTATGAAAAAAGATATAATTTTTCTTTTGGTTTGGGGAAATAATGAAGAGGCTAAGGCCCAAGGACAAACAAGAAGTCATGCATGGAAAGGCCATGCCTTGAACATCAGCAATAATAAAAATACTACACAGAGTGGGGGGATATGTAAATCTATGGTAACCAAAGAGAGTGAGCAAACTTAGCAAGCCAATCAACATAGGTATTTGTTTCACAATAGACATGTATCAGGTTGATCTCCCATTCCTAGTTAAACATGTCTCTAATCTTGGAGACCAAGTTAAAACGAGTGGTGTGGATCACAACCATCCTGATCTAAAGAAGTTACCACAGGAGAATCCGCTTAAACAACAACCTTCTTGAAATGAAGGTCCTATGCCATTTGCAAGCCCAGTGGAATAACCCATATATAACTCCACAATAGTGATTGAGCAGGAGCCAATATTAATCCTAAACCCCACTAGCCATTGGCCATTTCCATTACAAATCAAACCACCACAGTCTGCACCATTATGCTTGCAGATCGAACCATCAATATTGAAGGAGACCCACCCAAGAACAGGCTCTTTCCAACGGATCAGAATTTTCTTTTGAAGCCAAGATATGAGTAAAATATTCTTGAAAATAATATTGATTTCTTTTGATTAAAAATGGAAGTTATTTAAAACAATATTTTTTAAACTGTTATTGTAATGTTATTTATTTTGTAATGAAAATTATAAATTTAGTTTAATCTAAATTTAAAAAAGTGATTATTTTATATTAGTGAAATACATAGTCAATACTTGTTAATATAAATAATAAATGTAAAAATATTTTGATCAAAATAGATATAATTGTAACTTAGTTTTTGTTAAAGAGATATTAATGTAATGTATCTTTTAATTTTAAAGGAAGTGAGTATAATTTTCTAAATAAAGAAAAATTACGTAATTTAAATATCTTTCTAAAACAAGAGTCATTTAGGCAGCAAATACTTGAATGGTAAACAATTTTCAAGTGTGTTAGTGGCAACTTTATGATTTAAACGTTAATTTTACGTAAATCTGTTCGGTGAACTAAATAGTAGTAAAATTTTATAAATAAAATATTCTAAATATTTAAGTATATAAAATAAAATGTTTAATATACTGGGGTCCAAATTAAAGAGGATGTAAATAATGTGTTTGACTCATCTTGTTCCTCCCGCCTTCAAATCGCGTTCTCTTATTTAGGATGGGATTTAGCAGTTGTTAGGCAGTTGGCTGCTTTTTCTGATTTTACTATTTTTTGGATTTTTCATGCGAGAGTTGCTCATAATTTTGCAAAGTATGCTATTAATGTGGTGATTGTATCTTTATGGTAGTCCTCAATAAAATTTCTCATCAGCTCTCATAAAAAAATGTTTTAATATTTATTAATTTGTTTTAATTTAATAAATTAGTAGAAAATTAGATTTTATGTCATAAAATTTTGTCATGCGTTGAAATCTTTCTGTATTGAGTAGCTATTTAAATATTTTTTTAATATATAAAATTATTTTTGTATATTTTTCATATGGAATATTCAATGTTAAATTAACCATTAATTATATTTAAAAAATATTAACAATAATAATTTGTTTATTTCTTTTTGAATATTCTTCTACTAATTCTTATCATTTTCAATTATTATAAAATAAAAAATATATGTAATTCTTTATATTTTTATTATTAGATTTCTTAATCAAAATATGAAAAGTATTTAGTTTTTCAATTAAAATATAAGTGTGTGATTTTTGCATATAATTATATGATTTTTCAATTAAGCTATATATTTGTTATATTTTTATTAAAAAATAATACATTTATCATATTTTGATTGGAAAACCTGATAATAAGAATATAGGAAATTGCATATAAATTTAGTTCTTTTTGAAAAAAAAAAAATCCTATATCCAATTTTTTATATCCTTATTGTCAAACTCTCTAATTACAATATTTCAAATGTATGATTCTTCAAGTAAAACATGGCAAGTGTATGATTTTTATAAATAATTATATAATTATCTAAATAAGCCATATACTTGTTATGTTTTTATTGGAGAATTTTATATTTGTTATATTTTAATTAAAAAATTAATAACAAAAATATAAAAAATTGCATCTAAATTTACTTTTTTTAATTATTATTTTTGGCTTGTTAGTATTTATATCCAAAGTCTAGGATTAAGATAGACATATGATAATAGTTCAAAAATGTAGTTGGAGATTGAGTTTATTGTATATATTTGTTTCTATATATGCCTATCGAGTCTATCTAAATCCCTCAATAATCTCCAATATATCAAGGAAGGTTAAATCTATGTAGCATTTAAGAGATTTGTTGCATCTAATTTTAATATTGATGGAGTAAAATAGATAAAGAAAAATTAGAATAATATATAAATTTATCAAATTATTAGAATTTTTCACATGAAATATTCAATGCTAAATTAACCATTAATTATATTTAAGAAATATTAATAATTACTATGTCTTCCTTTTATTTCTGTTTGAATATATTTCTTTTATTTTTTATCTTTTTCAATTATTATAAAATTTAAAAATTATTTATATCCTTTATATTTGTTTTCCTTTTCACAATTTCTCTTTATAATTTATATATAAAAATTTTTATTTCCGTTTTTCAAAAGTAAAATTTCATTTACATATATTTACTATGTATCTCTCAAATCTTTTTTCTCAAATAGAAAGAAACATATGTATGGCATAAATTTAAATTAATTAATTAAGTGATGGCAAATCTGTCACTAAATTATGAATTAATGATAAATTTTTGTATTTAGTGATTATTTTTTCATCATTAAATCTAATTTTTTTAATAGTAATTAGATGATGGTCCCACAAAACCCAAGAAAAAGTAGGGAAAATTTAAAAAAGAAATAGAAAGAAAAGAAAAGAAAAAACCTTATATGAGTTGCAGCTTACAAACAGTATAATTTTGCTTATGAATAGTGCTTTGCAGAGAAACAGCCAAAGTATTTGAGGAAAATTGGTTTGGTGCTACTTGAACCGATTCCCTACTATTCTTTGTTTTATCATGGGAAGACCATTTCAGTAAGTCTCATTGATTTCATCTATTTTGTCACTCTCTATCCCACATAATAGAGCATATAGTAGGGGATCCAAATGGAACGATATCTCTCCTTTGTGGCAAGAAGGAGATTCTTGGCCTGAGGAATTCATTCAAAATTTCTGTAAATGGTTCAATATCCGAAGAGAATAACATATCAAGTATTTGAAAACAAATGAATCAGTTAACCCTCTCATGTTCATGAGAGAAAAAGACAAAAATAATGACAAATAGTTTTTGACATTTTCTCATTAATAAAATTTATAAATTTTCTCACATTAAGTAGACATATAAACAATGTTCCTGCAAATTTAATATAATTACTTGAAGAATATTATGTAATTAATTAATCTTGAAACTAGCATATAATATATGTATGTATAAAATGCTGATAAAAAGCAGGAGTGGAGCGAGATCACACAAGCACACCTGCTTCACATGATATCCTGAAAAGAGGTCGTTTTGAATAAGGTTTTATGGGTGGCTTGACTCAATTTTTTTTCTAAAGGCCATATATTACAATTTACGACCATGGTTTATGTATTCTTATTCTTAATATTTTAGTCTCAAGTGATTATTCTGTGTGTTAACCATAGCTTTGAATTGTGTCCAATCATAAAATGTAGAGAATAAAAAATATATATTTACAAGACAAAAGTATACTTTTAATAATTTTACTGTCTTGGATTTCACTTTTAATTCTTTAACAAAGAAAAGTGCAAAGAGTTACGAAGTATTTTGGATGAACAAACTATAAGAAAGCATCACTTGGCTGTATCAAGGGCGTTCCGCCTGTTTCAACGTTATGATCTTTGAGCTAAATAGCCATCTTTTATACTATCATTTCCATCTTGGTACCAACAAGAAGCACTTTCAGCAATTTAACAACATAAATTAAAAGCTTAACCAAAAACAATATTAATTTATCCTAATTTCTTTAACAATGAACAAGCATTGCACATGAACAAGGTCTTAACACATCCTCTGTAATCTCATTTTAGCTTGCACTTTTTTAGGCCTCTGGCTTCCATAGTTCCCCAAAATAAAAAAATGGCGATAAGGAGTTAAGGACAATCATGGTAGACAAGTCAGTTGTATTGGAAGTTATATCAAAATCGCTACTACGTGAAACGCATATAAGAAACTTGGAAGTGCATTCATGAAGACCAACTAAAGAGCTCGAAAATGGATGTCTCATGTCATTGGATTCTAAAAAAGAAAAGTGGGGAGTCAATGAGTTATCAGTGCATCGAATATTGGTATAGAATGAAAGTGTTAAGGGGTAGATAAGCAGGGGTGCAGAAAAGAAAAGTGGATGGTTAAGTGAGAGTGAAGAATAAAGACGACGGTGATGAATCAACTTAGTTGCTTATGTGGGAAAAGTGGTCTATCTCAGTATTGATTTGTGGCACATGTGCATTTTGTTAGGCAATTCAATTTCAATTAAACAATATATAACAGATCTTGGTCTCAGTGACCAGTTTGAAAATGGAACGAAAGTACAAAAAATTACTTTTAAAAAATATAGACTAAATTGAAAACTCAATAAAGTATAAGAATTAATAATATGTCTAGATGAATGAGAATTGATAGAACGAAACTGAACAGGAAAAATGGAAATAGAACTCTTTCCCTTGTTTAAAAGTTTATAAAATATAGGAAGTCAATGAAAAATAAGAACTCTTTCCATCCTTCCCAATCATAACACTAACTTTTGTTCCTTCCCAAATTGGGAGGTAAAGGAAGGAAACATCATATTTTAATTACGAATTGATACTCTTAAATTTCATAACCTAATTTATTATCATCCTTTATACCCAAAAAATAAAAAAAATAAAAAGCAAAAAACAGAAATACAGAAGAAAATAGCAGGGGAAGAAAAAAAAAGAGAGAGAGATTATTGTGCGCTTTAAGGTTGCCTGTGAATGCGAACTTATCTCGATGTTATCCCTGACGACGATACCAATGAAAAAAAAACAAAAATTGAACATTGCGTTGTGCCCAAACAGCCGCAATACACAGCGCTTTCATTGCGGTACTATAAGAAAAATAGTCATCGTGATATATTACAACAATGTTATCACAGTCCATCTGCGTGAGGAACAACGCAGAAACGTGAAATGCAGGTTAGACGTAGACATGAACTTGTGGCTTGAAAAGAACAAGTACTTCATGAAGTATGTCATGAAATTGTGCCAGAAGACACTTGACAGGGGAAAAAACGCAGAGACATTTGCAGTCATATCCAAAACTGGACTGAATACCGATGCGTATTACAGTGAAATTCACGGCCAACATTAGCATATTCTTCTGGCATCATAAAAACAAAAGGACATTATCGAATTTTCTGTCAGACACTGGCATCCACGATACTCTGATTACATATTACCTCAAATAAAGGGTGAAAATTCAATTACCAACCTAAATTTCTTTTCACCTATTCAGTAAGTCTGCATTCTTTCAAATCATGAAACAGCAAAGCTTCATTCTGCACGTGTGCCACTGCTACCTGCATAAGATTTCTTACCACCATACTTCTGCAAAGTATCAAAAGAAATAGAACTTTATATCGGCCAAAAGATATGAGGGAAGAAAAGCCTGCTTGTGCTAGACTTTATGTTCAAACAAATATGTTCAAACAAATAAAATGATACGGGACAGCAGCACAAGGAAAAAGATGCAAAAGAATTTTAAGCATCAGAAACTCAACCTGCTTTCCAAGGTTGAATGGGATATATTTGTATTTGATCATGTGTGCAATTTGGCGCCTCATTGTGAGGGTAAACAGAACAATCCAGTAACAGAGTAATATAGGCCAAAAGACGGGCACATCAAAAATGGAAAAGAAGGTCATGCCAAATGCTATGCAGAAAGCCTTTGTGAAAGAATACCTGCAATCATAATAAAAAATTGTCATCCATCGACAAGGTTTTCACCAAACTGTTTACCATAAGAAATAGGCAAAGAATTTAGCAAGTCAATCTCCACAATTATATTATTTCTTGACCAAATAGAAAGGATACATATAAATAGGTTTGTTTATGAAGCCTCTCTAGTCATACTATCTGTCTAATCTCCATCCAGAAATAGGTTTTGTTCCTTAAAATTCACTACATACATAGTCATAACAAGTTGAACTTTACATATTTACAAGACCACTTACCAAGAAGACAGGCACTAAATCAGCAAGTAAAAATATTATAAACACCAAATTTAATACTTTCATTAAGGCTCTCTAATAGAGGGGCACTGATTGTCAGCCTGGAAGGTTAAAAGGAACCTCTCAGCAATTATGACGGTAATGCAATATGTTAACTAACAGGGCTGACTCGAAAATAAAATGCCTAAATTACCAGAACTTAAACTCAGGAAGTCGGCGAATGAATGGCTTGAACTCATCAGAACCTTTTGTCGGCAGCATAGGTCCATCAGAAGGTTCCCGCTCTGGATCTACCAAAGGGGAGAGAAATCCAATCAACAGATTCAGCAGGTAGATTCCCAGCCCATAAGATACAATGTAAAATCCTTGGACATAAAATACCCTCAAAACATAGATTGATGCCAAAACCAAAGTTCCAATCCATCTATAGGTAGCATGCGGAGTAGATTTATCCAGATAATATTGAAAGATCTTGGAAAAGTCTTGCCACCTTTGGTTCACAGATGCAGCAGCTGTGGCACTGCCGCCTCCAGTTCCCTCCATTCAATTCACAACTTGCTGATAAAGGATTCGTGTTTAGAACAAACCATTCATACAACGTGAAACATGAATCACATCTGACATATAACTCTCTGCTAATGTGCATTAGAGCCCATACTTAATAACGTACAAACATACCCACGATAATTGTTAAGTTCAAGATTGACAAATTAAAGAAAGCCCTTTTGTTGCATTGATTCACACCAATCAAATCTAGCATATCCGATCCTATTATAATCTGGGGAAACAATAAAAAAAGGAAGCCAAACTAATAAGCTGAAATTGCTGAAAGAAGAACTTAATAAATTATCAGAAAATGAGATCTGCAAAAATTTATTTCCCCATTTAAGTTCCCATCTTTGAGGAAAAGAAGGGTAATAGAAGGCAGACGTTCAATAAATATGTGGACAATGTTCTTGAAGTTCTTCACAAAATTTGGAAACCCTAACTTTCCCCAGAATGCAACAAAGTGTATGAAATGGAAGAGAAATTGATACAGAATCAGAAAAGGAAATAGGAAGATAGTAAAGAATAGGAGTTGACCTGCGACTGCGAAGAGCGTTGAAGCTCGGGAACGAAGAGAACTGATGGAGAAACCGAAAAATAAGCAGATCTACAAGGAGATAGAGTTTCGTGATAAATCGTTTTTTTTTTCTATTATATTTGCTCTCCTTCGGAAATGCTGAGCATTCTAACCGGTATATGCCTTTCCTTATATACGTGGGTGAGACAATTGATAGGCAATTTCTGTGATTTCTTCTAAGAAAATTGATTGGCATCGTGTAATTAATAGTTAGAATTTAATTTATATAAATAAAATTTATATTTTTATACAAACTAAATTTTAATTATTTGAGTATATAAATAACTTGACATTTTTAATATATATAAAAATTACTCTCTTATAAAATCTGGGCGTGACAAAAAGGGTTAAAATTTATATTTGTTAGTTAATTGTTATCAAATTTATAATAAAATATAATGAGTAAATATTTGGTTAATTTAATATACGTAAATTTTTTAATAAAGAATCAATATATTAAACCTTTGTCAATACAAGCTTAACCAAATACGAGATTAGTATTATATATAAACCCAAAAGTATTAAAAGCAAGACAAGAAATTAAATATATTACCTTTTAAAAGATGAATAAATATATTATAGGAAAACGTGCAGTCATTTATTTAGTATTTACTACCAATTATTAAAAAAAATCTTTATTTTTATTCTTATAATTTTATTTAATTTTTAATTTAGCCTTTCTCATTATATTTTTAATTAATATTTTATTACATATATGAGTTAATTTTTTTTATTCTCTATTTTTTTATCTATTAACATAAATTATATATAATCAAAATATTAAGATATTATATGTGTAGGTACATTAACAAAATTTAATAAATACTTATATAATTTTATCAATAAAGATTAAATTAAAAAAATTTAATTACAAACTTTTAAACTATAAATCAATATGATTTTTTCTTTTTTTTTCTTTTTGGTCAGAAAAATTAGACAAAGTAAACAAACAAAAAAAGCAGGAAACAAACCTCAGAAACAGCAAAACAGAAACGAAGTTCTATGCTGCTCCTTGCCTACAAGAGGCAGAATCAGCAGCTAAAACCTATAAAAAACAGATAGGAGGAGAAAACTCCCAACAAAGTTCCATCTGTATGTCTTACAAACTAGCCCGCTAGCTTGATTGGTAGATCGAGGTGCCCAACCAATGGAGCAGGAGAGAAATTTCTTCCTGAGCTGGGCAATGTCTTCAAGCACATGGACGCATCTCCAGTCTGGACAAGACACAGAAGAGTTAACAGCAGCCACCAGATTCTTGGTATCAGATTCAACCACTACTTCCTGTAGGTCCAGATCCAGAGCCATTTGAAGACGTTTCTGAATAGCTTTTGATTCAGCCATGAAAACAGAAAAAGCAGTACAAGGGGCACCGCACCAAACCAGAACCTCATCATCAGAGTTTCTCAGAAAAACACCTATTCCAAACCAGCCAATAATGGCATCTGTCGCTCAATTTTGGTTCCAAAGTCCAAATCAATTAATCAGTGTTTAACTTTTCAGATAACCTTTTCAATAACCTTGCCACTAGAGTTTTCCAAGGACAATGCATACATCCAGAAGCATTGAACCTTCCAGAGTTCATGGCAACTGAGGTCCTGCCCCTTTCTTCTCCTTCTTGTCGTCCTCGTCACCATCAACCTTTCTTCTATTAAAATTATTATTATTATTATTATGCATCAACCCCTCATACTTTGTTGAGCTAAACATCAAAGCGAACATGACAGTTGTAACTTGTAACGGTGAGCAAAGTGGTGAGCTTCATTATCACTTGTTTGTCTCTCCTTTACACTGAGAAAGCGGCTTGACAATTAATAGTTAGCCCTTCAATCTATTAACTATAGTATTTCTTCATATCATGTTTTATTAACTCTTCTTTTTGTTGCATAACAGATCCATGACTTGGGCAAGGGGACTAGGGAAAGAATAACGGATAGAGATTGAGCCCGTGACATTGGAGTTAATCTTAAAACAAATACTGGTGCCAAATGAGCTACAAGCTCGATGGCTTATTGACTCTATTTTTACATGTACTGTGGGAGCTTCTATTTTACATATAGCAGAAAGGGTTCTGCCGGCTTCAATTTAGGAGGCAGCGCCGCAACTGCTACCCTTCCCGCTCCATAGATTGTAGTGTTTCTTAGAATGCTTTTTTCCAGCACCTCTTGCAACCAGCCCTTGAGATTCGTACTAGAGAATGAGAGACTACTCATATGACCTTGCCATCTTCTATTCTTGCCTTCTCCATTATGATCGTGATTCCTGATCGAATGTAAAATCCATCCTCTGGTCTATCTGCTTCTTGAACTCCCTACAGACACAGAGCATTTGAATTGGTAAAGACCTTACCTGGTGCTACTCAATAATATAGAGCTAGAAATCTAACTATGCTTACATCTGTGTTCATGATGATGACATCTTTCCCAATCTTTGCATTCTTGTCAATTATACAGTTCCTTCAACAAAAATAAAGAATTCAGTAACAATTGCATGAATTTTAGTTGACAATGCTAATTCCCTATTACAGTCCATAGTAGGATGAAATATCCACGGGTAAGATTACCTAATTTTGGTATTCCTTCCTATCCCAATTGGGACTTTCCCCTCTGCTAGCAGAGAAGCAATTTCAGATTCCGTTTGGTAATAGTCTGCTCCCATCATTACAGTGTCCTGTAAAAGGTGATTTTAGATGGGATGAATCTTGAATGAGATGGTACTGCGCAGTGTCAAAAAATTATGGTAGTCTACCTGAAGCTCAACACCATAATCCAGACGTGAACGTTCACCAACAATGGAATGTTGGACTATACATTCTCGCAGGAAACATCCATGGGAGATAATTGCATCCACTATCTATAAGACAAAACCAAGTATGAGAAGACATCTCATGAATTTAGTAACATGCTTTAAGGTTCATTGTCATACCTGGCATTTATCGATCTTTGTTGGTGGTAGGAATCGAGGAGATGTGAAAATGGGTGTCTTGGGGTCATAAAACTTAAACATTGGATTCTGCATGAGTAGAGCATAAAGAAGATATAGTTACAATCAGCTGAAAAAGGAAACTGAAATTTTGGAACAACTTTCACAGTTAATTGAGGTGCCTTATTCTCGCTGCTAATAGACAGCCTTACAGAACTTGCAAAACAAGTGATACTAATGTTATCTTTATTGTAGTTTGTAAGAAATGCATGGTGCATGTACTCATATAATGGGAAGAGCACTAAACTAATTGCCAACCATGATTATCTCGAACGCACCTCTTCAGTAAGAGCTAGGTTAGCATCGTAAAATGACTTTATTGTTCCAATGTCTTCCCAGTAGTCTCCGAAGAAAAATGCCTGTGAAAACAATAGACATTGAACTTGTATTGTTATCGCTATTATGTGCACAGTTATGTAGCAGTAACAAACAGATAACAAGAAGCTTGGTTGATCCCAAATATTCAAGGTTGGCTATGTGAACTTGCATAAGAAACTTGTACAAACCATGGTGCTAATCGCTAGGGTAATCGGTTCTTGATAGGAGGCAGAAAAGACTCCTCCCAGAACAGATAGAAACATTTGAAGGAAGATAAGTATGTTGGAGATTAAAATCCATCTTACTTGGACATCGTGATCCCTCACAGCTGCAGGAATGATTTCAGATCCGAAATCATTGGATGTAGGATATCTCAATTTCAGAAGCTCGAGTAAAACATCTGTCTTGAATACATAAACCCCCATGGATGCAATATATGGTGACTTCAATGCATCTTGGGGTGACAACCCAATAAGAGAGGTATTTACTTGCTGCAGAAAAAGAGGAACCCATCATATGAAGCCAGATAAATACATTATGATCATAATCGTATTAATAAGCCATAATGCAAAACTTGGATAAGCGTAGGTTGCTAGTTTGAAGAAAGAGCACAGGATGAGAAAAGACCATGTTGAAACTGAATAGCTTTCTAGTTGTGAACAACTTTAGTAGAACCATCCAGAAAACAAGAAAAATGGAGGCTGCAAACATTATCAGCTAAGGAATTACCATTTCTTTCAAATCAACACCCTTTGGTTTTTCTGAAAATTGGATGATGCGGCCTCTTCCATCTACCTTTACCAATCCATAATCTGATGCACGGCTGAAAAATCAGACAATTTGCAATGAATCTTAGGTAAAACAAAATAAATTTTGAATTTTCTTGTTTTAACTTTTTAACGAAGTTAGTAATTCCTTCTTCTTTTCTTCCTCTTCTTCTTCTTCTTCTTTTTTCTGCCCCTTTTTTATGGGTCATTCCTTAACAATGAAATACATATTTAGAGTGAAAAGAAGTAAGATAGCTAGAAGTTCAGACCCTCCAAACAGCATACTGATGGTAAACAACAAAGACAAACAAAAAGAAGCAAAGCTAAATGGAGGATCAACACACCTGTCACCCGCTGCAGCACAAGAAATTGTAATATCAGCATTTCTGTCAATATGACTCTGTTTATTTGTAATAGGTGAGTCAGAAAATTTTGTGAAGATGGAATAAATAGATAGTACTATTCTAGGAAACAATTGTGCTGTATACCTGCACAAGGTCCATGTAATCCATTCGGTATAGATGATCTCCCGCCAAGATCAATACATTCTCAATGTTTGTGTTCTTGGCATCCTACAACAGTCAACCTATTATTGTCCAGTTCAAATTAAGAAAATACGAAAAAGTGCATGCAGTACATATACAAAATTCCTTGCCCACCTCAAGCATCCATGTAAATTGTCTCACAGCATCTGCAGTTCCTTGGAACCAGTTCTTTCCTGTTTCTCCTGGTGTTTGAGTGGCTGCTAGAACCTGTTTGCATATGGATTTGCCCTAGTTACTCAATACTGAATAGAAATTTGCAATATAAATATTTGTGGATCCACAACCAGCACCCCATCCCCCCAAAATATAGAAGAATTTTTCAAGTGGCTTATACTTCTGTATCAATCTCAGCACAAACAGAACGGAGTTTCTCTTATTATATACTACAAGTCTCCACAATCTATGAAGATCTCGAGTATTCCTTTCTTTGATAAGAAATCTAATCTATACGATGGCCATTGGAGTCTCACAGTGTCTCCCAAACTCTCCCTTTCCATAAAACCGTACCTCCACGAATCCATCCCCAAAGTTGATGCCATTTCCAAAATAGGTGCGGGCGATGTGACGGTTCAGAGATGCAGAATTGAATTGGGTCAGTACAAATATCTTGTTAATGCCACTATTGATGCAATTGCTCATTGGGATATCTATTAGTCTGTAACATCCACCAAGAGGGACCTGTAAATGAATACCATTTTATCACAACAAGGAACTTTAAAATCTTAAGTTTATACACGAATACGGACAGTTAGACGCCATGATATGACAAAATATGTAGCGCCCAGATACAATTTGTGAGGTCACGTTGCATCCGATATAAATGTGACGCCTCCATTTTTCTTAAGTATCAATGTTTCATAGTCCGTCCACAAGACAATGACCATGAGCTTCCTAACGTATTCACTTACGGCTGGTGTCGCAGATCGTTTGGTGAGAGGAAAGAGTTGAGTCCCACGACCTCCTCCCAATATGATGGAAGCTACATTTTTTGGGTCAGCCCTTCGACTGAGAAACGACGGCACTTGCAAGCCCTGAAAATTGAAACCAACTATGAGTATACACAAATTACAAGATAATGCAGCCAGAAATCATAATTTCTTTTCCATAATTCGAAGATTGAGGAAGTAGAACTGATCTTCTTCACCAGTCAGGAAAAAAAAAAAATCCCAGACTCGGAATTGAATTCAGCTTACTACGGATTTTTGGGCATTATTTGAAGTAAGAACTGCTGAGACAACACATGGTTTCGCCTTCTCCACCCTCTTCCCCGTTCTCAAACTCGTCGCCAATTGATTCACACACAGACTATTATTCAGGCTTCCTTTGATTCTTTCCCCCCAAAACCCATTATCATGAAAAAAAGGATGATTGTCTCCTCTTGTTTTCGCAAAATGAGCATTGGCTTTCAAGCTCACACAGGCAGAAGACATTGCACTGGCCACTGCTAATACGAACGAACAATCCCAATAAGTCCTTCGAAAGATAAAGTGAAATCTCCCAACCAAAAAAAAGCAGCTCAAACTGTAAACAAGCCAAGCAAAGTACATATTACACAAAGATACCACCACAAAAGCGGGAGACACACAATTGTTTCAGATACTCAAAGTTACACTTTAGAGAATAAATTAATAGACTAAGCAACACCCAGGAAGCTAAAGAGGATCTAAAGTCTTTACCAAGAAAGCTGGATGAATTAAAGAAGGAAGATAAATAAACCAATGAGGGAATGGATGAAGGTGTGAGAGTATCATACAAATGGGAACCCAGAAAAGCAATAAGAGGGAGACTGAGATTATTGGAAACGGGGAATGAAATTTGAAGCAGAGTATTGTGCGGTGAGATGCAATCAAGTGACGTTGAAAGTAGTAGAAGTAAACCTTTTTTTCCTCGGGTTTGGAGTTTCCGCGAGAAAGGTGGCAAAAATCCTACGGCTTTGGAATGTACAAATTTCCATACGCGATGACGAAGCATATAAATATGAATAAGGGCCGGTTTGGTACATTTTAGGGTAAAAGTCAATATAATATATTGTGAATTTACTATATACGATAGATAAATAATGTATTGTACGATTTTATATATTAAAATAATATATAATTTAATCAAAGAGTGAAATTAGGTCTGATTTAATTAAGTCTTGTAAAAAATATGAATAAATGTTTTTTTTAATGTGAAAATTATGAGTAAACGTTGGTTTGCCCATGTTTAGTCCATGACCTACATTTCCCATAGTCCAGGTTTCTAGGCTCCCCTCATACATGCATGATACAAAGAAAAGTCATTCACAAAGAAAGGACCTGTCAATTCCAGGCACGGGTTAATTAAATTAAAAAATTGATGTCATTTTCTAAGGTTGTCATTTCCTTTAATAATATATGAAGATGTGCAAATTTCCATATAAATATAAAATAGAAAATTATATTTTTAGTTTGTATAATTTTATTTAATTTTTAATTTAATTTTTATAATGTAAAATTTTTTTAGTTTAGTCCATATTATTAAAATTTTGTTTTATTTTATATTAAAATTTATTAATATAATTAATGATATATTATTTTAACACTCTAAATAGGTATCATATATACTAACAAAATAAGTAAAATTATAAATGATAAATTAAAATTAATTCGCATATACTTTAAAATATTAATAAAAATATAATGATAGAAATTAAATTAAAAATTATCTAAATTGTTAATTTTTAAATTATACAAATCAAATTAAAAATTAAATAAAATTATAAGAATTAAAAGTATAATTTTTCTTACAAAATATGATACAATTTGATACTACTTAAATATTTAAAGGCACAAATATATCTTAAGAATTAATTTTTACAGCTGGTTTGGTAAATAGAAAATTGGCATGGAAAGGGAAAGGAAAAAGGAAAAGAAAAAAGGTGATTTTATTGATAAAAAATACTTATAATATCTTTATTTTTAATGATTAAATAATAATTAATAAATAATATTAAATAATAATTATAAAAATAAAATGGCAATTCTCTCCACTTTTCACTTTACATTTTCCTTTTTACATTGGCATACCAAACATGCTGTTAGTGGTTAAGGAAGTACGTGAAAAAAAATTTTCTCCACCTTTAAATTGCTTCCATTGATGGCAACTTACTAAACCAATATTGCGATAAAAAATTATATATATCAAAGCAGAATGATTAAACAAATCCAACTCATTTGAAATTATTAAAAAAAATAAAAGAAAATGTTCCACCTCATAAAGAGAAGTCATGGAAGAAAAAAAAATATTTTTGATTATTTTTTTTTCCATTCAATTATTCCAACTCATGTAAAATGTTCCAAAATGACATTAAGAAAATGTAGAACATGTCAGCATTAGCTTTTATAAGAATACAATTACACTTGAAAAGGCTGAGCAAGGAATAACACATAGAATGCTAATTAACTTGTGAGGCACCTTTGACTGATGCTTTTTTATAAAATTCAAACTCATGATTTTGTATATAATTCCCCTATAAATTATAAAGAAAAATAAACTAGTTATTTAATTTTTTAAAATATTACTATTCTTCTAATTTGATCCCTAAAAAATAAAACATTTTAATTTAATTTTTAAAATTTTTTTTTCTAATAAAAAAATTCTCCCATCAGTTATGACCCTTTAACGAAGAGATTAACGTGATGTTAACAAGTGATCATGTGATTGCAAAGTGTTGATGTGTATATTCATCATTTTTAATGTCAACAAATCCTTTTTTGTATCGAAAAAATTTATTAGAAAAAAATAAAATAAAATTTTCTTACATAAATTCTACCTCTTTTTTCCCTTTTTCTCTCTAACATAATTTTCTTCGAACCCAAATTCATCTTTAATTGCTTCAGACTTGAGACGCATCCCCCATATTTTTCAAAAGCTGTATTATTTAGTTTGGCAGGTTTAAGAGGGAATCACTAAGCCTAGTTACTCCGATACACCTCCAGATCCCACACACACTATGCAGCATCAGAATCTGTGGCTGTGCCAACTGAGTCCATGTCTCTCTGACTCTGCATTTTGTTTCGTATCCATTTTCGGCATTTCATTGACTCATGCTTAGATGGTGAGTCTCCCTCGACCGTACACGTGTCCATAAGAAACAAGCTCACTTGATTCATTGTTGCGTGTAGAATTTGGATATATGTCATCCGTCTGGCAGTGGCAGCAACAGGCACACACCCCAAAAATATCAGCTATACCATGGAGATTGATTGATGAAGCATATCTTGCAGCAACCCATCTCGTAAAATGAGGAGTTTTATCTTATCGTTATCAATTTCGATACTTAAATAAGTTGCGATTAAAATATGAAGGTAAGATAAAGATGATGCAGATCCAGAATCCCCATCTCTTAGGTAGAGTAATTGGCTAATTTTAATGAGTCCAATAATAGAAGTATATTGAATTTATTTTTATCAAGGTATGGTAGAGAGTTTCTCTTTTAAAAAAATTAAATTTAAGAAATAACTCAATAAATCAATAATTTCAATTTTAAGATAAAATGCCTTCATGATGAGTGAATATTTATTACTAGTCAATCATGAATAAAAATTGAACCTAAGACGAACGTGACTTTCCTTTACCTATTCAATCGATCAATCAATCTTTGTTGACAAATGTAAGAGGTTTTCTTCTTCTTCTTTTTTTAATCTAAATTTAAGAAATAAATAAATAATTTTAAGTTTAAGATAAAATGCCTTCACGATAAGTGAGTATTTATTACTAGTCAATCGTCGATAAAAATTGAAGGTAACGTCACTTTACCTATTCAATCAATCACCTTTTGTAGACAATGATAAGAGCTCTGAATTACGAGAGTGTGACATCGCATAGCGAAAATAATTTTCCAAGCAGACAAAAGGCATATTTAATCTGGTTTTTGTTTTATTATTTTTAAAATAGATATTTTTTAAAGTAAATTTTGAGAATAAAAAAATTAAAAAATTCGTTTAAATTATTTTTTATTTTTTTTAATTCTAAAGAACAAAAGTTACAAAATACTTAAAATATATTTTAATTTTTTTGTTTTCAAAAATAAAATTTTATTTTTTGTTTTATAAAAAATTTCATTAAAAATATATTATCAAATAAGTTTTTTATTTTTTTGTTCTTAAAAATAAAAAATAATATTAAGTTTTTTAACAAAATAAAAATATAATAAATATTTTGGACGTAAATACAATACTGCCGTATCCATAGATTCCTTCCATCTATTCACTTTTACTCTCATGAATTACAACATATTTGGTATCTCATAGCAAAAAGAAATAGAAATAAAAAATTTGATAAAATATTAGTTTTATTTTTATAATTATTATTTAATATTATTCATTAATTATTATTTAATCATTAAAAGTAAGAATATTACAAATATTTTTTATTTATAAAATTATCTTTTTATTTTATTTTTATTTTTATAATTAACTTTTTGTATATTAAATAAGTCTTTATTGTGCAAAAATTTTCAACCTCGCAATCTTAACCTTTCATTTCTGTTAGTTTTTTTGGGTTTTAAACTTTTATTACTATCAATTTTATGTCTATATAATCCAAAACTAATTTTATTGATAAATAAGATTATGAATATTAGGCCCCTCCCTGCAGTTATAAGGAAACCATAATCAACTAAATGGGAGAGAAATTAAAAACAATAAAAAAAATCACGAAGTTCAATGTGAGATGAAATCAAGTAAAATGACTTGTGAGAGAGAGAGGAGTATTTGTTATTTCTTTAACATTATAGTTTAAGAATTTAAGGTTGATCACCGATTTGAGAGAATTATGTAAGGTTCCACATCAAAAGAACCTGCCATGGCGTCATTGTGAAACCTTGATTCTTTCTTATATCAACGAGAATTATGTCGAAGAAAATTAAAAATGAAAGAGGAGGTGGGTCCTCCTCTCTCTTTCTATTTTCAACCCATTCTTTTTGGTACATAAGGCATTTACGCTTTGTTTGGATGGGGGAGGAGAAAAGTTGAGGGAGAGAAAAGCGGAGAGAAAAGTGGGGTGAGAGAGAGGGGCAGAGAAAGAAGGTTCTCTTCCCCTGTTTGGATGGGACGCGGGGAGATGGAGGAGAGGAAAAGTTTGTAATTGTTCTTCTGGATAATTTTACCCTTAAATATAGCCCGCAATGACTTTCCCCTTTTCCACTAACAGTAAAATGCAAAACACATGAATGTGGGTATACATGAATGCAATCGTATGAATTTCATCCTACAACGCCTACCAATTTTTGAATTTTTAAAATTCTAGAACAATTTTTTAAATGAACAATTCAAAAAATAAAAATGATGTTGCTAGAGTATAATCTTTCCCTCAATTGAGTGAAAAAATAGTATAATAATTCAAATTTTTCCATGTCAGTCCGTTACGTATGTTTTTGTTTATTCACTTTCATAAAAACAAATTCAATTTCATCCACCTAATTATTTTAACATAATAAAAATATATTATTATTTAAGTGAAATAAAATATATTGGTTATCACTTCAATTATTATTATAATATAAACATTATTATTGATTTTTTCACATAAAGAGAAATATATATATATATATATATATATAAACAAATAAGAAGAGTTGACCCTTGATTCCTCATGTGATAAAGCCATCCTGCAATGCATTCATGTGGCTTTCTTTGTCCTCACTTGTGTCACCTCACGTCCTCATCCCTTCCCTTATCATGTAGTAAGCTTTTCCGTCTTCTCATCCTTTATCATCTTAACTTGTCTTCATCCTAACTTCTTCACGTGGGGGAAAATTTCCTTTGGCTTTAGCTTCACGCGATGAGCAGTAAAATGAACATGTATGCAAGGTACTTTGTCTTCATCCTATCTTTTTTGTTTGAAGTGACAAAATTTTAGAAGTGATCTGCATGTAGAGATAAGGCTGTAGTAACTGACATGAAACTATGATCAATATATTTGAATTTTATTTCACTGATAGTGAACATCATTGTGAGGCTTACCTTTCACACAGAAACTACAATAAGTTCATCTATATCTATATAATTTCCTTAAAACTAAACATTTTACTTTTTTATTGAACTGCGGAGGATGTATATTCTACATGCTTTCTCTTTTCCTCTTGCTTTTGTGTAGATGGGTAAAACGTATGAAGAAGTCTTGTATTCTTAAATTCAAGTTGGAGTGGATATAAGGAAACAACTTATTCACCCCGTTGGTGAAATCGGGTATGAATTCTATTTCAAAATATTTTAATGCCTATAACTTAATTTTACATTATTTTTACATCTGCATTGATTAGATTTGCACTCGATGGAAATGATGTCGTCGAGTATATAGTGGCGGTGATGAAGCATAATTATCTAGGACCTTATAATTCATGGAAGGAAGTTTCTGAACCTGTACAACAATTATGGTTCAAAGAATTTCAAGTACAGTTCAATTAAACTAAGAAAAAAATTTGTTACACTTGTTTCATTGAAACACATGATTTGATAAATAGTTTTGGGTGACATTGTCAGAAATATTATGTTTGGGCAATACAGGATCATCGCCAAATTTACAAGAATTTTAAAGATCACGTAAGAAATCGGTAAAAAGATTTGATCTGTTACGTTAGAAATAAAGGGAAGCGCCCTATTTGGATAAATGAACATATTTGGAATGATTTATGTGCTGATTGGAATAAGATAGAATTTAGATGAAGAAGTGAACGTGCAAAACAAAATAGAGCTTCTGACTCGGTAGATGGCCCATCTTTTCACACTGGTGGCAATATTCCATTCACTGATCATGCTGCAACTCTAGTTGAAGACTTCGGCAAGCCTATAAGTCCAGTAGAACTCCATGTCCAAACGTATCAGAACCCAACTTCAAGTCTTTGGGTGGATAAAAAATTTGAAAAAACTTTTATAAGTCTGCTAACTTTGTATTCCTTTATGTGAAACGCTCTTACATGTATGTATCACTGCTATATAATTTGTTTTCCTTGTTTTGGTTAAGAATGAATATGTAAGACTCAAAACCAACATTGCAAATGTTGCGAATGCACAAAATTTCTCACTAGCAAATGAGGTTACTTTGTGGACAGTAGCTGTTGGAGGGAAAAAAATGGAGGCTCCGTGTATGGCTTAGGAAGTGTTGCACATAAAGTAGAAGAGGACCCGCCTTTCGGTTATAACTATTGACAAAAAAATAAGTTCTTATTGTTATCATATCCAAGTGTGGCAGGGGCCATATACCCACAAGGTCCACAAGGTTGGCTACATCCTGATATTGAGTACAAGTTAAAAGATTTCAAGATCTAAATGCAGGGCAATGAAAGTGCAATATTTGACATGCAACGTCAAATTCATGAATGCTGTGAGCAGCATAAAGCTTCAAGTTCCAAAAAATAATAATAATAACCAAGTTTATGGTTGTAGACATTCAATTGTTAAACTTACAAGATCTGCATGTTTTGCATGTTTTGTTCTAGTGTATAAAGTGTGCTATAATTATTGTAATATAAAGTGGATAACAACATTTTCTGCTACTAGCACATCCACGTCTGTTTTTAATTTAATTCCTAACATCTATCAACATAGGTGCACTATTATGCATATTCATTGGGTCCCACAGATATTGCCATTATATGTCAATGAAATCTTTCTCACTTACTTGGTTTATACTTTTGCCTGTATAAAATCACGTGGCATTAAAACCATATGACATTACTTTTTCTTCCATTTTTGTATTTATCTTTGTCAGTTGATCTCGCATGTCACACCATCTACAATGGCACATGTACACATTATTTCCTATAGATAAACATAACTTTCTATATATCTCCCCCATAATGTTTTATTAAGCCCCAACACATTCACCAAAGAGGAAGAGGAAGTCACTCAGGACAGCATTCACAAAGTTATGCAAAGTTCACAAGGTAAGAAGGGAAGCTTGTGATGTTATATTTATATTCAAACTTAAGAAATATGCATGTAGTAAATGGCATCTATTTCATTACAGGATGTCTTCTAGAAGGGGTTGGAGAACACGAAGTAATTTGTCACAACCAGAGTCATCTAATGTTAGAGAAGAAACACAACCAACCCTGGGGAACTTTCAATAAGAGTCTAACGATTCTCATAATGAGCAAGCCAATGAACACTTCAATGACCAAAATCAACCTATGCCAACACTGATTAGACCTAATGGCACAGGATACATCATTTTGTTTCATTATTTATTCTAAAAATGCTATCTGTACAATAATAATTTATTTTAGTATTTTATATATTTGTAGATTTACCCCAAATGATAAAGACATTGGTGCTGCTATTGTCAAGATGTTTAAAAATAAACATGATAGCCCGTGGAATTGCTGGACTGAAGTGCCACCAAAATATCAATACCTCTGGTTTCATGAATTTCAGGTGTCATATTTTTACTTTTTATTACATTGCAAATAATAACAAAATAAGTTTCACCAAAATAACTTGCACATATAATTGCTATTGACATCCTATATGATTTGGAAAAAACTTTATTGCTGCGAATCGAGATACTATCATGATATCTGGGCAAACTGAAAAAATCGGGTAAAATCTCGATTGAAGGATATAATTGGACATGTACGTGATATGCACAAACGACTAGAATGGATAAAACAATCCATCTAGGATGACCTCTGTGGCTATTGGGATTCTAAAGGATTTCGTTCTAACAGTGCATAAAAAAAGAAAAATCTAGCTAGTGCTTCGTTGCACACAGGAGGTTCTACATCGATGGAAGAACATGCTAAAAAATTGGTATATAGATACTGTATTTATTTTATACTTTTTATGGGGCATGCTTAGACTAATTCTTTCTTATTTTGTTGCATAGGCTCGTGAATTGGGACAAAATCCTTCATTTTCTGAAGTTTATATGAAAACTCATCAACATAAGTCTACCCAAGCATGGGTGGACAAAAAGTCAAAAGCTATATGGGTATGAAAATGAACAATATACTTACATATTTTATTTGTATATTCATTTATTTTGGTGTTAATCATCTAAATTTTTTTCGTATGATGAATATATGAAACAAAAAGATACCACCCAAGGTTCAAGTGATAATGCATCTGATATGAATATGTTTATTAGTGTTGTTGGTGGAAAAAAGCGCAGCGTAGTTTATGATTTTGGTAATATATCCTGCAAAATTTTTGGAAACTTTAAACAAGGGTACACCTATAATGAAGAAGCATCCTCAAGTCAATTACCCCCCGTATCCATATTCAGATTACATACAAGATAGGTTACGTAATGAATTTATCAATATTTCTATACAATCATATCAAAGTATGTTTCAAGACCAACAAAGACATGTTGAAGAGTTGCGCACCCAACTATAACAAATAACTCGAAGTAATTATGGACAACCAACGAGGAGACGTTCATCCCAGAAAAAAAAAAAAAGGTGACACAATAGTGTCTCTGGATAGAGATGAAGATGATGATGATAATGATAATGAAGGAGATGATAGCGAGGAAGAATAATGTAGAGATATGGTGCTTTAAAAGCCTACTAACATCACAAAATAAAAATGTTTTAGCCTAATGTTTATGAACATATATATTTATATATTTTGCTTTAGGTTAATGATTATGAACATATATATTTATATTTATATTTATGAAATATATATATTTGACATTTTAATACCGGCATTAGTATATCTGATCCAATTTTAGTACAAACACATAGACACAAACACACACACACACACACACACACATATGTATATATGATGCAAATATATTGTACATATCCTGCTAAATAACCTTAATGACATTTATAAATTTGTTAAGAAATATATAAAGTTCTTAAGCAATGAAACGCAAAGGAAAAAACAAAATAGGACATTGTTTGTTTTACAAAAAATAAAAGTTAATTATATGTATTTGGATATAAATACCATTATATTTGTATTTTATATAATATGATAAGTATCAAATATTTATTTAATTAATATAGAATAATAAATTTTTAAATTTTAATTATATTAAATTTAGAGTTTTCAACACACAATAAATAATATTGAAATAACTCTTCACATTCTAATATGCTATATTTTTAACAAAAAATAAAATTATCCTTAAAAGTATGTTGATTATCTTTTGATTTTAAAACAAATTTATGTATATTTATTTTAATGTTATTGTGTATTGAAAACTCTAAATTTATTATATTTAAAATGTAAAAAAGTAATTATTTTTTATTAATTAAATGAATATTTAATATTTATTATATTATATAAAATATAAATATAATAGTATTTATATAAAATTAAGAAACAAAACGCCCTAGGTAAGTTCAATGAAGAGAATAAGAAATTCTTTGCAAAATGAAGGGACAAAAAAAAAAAGAAGTAAAAAGAGAAAAAAAAAAAGAGAGGGAGGGGCAGAAGGACCACAAGATTCGACTGCAAGAATTGGGTTCGACCTAAGCTTAGTCAGATGTCTAAATACATGACATAAGCAATTGAACCTTGGGTCAGACCAAAACGTGGTCTGACCCCTGTTCGACTGCACAATAGCCTTGGCAGTCGGATATTAGCAGTCAAACCATGGGTCTAACCAAGATTTGGTCGGACCCTTATCCAACTGCATCTTGGTTGGACCCTTGTCTGACTGCGCTACAGTCGGACCCAGCTGGGTCTCCTTTTTTTTTCCCTTTTCAGTCTTTGTTTTTTTCTTTTCTTTTCTTTAGACTTTTTTTTTGCTTTTAAAACGTCTTAGCTTTTTTTCCTAAAAATTAGACATGTTATGCTATCCTTTTTTTCTCTATTTTGTTATGTTTTATTTTTGTTAGTCATATTTTCATTGGCTTAAAATTTTTTTCCTTTTTATATTTAATATTTTAACTTTTTCTCTTCCAATTGTTTATCCCTTTACCAGTCGTCCGAAGTTATATATTTTTTGATGTATTTTGTTGACAGTGGCTGGCCCTAGTTTTCCTATCCTCTTTTTCTTATCCTTCACTTTTAAACCATGTAAGTTTACTATAAACGCAAAACCAGTCACTACAAAATATTGTATTTTTTTTCCTCCTTAGCTGTTACTAGACACCATGGTAAACACATATATGCAAAATTCATAATTTTGGATCTCTGGTGCATAATGATAAATAAGACTCAAATTTTATTGCTAATCATTCCAATAATCCACAAATACCCACTATCTTATCTTAAATTTTGATACATTCTAATTTTTAACAAAATTCTTACAACTATTTCAGCTAACAACGGTGAAATAAATATCCTGCACCATACTACAAGCTCAGTATCACTATGATCATATAACAAAAATGAAAGAAACATTTTATCATATTCCTCTCTCAATTACGATATGCCAACATCCCTTATCATTTGTATTAAGGTTTGCAGTCGCATGTGCCGTGGAACCCCAAAAAAAGTCCGCTTACTCTTTTCTTCCTTGCATAAAAAAGAAATAATATTGCAATTTATATTTGATAAACATGTATTTCTATCTATTTTATTCTCTTAAATTTGGACATTTTAATAATGAAATATGTCTTTAAGGGTTTAATTAGATACAATTTGATTTTATTAGCCATTTATGCACTTTATGAATTAATTGGCAAAATTATTGAGCTTTAATGCATGAATTTCTCTTAAATAATTTTGTGGATAATTCTATTTAATATTTTCCATTCTTTTGTGCAGAATTTTTGATGGGCAAATAGCTTAAGTGGGAAATTGAATTGAAAGTGAAGATTGAGCTTCAAGTGTACTTTTTGTGGAGCTAAAAATTGGAAAATGGAAAGCTTAAATCAATGTTGGAATAAGAGAAGGAAAGAGCATAGCTAACACGTGAATGGGCTTGAGAAGAATAGCAGAGCATGAGAAGAATGGAATGCATGTGATTAAAAGTAGCACGTTACTTCACTTCCATAAGTCCAATTCATACACATGTATGTCGCCATGGTCCAGCCACGTTAACACGATCACACATAGCACAAGAAGCATGAGAACGTTGGAATGAGTAGGAAACCATAAAGAAGCTCTTGAACAAAATAAGCACACGAGCATAGCCAAACGTGGAAGTAAAAAAGAGTGGAACCATGAGTTTGCATGGAGTAGAAGCGTGAATCTAGCTTCTGGTTAAATGGGTTCTGGTTCGAATGGGAAAGAGCATCGAGTTGAAAGGAGCTTGGGCAACTCTCATGTAAGCTACACGAGCAGAAACAGAGGAAGCAACATGTGGTATAAAAAGAAGCACAATCATGAACTAGCCACGGGGTCTGGTGAGGGAAGAGCTAAATAGACGAAGAAGTCACACACATGTTGCTGTCATTAAGAAGCTATTGTTTTGACGTGAAGAGTATGAAGAAAGCAAGCAACGTGGGATGGTGAGAAAGAGTAGAAACAGAGACTCACATGGGGTATAAACACAAGCAGCTCACGTCACACTTAACATAGCACCAGATTGAGAAGCTCGTGGAGTCGAGTCCACGTGAGAAAAGATGAAGGAGTTGATGTGGGGCAGTAGCGAATATAGGAGGAGAAGTAATGCGAGCAAAATAAAGATTTATGTGGAAGAGAAGAAGCTGAACATGATCAAAAAGATGAGTGTACAACAGCATGCACGAGTCCAGGCAGTTCATGTGGAGAAGAGAAAAAATGTGCTGCATGAAGGAGCCAACGTGGAAGGGCTGCATGTGATTCATTAAAGAAGGGCACGTGAATTATAAAAAAATGAAAGGCACGTAATAGGGAGGTGATGAAGCTCAGGCAGAGGGAATTCACGCATTATCGTCCATTCACACCATCCAGACGCTACATTCCATTCATCATCCATCGTATATCACGTAATTCATCCACTTCGTCCATTCCATGCTACATTCATTGTCCAGACCATGCCATTTATTGAACGCCATCAGATCCAATCCATCGAATAAAAAATAATAATATCCATTCATCCATCACGTGATTCATACGGACACTCTGTCACATTCCATTTGCATTTATGTATTCCATCATTATTGATTCACTTCGTCTAACAACCATTCTCCACGCCATTTTTCATCCACTTTCTCTATCTCCTTCCATTCAAATGAAGCTCTAATCTCCATCTATGACTAGCAAGGAAGAAGACCCTTGGTGCAAGCTTGAATCCATAGAGAAGAACTCAGAAATTTGGCTAAGAATTCCTTAATTTCCTACACTTTTTCTTTTTCTTGTACATGCTTGGTTAAGTTGTGTAATTATAATTAGTGGCTGGTTAGATACTGATTAGGAAATCTTTTTATTGATTAATTGATTGAATTAAACACTAAATTTTGCATTTTCTTACCATTTTCCAAGTGTGCAATCAAGGTGTTTGATGAAATGCTTGTGAAAATTGGTGTGCCTAATTATCTATTTGTGGATTCCTTGGTGTTTAGTTGGTGAATTAAACATCTTTGGATGATGATTCAGAGGCTAATTAATCGGTTAATCAATCAAATTGAGTGTTCATTAATTTTAAAGACAAGAATTAATGATTTGGTGTAGAATTGAGGTCTCAATTCAAATTAACTTGTTAATTTCTTGAATCTTGAGTGGTAATTCAAGATTATTTACCAATGGACACAATTATGGACTCTTAGGCTAGAATTAATCACAATTGAATTAGGATAAGGATAGTGCAATCAAGGTGTTTGATGAAATACTTGTGAAAATTGGTGTGCCTAATTATCTATTTGTGGATTCCTTGGTATTTAGTTGGTGAATTAAACATCTTTGGATGATGATTCAGAGGCTAATTAATCGGTTAATCAATCAAATTGAGTGTTCATTAATTTTAAAGACAAGAATTAATGATTTGGTGTAGAATTGAGGTCTCAATTCAAATTAACTTGTTAATTTCTTGAATCTTGAGTGGTAATTCAAGATTATTTACCAATGGACACAATTATGGACTCTTAGGCTAGAATTAATTACAATTGAATTAGGATAAGGATAGTGGATACCAAGAGACGAATTCAAAGTTAGTCACAAGACCATCCTTCACCCACAATGCATATAATTAGGTAGCAATTAGGAATTTTGATTCAATTTAATTTTAGGTTAGTTTAATTCAATCAAAAACCCCCTAAGTTAGATAGTTCTAGGATCTTTTAACATTTAGAAAATTCAATTAAACATTGAACTCCATTTCTAAGGGAGATGATCTAGGTTGTACCACTAGCTACATATTTAGTTCAACCTACTTTTATTTTGAGGGTTGCGCGACAAACCCATCAAAATTCCTCGCTTACTCCAATTTGTTCAACTTTTGCCCATACCTTTTCTTCACTATAATGACGAGGCCTACTTTTTTCAAGTATAGCAAGCCCCTTCTCTGCAATTTCAGCTTGTTTCTCAGCAACAACTACTTGCCTTTCAAATAAAGATATTGATTTATCATGCAAAGAGTTACCATATCGCATGACTTCAACTAGCTCTTTAATCCCTGAAGTGATTTTTTCATATTTTTCTTAAATAGCTTTGCTAACAACTTTTTTATGTTTTTGTCCCTTTGAGGATGCAGTCCCTATAGAATGATTAGAGTTGCCACTGGTTGGACTAAATGAATCCATGTTAGCTGTTGAGTTGGTGGGCTCATATCCCTAGTTGAACTCATCTTTGCTGATTTTATCATTCATATTTGTCCCTTCAACAGAATCATTTAAATTAATGCACTCTTTCTGTCAGCGTTTCAACTTGTCCTTAGTACTCTCAACGTATTTTCCTGTTACTCTATCTGCACTAAATAGTTCATACAACTTATTATAATATACGATGGGTACTCATCCACTTCTTTGCTTGTGTTCTTTTTTTTTTTGCAAATAATATAACAAATATATCAAATCATACGCTAAATAAGTATGAATGAAATTAAATTGCAAACAACTTATCAAGACATAAGCTAACACGCATAGGAAGCAAATAAAACTACCTCAATTAATTCATTCCAAATCTGAGTATTTGCTTTAAACATTTTTGAAATAGGACTCCACGAGAATCTGCTTAATCCATTAAATAAGTCATACAGTTCTCTAAGTCGTTGGGACAATGTCTTCTTCTGATTTTTCAAGTGCTGCTTCGTTATATGTGGCCCAAAAGAAGTTCTCAACACTTGCAATATGATATCATATGCAAATGTTATGAAAGTCCCATCAGGACAATTCTCTTTCATCATCTTTTGTAATAGAGCATCTAAAAAAGCTTCATCCATTTCATGTGTCCAACGTAGATTGTCCTTAACTAATTTCGAGGCCATCGTTGAGTGTCTGCATAGAATACCATATCATGAAGAACTAACTGGAATGAAAATTGAATAGAAAAGGCATAATTCAATTCATATGAAGTTGACATGAAACAAATTATTCAAAATATACCAAATAATGTCATCGATAAAATATTTTAATAACGTAAACAATAATATCATACATTATTCAATCAAACACCAGTTAACTTATAAAATAAATTAATATAGTCTAAATTATGATTTATTCTGATAGTCATGCCACATCTGGCACGCGATACTATCTCTCAAAATTACTCCTTGTCTGTAGTCTTCCTCTTGACTATGGTTAGAAGTGTCCTCACTGTGATTAGCCCGATTAAGTAATAATTAACGATCAACTTTAGCGATTAGATTCTTATCGGGATCTACTCCCATTAAAAAATTATGTAATACACAATAAGCTATCACAATATCAGTTATGATCTGAAAGGAATAATATGGTTCAGTGCCACTAGCTATAATCGAAAATATTTTTTTCAATACTTCAAATATTCGTTCGATGACATTTTACAATAAGGCATGTCGATGGTTAAAAATTTCTTTTTCATTTTATGGTGCCCTTGAAGAATACTTTTTCAAGTGATAGCGAACTCCTTTTATAAGGTGTTAAAAGGCCACACATTAGTGAAAAACTGGCATCTCCTAAATAAAACTTTCCTGCAAATGAAATAATAAATTAGAGAGAAGAAAAAGAGATACAACTTTAATCTAAATCAACACATTATAAATCCATCATTACATATAAACCTTGTGGAAATATAAGGTTATCTTCTTTAGATAGAGCATTCTTTAAAATTTGGGAATCAGAAGCAGATCCTTCTTAACCAGCTAAGACATAAGAGAATTTCATGTCAAATAAACATGCCGCAAACACAATTTGTGTGGGGTAATCTTTTTGTCCTCGAAACCTAGCAACTTCTTCTCTAGGCATCTTTGCTTGAACATGAGTGCCATCTATAGCTCCAACACAATCCTATCATTTTAGAAGCAACATATGTAATTTATAACTCATTGTGTATGAAGTATAAAATGTGATATGAAAAATATTATTATATACCTTAAAGTATGAGTAAAATCTGCTATTATAGAAAATTTGGCCAGGAACCTCTAATCCAGAAGGCTGCACAAGAAACTAGGCCTTAAGTGAAACCACCGTATATAATACATTATGAAAATAGCAATTAATAGTTTCTCCTAAACGATAAAAATAAAAACACATAGTCTTAGTCCTAACATTATGGGCTAAAATGTGTAGGAACTTGGCAACTTGTTTTTCTACTGTAACCCAACGTGAGTCTTTAATTCTCTTGGTGTTTCGAAGTTTCTTACATAACTCTTGAAAAGCTTGTGGACCCATACGCAAAATATCCTGACAACTTTTTTCATCTTTAAGCCATATCATCAACTGTTTTCGCATATTGTATCGCTCGATATCACTCACCCTCATGGGTTTATTCACTACAGCTGACATTTCTTCCAAGAATTGTATGGCATACAGCATCAAACAAATAGCACGTATAACACATGTACTCCTCTGTCTTTCCAAGTCCTCAATTAAATGGTTTAACCTTAAACATTCAGTTGTCACTCTAAAACTTATCAGATGCTTAACTTCAAACTTAGAATTATGAATGTCCTCGGCAATATCGTCTAAGAATTCTGTGATTTCCATATTACTGTAGGTGTGTCGCTAGTGAACAATTATGCAAAGTAGCTAACAACATATTTTGCAGAATTTAAACAAAATAATTTAAAAGAAAATGGATATAAATTTGCAATGAAAAAACATTTTAAATTGTAAGATGGGTAACAAATATTACTACCCATGATTAGTGTTTCCCAATTAACCATGTTTCGAATAGCTAATAGAATAATGCTTGCATGTTTTTTTTAGTTTACTGACAGTTCACACTAGGTAACCATTGTCATTACAAGCATTTAGATGCCAAAACAAGGGAAAAGACGGGTGCACGCATCTTCTTTCAGAGCGGCCTAACTAATTGTCTTAAATTGTACAACATGCTAGAGAAATAATAAGAATAGAGAAAAAGAAATTCTGAAAGTAATATCAAAACTTTTTGGTATACAAAACAGGACAATGCTGGAGTAGGGGCTTTTACAAATTTCAAAAATTATATACTTAAAGCATGATTACAACCCATGAGCTATGATGAAAATGTAAGGATTGATTCTCTCATCATATCATATTTTTCTTCTTCCCCATCTTTGCCTGTTGGCGTATTTTTTTCTTTTTCTAGTCTTTCCATGTTAGCGTATGGGTAAAAAATAAAACATGAATGCAAAATTAATCCTTTAAACTTTCACACAGAATCGAGTTCTTGGTTTCATTCTACAAGATGTAAGGACAAAATTATAATAGTGTTATGAAGTATAGCAATAATTAGCCTATCGCATCTAAATAATACAAATACACTGATATTATGGAAGATGATGAAGGGGAGGAAGACAACGAGAAAGAGAAGATACCTTGCGGACAAGGCGATGGGTGAAAGAGCAAATCAAAGCCTCAGTTCAAAATGGGAGAGTTTTGTAGCAACAAAATGAAAAAGATAACCCATTTCGTATAGCCATTTGACTGGGGAGACGGACATCAAAAAGGAATAGAGAAGGGCAATTTTGGAAAATAAATGTCAAAAATTGTTGTTGAGGAGTTTTCTCCCCATAATCTCTTCATATTCGGGGAAAAAATTTTCGCGTGGATCCCACGGTACTTTTCTCTTCTAACTCTCTCCTTTCCTCCATTTTCTCCTCGAGCCAAACGAGGGAAAACTCCATTTTTCTCCCTCCCTTTCTTTTCTCTCAAATAATCTTCTTATCCAAATATAGTGTTAGAGATGTGCAAAAGATGTGTACAGTTTATGGCCCGTTCACATTTCTCTTCGATCAATTTTGCTTGGTATAGAAGATCTCCAAAGATATATAGAGAATGCACATATAGTTTTTAGGTATCTTCGAATTAAATTTATACAACTCAAATTTTATTCTTTTTATTATTATTTTAACATTAATTATTATTCTTTTTAAGTTAATGATTAAAATTTTTTATTCTACATTTTGTATCCTTCAAAATAATAAAAAAAAATCAACAAATGAAAGAAATATAAAATTTATTAATTTGGGTTCAGAGGAGGACTTACTAGGATAATTTCCACCACCTTGTCTACATGGCATTTTAAGAAGCCAACACATTTTTCTCATGTCTCTTGTTACTTGTTGCACATTTATCGAATTAAGCAAAAATATATTTTCAGTCCTTTAATTTTAATTTTTTAATTTTGATTTAATTTTAATTTAATTCTTTAACTTTGTTTTAAATTTTATTTTTATCTTTTAATTTTATTTGATTTTAATTTGATCTCTTATCATTACCTTAAGTTTTAATTCTATCCTTTAATTTTATTTGATTACTTAATGTTATCTCAAATTTTACTTTAATCTTTTAATTTTATTTTAGTATAGTTTGATCCTTAATTTTATAAAAGTACCTATGTTATTTTCCCCTCTAGATGCCATCAAATTAATAGACCAATGGAAAAAAAAGTGAAGAAGACAAATATTTGAGTAATTTTTGAAAATTATGGGTTAAATTAACATAAAATTAAATAAAAAGATAAAAGTGAAATCTAAAATAAAATTAATAAATAAAATTAGAAATAAATAAAATCTAAAGTAAAGTTAAAATATTAAATTAGAATTAAATAAAGTTAAGAGATAAAATAAAAATCTAAAGTAAAAGTAATGATTAAATTAAAACTAAATAAAATTAAAAAATAAAAATAAAATTTAAAGTAAAATTAAAGGACTAAAGTAAATTTTTTCTCATCAAATTACATTGAAATTTTAACTATAAACATCTCTAAACCTCTTTCATTATCATATAATCACCTATTGATTTAAACATTTGAATGAAATCATCGCTCCTCACGTCTACCACCATTTTCTTGTAGCAGGCTACATCGCTGATTATCATAAACAACTCGATGTCTTGCTTCGATATCTACTTGCCAGAAAACCAATAACCAGTTAGAATTATTAACAATTATTGAATCATAAAGAATTTCACTTGTTACGCAGAAGGGGAGCAAGATCTATGTACATGGGTTCATAATTAAAAAAAAAAAAAAAGTGTTTTGGACTGCTTGTGTGAGATATGTTGTATTTCATATTTTATCAGTCTTTGATGGTCCCAAAACAATTGAAAATCTGAAAGTCATGTTCTTTCATTAAATGTGAAATATCCTATTTGAGCTCCAAACTTTTATGTCTCTCCATGTTGCAACACATTTTGGATAATTGGATCCCCATACCAAATAAATGTACATGAGATTTCAAACTATCACCTGAATTTATTAGTTTTGCCGAACAAAATGAATCTTCACAGTTAAGGAATCTATTTGATTTATATTGCATGAAACCTTTATTAAGGTGTCACTGGTTTAACATCTATGTTTTCTCTACCAAGTCATCAATTTGCTCGTTAATGTGAAAATTTTTTAATTGAATAAACTACTATATTGGTTGTTGGAAGATGCTATTGCTATCAATTTTTTCCTTGAAAATTTATTGCTATCAATTTAGTTTTAATATTTTAAAAAAATAGTATAATTTTATCTTGATATAACTTAATTAGAATTAGATTGATTTCTGCCTCGTGATTGAATTGGTAAATACTAAATTAATATTAATCAAAATATGACATATAGAGGTTTGTTTTCCTTTTTTGAAAAATTCAATCATGTGGTGTGACGAAATCCCTTTATCATGTTTATATCCACATAAAAAAAATGTATCTAAGCCTCCAACTAATTGAGATTTGGATGTAAACATAAATAATTAATTGTTTCAGCATAGTCTCCCGTAAGGAAGCTCTCTAACTCATGCTCCCCCCCCCCCCCCCCCCCCCAAAAAAAAAAAACCTTTTTTCCCTTTACTTGCCTGGTAATTTCATTTAGGAATTACATCAAACACATGAAAGGACATATCTCTTACTCGTGAGTGAGCCTAGTTGATAGAAGATAATTGAAAGTTTTTCTTGCTTTGTCTTCTAAATTAATATAAAATAACCCAAAGGAATTAACATAATTAGTAAGAGAAGATAATATTTCTTCTTATCAACTTTAGTTCAATTTATTTGGAGAACATTCTAAGAACAACATCCTAAATATATCAAGTCAATGTAGCGGGTGCATTCTTAAAATTACTCTTACAAGAGATGTAACTTGAGTAAAGTTTATACCTAACTACAAATAAAATAAATGAATAAATAAAAATCCTATTTCACCTAAAACTATTGTGTGTTTGCTCTGCAACTTATTTGATGTCCCTAATTAGTTATAAACCAAAGATTTCAGCCTACCAATTAATTCATTTCACCCAGAAAATAAAAAATAGGAATTTGACGACTTTGACATGTATGCATAACTATAGTACTACATTAAGCAGTCTTGATCAAAAGACTAGTTGGGTTCCCATATGAATGAATGAGGATGAAGAGGATATAGTTACAGGTTAGCATGTGAAGATGCAATCAATGTGTGTCTTATTCTCACAAGAGTATAAACAGTAAGTTCCTAGACTATTATATTCTCAAACGAATCTAAATTCTGTTATATTGTGCCTCAGTTTTTTCCTTTTGCTTTTCTGTACTTGACAATTTTCAAGCGTGATGAAATGGTACACAAGTCTACACTTCAAATTGATTGTGGGGTAGAACATTGAGATCATTTTGTAATGAATGTGAACTCAAAATCAAATAAAAAAGTAGATGCTGAAGAAAAGAGGACATAATTGAGTAAAAGTCCATATTCATTATCAACAGATAGCTATGTTCATCTTTCTTCATGTGCAAGTACTAAGATCTATATCACCACAAAATTTTGATGCCCTTAAGAATACAACTAGTGATTGATGATGTTGAGAAGAGAAACTCTGGTTTTAATCAAACACCTGAACAAAGGATTGCAATTTTGAATCCTTAACTCCAAATTTTCTAATTTGTTTTGCAAATTACTGATGTTGCTTTTTGTCATGTTTAGTACAAAGGCAATTTTGCATCCACTTGTGCAAACTCACTTTCATCTGCTACATGTGAGCTAGTGACTCTTTTGGTTAGCATTAGCCTGGACACCAAAACCCACCTGTTTTCTTTCGATTGTGCAGATCCAGAGATAAAGTTCGACAATGACTCAAAAATGAAGACTGTCACTACTTCAACATCTCTTGACAAGCCAAATAAATCAATGTCTTTATTGGTAGAAAAGCTGCATCTTTTTGAAGTACCCTTTAAGGCCTTGAAGATGGCCTTTTTTACCACCTTCCTAGAAGTCAAGAACTTTCTAACTTCAGCTATGAGCTCCAATTGACCTCCTCTTCTTATTATTGATCGAATCTCGCGTGTGCACTCTTTCATATGCAAAAGAGCATCTTTGGCTGCTGTACACAAACTCAAGAGCCTCAAGGATCCATTAAAAATCTCATCTGCCCAATTTTCTTGATGATCTTGGAGAAGGGCTTGTTGGGTTTATAGAAGTTAAACCAAATTTTCAACCCAATCATGCAAATCTTGCAGGCCCTGAAGCTTATGGCTAAGCAATGATGAAGAGGAAGATGAAGAGGAGGTTTCATGGGAGGTTCTCAATCTGTCTAGGTGTTCATTGCATTGTAGAATGAGAGGCTGTGGCCTAGAGGGCAAGCTGTTTAAGCGAGCATGGAAAGAAGATGCTATTTTTGCTCAAAGAGAAAGAGGCTAAAAAAATACAGTTTGAGTCTATGGATATGCCTACTTGCAGTTTGTATAAGCTTTCATATATATATATATATATATATATATATATACACGTATATATTATGGGGATAGGAGACTCAGAATCTCATCGTAACAAATATGAAAGAAACCAAATTAATTTTGATTTGGACCTAAACATAATCGCTCAATTGTCATAGCAATGTCTTCCACAAAGAAGCACTCCTACTCATATAACCTTATATTTTTTCCCCTCCTATAAATGATCATCATTTTGTCATTTGTATTAATATAATATCCCAACCCACGATTGGCATTAATGCCATCGTTTACTTTCTTACAAATAAATCTTGCATTTAATTGTGTATATCTGTGGAATAGTACGATGACTAAAACAATGGCTTTGCTCTTCATTTGGGGGAACAAGCCAGTGCTACAACATCTGAAGTTTATTGCAAAATTGATAGCTTTAATTTGGTTTAAATGAAATTTTAGTCTTCGTAATTTATTCCAAAAAATAAAAATAAAAAGATTCTTTAATTTCAATTAAAACAATAAAGTTCTTACAGTTTAATGGTTAAAGCAAGTTAGTCTTTTTAGTTTTGATTTAAGCAATATCGTATCTCTAGTTAATTAAATAAAATAAATAAATAATATTAATTAAATTAATATCTAAATTTTGTTAACTTGCCAAAAAAAAAAGAATTTAAATATGCCTTCAATTACCTTTCTCCAAAATAAGTAAAGGTGCAAGATTGATTTAGTTGAAATTAAGGACTAAATTGCTCTAATAAATAAACTAGAAGTATTGCATTATTCTAATTGAAAATAAAGGATTAAATTGCTTTCTTCATGGCACTAGAAAACTTGAAATTTCAATCAAACCTTTTTAGTTTGTTTCCTCAAATGCATTGTTCGTCTCTTCCTAGACTAACGATTAAATGAGATGCAATGTCTTTTATTATCTAAGCTTATTTTTATTGATATTTTCTTAAATTAATGCATCAAATAGCGTATAAAAAAAAAATTCTAGCTTTATATCGCTGGCAATTTTTTAAAGGGAGATTCATACAGTGCTTTCTGTATTTTTGTTATTACAAAGTGTAAATTACTTGTGCTAAATTATTACTAAAAGAAAAAGTTCTCCTGGCAGCTTCTTGACGGAATATACTTATGAAATTCAGAGAAAAAAAAGAAACCTTATGGTAAATGTTTAGAGCGATTGTTATACAGTGGGGTGACAAGATCTGTGTACACGGGTATGACGTCTTTTTATTATTTATTATTTTGTTCAGTGATAGAAGAAGAAGAAAAAGAAGAAGAAGAAGATTCTGTATCATTTCATCCAGGCACAAGGAGTCTTGAGAAGCTTTTACATCTTCTGAGTTTGCCGGAAATCCTCATTAAGCAGTGACATTTATAGGGTCTATGGTGTTTTGATAAAAACTGTACAATTTCTCAGTTAGCTAAATTGATTTGCGGGAACTAATTTTATCAGATCTTATAGCCTTGCCTTAACCTGATTTAAATCCTTCATTTCACAATTAAACTAACTAGCCAAGTTCTGAGATCATCTACTGAATAATAAGTCACCTCTAGTGATTTGAAAGTGCATATCTTAGATTTAGAATATTGAGTTCAATTTCTAGCAGCTTAGAATGTTGTCAAATATTTACGTGCTCTAGAAGGGGAGATAATCAATGATATAATCATATAATGCAACCAACAATTAAGAGTATACTTTAATGATCAAAAGAAAGCTACGATTAGGCATTTTTCCGTGCACATGTAGGTATCTACAGACTACGAAAATTTTGACCCCCCCTAAAAGAAAAAAAAAACACAAAGAGTTGTTCAAACTAGTTATTGAGGATGTTAAGAGGGGCAACTCTGATCTTAATCAAATGCCTGAACAAAAACTCAAGCCCTTCTTCAAGATCTTCGATTTGAGACTCGAGTTTTTCCAATTGAGTTTGCAGATTAATTGTGTTTTCTGACACTGACTTGCTAGTTAAGTACAAAAAACACAAAGAGTTGTTCAAACTAGTTATTGAGGATGTTAAGAGGGGCAACTCTGATCTTAATCAAATGCCTGAACAAAAACTCAAGCCCTTCTTCAAGATCTTCGATTTGAGACTCGAGTTTTTCCAATTGAGTTTGCAGATTAATTGTGTTTTCTGACACTGACTTGCTAGTTAAGTACAAAAAACTGCAGTGCTGCATCTGCTCGTGCAAATTCATTCTCATCATCTGCTACTGTTTTGGTACTGTGGATGATCTTTGACACCAAAGACCATTTGCTCGGTTTTGCTCGTGCTGATCCTGAGATAAAGCTAAACAACGACTTGAAAACAGGAAGAGTGACCACTTCAACTTCTTTTAACAAGCTAACCAAGGCCATGTTCGTAGAAGAGAAGTTGCTTTCTTTTTTTTATTGAACCCTTCGTGTTTCCTAAGGTTTTCAAGATGGACTTTCTCACCACCTTCCTTGAAGTCAAGAACTTCTTAGCCTACTCCAAATCGCCTCCTTTTCTTCTCCTTATAATCAATTGAACCCCATAGTTGCACTATTTTATGTGAACTAGTGAATCTTTGGTAGCAGTACACACGTCTGTGAGTCTTATGGATCCATCCAAAATCTCATCTAATAAATATTCTTCACACTCTGGGAGGAGGGCTTGTTGGGTGAGGGGAAGTTGAACCAATTTTTGACACAATTATGCAAATCTTGCAGGCCTTTTAAGTTATGGCTAAGCAATGATGAAGAAGAAGAGGTTTCGTTAGAAGCCCTTAATCTGTCTAAGTGTTCACTGCACTGTAAAATGAGAGGGTGTGGTCTAGAGGGCAAGCTGTTTGAGCGAGCATGGAAAGAAGATGCCATTTTTTCTCAAGAGAAGAGAAAGGACTCATGGTTGAAACACGTAGAATTGAGTCTGTGGATATGCCTCTCTTCAATTGGCATTTGCTCAATATATACTATAGGTATAATGGACAGACGGAATCCCCTCGTCAAATCCTAATGAGTTCTAATCTAAGTTTTGGAGCTAAACATGAGCTCGTATATGTTAGAGCAATGTCTCCCACAAGGAATCTTCCCAACTCATGCAAGTTTCTTTTTTCTCCTTCACATGTATGATTATATAATATCCTTATCATGAGAGTGACTAATCTGGGCATATGTAGACAAGTTGGAAGGCTAAAAATATGGCTGGGTTTGTGCTAGCCAGGTCTCTCTTTGGCCTGAACAAGTGCTGCTTCACTTTTTCTTATAGCTAAGACATAAAATTGAAACGATGGTTAAATGTTTCGGTACATCACCATTTCCAAACAACTTCAAAGCATAATCAAAATTCTGTGCAATAATGAGTAAGATGTAATGATAACACTTAAAACAAGTGCTCCAATGTATCACCAATTGCAAAAGTAGTTCTGCTCATTTGAGAGAGCATGGTAATGGGAATTTGGGTTCCAACAAGAGGCTGCCATTTGAGTTTGAAAGTACTATTGAGTCTATAGATCTGCATTCCTTTAGTGGTGCTAAATCAATATGTGTTGTGGGTATAGAAGATAAGAAATATCTGTAGCTTCCTAACGATCAATGCATACACAAATAGATGTTTCATATAACATTTAAATGTGACTCATCTGCTATAATTGTGGAATGGGCTAACCTATAAGGTCGTGTTTGCTAGGAAAATACTTCTTGGGAAACATGTGTTGCATCACTTGTCTTTACAGTAATATTAAATCAAATTGCCCTACACTAATGATCTACTACTTAACTTGCTCTTAATACAAAAGGGCAAACACGGCGTTGTTCACTGTAGCTAGCACATGAAAAATAAGAACATGTGCAAACATTGCAAATTGAAAATTTTTAATAATCAACGTAAGATAGTTGTAATCTTGACAGCTAGGCAACAAATTCAAATTTCTTTTGAATTCAATGTGCAATCAATAATTGATTCTAATAATTATCTTCTAAACCTCCTCCTCCTCCTCCTTTATCTTTCATTTCTCTTGTTTTTTTTTTCTCAAAAACATAAAATAAAACTTGTTTGGAAATGCAAAATTTAAAATAGGTTGTCACATCAATGGGTGGATTAAAGGAAACAGCAACACGTTATTATAAGAAGGTTTTTCTTCTTATTTAACTTGAGTAGGTTGATAAGGTTGCTCTACCAATGAAAAGTTGTTTTTGTTTCACCTTCTCTTTCCTTTCACTTATTATAGAGGTGAAAATTTGAGGAAAAGTAAAAAGGAAACTAAAGGATCAGATGTGGAAAATACATAGTAAAAGGAAAAAAGAGACACAACATCAAGTAGCTATAATTTGTTTTTTTTATATAGTCAGTACACAATTTAATCACATCTATGTACAATTGTGAGACATTCATGGACAAAAATTGAACTTGTGTGTCCATGATATTGTCATATAGATTTTCTCTAACTTGTGGTTTTAAGAAATTCAAGAAAGAAACTCTGCTTTAAATTAGTTTTCGTGAGAGGCTTTCAACTCCTATTTCTAGATTTGAAAGCACATGTCCAGATTTTCCAAACAGGTTTGAAAAATCTCCATAGATGAATGCTTGTGACTGATAATAGACTGCATAGCAGCATCCACCATTTCAAACTCATTTATGTCTGATTCTTCAGAGTGACATGCTACTCTTTTAGGCAGCATCAGCTTGGAAAGCACTGACCATCTTCTCTGCTCTAGCTGTCTTTTTGGATCATAGATAAAGATCAACAAAAACTCCAATGAGCTCATAGTGGCTGCTTCTACATTTTTCAAAATGCTAAGCATCAACAAAGTGTCATTGTTTGTGGAAGAATCTTTCAAGATTCCTTTCAAATTTCCCATGGCCTTTCTTATTTCCTGCTTGATCTTCTTCTAGAAGCTAAGTATTTTCCGCCCTCAATTGTCAATTCAGCAATTTCAGCTCCCCTCTTCCTCCTAATAGCTAACTGAAGTGCTTGAATGCTTTCCTTTGATTGCCGTAGGCAATAATTAGCAGCACTACAGATAACCAAGAGCAAAAGAGATCCTTCTAGTAGCTTATCAACCAATCTTTCACTGCATTCTCATGTTAAGTCTTGTTGGGTGGTTGACAATTTCAGTAACTTATCAGTGTAGTCATGTAAATCTTGTAAGCCATTGACTTTATGGCTAATAGAAGACAAAGAAGAAGCGGCTTTATAAGACTTCAATCTATTTAAATGCTCCTCATATTGTGATACAAGGGGGTGAGGTGCAGAGGGCAAGCTGTTGCAGCGAATATGCATGGAGCTCTTGGCGTTGGTTTCAACGGCTGCCATTTTCTCTTATCAGAAAACAGAAAGCTAGGAGAAGAGTTCCAATGGTTGACTTTTGCTGCTTATATAGCCGGAGAAATGAGGGAGACAAGAAGAATATTTTACTTTCCAAACGTCACAAAGTAAGCAGGCAATTCTTGTAGCTGCCACAGCATTGTTGGCGCCATGCTTCCCCACTCACCAAGTTTCCTAACTCATCCCTCATTTTTTTAAGTAGGGAATCCCATGAATTCATCTGCCATAGATGGGATACTCTTACAGTGTCTCTTCCATCTTAACTTCTAGGTTTAAAATCTCAAAACAATGAAGAACAATATGGCAAGCCCCTGGAGTAAGCAGCATCTTTATGGGATCTTGTCTGCAGAAGAAGAGGTCCTGTCCATTTATTAATACTATTTTACCATCTAGTCTATAAACTTGTCTGTCCTCTATAGGATGTACTTAATGAGTTAATTGTAATCATGGTTGATGGCAAAAGAAATCTCTTCATCTCAGATCTCAGTGGTTGCTCATATCTGGATGGCAATGTTTCTGCAGTGTTCCCTATTCATTATCAATCAATGGGTGTTTACAATTTTAATTAAATGCACATAGCTTGGTACCTTGCTCTACTACAAGGTAATAAGTAAATGAATTTTATGCAGTGCGTTCGCCAACCAATATCAACTAAAGAATGTCCAATTAAATGCAATAGGAAGTAATTCCATGTTCTGCTACAAAGTAATCAATTTTTTATTTATTATTATCGTGTAGTATTTTATCCCATTTAATTATTATTTTATATATAGTAGTTGTTATTGCAGCACGCTTGGAAGCTGTACTAGAGGAGTACTTATAATACCATGAGGCAAGGATGCATCATTCCCATTAAAATTTAATGATGTAATGATAGATATATAGAAGTGGAGTAAAAACTGAAGATGGGACAATTATTCTCTTTGTTTCTCGATCTCTAGTTAGGAATGGAATAATTGGATCAAGAGCTCAGCAATTTTTTTTTTTTAATTTCACTTATTTATATAAAAAAAATTGGATGTTATCAAATCTTACAATTGGACAATCAGTTCATAGTTTAGCCAACTTGTGATCAGAATGTCATGTTGTAGAGTAAACGCTTCAAAGGAGAGGGAGGCAGCATCATAGTAACAAAACTTCTTAGTCCTATTTTTGTTATCAAAATACATAGAATATTTTTTTTCATATACAGATGCTTAATTGTGCTTTTCTTCTCATTACATAGAATATTTTTTTTCATATACAGATGCTTAATTGTGCTTTTCTTCTCATTCAACTTGAGTAAGCACGTCAGCATTAAATAAAAAAAAAATTTTGGTTCACCTCCTATTTCCTTTCACTTAATATAGAAGGGAACATCTGAAAAAGAGAATTAAAAAAAAAAAAAAAAAAGAAAAGGAAATGACATTGCAACGAGAGTTAACTGATTTAGATTCAGATCTGCACTTAGTCTCAGAAATGTTAATGCATTGTATCTTGTACAGGAACGCTCCAACTCAGAGTCTTATATGTTTCTTTAGCCCACACTTAAGATAATCATAGGTGTCTTCCCATTTTCTTCAACACACGAGTGAGATTGTCATGTCTTTTCTTCATCCCGTAATTGCATTTGCATATATAAAATTGTGTTTTGCAAATATAGGCTTATACAGCATTAAATGAGAATCATCTTCTGCACATGTTGACAGATATCATAAGCATTTTTTTTAGTTACAATAGCGGTATAGAATCTTAGAGCTGCCACAGCATTGTTTGCGCTATGCTTCCTGCTCACCAAGCTTCCTAACTCATCCTTCAATTTTGTTACTTGAGAATCACATGCAAGTTGACTTAAATAACTGAACCCCCCGTGGGACTATCAAGGTTTACAAGTATTGTCTCATCCTTCTCCTCATCCATTTTATTTTCTGTAACTGCTTCTATGAGGAAGGGTAAATTGGGATTAGAACCATGTTTGTAATAAGTGTCATATTTATAAATTGAATAAAGAAATTACATAAGTTTATATTATAGTTTTTTTCCCCCTATATTCAACTTTTTGCAGGATAATTCTACACTTTATATTGAAAAAAAAAAAAAGGAAATCTTTCTACTTCCTTAGCAAAGAACAAAAATGGAGAACAGAGATGTAGAAGGCTAAAAAGAAGATGGATGATAAAGTATCTGTAATTTTATCCTCACAAAATGTACATTCAGCAACAGAATAAAATGTAATCACATTTACGTACAATTGTGGTGAAAACTTGAATTTTGAAATAAGGCATCTGCCACAGCTGGGATGCCTTTGCTTTGTCTCCTCCACCTTCTTAACATTGGAGTGAGCATTGTGATGGTGTCCACAATTATCATATAGAAATTTTTTTTTTTGACTAATGGTTGAAGATATTGAGCAAGAAAACTCTGGTTCTAATTAGTTCCCTTGAAAGGCTCTCAATTCCTACTTCTAGTTCCTGAATGCACATTTCCAAATTTTTCAAATGGGTTTGGAAATTCTGCATAGATGAATGCTTGTGACTGATGTGAGATTCCAAAGCTGCATCCACCTTTTCAAATTCATTTTCTTCAGAATCACAAGTTATTCTCTTAGGTTGCATCAGCCTGGAGATTACTGAATATCTGCTATGTTTTAAGTATCCCTTTGGACCACAGATAAAAAATAGTAAAGATTCCAATGAGCTCACAGTGACTGCTTCTGCTTCTTTCAAGATTCTAAGGATGGACAAAGTTTCATTGTCTTTGTTTGTGGAAGATTCTCTCAAGATTCCTTTCAAATTCCCCAACGCCTTTCTTATTGCTTTCTTCATCTTCTTCCTAGAAGCCAAGAATTTTCCACCCTCAGTTGTGAATCCAGCAGTTTCAGCACCTCTCCTCCTCCTAATAACTGACTGAAGTTCTTGAATGCTTTCCTTTGATTGCAGCAGGAAGTCTCTAGCCATACTACAGATATCCAAGAGAATGAGAGATCCTTCAAGTAGTTTATCAGCCGATTTTTTTCTGCATTCTCGGGCTAAGGGTTGTTGAGTGGTTGACAATTGAAGCAACTTATCAGTGAAAATATGCAAATCCTGCAAGCCATTGAGTTTGTGGCATATAGAAGACGAAGAAGATGTGGCTTCAGAAGATTTTAATCTGTTTAGAAGCTCCTCAAATTGTGATACAATGGGATGAGGTGCAGAGGGAAAGCTGTTGGATCGAATATGCGTAGAACTGTGTGTGTTAGTTTCTATGGCTGCCATTTTTCTCTTATCAATAAACAAAAGACTTGGAGATGATATATGCAGTTTTGTTCTAAGTTGAGTTCTAGTGGTTGGCTTCTGCTGCATATATAGCCAGAGAAACGAGTGAGATATGAAGAATATATTACTCCCCAAATGTCACGATATAAGCAGGCCATTATAGTATCTTGATTTGGATCTTAGAGCTGCCATGGCATTGTCTGCACAATGCTTCCCACTCACCAAGCATCCTAACTCATCTCTTAATATTTAATTCAAGAATCACATTGATTCATCTAGCATAGATGGGATATTTTTGCAGTGTCTCCTCCATTTTAACAACTTCCAGATTTAAAATCTCAAAATAGTGAACAACTATAGGGCAAGCCACTGAAGTGAGCAGCATCTTTACGGGATCTTGTCTGGAGAAGAGGTGCTGTCTATTTAATAGTACTAATGATATCATCTTGTCTCCCAACTTCTCAGTCTGCAATAGGATGTACTTAATAAGTTTGTAATAGTGGTTAAAACTTGAAAGCATTAGAAATCTCTTTATCTTCAGATCTCATTGGTTTCTCATATTTGGATGGCAATATTTATTATTTTATTCTATTTTATGCCCATATTTTATTGTATTTTATCCCCATTTAGTTATTACTGTTTATGTAGTATTTTTTTATTGCCTAGTATTTTGACTCTATTCTGCTACAGGGGAAGCAGTACTAGAGGAGTAGTAGTAATACCATGAGGCAAGGATTCAACATGGGCATTAATTTAATGATGAAACGAAAAATATAAAGAAAAGGAGGAAAAACTGAAATGAGACAATTCCCACAACTGTATATTGAATTCTAATAAGGAATGAGATAAGTGGGTATAGAGCTCAGAAAACTTTTTGTTTTTATATTTTACATCTTTAAGAAAAAATTTTTACCCATGACTAGTACATCAAAATTAAAACCGTGGCCTAGTGTTTCAGTACACTAATTGCAAAATTAATTAACAAAACTTCTTAGTCCTATTTTTAATATCAAAATACATAGATTAAGTTTTTCATGTAAAATTGCATATGAGAAGCTGACTTCTAGCATTAAAATAAAATGTTTCTGTTTTACCTTCGAATTCCTTCCACTTAATACAGAGGTGAACATTTGAAAGAAAAGGAAATAATAATGCAACGTGAGTTAACTGATTTAGATTCAAATCGGCGCATAATTTCAGGAATGATAATGCAATATCTCCTGCATAGGAACACTCCGACTCAGACTCTTATATGTTTCTTCAAACCACACTTAAAATAATCATAGGTGTTTTCCCATTTTTTTTTAACACGAGTGAGATTTCCATGTCTTTTCTTCATGAAATAATTGCATGTATAAAACTGCCTTCTGTAAGTAACATATCATACAGCATTAAAAGAGACTCATCTAATGCATGTGTTGACAAATAATCATAAGCATTATTTTTAGTTATAAATAAGAAGTAAGAGGGATGGACCATGAGATAATGATTAGAAAACAAGGTTGCTCATTGCAATTATGGCTTATAAAACTTGAACTAATCACTATACATAGATGGGGGATAAAATTTGATATGGGTGAGCTGACTTGAATAATTGAACCCCATGTACAGACCCCAGAAAAATAAAAACATACCTCTTTAACAAAGAGCAAAAATGGAGAACTGAGATGTGGAAGATAAAGTAACTATAATTTGACCCTTAAGAAAATTTATATTTCAGTAAAAGAATAAGATGTAATCACATCTATGTACAATTGTCAGATGCTCATGGGGAAAATTTGAATTTGGACGTTCCCAATTATCATATAGATTTCTTTTTTTCTGACTAGTGGTTGAAGGTATTGAGTAAGCAAACTCTGGTTCTAATCAGTTGCCTTGAGAGACTCTCAACTCCTATTTCTAGATCCTGAATCCATAACTCCAAATTCTCCAAATGGGTTTGAAAATTCTCCATGGATGAATGCTTGTGATTGATGAGAGACTCCAAAGCTGCATCCACCTTTTCAAATTCATTTATGTCTGATTCTTCAGAGTCACAAGCTATTCTCTTAGGCTGCATCAACTTCGAGATCATAGACCATCTTCTCTGCTTTAGATGTCTCTTTGGATCACAGATAAACAACAACAAAGAGTCCAATGAGCTCACAGTGACTGCTTCTGCTTCTTTCAAGATGCTAAGCATGGAAAAAGCCTCATTGTCTTTGTTTGTGGAAGAATCTTTAAAGATTCCTTTCAAATTTCCCAAGGCTTTTCTTATTTCCTTCTTCGTCTTCTTCCTTGTGAAACCAACAGTTTCAGATCCTCTCCTCCTAAGAACCGACTGAAGTTCTTGAATGCTTTTCCTTGATAGCAGCAGGATATCTTGAGCTGTACTACAGATATCCAAAACCATAAGAGATCCTTCAAGTAGCTTATCAACTGATTTTTCACTGCGTTCTCGTGCTAAAGGTTGTTGGGTGGTTGAAACTTAGAGCAACTTATCGGTGCAATCATACAAATCCTGCAAGCCATTGACTTTATGGCTTACAGAAGATGAAGAAGATGCTTCAGAAGAGTTTGTTCTGTTTAGAAGCTCCTCAAATTGTGATACAAAGGGGTGAGGTGCAAAGGGAAAGGTGTTAGTTAGTTGCTTAAGGATTGTATTCTGTCAGTTCTTAGATTTTAGGAATTCAAATTTCAAGTTGTTCCTCGTCTTTTGGTGTTTGTTATTCTGTTTCTGAACTTATTTTTTAGTGCCATTATTTTCGGTTTGTTTGTTAAGGCTATAAGCCTTTAAATTGTAATTCATTCAATTTTAAATAAATGAGAATCTACCTTGAAATTATAATTCTCCCGTGCTTCCATTATTCTTGCTATCTTCTGTTATCTAATTCAAAATACCAACAATTGGTATCAGAGCCTTCTTCTTGAGGGATCTCTGAGTGTTCTTGAGAGCTTTAAGCATCACAAAACACTGAAATTAATCCACCATCTAGATAAACTTCTACCTAATGGAAGGAGAGACAAATTTTTTTGCTATGGCACCTCCTATCTTTGATGGTGAAAACTATCAAATCTGGGCTGTCAAAATGGAAACCTTTCTAGATGCTTTGGATGTGTGGGAAGCAATAGAAGAAGACTATGAAATTCCTCCCTTACCAAACAATCCAACCCTAACTCAAATAAAGAATCATAAGGAGAGGAAGACTAAGAAATCAAAGGCAAAGGCATGTCTTTTCTCAGCAGTGACACTAACCAGTTTCACTTGGATTATGTCTCTTAAGTCAGCCAAAGCTATCTGAGATTATCTCAAAGCAGAATATGAAGGAGATGAACGAATCAGAGGCATGAAGGTGCTAAACTTGATTAAAGACTTCCAATTACAGAGGATGAAGGAATTACATGCCATTAAAGATTACTCTGACAGATTTCTAAGCATTGCAAACAGGGTAAGATTACTTGGTTCTGGATTCACTGATTCTAGAATTGTTGAGAAACTTCTTGTAACTGTGCTTGAACAATTTGAAGCAACCATAACTACCTTAGAGAATACTAAGGATCTGTCCAAGATCACCTTGGCAGAATTATTGAATGCGTTACAGTCACAAAAGCAACGAAGAGCTATGAGGGCAGATGGAGTCACTGAAGGAGCATTGCCAGCCACTCATCTAAATGATGGAAAGAATAAAAAGAAAAAGAATAAGAGGAATCTGTCATCAAATGGCGAAAGCATTGCCAACAGAAACAACGGGAACAAAGTAGGAAACTCAAAAGGAAATTACCCTTCATGCAAGCATCGTGGCAAGAAAGGCCATCCTCCCTTCAAGTGATGAAAACGGCCTAATGCAAGGTGCAATAAATGCAATCAACTTGGGCATGAAGATGTGATTTGCAAAAACAAAAATCAACAACCAGAAGCAAATGGTCAGGTTATTGACAGAGAGGAGGAGGACTAACTCTTTGTAGCTACACGTTTTTCAAGTAACAGTGGCTCAAATGAATGTTGGTTAGTTGATAATGGTTGTACTAATCACATGACACATAACAAAGAACTCTTCAAGGATTTAAAGCTCACAATCATCACCAAAGTTAGATTTGGAAATGGTGAATGCATAGATGTAAAAGCAAAAGGCACCATTGCTGTCCTAACTTGTTCAGGTACAAAAATAATTTTTAATGTTTTATATGTGCCTAAGATAGATTAAAACTTGCTTAGTGTTGGTCAATTTCTAGAAAAGGGCTTTAAGGTGGTCTTTGAGAACAAACACTGTTTGATCAAAGATACTGCAGACTAGGAGATGTTTAAAGTAAAGAAGAAAGGCAAAAGCTTCTCATTAGATCCATTGGAAGAGGAGCAAGCTGTCTTTTCTACCAAGGCTAGTACAACTGAACTTTGGCACAAAAGGCTTGGACATTATCATTATCAAGGGCTACACAAAATGCAAAAGTTAAATGTGGTCAAGGATTTACTTGACTTGGAAGAACATTTTTCAAATTGTCAAGCCAGTCAATATGGGAAGCAGAACAGGCTGCCATTTTCAAAGACAACTTGGAGGGCTTCACACAAGTTACAGCCGATACATACTGACTTGACAGGACCTCAAAAGACTCCTTCACTTAAAGGTAGTCTTTATTATATTATTTTTGTAGATGATCTAACCAGAATGTGTTAGATTTTCTTTTTAAAGTTCAAGTCAGAAATAGCAAGTATCTTTTCTAAATTCAAAGCAAATATGGAAAATAAAAGTGGCTACAAAATTCAGAACTTAAGATCTGACAATGGGAAGGAATACACTTCTCAAGAATTTAATCAGTTTTGTGAATAAATTGGCATTACTCACCAACTCACAGCACCTTACACTCCACAACAGAATGGAGTAAGTGAAAGAAGGAACATATACATTATGAAAATGACAAGATGCATGTTGCATGAAAAAAATTTGCCAAAGAAGTTCTGGGCAGAGGCAGCGAGTACAGCAGTATTCCTCCAAAATAGACTTCCTACAAAGGCATTGAAAGAGAAAACTTCATTTGAAGCTTGATATGGGTTTAAACCTGTTATGAATTTTCTTAAAATATTTTGTTGCCTTTGTTTTACTTTTGTTCCTCAGGCCAAACGAGACAAACTTCACAAAAGGGCAGTTTCAGGCATCTTTGTTGGTTACAGCACCATTTCCAAAGCTTATAAAGTTTTTCAGCCTCAAACAGAAAGCATAGTAATAAACAGGGACGTGCATTTTATGGAAAATGAAAAATGGAGCTGGGATGATCCAAAAGGAACTCAAATTCCTAACTCCTTAGATGATTCAAGTGAACAAGTGGATGAGCCTCCTATTAAAAGCACCAGGTTGCTTTCTGATGTTTACCAAAGGTGTAACATTGCAGTATGTGAACCTGCTAGATATGAGGAGGCAGAAAAGGATCAGAAATGGATAGCTGCAATGAAGGAAGAGCTATCTATAACAGAAAAAAACAAAACATGGAAGTTAGTGGATAGACCACAAAACAGGAATGTCATTGGAGTTAAATGGGTATTTAGAACCAAGTTGAATGCTGATGGCTCCATCAACAAACATAAGGCAAGGCTTGTGGTAAAAGGGTATGTACAAAATTTTGGTATAGATTATTCTGATACATTTGCACCTGTTGCTAAGCTTGAAATAATAAGATTACTTCTTGCAATTGTTGCACAAAAAGGCTGGAAAGTACACCAAATGGATGTCATGTTAGCATTCCTTAATGGCTTTCTACAAAAAGAAATTTATGTTGAGCAACCTGAAGACTTTGTGATAAAAAGGGAAAGAAAGCAAAGTTTATTTACTAAACAAGACTCTTTATGGGCTTAAACAGGAACCAAGAGCTTGGTATAGCCGAATTGATGATTACCTTGTTGGCATAGGTTTTAAAAAAAATCTATCAGAGTTCACATTTTATGTCAAACATTATAATCCTCACATTCTTATTGTTTCTTTATACGTGGATGATCTTTTAGTGACAGGTAGCAACTCAATGCTCATTGATGAGTTCAAGCTAGGAATGATGCAAACTTTTGAGATGACTAATCTTGGATTAATGACCTACTTTCTTGGAATGGGGATCAAACAAAATCCAAATGAAGTCTTCATTTGTTAGAAAAAATATGCCAAAAAAATCCTAAAGAAGTTTCACATGGAAGATTGCAAAGCTATGAATACTCCCACGAACCAAAAGGAGAAAATGTAAAAGAATAATGGAGCTGAAAAAGTGGATGAGGCATTTATAGGAGTTTAATTGGCTACCTAATGTATCTTTCAGCAACAAGACCTAACATTTTGTATGTTGTATGTATTTTATCTCGATTCATGCATTGTTCAAGTGAATTACACTTGAAGTCTGCAAAAAGAGTGGTTAGATATGTTAAAGGAACTATAAATTATGGTGTCAAATTTAGTAAATGTCAGAATCCCAAGCTTTTTGGTTTTTCTGATAGTGATTGGGCAAGTTCCATAGACGACATGAAGAGTACCACAGGGTACTGCTTCAGCTTTGACTCAAGAATCTTTTCATGGTGTTCTAAAAAACAAGACATTGTAGCACAATCCACAGTAGAAGCAGAATTTGTGGCTGCAACAGCAGCAGTCAATCAAGCTTTGTGGTTAAGAAAATTACTAGTTGATCTGCACATGGAGCAAACTAAAGACACTAAGGTATTTGTGGATAATCAAGCTGCAATAACCATCTCTAACAATCCTCTGTTTCATGGGAAAACTAAACACTTTAACATCAAACTCTACTTCTTGAAGGAAGTACAAAAGGAAGGTGCTGTGACACTTCTCTACTGTAAATCTGAAGACCAGATAGCTGATGTGTTCACCAAATCTCTTCCACCCAGCAAATTCGAGTTGTTAAGACAAAAGTTAAGTGTTTGCAACTCCTTAAGCAAAGGAGGAGTGTTAGTTAGTTGCTTAAAGATTGTATTCTGTCAATTCCTAGATTTTAGGAATTTAAATTTCAAGTTGTTCCTAGTCTTTTGGTGTTTGTTATTCTGTTTCTGAACTTATTTTTTAGTGCCATTATTTTCGGTTTGTTTGTTAAGGCTATAAGCCTTTAAATTGTAATTCGTTCAGTTTTAAATAAATGAGAACCTACCTTGAAATTATAATTCAAAATACCAACAAAAGCTGTTGGATCGAATATGCATAGAGATCATTGTGTTAGTTCCTATAGCTGCCATTTTCTCTTATCAGAAAATAGAAGGCTAGGAGATGGGTTCCAATGGTTGGTTCTTCTTTATATATGCCAGAGAAATGAGGGAGAAAAGAAGAATGATTTTCTTTTCAACTGTCACAATTTTGCAGGCATTTAAGCATCTTGATTTGGATCTTGGAGTTGCTACAATTTGGTGCCATGCTTCCCGCTCACCAAGCTTCCTAGCTCATCCCTCATTTTTTTAACTAGGGAATCCCATGAGTTCATCTGCCATAGATGGGATACTCTTGCGGTGTCTATTCCATCTTAACAACTTCCAGGTAATCTCAAAATAGTGAGGAACAAGAGGACAAGTCACCGGAGTAAGCAGCATCTCTATGGGATCTTGTCTGCAGAAGAAGAGGTCATGTTCCTTTATTAATATTATTTTACCATCTAGTCTATAAACTTGTCTGCCTCCAATAGGGTATACTGTATTATTTAGTTGTAATAATCGTTGATGGCCTCTTCATCTTCAGATCTCAGTGGTTGCTTCTGGATGGCAACGTTTCTGCAGTGTTTCCTATTCATCATCGATTAATGGATACTTAAAATTTTAATTAAATGCACGTATCTAGATTCCTTGCTCTACTACAAGGTGGTAATAACTAAATGAATTTTTATGCAGTCCCAATACAAATCTCAATAATTGGATATTCAATTAAATGCAATAGAAAGTGATTCCATGTTCTGCTACAAAGAAACGAATGATTAATTTTGTATGTTTCATTATTGTATAGTATTTTATCCTATTCATTATTATTGTAAATACAGTATTTGTTATTGGATAGCATTTTGACTATCAATTTGGGGATAAGCAAAACTTATTATATTACCCTGTAATGAATTGAAAGACATGATTGATGTGAGTTACGGAACACAAGGAAGCCTGCACCACATTACGTTCTGCTTCAGGGGAAATTGTACTAGGGTAATACTTGCAATACCATGAGGCGAGGATGCAACATAGCCATCAAAATTAAATGATGAAACATAAAGGGAGATAATTTTTATCATTGCTTTTTGAATTCTAACAAGGGAATCGGTAAACTTTTGTTTTCATATTTTACTTCATTATCAAAAGTACAGAAGTTATCAAACCTTTTAATCTACAACGGGACATTCAGTTCATAGTTTGTTCAACTTGGGATCAAAATGTCATGCTATAAAGCAAATGCTTTGAAATAGAGGAAGGCAGCATCATATAGTAACGAAACTTCTTAGTACTATTCTTGTTATCAAAACAGATAGAATAAGTTTTTCATGTACAATTGCATTTGAGAAACTAAAATCTATGGCATTTACAATATTTTGATGCCTCTAGCATGTTGAACTAATGATTGAGGATGTTGAGAAGGGAAACTCTGATTTTGATTAAACGTCTGAACAGAAAATCTAGTCCTTCTTCAAGCTCATGGATGTTAGACTCCAATTTTTTCAACTGATTCTGCAGATCATTGATTTTTTCAGTTTTTCTTTCCATGTGAAACACAAAGGATTGTAATTCAGCTTCAAGTTCTGCAAATTCATTATCATCTTCTGCTTCAAGTGTGCGAGAAGTTATCCTTTTGCTATGCAATAGCTTTGAAACAAACTTCCATCTTCCTTGTTTTGATTGTGTTGACCCAGAAATAAACCTCAAAAGTGACTCAAATACAGAAAGAGTGATCACTTCACCATCTTTTAACAGGCTAACCAATGCCATCTTTTCACAATCTTTGTTGTTGAGAGAGGAATTGCATTTATTTGCACCACCTTTTAAATTCACCAAGGCCTTCAAGATGGCCTTCTTCACCACCTTCCTAGAGGTCAAGAATTTTTTTGCCTCTACTATAAGCTCCATTTCACCTCCTCCTCTTCTTCTTCTTCTTATAGTCGACTGAAGTTCCCAGGTGCATTCTTTTGTGTGAAGCAGTGCTTCTTTGGCGGATGCACATGCATCTATGAGCCTTAAAGATCCATCCAAAAGCTCATCTACCCATTTGTCTTGAGGTTCCTTTGCAAGTGCTTCTTGAATTGTACTAAGTTGAACTATGTTTTCAATGCAACCATGCAAATCAAGGAGGCCACTGACCTTGAAGCTGAGAGATGAAGAAGAAGATCTGGAATCAGATGATCCTAATGTGGCCAAATGTTCATTGCATTGTAGAATGAGTGGGTGTGGTTTCGAGGGCAAACTGTTAGAACGAGCATGGCTATGGGGTTTTTGGTTCAAAGGAGAGGCTTCCATTTTTCCTTGAGAGAAAAGGAATGATATTGAGGTTGAATATGTTCAAATTGAATCACCAATTTGCCTTTTGATCTTTTATATATTAAGGGCATAGGATAGGACAAGCAAAGAATCTCATGTTAACAAGTACCATCAAGTACCAACTAATCTGGACTGAGCGAGAAATTATCATCCTCAGCATGATCTTTACAACTCATACTTCTATTTTTTTTTTTTTTTTTAAATCTTCGTCCTTTCTTTTCTCACTCTTCTGTAATCATATTTGGCCTATATTTTCTTGCTGGTGCATTGTATCTTTTATATACATCCACACGAGGGACAATGACATAGCTTTGAAAGTTTGTGCTGATATATTTATATCTTGTCTTTTGCATAGAATGAAAGTGATGGATTTTATGAACTAGATAAGCTTCTTTGTATCACGATTGGTCCAAACATGATGTTTTTATGGAAAGTGCTGATATATAAATTATAGTTTGTGACTGTAGTGTATTATAGCCCTTGCGGTGCTGTCTTTTATAATGAAGGAAGATATTATAAGGAAACAATACATGGATTTGCTTGTCCTCACAACAGAAAGACATTCATTGTATACAGCTTGTGAAATTTGAGCCCATGACTTATAATTGAGGGCAATAATACATTTTGATAATTGTTCAACTGCAACCTATAAGGCATCAGCTTTGATATTGATTCAAAGCACCATATAGGTTCAATACTATTATTTCAAATTTTTTTTTTTTTTTTGGTGCCTTTGAAGAACATAATAGGTTTAGAAAATTCAGATTTAATTCAAACATCACATTTGCATTTAGATAAGAGAAAATATCCAATATTTTTAACCATATGTAACCACTTGTTGTTCTAACTTTAATAGGCTGATAAGTCAATGTTATAGACATTAATTTATCAAATATCTTCTCCTTCAGCTCTCCTTTTATCTTATTTTGCAGAGTTACTAAGGCAAAAAAAAAGGTGAGATATTCCAGATACATAGATTTTTTAGGGAAGAAGAAAGATAGATATAATAGCTAGTATTTGATTCTCAGATAACATATATTCAATAAGAAAATTATATAATCACATTCATTTAAAAGTACATGACAGTCATATATCCAAGTCAATGTTTGATGGGGGTTCAAAACTGAACTTAGTGGTTGAAGATGTTAAGAAGTGAAACTCTAATTCTGATCAATCCCCTTTGAAGATTCTCAATTCCTGCCTCTAAATCCTGTATACCCAACTCCAAATTTTCCAAATGACTTTGAAAACTCTCAATAGACACATCACCGCAAGGCTTGTGACACAGAAGAGACTGAAGTATTGTATCCAAGTTTTCAAATTCATTTGTGTTTGCTTTTTCAGAGTCACAAGCTACTCTTTTAGGCTGCATCAACTTGGATACTACTGACCATATACTATGCTTGGATTGTCCAATTGAGCCACAGATAAAAGATAACAAAGATTGTAAATGGCTCAAAGTAATAAATTCTGCTTCTTTTAAGTTTCTGATCATAGACACAGACTCATTATATTCTTTGTTCAAAGAAGTTAAACTGAGATCCTTCTTATTTGCCTTAAAATTTTCCAAGGCCTTCCAAATTGCCTTCTTCGCCTTCTTCCTTGATGACAAGAATTTCTCTATAGGGACTACTACTTCATTAGCTCTCCTCCGGCGAATAGCTGACTGCAGTTCTTTTATGCTTTCCTTGGATTCTAGGAGTGCCTCTTTGGCAGTACTAGAGATATCTAAAAGCCTTAGAGATCCTTCTTCTAGTAGTTCATCAACCAATTTTTCGCAGCATCCTCGGGCTAAGGCTTGACGGGTGATCGGCAACCGAAGCATCTTATCAATGCAGTCATGTAAATCCTGCAAGCCAATGAGATTTTGGCATATTAATGATGATGAAGAGCTTGCTTCAGAAGACTTCAATCTCTGCAAATTCTCATCAAGTTGCAATGTAAGAGGGTGAGGCGCAGAGGGCTCACTCTTGGAGCGACTGTGCAGAGAGATCTTAGTGTTTGTAGCCATGGCAGCCATAGAAGCAAGGAGATGAGAGAGTTCTTTCTTAAGTCCTTCTGCTACCATATTCTCCATATATATATGTGTGTGTGTGTGTGTGTAGGCCAAGCTTTTGAGCGAGACGAGAGGAATATATTCCTCCTCAAGTGTCAATAAGTTGGCATGCACTATCATTCTGTATGGAATCTATGGAATACCTTGTCATTGTCTGTGCATTGTTTCACTGACACCATTTTCACAGGTCAAAGGCCTTTTCTCGGAGAGGGGATTTGCCGTACATGGAGCTTTTAGTGAACAAGTCCTAAGTGGAATGTCTTTAAGAGGAGTTATTTCGTGCTTGTAAATATAGATTTTGCTGTCTCTGAGTCTAACATCTTACCCCACTTTCATCTTTAAATCAAGGCTGGCAATATTATTGATTTGGAACTACACTATATGGTGGTGATGTTTGAACAATCTTCCCAAATCTCAGATGCCTAGGTGATGCAGATGGCTCTTTAATAAATATTTTCAATTAAATGTTGTTAATTAGGGTTTTTGATTAGGGAATTAGATAAGTCTAATATTGAAGTCAAAGGCAACTCTAACCAAAGACTCTTTAATATAGCAATCCCCAAGGGAGCTTTGGTGAATAACCATTGAATATGGAGTAGGAGAAATAATAAAATGTAATTCATACCTAGCAGGGAAGGTTGGTAAATGTTAGAATTTATGTTTCATAATTTGAGTGGACTTAAAATTAGAAAGAGTGAGTGTCGAGTTGAATTAAAAATAAGATAAGATTATGATTGATTATTTAAAAAATTATGATGTAGAGTGCGCGTTAATAAAATTAATCTCCTAATTAAATGATGATTTGATTGGACTTAAAATCATAAAGAATGTATATAGAGTCAAATTAGAGAAAAGACAAAGTTATGATTATTTAAAAAGTTATAATGTGAGACATATGTTAATAAAATTTGCCTCTTGATTAAGGTATATTTTTTAATTTATTGGGTTAAAGTGGAACCATTAATGGATAGTGAGCTATGTCCAAAATGTCTTTCATCATACCACTTAGTCATGAGTAAATACTTTATAAATAAATTTAGGAAAAAGCATACTTACCTTGATTTATTGCAATATCTTCCCAAAGTTGATATGTGTACAATAATAATCTCCTATCTAAATTACTCTCTGTTTAATATTCATTTTAACCACTTGTTCATTTTCTCTACTAGCTATCTCACTCCCATGATTCTGATTCTTGCATGTTTAACTAAACCCTTATCTTGCATTTAGGTAGTGTAGCCGTAGGATGCAGGGAAACAGCTATTCTCAACTTCATTTTGGAACTGTATATCCAGCTTTTCCAATGCGGGCATCAATTCCTCGTTTGTTATCGACCTACAAAATAACGGTCCAGAATCGAGTTTGGAACACGAACGTGGGAAATCACTCCATAACTGGATGCAACTTTAGTTGTCTTAATGCTCTAAAGCATCCACACCAGCACATTGATTTACTTTTAGGTCCCTGTATCTGTTTTGATTGCGGCAAAATGGAATTGGAATTAAAAGGGGGGAAAAAAAAAAAGAAGGGGGAGAATCATAAGAAAAACGATGGAGAAAATGAAGAAAAAGGCCAAATAAATATTAAACAATGAGAAGAATATTATAGTTATTTTATATAATTAACAATAAGATTTAAATTAGATGAGAGGAGAATTAATAGACGGAGAAATAAATTGATGACGATATTACAATTGTCGGCAAAAATTGAAATAAATAAACAGAATTTTTTTGAAAAGTTATAAACCGAGTAAATTATATTCTCATACCTTCAGTCATACTTCGAAATTTAATTTATGCCGAAACATCCTTCCTATAAGGTAAGAATAAGACGTAAAGTATAATTTTTTGGATGTTTATTAAAATTCTTTAATAAAAACATAGTATTCACATGTCATTTTTATTGAGAAACATAATGGTAAACAACTAAAAATTTTTAAGTAATTTTTGAAAAGAGTAGGATGGAACATCATCCGTTGATTGAAAGTCTAATAATAAATAAATAATAACTCACTCAATTATTTGAATGTTACAATGACATTAATAAAGTAAAATAGGTTTAAAAAGTAAAATTTTTAATATTCGATGTTAAACTTTAAAAATAAAAATAAAAAGGATTAAAAAATTAAATTTAAATACAAATTCTCTAATTAAAATATAATAAATATATAATTTAATTAAAAAATTATATAAATATATCTAAAATTTATATACTTATCATAATATTATTAAAAAATTATACACTATAACAAAGGTATAAATAAAAACATATTGAGTTTAAAAAAATTGAATAAAGGACTCAAATTGAAGTGTGGGGGCTAAGTTTAATATCTTAACACCCATCCCCGCCCACCCTAACCCATTTGCCTTCATCCATACCGTCGATGGCTACCCCAACCTCCAATCCCATCCCAATCAAGCCCTGAGATGATTGTGCATGTTACGCTCTCAACACAGTGAAGACGTAGTAGTAATCAATAAATACAAAAGAAACATGATCAGGAATATCAAATTCTTATACTCCCCTGAAAAATTAGAAAGAGATATAACAGAAAGTTGCTAAAGGAGTTAATTTTACCGAGTGGCTTACAGTTAAGACGATGCAAGTATAGTACTAGAAACATCGTCCTAATATTAGAACCCGTTTAGTATGGTATACAAGATAAAGTTTAAATTTGATAAAATTTTAAAATTATATAATATTTGGTATAAAATTGTATAAGATAAAATTATTATTTATTTAATAATGTATTATATAACATTGGATAAAAAAATTAATTATTTTGACAAAAATATCTTTTATTTAAAAAATTTGTTATATTTATTTAAATTTATTATGTTATATTAATGTTTAAAAAAATATATGAGTAAATAGAACTACACATTGTATATGGTGGTCCGGTGATCTAGACAACATGATCCTATCTTGTCATATCTGACTAAGTAGCTAAAATATAATCTGGACATATTAGGTCAAATAGGCTATATTAGCCAATTTCAATCAGCCCAGTAAAAATTTTATTTTTTTAAAGCAAAATATAATTTTATAAAGATTTACATAAAATTTTTATTTTTTAAGAGTCAATTTATAATTTTTACCAAATAAAAAAAATAACTTAACTAGTTTAAGAAACTAATATATTCCAACCTCATACTAAACTAATTAAACTAAATTTGATATTAGATTAATTTATGCATAACTTATTCCAATTTTATTAATTTTTTAAAAATATTATTTCATAAGGATTTATGTAAAAAAAATTAATGATAAAATGTAATTTTCTAGAGACTTGTATAAAAAATTTATTTTTTAAAATCATTTTATAATTTTTATTAGATATTATTTTATATGACCTTATATGAAAATTTTATTTTTAAAAAATTATTTTATAATTTTATAATTTTTTCAAAAATTTAAAAATAACTCAAATAATCTTATTCTAACTAATATTCATTAAAACCAACCCAACCTAACCAATTAATATCTTCATAAATGAGAGGTTAAAATCAAAAAATATTAATAAAATTTTATACATTAAAACCTAATCAAACTTAATCTCAATTCTTAAAACATAATTAGATTATAAATCATTTTAATGTATAAGATAAGTATGATATATAAACTTATACATTACATACATCAAACAAATAATAAATTCATAAGATATTATATAAATTTATACTATCAAAATTTATACTATCAGATCTTATACGATATACCAAACATACTCTTAATTACCTATGGACCATGCAACGCAACCATCAGGTCTTAGTTGCCAGTGCTCCACAATAAATAGAAAAAGAACCTTACTGCCACCACATTCGCGATCCAACAACGTCGTTGAATAATACGGCCAAAATTATGAGGGAAGCTATTTCACTCAAAATGCAATGCCAAAAGGACAAAGAAAATCTAAATAAATAGTACATAGACAGAGTAATTGTCTGGAACTGGGCAAAATAAATCTAAGATGAGGGCTTGTCTCCAATAAAAAACAAAAATTCTTGGCCAAATCCACCAATACTACAAGATATGACAAGAAGTAAATCTAGGTGTTTGTAGCCCTAGTGTATATCTGCTGACTAGCATGCGCAGATACCATCCTGATTGCACCTCTCGCCATCAATTCTCTGATAGCCTTCCTTGCAAGTGATCCATTAATCTACAAGGTGCATGAAAACTCATGAGAAACTACACAACATATATTTATATTACTCATATAGTAGTGCTCATGAGTTGACATCCATACATAGCAAAATTGAAGATGAGAAATAATGTAGCCAGTTATGATTTCTTATAGATCTTGTGCATGTGTGGGAACGGGGCTTTAATTGTGGTTTAAAAAAAACTTGCATTTGGTATTGTCAGCGTCAAGCAACTAAAACACACTGACACATGTTAGCCTTAATTTAGATATTTTCCATAACCCCGACTCCAACATTAATTAATGAATATATCCATCACTATAAAACTTGTAAGAAGCTTTGTCAACCTACTTATTTTAATGCATAGTAAAAACATCTGTAGATATAAATGGAGAACTTGATTGAACGAGCATAGAAAAGCACCAAAAGTGAAAACAATATATCTAAATTCACAACCACAACCACAAACAAAGTTAAACCTAATCAAATGATACCATATTGTGTAGAGCGCACCTCAACATGTGGCTCACAGCCCTCACTTCATCCACAAGATCATAAACTTTCTATCAAGCAATTTAATATAAGACCATATTCAAAACATATTCAGCTTTCCACAAAAGGCTTCCGTATTACACTATTCTTAACAGGTGTATGATCCTATTACTCATAAAGCCAGGTTAGAGCACATAACAAGAGAAGAGGAAGCAATTTTTAAACAAGACCAACTATATAGCAAATTCCAAATAAGGCTCTCCCAAAAAAACAATCATATTGTCTTGAACATGACACCAGCTCCGAAGTCCTAACTCCTAACCAGATAAAGAGTACTCCTTAATGAAATTTGCCAATGCTTATCGACAAACTCATTGGCAACTTAAGAGGGAAAACCTATAGCTACAATATCTTAATTAATCAAGAAAACACCGGTCCATCACCCATACAATTTTTTTTTAAGAGGGAACAAATACATACATAAAAAAATCTCCGGAACTTTATAGTAGATCACAAACTACATAAACCAAAATTTCCATAATTATTACCAAATAAATGCATCAGCAGAAACATTCATAGACAAGGAAAAACAGCCCTATGATATTTTAGTTTTCAAGCTTGTACCGAAACCAATAATGGATTAGATAGCATCCACACAAACTATCTCCCCAATATGAATAATCTATGCCATATCTAAGGGAAAAACAGTAAGAGAAGAGATACCCTCAAACGATCAGAGAGAATGGAAGGAGTGATAAGCTTGTATTTTGGTGCCTCAGAGAGGAGCTTGTCATAAGTGGCCTGATCGAAAAGCACCATGTTGTTCACCTTCTCCTTCTGCTTTCCCTTGCTCCACTTCTGTTAAACATAAACTTCCCCTTAATATCACAAACCCATCTCAAGCATTGAATTAATAAAAGAAAACAAAGCCTCAATTCGTTAAGGATAACAAGAATAAGTCGATCCAAACCCTAAGATCACTCAATTGAAAAAACCATCATGTAGTTTCAAAAAAAAATAAAATAAAATAAAACATCAACAAGAAAACTAAACCTTCTTCTTCTGCTTGCCACCACCAGACTTGGCGGGTTTGGAAGAAGGTGGAGGACCCTTATCCTTCTTTGGAGCCTGCAAGTGATATTCGACCATACCATTAGCACGAAAGGGAGATAATAGATAGAAAAAATATCAGATACGGATAATTGGGAGTGATGATGGAACTACCACGTACCATCGAAGCGGTGGGGACTGGGAAGGGAAGCTGTCTTCGGAGGCGAAAGCACCAGAATTAGCGAGGATAGATGGAAGCGATCTGGGATCTCTGAGACTTTTAGGGTTTTTCTTAAGATGGTACTTAGTAAACTTGAGATAGGGCCACTTCAAAGAATCGTGGACATTTGGCCCATCTGGAGGTTTATTTGGGTTCTGTAATGGGCCCATTATTGTCCTTGGAGTTTGCCCAAATTGTCCAAATAAAATGCATACAAACAAATTTAAAAAAATTGCAAAAATAAAAAAAGGAAACTAAAAAAAATTCAATAAATAAATTTTCTCATGAATTACACATAAATTAGTAATAATAAAGTTTTTAAATATTAAAAAATGTAAGAAAAATATTATACAATATAATACATGGCTGTCTAGTTGTATAAGAAAAAAAAAGACTAAATTTAAATATAATTTTTTATATTCTTATTATAATTTTTTTCAATCAAAATATGATAAGTATATAATTTTTTAATAAAAATATAACAAATATATTATTTAATTAAGAAATCATAAAATTATTTGTAAAAATTATACACTTATCATATTACTATTAACAAATCATTTGCTTGTTATATTTTAATTAAAAAACCTAATAACAAAGATATAAAGAATACCAAACAAATTACAAGAACTCAAATTACAAAATTATTAGTGAACATTTGAGTGGGAAGCTACCATGGAGAAAGAATATATTACTCTTTTGAAAAACATGACCTGAACTCTAATTCAACTACTAGCAAACAAGGCACCTATAAATTTTAATTGGGTCTCTAAAGTCAATGAACACTTGATGGCTCAATTTAGAAGTATAAAGCAAAACTAATTATTAAGGGATTCCCTCAAAATACTAGTTCTAACTTCAATGAAACTTTCAACTTATTATTAAACCCATCATTGTCAGAGTATTGGAAAACACCATTCAAGAGTGTATTATTGGCATCAAGTTGATGGATGGACAAGTATGTGGTCTTAAATGAGAAATTTGATCTTCTGCAATGATAAAGTCACATAATTAAAAAAATAGTGACATAAAAAGATAAAAATGTGTATGAAACATATTTTTCTCTTTACCCTAGTTTCCTCTTTAGAGACTTTGTTAGTAAACTATCATAGTTAATTAAGTTAGTTGAACATAATCATATGCCACGTGCTTATATATATATATATATATATATATATATATAAGTCATTGTATTCTAATGGCATGAAATGAATTCATGTTCTTTCTCACTCTAAACTTTATCATGTAATAACAAGCTATCTAAGGGAATTAGCTTTATCTATAAGGGAAAATGACATTTCTCTCTTTATTAACCTATATGCTATTAATTCTTTTAGAGATGAAATTTTGTCCAAGAATAACCTTGACCATCCTAGAAAAAAAAAAAATTATATTGAACTATTAATTTTAAAAATTCACATCTTGATCTTAATTTAAGATTAATGACAAGCTTAATGGCTAGTAGAGGAGATGTAGCAGGATAGAGGACTAGCCTTGATTTTACAAAACCAGAAGGAGCATACACACACAAGTGCATTAGCGACACAAAGTATTCCAAGGTAACATTGTTTCGAGGATTAGCAGTTAAAGAAGCAGAAGCATGCAAGTCCAGGGTAATCAACTCGGCAATTAAAGAGACAGAGCTATGTTTAAATTGTATTAAAAACATGTCTAAATTGTGATGTTCTAACATTTGCCCTATAGTAAGTCAAAGAGATAAGAGTTATGCACCAAATAACAATTTTAACTTTTGACCTAATAATAAATATTTAATAACACAATTAATATCAAAACCAAGTCATATGATAGGTCAAAAACTAGAGTTGAATCTTGAGTTCCTAACTACTCTTTTGTGTGCTCTAGACATTAACAAAATCTTCCCCCATAATAGAAAAAATCCTATATAAGAGATAGGAAAAGAAAAGTGTATGAAATCCACAGGAGTAGGTTTTACTAGATCACATCCATTCCTCTCTTCTCTTACCTGCAAAATTTTTTTCATTACTGAAGGGAATCCAAATCCAATAGTGAACCACAAGGCAAAAGCAAAACCAATGAAAGTGCATTATCTGTAATAGTTGGCCCACCAAATGTGTGATTATGTGGGACTTTAGTTTGGTATCCAGTTAAGGCTGAAGGGGACTTCAATCCCTAGTACTCCTTGTGGTTGAAGTAATTATCTGTGAAAATGATTTGAGGCTCAATAATTCAAAACCAGAAACCATATCCGCAGGAAAACTCTAAAATATCATAAGAAAATGGGAAATAATTGAGAAAACGTGCAAATTCAGACGCCTTTTCCCTTTTCCATAAACAATAATGTTAAAACTATTCGCCACGTTACATTTGAAGCCAAAAGTTGTATCCTTTTCCATTGTTGAGAGAATGGAAAAGCTATAAGGGTCGGTAAAGGGACCATTGAAAAGGTGTTCTGAACGCTTTTCTTTGTTTTTTTTTTTGGTTTTCCTCTTTTTTTTTCTTGAGTTTAGTGTTGAGGGAATATTATAATTTAAGAAAGAAAGAAGGGAAAAGCAAAAGAGTACGTGGCATTCTCTTACCAAGTAAGAAATGGGTTCCAAATCAGAGTGGTGGGTAGTAGTGGTTCCTATGTTAATTAACTGCCATGCAATCCAATAAGAAATTACCACCTTACCTCTCTTTTATCATTTTTCTTTTAACTTTTAACTTTGCCTTTCTTTGATCAAATCAGGTGGTCAATTAATAGATATTTGTGTAAGTTAATTCCAACATCATCCAACCGTTATATATATATATATATATATAAAACTAACTTCCTTTGTAAGAAAATATGTATGATACCAATAATGATTGGCTTAATTGGTAAGGTGTGCCTTGTTTTGGAGCTAAAATAACACAGTTTAATTCCTAAATTTTGTTATAAAATAAAAGGCTAAATTATTGAATTAATAAATAAAACATATAAGTATGTTAAAAGTAAATTTTATTAATAAATATGTCTAATATATTTACATATTTAGTAGTTGTAATTAGTTTGATGAACTTATGTTTTAGAGACTAAATCAACTTAAGAATTTTTATTTATTGATTATCATCTTTGCTTAATAAAGCGTGGAAGGCCTAATAAAAGGATTGTTATAAAATATCATTATCCACATGTTAAAAGTCTTTCTTGTATACTATTCAAAAAGTGTAGCGCTGGAGATCATAGTTAGACACTAGGCAATGGCTAGAAAAAGACATGGCAATAGGGATTTTGGTTCTTATTTTCTTTTGCTGAATAACATAAACCAAGATTAGAACGATTATGACCCTACAACTTTTTTTTTTGGGGAGGTTGTTTAAAGTAAAGGAGTTGCAACAACTTTTATTCATTCAAAAGAATCTTTAATGCTTGATTAATTCATAGTTTAGAGGAAATTAATGATTTAATCGATTCTTAACAATAAAACCTTTCAATTTAATACTTCAAATAAATTATTTTTTAATCACTTTTTTATTAGACAAAAATAAAATCTCATATGGTTGTTTACTAATGATATGACCACTTAAGCGTTTTTAGGCTCCAAGATAATGCTATTTTTGTATCAAATAGTCTATAAAGGCTTTTCAAAAGAATCTGTTTTATTGAGAAAAATATTTAAAAAATTGGATTGAGATGCTTTACCTTTAAATAATTAAATTAATAAAAAATAATCTTTCAAAAATTACATTAAAAAACTTCATTTTCAGATAACTAAATTAAAACTATATCATTAATTTACTTTTCAATTTATTATCTTACTTAAATTTTGATTACTTTTTTATTATATATTTGTTTGAATAACCAATTTTTCAATGAAATCATATTTTTCAATTCACATTCCCCTTTTCTGTGACCGAGCAGAGGAATCTAAAATGTTTGAGCAAAATATCTATCTCCACTAACCACAAGCTGGCGTTTTTCTTAAGATTGAACTAATTGATAAAGATCAAACTTATGCTAGATATAAATTCTGGTTTATCTATATTAATACTTAATTATGCATTTGAATTTTTGTAAATATGCTGTTAATCAAAATTAGTTAAAGCAAACTTTTGAGGACGAGAAGATGTTGATTGACAGAAGAAGAGAAAACTAAAGTAGATAGTGGAATATTATAAAAAGCAAAAGGAACAGGTTTCTCTAGTCTATAAATAAAAGAAATAGCATCCATCTCAGAAATCTCAGCGGAAATAATAATAATAGCATTTCTTCCCACTCCGAAAACAGAGGACCTCTGTTTCTTCCATTGTCAAAACAGAGCACATTCTAGATTCACTCTGTCTCTTCCCTTTACTCTGTTTCCATGCTTTCAAGTTTAAAAATTGCTGCAGTGTCTTTTATAGCTGCAGTTTTTCAACTCTTTGCTTCCAAATATATAGTTTTTCTTGCAGATATCAACAAATTTCCAATCCCTTTTGAGTGAGAAAACTTGCAAACTCGATCTCTTCCACCAAAAAATTCTCTGATTGCTCTGAAATTTTTTTACAAACATGGGTTCAATCAAATCCAACAACATCAAAGCAGAGAAGGCCAAGGCAATCCATAAACACCCCCAGCTTGAAAAGATTGCGAGCTTTTTTCGATTTTTCGAAGTATGTGTTATATTGGTCTTGATTTTGAGGCTCTCCTTCCAGCTCCCAATAGTGGTCAAGAACTCCAGCGAGTATTTCCAGGACTTTACAGTCATCTTTGTTGATCCCCGCTTCGCTTTTCTAATCGGAAATGCCATAATCATCGCGCTTTTCGTCCTCTCGGGTCAATTCTCACCTCAGGACTCTGCATCAAAAAGTTCAGAACCTGATTTTTACCAGGAGTTCATCCAGAATAGCACAAAGAGCCTGGAAAAACACAGCATAGAAACCGAGTATGGCATAAAAAGTCCAGGAATTGATGACGATCAATTCAATAATTTCCGAGAAAAACAGAGAATAAACACAGAGAGAATGGGAGGAAATCACATCAAATACCGAGAAAATCAGAGCGCCAAGCATATCATAAGAACAGAGGATAAGAGCAAGAAAACAGAGGACACAAATATGAGCTTGGAAGTGACGGTTCACAGAAGGTGTCAGAGTGGGAATTTAAGCTGTATGATGCAAAGTGAAAACTCACAGCCTGTGCTACGAAGATCAGAGACAGAGAATAGCACGAAAAAGTGTTCATATCCAGAGGATGGCATGAGCAATGAGGAGTTTCGCCGCACTATAGAGGCTTTCATTACCAGGCAACAGAGGCTCCGAAGGGAAGAAGAGTCTTCCATGGTTTAAAACATGAAAGCTTTTCTTGTTAAACTGTGAATCATCACTGTGTGTATATTGCTTACTGTAATTGCGATGCAAGTGCTTATGTTTTTCTTTTTACTTTTTCGTTATATAAAATATAATATGGATGTAATAATAGTGAACAAGATTGTATGAATAGTTTATGAATTGAATTAAGAACAAAGGTTGAAGTTTAATACTCTGTAAGACAACTTGGTTTGAGTTTGTAATTCTATGTGCGTAATCTCGTTTGGAGTTCATGACGTTCCTCACTACAGTTGCTTTTTAGTATGCTTAAACCCCTAACATTATTAATGGTTCTTTTATTGCTGGGCTCAAACATGCCTTACTACTTAGGTCACTCCTTTGGAGATTTTAATGTGCATAATTTGTTAATTAGAGAAATTTGTTTAGTATGCATGGTTTAAGCAATTAGAGAAGTGTCTGGCATGTTTGGCTCACTTGGCAAAAGGAAATTTAGATAAGAGCTTCGTAGTCATTCCAAATGCTTGTGGGTTAATCGATTTTAGGAAAAATTTGTTCAATATGCAAAGGGTATAAAATCAGGGAGATGCCAACTCATTGGTGAATGGCAAAAGAAAATTTGGACAAAACCTTTGCAATCACTACCTCGAAAATTATAATCTACTAAGAGTTCATTTTGGTAATCAACTTTCTCCAAGAATATTTTAGTTGTCTAATTTTTTGTGTAAATCTTGCTTAACTCTCTAGAGGTCCAACCCCTTGTACTAATCCCTATGTAAGAGTGTCATGACAAGCTAACAAGCAATTATAGAGTAACCTATCTCTATTGTGATTTTGGCAAGAAACAAAATATGAGAAAATTTCCCACAACATAGATGACATTCTCTGTAATGGAAAGTGAGTGGGCATGTTGATTTTTTACATGCTATGCTTTGATGTCAGAAGAATAACCAATTGGACCACTCAAATTTCAAACACAAGTGCAAAAAATAAAGAAAGCTAGCAGCTAGCAAGGAAAGCAATCCCATTACAGATCATTCTGGAGAGGTGCTGTTCCTGTCCTATGTGGAAAAGCAACTCCATCTTTGCCTCAAAGCTAAAACTATACTAGTAGAGAGAGGTTATAGATTTGTGGGGGAAAGTTCTATGATTGTCTGCCACTAATGACAAATTTTCTTTCTTTTTTCTAATGCTTTTTTATTAATTATACAAATAGAAGGTGTGGTAACAAGTGCTTCTTTTTCATTCTTACTTTTATTTATTTATTTTCTTTTATATTCTATTCTGTGGATGAAATGACACCTCCATGCCCTTGGTTAAGGCTTGCTGGACTCTCTCACTGAAACAATTGTAGGATATTTGTTAGTTGCTTTAGTCTCATGAGTGTGACTCACAACTAGCTAAAACCTGTAAATTTATGTATGTATGAGATTCTATGATTGCTGACCCACTTTGCCACGAAGGACAAGCTACTGAATCTGTTCTTCTATTTGATCATGAGATCTCTTGCTAGGAAAAGTTTGTTTGTAAAAGAAATAAAACTACTCTATAACAGAGAAAGGCGAGAATGTTTAACTACGTATCCCAGCGAATTGTATAATGACTTAATAATTTTTTATTTAAATAGGTGTTTTTATTGTAAGATTAACTAAAATAACGAATTTAGTAAATTTCTATTGGCTCCTTGCATATTTACTATATAATTTCTAAGTGTTTCTCTAGGGAAAGAACAGTATATATGCACATTTAAGGAAAATTTTTGAACCATATCCAGTTTGCAAAAAAAAAAATCAATTCAAACATACTTTTTTGTTAGGATTCCACGCTGAGTTGGGCTTTAACTTAATCTAACATCTAACTCATTTTTAACTGAATTTTAAAATTGAAACTCAGTATACCAAGTTGGACAAAATTTTTTTTTTAATTTTTTAATAAAAATTATAAAATAATTTTTTTAAAAATAAAATTTTATATAAAACCCTATAAAATTATATTTTACATAAATCCTTATAATTTTTTTAACATGAGAATTGAGGAAGTTGGTCTTGAGTTTTTTTTTTTTTTTTGCCTAATCCAACCCAATTTGATTGTAGCCAAGATGGTCAAACCACGAACACTTTTACTTTTTATATAAAATATTTTTAAAAACATTTATATATCTTTTTATAATTGACTTAATCTATCTCTTTATTATCAATTAAGTCTATATAAAAATCTTATACTAAACATCTTAAACACATTACTAATATAGCACTTTAGGGGTTTATGCCTATGCTACATTGCCAATTTTCTTTTTTCTTTTTCATTCTTTTTATGTTATCTTCTACTAATGGTTGGTCTCAGACTTTTGATATAACCTTTAATAATTTTGATGATAACAAAATTTTTAAATTAAATTTATAAAGATATTAAGTTAAAAATAATGGAATATTTTTTATTATCTTATTGCATTAAAAGTTATCTAATTTATTTTTAATAGACAATAATAATTATTCAAAGAAAAATAAAAAAATAAAATTATGTTAATATATAATATTTTAATTGAGCTATTCTATATAAATCATTTGATTAAGTTTCATACTATTTACTTTATTTTATTGGACGTTTTAATCTAATTATGCTTATAATTTGTTTTGGCCAAATATTTAAAATTGTTGTTGAGTTTCATTCTATCTTATTGAACCTTGTTAATCTGACACTTTAATGCAAAAGAAAAAAAATTATAAAATATATTTGAATAAACAAACTATAAAATGCAAAATAGAAGTAACAAAATAGTTATAATACTTTTTATTACAAAAGTCAAAATGTACAAATACATTAATTGTATTAAATGAGTCTTGCTTCTTTTCAAAAACATGACATGGTTGAAACAATACAAGAAAATAACAAATTGTTTTACGCATTTTGTAACAAGAGAAACATTTTAGAAAACATGACATAGCTTAAACAAATGAAAAAATATATAATATTTCTTTCAAATATTTTCATTACTAGAGTCAAATATTTACGGTAGAAGCTATTTTAGAGGTTTTTTAATGCAAAGAAAAGATAACATGTTATTTTATCTTGTCTTATCTTCACATACTTTGTCTAAAGCATTAAATAAAGAGTCAGAAAAGGAAGTCTTTTCTCTGCAACTACTAGAATAGTAATAAGAAAAAAGAAAAGTAAAACTTGTATAAGTCAAAAATTATTTTTATACTCAACTATGCTTTATGATAAGCAAGGCATAAAAAGACAACAAATATTTTGCAAATTTTTCTCTCCTTTAATGATTATTTTAAAAGTAGCTCTCCAACAAAAATATTTTGAAACATCTATATAAATGGAAGCAGAGAAACAAAAGAATAGAAGGGATCAAAGTAGAAAAGAAAAGCTAAAATTACATTATAATTCTCTGTTATTCTCTTTGTCTTATCTAAGCTTAATGTCTAGTTTTATCTAGTTTCAAAAAATCTTAGAGAAAGAGTGTGTTTATTATAATTCTTTTCTTGATAAGGGTTTTAAATTTATTCTTATATTATTTTATAAAGTGAATTTACAGTACGTTTAGTGAAAAACCCTTTTTTTAAAAAGAGTTTCAAATGAGTTTATGTAAAGGCTAAGTATTATATTAGTTTGAGATAAGTTAAAAAATTTTATATTGGTGTTGAGCACATTAAGATCATCTCTATTGTAATATAAAAATTAATTAAAAAAAATCTTTTAAAATTTAAGGAGATTAGACATAGGTTAAGGGCAAGATCAAGATAAATTTAATAATGTTTTTCTTTTTTTATCTTTCTCTCTTTGATTATTTTATTTTTAAAGCTACTCCAAATTTAAAAGTTACTCCACTTTTTTATCTGAAGGGCACTCCAAATTTGTATTTATTCACTCTATTATTTGTATGTCTTTTAATTGTTATTATTTAGCTAACTCCAATTTTGAAAAATCTTTCACTTGCCTGTTGTATCTCGTTTCACTTCAACTTGTTCCAACTTAGTCTCTTCCACTTTTATCTCTTGAAAGTCACTTCTCTTTCTATTAACTCACTCTACCTTAACTTCCTTTTTAGATGTATTTAGCTCATTCCACCTTGATCTCCTTCACTTTTATGTGGGTCATAAATTTAATTAATTTCTTTTGGGGTATATCACACCTATTTACCTTCCTTTTATGTGTGTTATCACCAATCACATTCATAAAATTAAGTTACAACACCAACTTTGAAGCAAGTGGTGGGCGGGAACTTTGTTGAATGTTATAGGAATGAACATTGGAGGAAGGCTTTGATGTTACGTTAGCACAAGAAGGCTGCCATTTCTCCAAAGATGCTTAGCACTGAGACATGAAAGAATGAACATATTTCCTTTTCTACTAGTTTATGCTTAAATCTTCAAAGTTGGCCTTGGAATCTAAAAGTTTGTCAGCTTTTTATATTCTGAGTACCCTTTTCCATCGCATGCCCAGTACAAAGAACCAGATTCTAAATGGATAAGTAACTATGCCTAGCTACACACACGCACACATAGAGAGAGGGGGGAGAGAGAGAGAGAACGCTAAAATATTTATTTAGTTAGTTATGTGAACGTGATTTGACTAAAATATTCTCATTCTTGTATTAAAATACAAAATAAATATAAAAATGTTTAGGTAATTTCTTCATAAAGACACGGGAACATACAAAGTTATCAAGAAATGGCAAAAATATTCATTTATATTCAATAGACTCTGACAAGAGGCAACCAAAGTCACTCTCTCAGACATTATTCGGCCAAGTGAAGCCATTAGGAAAAACCAAGTTAATAATGACAATAAAGAACAAAGGAATTGATATTATATGATGTATTCAAAATCAAAGCCTCTTGGCTTTTCTATTTTTTGTGATTCATCCACGATATATTAAGCTAAAGAAAATTGTCAATGATGAATTCAATTCAAAAGTTTAAATTAATAAGTGAAAATTCAAAAACCATGTGCCGAAAGTTGTTAAATGAAGACTCATAATTAATTTTAATATAATATCTTACAAAAATAAGTAATTTCATTATTCGTAATTATTTATTATGAGAGACAATCAGACATATACATGTATATTAAAAAACACCCCACTAGCGTATCTCATTTTTTTAATTCTCCAAATAAGCCATACAAGTTATGTATATTTTTCTTTATAAAAAACGCTTTCTGTCCCTTGTTCAAGGGTGTGTTTGGAATCACGGTGGCAAACCGCGATTATGTAAAAGCAATAATTTATTGTTTAAAAAAAAAACGTAATTTTGGAAGCAACTACCAGATTTCTAAACACACACCAAGCCATTTGTTTGTGTTATAATTTCGAGGTTCTACGTTAATTTACGAGAATTTAACTTTGTTTGAAGCAACAAACCTCAATCAAATCTGTCTTCAAACTGTTCAAATTTCAAGGCACAAATGATCATCAACATGTCTATTGCTAAAACTGTAGTGTCCACTGCAGCATCGGTTGCTGCTTCAGTAATGGTAGTGAGAAGCATAGCCCTTGGCATTGTGCCCATTCCGCTTCGCTATTTCATCATGAAGAGCATAAGTGGGATTTTCAAATCCTTCTTTGGCCAAATAATAACCTTAACCATTGAAGAACTAGAAGGCCTTTCAAGAAACCAAATTTAGAGTGCTGCAGAAATCTACTTAGGCTCAAAATTTTCTCTTTCTTCTTCAACCCAAATTTACAAAGCAAGCCTGCCAGAAAAAGAAGAAAAACCCACTCTTTCAATGGCCAAAAACCAAGAAGCCATTGATATGTTTCAAGGGGTGAAATTCAAATGGAGGCAAGTGACCAAACAGGTTGAAGCTAGGTAAATGGGGTGGCTAGGACAAGCTTCAATAGTACAATCAGAGATCAGATGATTTGAGCTTAGTTTTCACAAGAAACACAAAGATATGGTTTTGGAATCATACATTCCATTTATACTTAGAGTGTCGGAGAGTTTAAAACAAGAGAAGAAAACTCTGAAACTTCACATTTTGGACTCTGATCATATGAGAGGAACAAGATCAGATGCTTGGCACTCCATAAAGTTGGATCATCTTGCAACTTTTGAGACTCTGGCTATAGATTTGGAGCTGAAGAAGACTATAATGGGAGATCTTAAATGGTTTGTGAGAAGGGAATTCTATATAAGAGTTGGAAAGGCTTGGATAAGAGGGTATTTGCTGCATGGTCCCCCTGGTACTGGCAAATCAAGCTTGGCGGCTGCCATGGCTAATTACCTTAAGTTAGATGTATATGACTTGGAGCTAAGTGATACTCATACAAACTGTGAACTGAGTAAGGTGTTACTTGCAACTGCAAACAGATCTATACTTGTGATACAAGATATTGACTGTGGTATTGAGTTACAAGATCGCCAAACGGAAGTACAGCATCCTAATAATCCTCTTAAGCTCACAAACCTATCAAAATCTCCCAGAGGAAGCAAAGAGATTCCCTTCCTATTTTGTTCATTCTTTTTCTTGTTTATGTTAAATTTTTGCTTGCTTTAATTTTTCATGCTCTACTCAAACCATGAGCTAAAAAGCATGAACAGTACATTGAGATGGACAGAAATTTTGTACCACAACAATATTTGAAGAGTTGCATTGTGTCTTATATGAATATGGGTTGAATTATCAATATGAGTTCAATCTTTTGAATTAGTCCATTCAACTCTATTAAAATTATTGGGCAGGGCTAATAAAATGGCAGCTCATTTTTAATAAATAACTTTTTTAACCCCTAAAGTTAGATTAGTTCAGATCAAGTCAATAGTTAAGGATCAATAAAAAAATAATAATAATTGGATAGATTGAAATAAATAGATCTAACGTCTAAAAACTGTCAAAATTTGAAAAAAAAAAGGTTATTATCTTACATGCATATTTTAAAAATTAACACTTAAGATTAGAGATTTAATTAATAGAGTTAGCCCATAGCCCTAAAATGACTGAGTTGAGTTAACTCTCTTTAAAATTTTCATGCTTTATAGTGAATGATTTTTAATGCTCATATAACTTTAAAAGTGCCAACTCTCTCACTGGTATTAACCTTAGGTGACACTGTCTGAATTGCTAAATTTCATAGATGGGTTGTGATCAAGTTGTGGAGATGAAAGAATAATTGTGTTCACAACAAACCACAACGATCAGCTGGACCCGGCATTGCTCTGACCCGGCCGAATGGATGTCCATATCCATATGTCTTATTGCAACCCATCTGGCTTAACCACCTTGGTTTAACAAATCACTCACTTTTCCATGAGATCACAGAGCTACTTCCTAAGATTCATGTAACCCCAGCTAAGGTTGGTGAACAATTGCTCAAAAGTGAAAATCCTAATATTGCTTTGAGGGGCCTAACTGATTTCCTCTATAGCAAAAAAAAGGGACATTTTGTATGAAGTAATAAGGAAGGAAAAGGAAGAAGAAAATATCGAGTATAGCGTAGGAATGCAACATCTAAGAATGCTACACTGGTTTTTTCTTTTCTTTTCTTTCAAATTTCCCAGTAAGAAATTCAAGTAACATGTATGGTAGTGAGTGTGTGACTCCCTTTCTGTGCTTTCTGAAGCTATAAATATATGTGTAATCGATTTGACAAATTAAGGGCACATGTGAAGGATTCAGCCTTTTTGCTCTTTGGTATAGCTTACAGGGGGCTGGTTTTTTTTTTTTTTTTAATTTTTTCCCTGTAGTTGTCATGTTACGTAGAAGACGATCCAATTCTAATATGTGATCTTATATCACTTTATTATGAAAAATTTAGTATTATATTAAAGATTATCTTATGCAAAAATTTAAATTGTTAAAGTGAAAGACATAAATAATTTTATGTTTTGATTGCATTCTTTGGTCCTTCTATTTTTCTAAAAAAAGAGTAAATTAACCCGTCTTGATATAATTAGAGTAATATTATCCTTCTTGTTTATTTGATAAAGCAATTTACTCGTTTTAGTGTTAACTAAGATAATATCATCCTTTAAATTATTAAATAAAATAATAAATAAATAGGGCAACAGCTCAACTTTGTTGGGTGAAGAATAAAAACTTACTCGTCTTTAAGAATTGTATTTCTTTTCTTTTTTTTTTTTTTTGAGCTCCAAGATTGATTCAGTTGAAATGAAAGACTTAGTTACTTTTAAAAGAAAATAAATTAGAGGGGCATCATAATTATTGAAGTTAGAGGGATCAAATTAAGTACTTCTTTAAATAAATTAGAAGAATTAAACGTATGTTTAAACTTTACATTTCTTGTGTATGTTTACGAATTTACAAGAGCAAAACACCAGCACTATGATAAACTTTATCCAGCTAGTTATTCAATAGAATAGTCATAAAAGAGTAATGTGATGCTCAAAGAGAAAAGATAGTTCTTCCCATGAAGCTTCTTCGCTGCAAAATGACCTGACTTTATTGACAATTGAGCTAAAAAGTGACTGTAAGTAAAGGAAAAAAAAAAATTAAAGAAGTAATGAAGAATTTTGAGTGTGAAACCAAGAAATTTGCAGAAATTTTCCATGGTCTTACTGGTGCAGCTATTAATATTCATACTTTCCAATGAATTTGGATTATTTGTAGAAGAATTCTTTGTTTAAATATAAAATCAACAATAACTTACAAATTTACTGGTGGTTAAGAAAATGTATTTTTTTTATTTTGAATATTTGGATTCAAATTTTAAAGTCAATATTTAAAAAATTATTTTTAAATATATTAAAGTAATATAAAAAGTGTGTTCTTTAGATCATTTAAAAAAATTAATTTTAATTGATGCGTAAACTAATGTGAAAATATCTTTAACTGTATTAAAAAAATTAACAGGGCATTATTTTTTGGTACATATTTAGGAGGCTATTTATCGATACCCTGAAATGGATAGTGACAAAAAGAGGGGCATTTACGGAAAATATCTATTAAATAATCCAAATTCATATTTAGTAGGCTATTTATATTTTAATTATTCACTCCTTTAATTTTAAAAATATATGATTGAATTTCTAAAAATTTTTATTTATTACTTATTAATTCTTAAAGTATATATATTTATCTTATTTTTTAATACAAGAGATTAACAAATTAAAAAAATTTAGGAATTGAATCATATATTTTTAAAATTCAAAAACTTTCAAAGACTAATTGATACATTTCTTTTTTTAATTTTAATCCCAAGAGATTAATAATAAACATGCTGCAATATCCCTGTATCATTTGTTAAAGAATAAATCATACTAATTTTTCCTACAACTTACTAAATTACAGTTAATAGCATAATTTATTTTTTTAACAAAATAAGTAAGATATAATAAATTTATTTATTTTTAATACATTTTAGGACCAAAATTTGAAAATACTACTTCAACGATTAAAACACGGACAGTGCAGGAAACGCGACTAAAGTAAGGAAGGACCGTTGTGGTGGACTTTTGCGACTGAGCAAGTCAACCCAGAAAATGTAGGACAAAACAACAAACGGCGACGAAAATCTAAGCATCTGGTTTTCAATATCTTCGTCTTCTCCTTCGAACTCATCAATACCCAGAAATCCCTCTTGTGCATTCAACAAATCCCACAAAGATTCTCGAATTTCAGCCTACCATGAGTCTGAAGACCCTTCAATTTCCGTCCACCAAAACCATGATCTCCACCGCAACCTCCGTTGCCGCTTCCGCCATGCTTCTCCGTTCACTTGCTCGGGAGTACCTCCCGCGCAACTTTCAGTACTATGTCTATTTCAAATTGCGAAAACTCTTCTCCACATTCTCTTCTCAATTCGTACTTGTCGTCGACGAATTCGAGGGTCTTGCCTATAACCACCTCTTCAAGGCTTTGGAGGTTTATCTCAGACCCCAAATCGATCCCAATACGAAGAGGTTTAGGGTTACCATGCTCAAGAAGGAGAACAAGATTTCTGTGGTAATGGAGAGGAACGAAGAAATCATCGAGAATTTCAATGGTGTTCAGCTCAGATGGAAATTGGTTTCCAAAGAAATCCCATCCAAGTACATCCAAGCCCCAGGATCGGATTATTATGGCTCCACTGTAAAATCTGAGCTTCGGTACTATGAATTGCGTTTCAATAGGAAGTACAAGGATATGGTTTTCTCAGTGTACTTGCCGTATGTTATGGAGAAAGCCAAGGAGGTGAAGGAAGAGCGAAAAACATTGAAGCTTTTTACTCTGAATAGGGATAGGGTTCACTTTCATGGAAGGCGTCGGGAAATGTGGCAATCAGTGAATCTCGATCATCCTGCAACGTTTGATACATTGGCTCTGGATTTGGAGGTGAAGCAGGGGATCATGGAGGATCTAGATAGGTTTGTGCAGAGGAAGGATTTCTATAGGAAAGTTGGGAGGGCATGGAAAAGGGGGTATTTGCTGTTTGGTCCTCCAGGAACAGGGAAATCCAGCTTGATTGGTGCAATGGCTAATTATCTCAATTTTGATATATATGACTTAGAGCTCACTGATCTCAGGCGTAATTCTGATTTGAGAAAGTTGTTGATTTCAACTGGGAATCGGTCGATACTTGTAGTGGAGGACATTGATTGCTCCCTTAAACTGCAGGATAGGCTTGAAAAAGCAGAAGAACCGAAAGCTCCAATCCCATATGAAGATAAAAAACCAAAGGTATTTTACTTTTTTTTTCTCTCTCTCTCTGCATATGTTGAATTTCCTTTTTGTTTCTCAAGAGCGCTGATGACGCTTTCTGAAAAAGGATTTATCAGTTTTTGCTTGGGACTTCTAAAGTTGATTAACTCAGTAAAGATTGTAAAAGACTATAGGAGGCATTGACAGAAGTAAAGGCTGTAGACCAAGTTGCATCCTTTTAGAATTCACATTCCTGAGCAGTCATGTATTAAGCTAAGAGATTTATAGGTAGATTTGGTTTACAAAAATAGATAGACTAAGCCAATTATAAATAAACATGTAATTATGTTAGGCAATTCTTATTGAAGAATGTGTTTAACATGCTTACATTTTTATTCAAAATTGACTTATATATCTTTTGTAAACCTCGTTGACCTAAATTTTTATATTAAGCTGGGCACATTCCAATGCAACAATTTTAATTACAGAACTGCAGATAGAATTTCCATACTTCATTTGGGTAGCTACTAATAGTCTGCCAAAGTGAGAACTTGCCTGCATCTAGGAACCAAAGAATGACAGACTATTGGATGGGTGGAACTACTCTCCCTCATTATTCTTGCCTGTTTTTCATCAGTGTGGCTAGAGGAATGCCTTTGACCGAAAAAAAAAATGAGAATGAAACCTTCAATCTCTTCCCTCTATTGAAAACATCTATTTGTCCTTTTAATTTGTAGAAGGTTATTAGTTTGCTTACGCTGTAGTTTCTGAGGATTATGACAAGCCTTAGATGAAGAAATATGTTTGTGCCTATGCTTAAACCTGCCTCGCTGTTTCAGTTTGAGGCCTAAAGCAAGGATTGTTTAAAGTATCACCGACCTCGAATATTTTGAGTGATTTTTTCTAGTTCTTGAGTAGATTCAATACCAAGTCAATCATTAAAAAATATGTACATGTTATAGGTAGGTCCCACCAAAATGTGCCTTATTCTGTAAATCGAGTTTACTTAGTAATTTTTTGTCAAGTTATGTGTTCCTAATTTGTTCTTGGAATCTATGGTCATTACAGGTGACTTTATCAGCATTGCTGAATTTCATAGATGGGTTGTGGTCAAGTTGTGGGGATGAGAGGATCATAGTGCTCACAACAAATCATAAAGACAGACTAGACCCTGCTCTGTTGCGACCTGGACGTATGGATGTGCACATCCACATGTCACACTGCACTCCAAGTGGATTCAGAATGCTAGCTTCTAATTACCTTGGGATCACAGAGCACCCACTTTTTGTTGAAGTTGAAAAGTTGATGCAGACCACGAATGTCACTCCTGCAGAGGTGGCTGAGCAGTTGCTGAAAAATGAGGACTCTGAAATTGCGTTGAGAAGCCTCATGGAGCTTCTCAGAGGGAAGGGAAGAGAAAGCCATGAACTAGAGTTAGCCAGCCAGATCTGAGTACTCTATGAGCATAATTCATAGGGGAAATTATATATTACACCTTGAACTGTCGTTATAAATTTTAAAATGTAACTTCTTATATTGCCCTAAAAATTAAAAATGTTATATAGTAATTAAAAATGTTGTCTAAAATCCACGTGAGTGTCCGTAATTTCGTAAGAAGAAGAAACTCAAGAAGATGAAGTTACAAAGTGATTTTTAGACGTTAATTTTAACTGGTATATGATGTTTTCACACTTTGTGATAATTTAGGAATTTAAATGTTATATTTTAAAATTAATGTTCTAAAATTATAATTAGATTGTAATTTAAGTGGATTATATGTAATTTTTCCTAATTCATAGGCATAACGAAGAGGAAGAAAACATGAAATTGATCCTCCGGTTCTGAAGAAGATCCTGTTCCGAAAACACGGGAGGATAGGAAAGTAGATCACCTTACGAAATTATCTATTGATAGTTTGATACCTCAGGTTCTAAAGAAAATTAAATAAATCAATCAAGCACCTATCATGTGAAATCTTATTCATGTCTTGCACTTCTGCAACCAGACTTGAAGGAAATATATTTACAGTTAAGACAATTAACGATTGATAAATGGAAAGAGCTAGTTTAATTGATAACATTAAATAATTTTTTTAATAATTTGAATTTGGAAAATAAAAAATATATATTAATGATCCATACACAATCAGTGTATCATTATCATTACTTCCGCACAATTATTTTATTTAAAATTTGATACATTTTATTTTATTAAAAACTGTAAAAGCAGCATATAACATTGAGCGTGAATATCAAAAAATTCTATCGAAATCTAATTTCGTAAAGTCAAGATGTCAAAAATGGTGCGTTTAATTGAAGAATTTTGATATCACATAGAACTTGATCTTAAGACATAAACGTGAATATTATCAGACACAATTGTTCTTTATATATACAAAAAATGGTATCTATCGAAATCTAATTTTATATAATCAAGATGTCAAGAAATTGTGCCATAAAATCATGAACTTTTTATCATAAATCATAATAGAAGCTTATATGAGTAATAAAATAAATTAAATGATAATCACGTATTAAAGTTGTCAGCGTTTTATTACTTTCCTCCACTCAATCATTTTTATGCTTAGATTATATCTGAAACATTTACTCTTAAAAGTAGCCTTGAGAGTCTGTATATATGCATCTATTTTGAATATCTCGTGGAAGCCGTCTAATGGCATGAGACATGAAACTAGTATTATAAATAGGGAGAATTACTGTTGAAAACCTAAAGTACAAAAAAAAAATTATTTTAAATAACTTATTATCATTGTTTTAGAAAAAATTACTACTGACTTTTAAGTAAAACTTAAACTTTCTAAATCTAATAGTAATAGATCTTTCAGAATAATTTTTTTTTTTATTTTAGATCCTTAACTGTAATTTTCCCTTATAAATATCAATAACTGAACAACTAAAATCAAAATACTCCCTTGCATACACATATCTGTGTCAGCCAAATCAGAAAAGGAAATAAGCAACAAGTAAAATCGACCATAGTCTTACATTAATACAAACGGGTGCACCAATAAATATGTAGAAGTTTCTCCCTATTTTCCTTTTTCTTTTTTCTTTTTTTGGTAATTGTGGGATTAAATGACGAGCAAATAGCCAACACAAGAGACCTCTGATCTTGAGTTTTTCACAGGTGCAGTAGAAAGTCTTAAGTCAGAAACAGCTAATGAGGAAAAGGTACAATGGAAAGAAAAAGTAAATGAAGTAAACCTAAATCTCCTTAGAACCACAATACATGTTGAGCTAAAGGATTCCCACTAGCAGCGTATGAAAAGCTTGAAGTATGTCCGACTAGCAAATCTTTATTTGTACATAAAATTACCATAAGCCTCTCCTATAATTGCCCCTGAAACACACCGTTAAAACCACTCTTCAGTATCAAGGAAGGCATATGGAACAGTAAATGAGAAAAATGTAAATATCATGTCACTAAACATGTTCCTCATACATACACCAAATGCTCTTCACATATCCATGATATATACCTACACATTTTGATACAAATTCTCTGAAAAGGAAAACATTACTAAAGTTTATGATAAAATATAGGAACAATCTTGCATAGTTGACAAAGGTGCTTGCCACAGTTTTATCATCTATAGGCCATAAGAAAGCACCTAATCATATTCTATAAATATCCTCTATATAACAGTCGGGGGTAAAAGATGATCCAAGAGTTCAATTTGGAAAAAAAAAAAAAAATAGTTGGCTGGGAAAAACCAATATACAAACTCACCTCATTTCAAAAAGTATGAACGGCCTGAAGAAGGGGCAGATAATCTCTTAGGTCTCTACACAGCCATCTTCATTTCTATCTTCTGGTGAGGATCATAACATATGAGTTCAAAATCAGCAGCCACAAACGAATCTATATCCTTCTTTGAATTTATCTTCAAAGTCTGCATTGAAATTAGTCAACAATGAAAAGACAGATAAACTACAGAAGCGCTTACAGGTAAACTTTTGTAGCAGACTACTTTAAACCAAATGCATTCCTAAGACATTAATATACATACTGGAAAAGGTTTTGGTAGGTTCTGGAGCTGCTCCTGTAAAGGCCTCACATGATTGCGGTAAATGTGTGCATCACCAATGACATGGATAAAATCACCTGGAACAAGTTCTGACAAGAAAAAGACATGGGAGTGTAAGGATTGATTAATCAGATAAGAAATGCCATGTTCTTCTAATCTTTGTCTTTCTTTTGGCTGTAAAAGGTGTACAGCAATATTATTCAACCTATAAAATCCTGAACCCCACCACACCCAACCTTAACAAGAAATATAAAATATGTGTACCAAAAATGATTTAAGAAATATAAAATCCACTATATGTCATATGATACCATATGACCACCAAGAAAACACCTGTCTTGCTCCCTTGCATACAGAAGTACTGAATCAAAATTTTCATTACTTATATATAGAAAGAAGTCTTTAAGATTCTATATTAACAAAGTGAGCCAAAATTGTAGGGTCAACATCAGTTCGTTTAACAAACAATACTAAATCAGGCTTGAGTTGAGTACAGAACATGAACAACGCAGATTGTTCACATCAAAATATCACCACTTATTAATTAGCTTATAGTCATCTACAACCAAATAGATGACATCCAACACTTACTACCCCCATAAAATCTCAATTTAATTGTGGATATCTGACTACATATTAAAAATTATAAGAAAGGACAAAGGCTTGCTTAACTTGCATACCACAAACGTGAGCTATCATGCATGTCAGGAGGGCATAAGATGCAATATTAAATGGCACACCAAGGCCCATGTCAGCAGATCGCTGATACATTTGGCAGGATAACTCCCCATTTGCCACATAGAACTGCAAAGAGAAATAGAGAAAGCTTAAAAAGTGAGAGGAGGGGAGTGGCAGGGAAGGTAACTGCTTTCAAACAGATCCAAAGAGAACTACAAACCTGTGCAAACATGTGGCAGGGTGGAAGTGCCATCAATTTAAGATCAGCTGGATTCCACGCTGAGAGAATGATCCGTCGATCATCAGGATTATTCTTTATCTTGTTAATAACATCCAAAAGCTGATCAAATCCTTGGCCAGAGTAGTCAGAAAGCATGCCAGTATACCTATAAATTGTAAGATGGTAAAAAACAAAGCAGTCCCACACAAAATACAGTCTATTCACTCACAGTGAAAAAGGTAGAACCCACCTACCTGGCACCAAAGTGCCTCCACTGGAACCCATATACAGGTCCTAAATCACCCTCCTCCCTGTCTGTCAAGCCAATACTATAATATAAACATAAATCCAGTTAGTAACAGCAAAGAAAAGAAAACAGACAAAATGTATAGCGTAATTGATTGTCAAAGCTTACCTATCAAGGTATTCTCTGGATGCATTGCCATCCCAAATATGGATGCCTTTTTCCTGCAGCACCTGTCAATAAAACATTTTTTTCAGAAGGGTTCATAACCTCATCTACAAAGCCAACAAGAGATTCTTAGAGAATAAAAAAAATAATAATAATAAAAGACATGCAAATCACATTTTTTTATTGATAGTTTAGTTCAGTACCATATGATATTATGATCTCAGACTCTCAGTAATGAAACAAGCAGAGAAAAACCATTCTATATTCCAAATCATAGTAATCAAAATCACGCGAGTCACGATTCAAGATGCACGGATCAATCCGATTCAAGTGAGCAACGATACAAATTGGTTTTTGAATCGAAAAAGGACATGAATGGTCTGTCTGAATTGCCATAATCATACAAGTCATGCTAGAAACAGCGATTCACAGCATTCTGGCGATTCATAAAGCTCTGCAGCATTGGGTCACGAAGTTGGGTCCTTCATGACCCAACACGATCTGCTGCTGGAAGAAAATGATTTATCTTGTTTTTTTTCTAAAACAGCGTCATTTCACTGAAGTAACCTGAGCATTCACGTGATTGTCAATTGTGTTACAGTGAAGCACACCTCCTTTGTTTCATTGAAAGTCCAAATTGGTCTACACTGTAGGAGACATGAAGGCTCAGGTTACTTTACTGTCCTATCATTTCAGACTTCTATAATTGCTTTGAAATTTTTTTTTTTCAAGAAATGAGACAAACTGTGTCATTCCACTCAAATAGCTACTGTTCCATTTATCTTCCTGTGGCTGTAGTACACTGAAGCAAAGCCCTTATCCCTCCTTTAATTGAAACATCTGGCTGCTACACAAAACAAGAAAGCCCAGCTTTGTAGTTTTCTTTAAAGGAATCAACAAACTCTGTGTCGTTTAAATTAACAAAACTTCAAAACCTTAACCTATATATAACTGAAGAAACCTATATACCATTCAATCATACATATTATGAGTTTTTGTTTATTTATTTATCAACTTATATATGAGTAATCACTTAAATAGTTATTAGACTATTACTTATAATTTTGTATTGTGAGGTTTTTGTTAATTTTTCATTTAAATTTATTATTTGATCATAGTATATATTTTTTATATGATATATTTTTACTATGTCTCTAAATCTTACAATTTAATACGATTTGCGATTTGCGATTCAAAAATTGGCCTTCCGATTCACAATTTGATAACTATATTCCAAATAATAATGGAAGATTAATTTCCAACTCCATGGACTTCCCTACAGACCATTGAGTTTTTATATCACAACATGATCCAACTTACGTGGAGAGCCAAGGCACAAAGTGTCTGAAAACAGAGGCAGATATGAGCCAGCAGCTTATGAGTCCAAAGCCGTTTAAGCTTGACTTTCAATTACTCAATAAAGAGCCAACCAAAAGCTTCATCAAACTCAATTCTCGAGCTTGTGAAACACATTCTGCATGTTTTATATTTTTATACTATTATACACATAATTAACAGACACAAATCATATCTTAACATTTCATTTTTCAATATTTGAGAGTAAACTAGGTTAAGGTAAGATAATTTCTGTCAATAGTCCTTCTTTATTAGGATATAGGAGTCATTACATTAACAATTTTGAAATTCTGATAGGAGATATAGAAAATCATTCACATCTGTACAGATTAACATAAATGGAATCATATTAAACAATTTTGATCAGAAAGAATTTGAATAAAAAAAATTCTGAGCTAGTGACATGACTTGGAAGCTCCCAAGCTTTCAAGTTTCCTAAGATTTGGATGACATCAGCTGGTTGAACAAATTGTGTACACATGCATGCGTGTATGTGAGTATAAACTTGGAAAAGATATTAATACCTTGGCATTTGTTGAACCACTGATAAACCAAAGAAGCTCTTCAACAACCCCCCGCCAAAATACTTTCTGGGAACCAAATGAAGAAACCATGTCAACTTTTATATCAAAATGCAAAATAAATATTCCTCTTCCCTAGTAAACCTCAGATGAATTAACGTAGAAAGTAATTAAATCAAACCCACAGCAAAAAGCAAAAATCAAACAATCAATTAAATTATTTTGCACAAAAAATTATCAAAAATCATTATATCTACATGCCTTAGTTGTTAGAAGAGGAAAGCTTCTGCGCAGATTGAACCTCATCTGTAGAAACATAGGGACAAGAAGTCAGCATTTATTTGATAGCAACCCCTCAATAAACCAATAAAGACATTACCTGGCAACCAAATTTGGATAAGGTACCAGTCCCTGTCCTATCATCCTTAAAAGTTCCTTCAGAGATGATTTCTTGAACCAGTCTAAGATAAGTGTACTCCTCATGTCTCTCAAAAATCATTTTAGGAAGGATAGAGAATTTATTGACCTCAAATTTTGTGAAATCTGATCTACTGTCAAAATTGGTGTCAGTATTCTGATTAAGGGGGTCAGCTGCAGAACTCCTCACACGCACATAAGTGGTGAAAGAATAGCGGATGTTGTTCTCCACCTTAGGAAAGGATGAGTACCATGGCCGGAATACAGAGCAATCAATTGGAGGCATAAAAGTATCACACTCAATGCTTGTCTCAATTTCTGTAATGTGGATAGCTTCACATCTAGGTGCATTAAGAGCCTCTCTGTAATGGAAATTATCAGCTACAACAGAAAGGGTGCTTAACATAAAAGGGTTTGGAGAGGGAGGGGGGGGAATTCACTTTGACAGGTAAATAGCAAGATATACCTAAATATCTGGCCACCTCCTATAACAAATACTTTCTCAATTGACAGACAGTAAGGGGAAGCAGCTAACAATTCCAAAGCAGACGACATGCTTCCGCATATAACAACATTCTCTGCAGTTGCAATATCAAAGCTTCCTGAGCGAGTCAGAACAACATTAAGACGACCAGGAAGAGGTCGGTTATCAAGAGGGATACTCTCCCATGTTTTTCTACCCATTAAAACTGCATTCTTCTTCCCAGGATCAGATGTTGCCATAGTGATCTCCTTAAAAAATTTGAGATCAGCAGGTAATCTCCAGGGTAATTTTCCATCCTTACCAATACCCATATCCCGGGTTGCAGCCACTACCACTTGGTAAGTCCTCTGTGGATTAAGTAGTGAATTGACATTGCCATTGGGAATTACAAAAGAATCACTGGCCATAGTTGAATTTAAAAGTCGACAGAAACTTAATGATGATGTCCCAAAACAAGGACTGCAAAACCAATTGTTTCGGAAGTGCAGTAGAACCTGAAACCACCACTTCAAAACATCAAAATTAACTCTATATATGACATCACTTGTATGCAAACACATTACATGATGAAACGGATGCAGTAAACGGTGAGCAGTGACCAAAAAGAGGACAAGAAGGATATGCAGCTAAGATATAATATTCTAAGATGCAAAGCATACCCATTTTTCGGAAAGAATTTCTGTAACTAACGTGTAAATTATCAAGGCAATTTACAGAATTAAGCAAAACACTGAACCAAAACGTGACAATCTGCCTCTATTTGTTGGCTTCAACACATTAAATGCTTCCTATCTCCTTTTACTTATCTGCGTAAAATGACTTTTTTCTACAGTATATCAAGACTCTTCAACAAAATTACAGACCCAGTAATGATTCGAAGACTGTGTACGTTAATACGCAAGACAGATAATAAGAAAGCCAATTGTCCTGCTTCTTGTATTACAAAACCAACAATTAGTAAGATCAGAAGAGAGAGAGAGAGAGAGAGAGATGATATTGAAGGGCCCAATTCCTTTACTCAAGCATCCTATAGTTCTGAGATATACGTGGTCCATCTATGAACATTGTCTAAGACCACTCAGACAGCATATGCAACAGATTCAAGATATCAAACATGCAAATAGATGATAACTAAGCACCAGCCACTATTCGCAAAAATGCAGAAGCGGTGTCAGATACATTACCCAGCAAAAAATCATAACAACCATATGCGAAGAAGGAACTCACCGATCTCAACCCGAAGCGCCCAATTTTTGCAGGGACTTTGACCCAAAAAGCTCCCGCAAAAATTCAATAACTTTCTGAGCACGAGAATAATACCAAAATCCAAAACACAAAATAAATTTTCTTTTAAGAAAAATTAGAGTTACTGAGGGGTTGAGGTAATGGGCATTTGATCGAAAAAGGGACTAGCGAGAGAGAAAAGCAGAAGCTCAGAGTCTGAGTTCACACTTCACAGTGGGAGAATGTGAAAAACTGCTTTCTTATGCTCTTGATTTTTCCCTCCGCGGAGAAAAAAAGGAAAGCGAAAAGCAGAACCCATAAAAAGTCCAAAACCACGGCTGACACGAGTGCCGCCAAGCGCCGTATGGGCTTTGAATTTATGTTACTGTGAGGTGGGTATGCACGTATTTTCTGTAAATGCCCCTCTTATCGGCACTACCCATTTCACCAAACTTGTGGGTATTGATAAATAGCCTACTAAATATGTACCAAAATTAATTATTTTTCAAATGATCTAAAGAACATACTTTCTATATTAATCTAGTATATTTAAAAGAAATAATTTTTTTAAAACATTGACCTTAAAATTTGAATCGAAATATTCAAAGTAAAAAATACGTTTTCTTAACCACTAGTAAATTTGTAAGTTATTGTTGATTTTATTTTTAAAAAACAATTCTTTTATAAATAATCCTAATTCATTGTTTTGAATATTTTGTAAATATATCAGTAAGTGCCTATCATTCATTACCTTTGCACAATTGCTTTTTTTTCAGCAAATATAATTTAGTGATTTTCTCCAATTCCATTTTGGTGCTAAGATTAGGATTTCTTAAATATTAAGGAAATAATCCAAGAATTGAGACCCGTACAAGTAGATTCAACTAAACCCATCTCTAATACTAAAAGGATGTTATTCTTTGATATCATGTGATTTAGCATGTACACAAGTTTAAGGTTTAAATCATTTGCACATTTATATCTTGTGGTTTTATTCCAGTAACTCTAATGAAAAATAACACATGGCTAAGAAATTGTTACAATTTACCAATATTTCATTCTTAAAATGCTCTAATTTAGTCAAATTTGATCTTTAGAAAGCTTAATTCTCAAAGATTTTGAACTAAATTATAGATTTTTCTAAGAGAAATTAGGGATTTTGTTTAGGAATAAAATTTGAAAAAGATATTGTGTTGTGTGTATTAAATTTAGGATTTTGATTGGTCAAAACCTTTACTATGTAAAAAATTAGAGATTTTGTAGAAAATTATAAATGTAGGGAAAAATTAGAGATTCTATTTTAGAGTCAAAATTGGGGGATATTTTATTGTATGTGCCTAATTTGAGATTAGTACTTAGCCAATAGAGAAATTTTAATCTTTAATTTATAGAAAATTAAAGGTTCTATATAAAAAAAAAAGTAAAAATTTATGGTAGAATTTAAAGACAAATCTAGAGAATCCATTTAGGGGCAAAATTTAAGGAATGCTTAGTTATGTACCAATTTTGGGATTTAATTAGCTAAAGAAAGAATTTCAGTTTTTAATGCATAAAATATTAAGAATTTTGTTAAAAAATTAGAAATTTAAAGCAAATTGTAACTAATTTTGTTAAAAAGTTAATAAAATGATATTACATAGTACCAATATGCTAACAATTTAAATCTCAGATCACTCAATTTTTATTTTTTTAAATACAAGTATCAAAGTGAAATTGGACTAATCATAGGATTACCAATTTATAATTTACCTTCTTTGTCACTTTTCATACAAATTTTTCAAAATTGTTTTTATTTTTATTCAATTTTCATAGACAAGATCATATTTTAGAATTACATATGGGAAGGTAAACTCCAATTACAAGGCTCAATTAGAATCAAGATACAATTTTAAAATATATATCGACATTAAAGAATATACACCTACCAAAATATTATTATTAAAACTAACTGAATCAAGTCAATGAGCTTACATTTATAGTTTTTTTTATAAGAATCAATCTTGAATTTTTTAAAAAAATTATATATTATATTTGGTTATTATAGTAAAAAAATTTTCCAAACATACTCCAATTTATTTCCTTCCATATAATTTTAAAACTCGAAATTTGAACAAAAGACAATCAAGAAACATTTTAGTTTTCTAAATGTCGAGAATTTTATATATGCAGAGAATATCTTCATCTTTCTCCTAGTATTGTGTCTCTCTCCTTAATGGGAATAGTTTGTTACTAGTTCATCTATTGGTTTTTCTTTGCAATCGTGATATTGTTCCAATTACCACTAGTTACTGGTTGTAAATTGATAGTAATCAAGATAATTAAAATTAGATTAGATTAGCCTATTCGACTAATTGAATTAGAAACCAACCTCTAGTCTCGTTTGGTAAGTTTAAAAGATTGATTAGCTAAAGAATTAGTTCAAAAACCAATTGAATAATCAAATTGAACTAGTTAAAAATCAATTGAGTTGGACATTGAAATGTTTTTTTTTTAAAAAATTCTTATAAAATAAAATAATTCATCTTATACAAATCTGAAATGCCAAAAATAGAAAGTACTAAAAAAAATGAGGTTAAAATAAAAAGTAAAAAAAAAAGAGAATATAAGAGGAATAAAATGTGCGTACTTGACTTTTTTGTGCATACTTTCCATCATACCCTATTTCCTAGTAATATTTTTCTTAAATATCAAAGTGTTTGATCAAAATTATTATTATTTTTTATTTGTTTTTGTATTTTTTAATAATAAATGGAATCTTAATATAATTTGAAAATTTCAAAAGTTCAATATTAAATACTCATAATTTTTAATTAAGAGTAGTTTTTATTTTTTAATTAAAATATGACTTCTCAAATATCATGAGAAATATTGAATTAATATTTAAATATTTAAAATTTACTAGTATTTATTTGTTACATTAGAATTATAATATATAAAATTTTAAATATATATATATATATATTTAATTATTACTAATTCGATTACAGTTAAACTAATGAACTATAAATCAGTGCCTCCACCACTTTAATAACCAGTTTGATTTTAAAAACATTCGTGGTAATAGACATTGATTCAACAGACAATGGAAATGGTGACAATAGGCTAGATACAAGTGAGTTTTTTGTATTACTAAATTGGGATGTTAAAGAAGAAGTTAATATAAATAAAAGAACTCTAGTTAGAAAGTTGACTTTGGAGAAAGTGCCAAATAAGGTGGTAGTCATTTCAATGATTAAGAAAGGATGGAATCTTTAAGATGGTCTGAACATTCTAGAAGTGGAAGATAATGCATTTATATTTAATTTGGTTGATGAAAAAAAATGTAGTAGGATTATGAAAGGGAGGCCATGGTCAATATTGGGATGTTTGCTTAATGTTCAAAGATGGTTGAAGAGTAAGATCTTTTAGGAGTTTGACTTTAACCACTGCCCTTTTTAGGTACAATTCCATAACATTCCTCTATAAGGGATGAGTATGTGGGAGCTATAACACTTTATTCAAAAAATAAGTAAACCTAAAGAGGTTTAATTAATAGTATTAAAATATATCATTGTAGATGCTTATTTTATTATGTGTTCAAAGGAAAAGTGAGAAAATTTAAACCCCTTTTTTTTGTTTGAACTTGTTGAATTTACACAAGATTCAACATTAATAATCCTTACTCCATGCCTCATCTAAGTAAACAATTTATTAGCTAACTAAGGAATTAATTAACTATATCTAACTTCTAGTGAACTACTACTGTTATTTATACTTAACATTTTGTTGTTAATAGGAATGGAGTTAATTACATCTAGGAGGGAAATAGCTACAACATACTCATTCGATTAGCTAAACTTATTTAGAGTTTGCTCTCTCTATTTGGAGTTGACTCTATACTCATAGTTTAAGGTCAAGCAAAAGCTCAAACCATTAGATGATTAAATGAGTATATATATATATATATATATATTCATATTTAAAATTTTCATTCATACTTTAAACAGCTACCATTGACTAATTACTTCTTTGATTAACTTAAGTTCTAGTTAACTATTACTAATTGTAGATAACTAAGATTTGAATTAATATAATTAGTTGACGATAACTGTTTATAACATGAATAAAAATTTTAAATTTACCCTATTTTTTTATTCAATTGTTTAATAGTTTAAGCTTTTGCTAAGCTTTAAACTTTGAGTATAATGCTTATTAAATGCAATTATCACAAGAGCCACGACAAGGGAAGTTGCCATAGTAGAGAATCTGGTTTGAAATAGAAGAATCTTAAGGAATTATATTAGAGATGGAGTAATTATTAATCTAAGGAAGCCTTCAACATTAGGCTTATAGGTTCCTCGATTAGATCTTCTAAGAGTATAGGTCTCTACAAACCATGAAAGACTTCAAAATTACTATTACTTATGTGGAATTATAGGTTATGAACCTAGAGGTTGTAAAAGAAAGAAAGTGATATCTATTATTAATCTTACTAGCCCTATATATAGACCATGGTTGACATTCTCTCTTGTAAAAAGCTAAGAAAAATTGATAGTGTTCTACAAGTTAGAGTCATGTGAGAAAGAGGATAGTGGGAAGAAAAAAATGTACATGACTCAAAAAAAGGGAAAGGCATGTCAGGAAGGAAATGGTGATAGTAATAACAAAATTGGTGCATATGAGAAATGGCATAATGAACTTTTTGAAAGGGGATTCACTAACAATTTGAAACTTAAATTCGGAGGTAGCAAAGGAAGTATGGGTCAAGATCTAAAAAAGGCCAAAGGAATAAAACTTAATGAGCTTATAAATGAAGGTAAAAGATGTTAGGAACAAAAAATTGAAGGAAAAGATGAATGACAAAAGGTATAGGCTGAAGAAAGTTCAGTCTATAAGTTGTGCTATGGATTAGGCTGGTAAAGAGTTAGATGCTAACCCAACGTAAGATACTATGCTAGTTGAAAACATTAACTATATTCAGAATGAAAAAATATAAAAGTTGAAAGAGAAAAAAGCTTTACTAATTTTGGTAATCTAATTATAAACGAAGCAAGCTCTTACCGGTAATCTTATTCTCCATCTAGTTATATTGTTAAGATACCTTCAAATAAGGAAAGGGTGGAAAGCCCATTAGTTGTGTACAAAAACTAAAAAAATGTTCTCAAATGTTATAGAAAGGTTGAAAAAAGTTTGTATTAAGAGAAAAGATAAACAATTAAGTAACCCACAAAAGGGAAAGAGATCTAAAGTTTGGGAGAAAGCTTTAATAGTAAAGCCAATATTTCTGTGCATGAAAAGAGGATCAAAATTCACCTTTGAAAAAGAAGAAGGGAAAGGGCACTACAATAAAAAGAGAGGAGAAAGGATATAAAGCAAGTTAATAAAGGAAGGGAGGAACTTATCGAGATACTTATGAATGTAATTGAAAATTTTTCTAAAAAATGTTTTCTTCAAAATAAAAAGAAGTGTCATAAGAGATCAACAACTGAGAGCTCTAGTGGCTGGCCTGATGTAGCTACCTAGGGATTATAAAGTCATATCATGGAACTATCAAGGCCTTAAGGTGGCTTTGACAATTAAAAATTTAAAGGAGGTATGTAGAAGGAATAAGACATCTATAGCTTTTATAATAGAGATTAATATGGTGGCATCAAAATTTGAAAGGACAAAAAAAAAAAAGTTTCTCTTTGTTAAATGATTTTTATGTAGTTCCAAGAAGATTGAAAGATAATTTGGCTCTTTGGTTGAGTGAAGATGTAGAGCTTTCGTCTAAAAAACATTATTCATGCAAAAATAACTTTTGCTCTAATGGATATTCATGAGTATGCTGCTTTTGTCTATGGCCTTTCAAAAGAAGTTGTAAGGAGAATCATTTGGGAGGAATTGAGATCAATAGAAAGAAATATATATGGACTTTAGCTGTGTATGGGAGCTTTCAATAATATGATATCATAAGAAGAAAAAATTAAAGGTAAGCTAAGAGTTGTAAAAAAACCCTTAACTTTCAAAATCTTCTAATTAATTATAGTTTTATTGATTTGGAGTACAAAAGGGCAAATTGCACATGGTTAAATAATAAGTTTGAAGAGGTGGACATTAAAGAAAAAATAAACAAAGTGCCTAGTAGTTATGAATTTAGAAAGAAATTCTCCAAATCCCAAGTTTTATACCTTAATCTTGCTAGTTCATATCATTATCATTTATTGGCTTATTTATACTTTTAAGATATTAGAACCTCTAAATCATTCAAATTTGAAGCTCGCTAGGTTGCCTAACTTTCTTAAAGTAGTCAAATCTAATTAGGATTTGCAAGAGAGCGCTATAGATAACAAAATAGACAAAATGATTAAGGACTCAATAATTACAAAGATGCTTTGATAAAATAGAGCAAGGTGGTTTTTCCTAATAATAAAGTGGCTATTGATAAGTTGATTAAAAGACTTGCAACATGCAATGGAAGGGTTCTATCAAAAGAAAAGGCCAAAAAAGCAAAAGAAATAATGAAGAGGACTAAAATGTTATGGGAGATTAAAGAAAAATATTAATACCAAAGGTCTAAGGTTAATTTGTTAAATGCAAAGGACAAAAACACTAATTTTTTTCACTTAGTCAATGTTTAAAGGAGATAGGGAAACAAAAAATTAAGACTAAAACTTGATGATGGAAGTTGGGTTGACAAAGAAAAAGATATTATTTGCTCAATCAGACTCAAGATCAATGAATAAAGCTCTTGATTATATAGAGAAGGTGACATATTAGGCCAACATAAAGTTTGTTAAACTAATAACAATGGAAGAGATTAGAAAAGTTGTCTTTCATTTAAATGCTTTAAAAGCACTAGCCTAGATGGATTTTTTTTTTTTTGGCATTTTCTATCATTTAGCTTAAAAGGAAGTTGATAAAGAAGTATGTGATTTAGTGATTTTTTTTTTGAAATCAGTTTTACTTTGTATGAGGTAAATTTAACTAATATCATCCTCATCTCTAAAGTGAAGAAATCTAAAATAGGGGGCAACTTAGGCTTATCAGCTTATGCAAATTTCACTTATAAAACATATTATAAATAATTGCTAATAGAATGAAGGAGATTCTTTCAAGAATTATATTTCCAAACCAAAGAGCCTTTATTCTTGAGAGGCTAATACAAGATAACATAATAATTGCTCATAAGGTGTTTCATTATTTGAAGAACAAGAGAGTTAAAAGTAAATTTGAATATGCCTCCAAAATGGACATGAACAAAGCCTTTGATAAGCTGGAGTGGGATTTCATTGAGATGTGCTTTTGAAACTTGGCTTTTGTGATCATTGGGTTAGTAGAATAATGGGTTGTATTTCGTCAATTAGATTTAATGTGCAACATTCAAGAAGAAGAATTGTTTCACTGATACCTAAGAAAGGGATTAGGCAAGGAGATCTTTTATCTCCAAATCTCTTCATAATTGCTACTGCAGTTTTACATAATATGATAAAAAAGCATATTGAAAACAGTGACTTGAAAGGAGTGAAACTTGCTTGAAATGTCATTGTTCTTTCCAATTGCTTCTTCATTGATGATTCCTTATTCTTCATGAATGTTAGAGAACAAAATTGCTATGTGTTTAGGGATATTTTGAAAACATACCATGATGCTTCCCGGTAATTAGTAAGTTTAGATAAATTATGTGCATTTTTTTTCAACAATACACCTGAAGAAGTTTTGGAAAAGGTGAGTGATATTTTAGGTATTAAAAATACAAATGACCGAGGAAAGTATCTTGGAATGCCTGCACTAGGGGGAAATCTAAGGTGGAAGCCTTATAATGGATAGGATTGCACATAAGATTTAGGAGTAGAAGCAGAAGTTGTTATCTATACAAGTAGAGAGGTATTAATAAAAGTTATGGCTAGTGTTGTCCATATCTATCTTTTATCCTGCTTCCAATTCCTTAAAATAACTTGTAAGGATTTTGATATAACAAGCTTAAAATTCAAATAAGGTAAAAAGAGCAATGTAGGTGTAATCCACTAGAAGGCATGCAGTTCTCTAACAAAGATTAAAAGTGAAGGTAGTTTAGATTTTAGAGAACTCTCTTGTTTCTAATTTAGCCCTTTTCACAAAGAATGTGTAGAGAATAATCCAAAACCCTGATGAGCTTTAGGCTAGAATGCTTAAAGGATTGTGTTTTCCTAACTATAGTTTTCTTGAAGTCAAGAAGGGTCATAAAACATCTTGGGCATGGTTAAACCTATTAGAAGGAAGAGACATGTTAGTCAAAGATCTCTATTAGAGGATTGAAAATGGAAGGTTTGTTAAAATTTAGGATGATAAGTAGATTCCTACATTGAAAGGTAACAAGATTTTATTTTTAGTGGCTTCTGATAGTAAGGCAGAGATGAGAGTGGTCGATATTATTGAGAATGGTAAACAAAACCTTTCTATTATTGATGAAGAGATCAACTGAAGAGAGGACAACAATTATGAAGATTCTTATTCCTAGTGCTAATAAGGAGCATAAGTTGTGTTGGATGAAATACAAAAATGGAGCTTTTAATGTCAAAGCTTAGCTATTTCTATAAGCCACCAAATGAATTATGGCCTATTATTTGGCATCTAAATTTTCCTCTAAAAGGTAGGTACTTTATATGGAGAGCTTCCTTAAGAATTCTTACAACTAAAGAAGCATTATTTTAAAAAAAAAAAAAAAAGACGTGCAAATAACTCACTTTATCTTGTTTGTAAATCTAAACTAAAATCTATTGAACATATGCTATCATCATAAGGTTAGGAAGGTTTGGTTTGAATGTTATTTGTCTTTGAAAAATTAGACCAATTTGATTACTAAATTTGATATTTAGTGCTCTAGCATTATACTAGATGATTATGTTATTGATGAGTTTAGTAAAACTATGGTGGATGGTATGTGCTAAAGAATTTGGAAAGAAAGATGCTTTGCAGTGTTTCAAGATTCTAAGGTGAAGCCTATGAAAGTTATCCCAAATGTTATGAAGATAATCATTGAATTTTAGGAAGTGAAGAAAAGGAATGTTGTTATCAATGCTAAGGAAAAGTGCAAAAAGAAAAACAAATTTATAGGATTTCCTTTAATCTAAACCAAATTCAAATTAATAGTGATTATTCTTTTAATGGGAAACTTAACCAAGTTGGGATTGGTGTTATTTGTAGAACTTGTAGAGGAGAAGTGGTTGATGGATTTGGTAGTTTTGTGTCTAATAGTTTTGTCTTTATGTAAGAAGTCTTAGCCTTGAAGAGAGTTGGTGAATTGGCTCTTAATATTTTAAAATTTGATGTTTGTTTTGAGATGGATTATAAGGAGCTTTATAGTATGATGGTTAATTGTAATTGTCTTGGCTGTGATTAGAAGTGTGCTATTGGGTGGAAGACATCCTTTGCTTGATAAAGTCTTTTCTTAATATCTCTTTCTCCTTGGTTGCTCACCAAGGTAATTGTATTATAAATTGGATTGCAATTTGTGTTGTTAAGGGATGTGCCCCGTTGGGTAGGTTTTAGTACCACCATCCTCCTTAGTTATTTTACTAAGAGAAGATTTTTTAATAGCAAGTGGTGTTGATGTTATGAGGAGGGGCATAGGTTAGTGTTTGTTACTTTAAAGCCTTCTCAGCTGCTATATTATAGCTTCGACTATTAAGATGTGATTTTTTCTTTCTATTTTAATTTTGTTTGTTGGGTGATATTTTGTTTGTTGTTTGTTGTTTTGCCTTTAATGATTTGTTTTGCTATCTATTTAGGGGTGGGTTGCTGTGCCTTTTATATTGTCTTGCCTCTTTTGATGTGTTTTAGGGAAGAAAAAAAAAGTTACTAATCATAATTATAAAATTATAGACATAAATCATAATTAATTCTAAAATTTTAATTATATTCATTAGTTAAATGAAAAGAAAAAGAAGAAGAATAAGCCTGTATATGAATTTCTTACTTTATATATAAATAATTTATTCTTTCACTTCTCTTACTAGCTCTATTTCAAAAATTTATCATTTTCAACAAGAAAATTAAAATAAAAAACTCAATATATAAACTTCAAATATAAAAGTTTAGTATAAGCCTCTTAGACTCTCATTTTTGTACAACATGTCTCCCCTATTAACATTTTTATCCAAAATTTTTATGATACTTGTCTACGCAAACAAAAAAAAGATCAAATTAAAAGTTTAAAAATTGTACATTTTATCTTCTCAAATTTTAAAAAATGATCATAGATCTTCTAAACTCTTAATTTTGTACTACATTATTAACATTTTATGGATAAATAGTTAAAATTTTGACCAAAATATTAATGAATGAAACATGTTACACAAAATTGAAAGTTCAATAGGTTTATACTCTTAAACATTTAAAATTAAGAGATTATGAGATGATGGTGGAGATTGTAGTTTTGAGGGGGTGATGAGGGTATTTTCGAGATTACAATGCAGAATTACAGGATTAGAAAATGTGGCGTACAACTCAAGTCGAAGCAAAACTGGGCACATGTAGGAGTATTTTATTCTGTTTCGCCTCAAGTGTGGGAAATCCCAACCCATCCTATAATATCACAACACTCTTCCATCTCTCATCGTACAATCCGCTCTTTTGAATCTTGACCGTCCACTTGGCAACCCTATAAAAATTTGCGCAAATGGCTTTATATTGATAGAAATTGGAATTCCAAAATATGTCTAATTTTATTGGATAAAAAAAAATTCTAATTTTAAGTATTTATTCTCAAATTACATAATAAAAATATAATGTGATTGTATCTTAAATTTTCTTTTGTATTTAATAAAAGAGTAAATTAATAAATTAATTTTTAAAAGATTACTTTTAAAATTTAAATTTTAACAAATACAATTGTTTAATTTAATTTTTTAAAATTTTTCTCTCATTAAAATGATTTATTTATTAAATAATTTAAACAAAATTTTACATCACCCTGAGTTCATGTCCTAAATTTGTCCATATTTTGTCCCAAATTACGAAGAACAACACTCTTCCATCTCACATCGTACAATCCGCTATTTTACCGTCTACTGCACGATGCTTGTGCAAATGGATGAAAAGAAGTTGCCGCTTTAATAGGAGACGGCTCAATTGAAATATATAAAATGTAAAATAAACATAAATTTTTAATAACTAATTTTAAAAATGATAATTAAAAATATAAAAAAAATATTTATTAAATTTGGACTATCTGAATATTTGGATGACCTTGTGAGGGACAATTTCCTCCTTATCACTCAAGATAAATAGAAAATCCAGAGTGTGCAAACGGCTCTCCATGCGTGCACATTATAAAGAGTAACACTTTTTTTTTTGGGCTAAAGAATAACACTTTTTTTAAGTATTGCTGCAAATTATTTAATAAAAATAAGAGTAAATTACATAATTTTTTTAAAATTTTGTTAAAATTATATATACTACCTTTAAAATAAAAAATTACTTTATATTTTAGTTTAATTTTAACTGAAATACTCTTCAACTTAAAAAAAATATATTTATGTTTAATAAAGAATATCTTGATATAAAAAATTTAAATTGGACTAAAGTATAAGACAACTTATATTTTAAGAGAAATTTATATATTTTTTAAAAAATAGAAGAAAAATTTGTAAAATGTTGGAAAAATTTAAAAGGAATTTATGTAATTTATTATAAAAATAAAGAAGTAAACTTTTTTTATAATCTAATATGACATGATTAAATTTTTTTAAAAATATTCTTCGATATTTATTAAAAAAACTAATAATATTTTAAAAAATTTTATTCAAGCCAGTATTAATTGAAATCATATAAAATTTACAAACTCTCTCTTTATTTGTGGCGATCCTTTGCAATAGAGATCCGCCTGCAGTAACATGCAGTAGCACATTTTTTAATTTTTTAACTTTTTGAGTTTAGGAATAAAAATAGAAAGTAAAAATTATATCTGTAAGGATAAGAATTTTAATCATAAAAAAATATTTTTTTCAAATTTTTAATTATATTATACAGCTAAAATTTTTAAAATATAATTTTTTTATGATTAAAATTTTTATCATCACATATATAATTTTTACTTTCTATTTTTACCCTTAAACTCAACAAGTAAAAATAAATAAATAAAACAATAAAAAAAGACAGAAAATTGCTTATTGGACCGTCTGCAATAATAAGCATCGCTGCAGACGATCCATCGCCCACATGGATCCTCTGCAAGCAAAGGTCCACATGCAGTAGCATATTTTATTTATTTTTTTATTTTTTTAAGTTTAAAAATAAAAATAAAAAATTAAAAAAATATTTATGATAACAAAAATTTTAATCATAATAAAAAATTATATTTTAAAAATTTTAATTTAAAATGTAATTTTTTCTTACCATTAAAATTTTTATCATCACAAATATGATTTTTAATTTTAATTTTTATTTATAAACTCAAAAAATAAAAAAATAATAATAAAAGGACAAAAAACTGCCTATTAGACCATCTGCAGTATTGGAGGCTAGTTCGCTAGCGCAAAGGTTGATCATACTTTCAAAAACAACTAATAAGCTTAAAATATGGATCAACCAATTTGAATTTGTATTCCCTCAATTTTTTTTTTAATTTTAGAAAGAAATAAATATAAAAGTGTGAAATTTACTTAGGTAGTAGATCCCATACTTCCATCTAAATGCGTGAAACTTATTTGAATGATAGACCCTATAAACTTTATATTTATATTTTTTAAAAATTGATAGGAAATGATTAAAAAGAAGAAGAACCAAACTCAAATAATTTATAGTTTTCAATCATGCTCATATAAAAAGACAAATTTTTTTTTTTGGTTATATATAGCGAATGAAACTATATCACACTGCCAGATCCCCAGCAAATGATTTTTCCAAGGTTTTAAGTTGCATTTATGATAGATATGAGAAAGGTTTTGAGCTCTCAGTTACAGTTATCTTGTCAAATTCACAAGTGATGTAATTTGGCTGGCTTAATTTAGAAGATAAGATGTGACTAAAAGGAAAAAAAATAAATTTTATTCTTATAAACTCGGATTTAATTAAATTTTAATACAGCAACTTTAAATTGAAACATAATAAAACACCTCTATGCTCTTTGAGAAAAATAAAAAACATTAACTATCGAATTTGTTTAACACGAAATGTTTTATACTTTATTCAAGAAACACAAAGTGTTTTATTACATTTTATAGTTTATAGGTAATGTATTAAAATTATAATTATTTTTAAATTCAAAAGGATAATATATATTTTTCCCGAAAAAGATGATCCTATTATATAGATATAACTTCATAAAAGCTCGTGAAGAGTTTGGACTCGCATAGATTCAAATAACTTTGTGAACCAAGGTAATTAGTTTTTTGTCAATATATAAATAATAATGGAAATAAGCTATTCTAATATTATTAGATACCATGTTTAACACTTAAACATAAAAACTTGTTTGACACGTAGAATGTTAAGTATAGAAACAAAAATAAAAAATAATAATTTTATTGATAAAAAATTACTTTAATATCTATATTTTTAATAATTAAAAAAATGATTAACAAATAAAATTAAATAATTATTAAATAATGATTATAAGAGTAAACTAAATAATTATTTAAAAAAAAATTCTCTCTCTTTTTTCATGGAACTACCAAATGGGGGATATAAGGTACCAAATGTAAAAGGTTGAGCATCAAAATAATCAAGAAAATTCGAATCTTGCAGCATAAGTAAATGCAAATAAAATTTCTTTCTTGCTAAGCATTTTGATAAGGAATGTGCTTGTTAGGATAGAAATTTTTTTCGTCATCTTCTTTTCAATCATTTATTTTCAGGGATTTTAAAAGTTATAAACAAAGTGTTAGCTAGATTGATTTCTTATAACTAACTCCTTATATTTTATTATATTTGTTTCTTTCTATTTTAATGAAATATCAATTGACAAAAAAAAAAAGAGAAAAATTGCAAATAAGATCCATTTGATCAAATGAGTCAATTCTTTGATGGCATTAAAGTACTATTAAATGAAAAGAGGTTGGAATAATGTACAAAACTTCTTGTAGCCAACTTGGGTAATACAATTTTGATGCATTCATTCACTATGGCATTAAAGTATTATTAAATGAAAAGAAGTTTGAATAATTTCAAAACGTTTTGAATTAAACTTTGGTAATACAATTTGAACCAAAAAGTACATGGAAGGAAGCTAGAAGCATTTGGGAGGTCTAGTTTATATATAAGGCCTGTTTAGTAGATAGCAAAGTTAAAAATAAAAAAAGTATAAAAGTAATTCAATAAATAAAAATAATTTTTGTATCTACACTTTTAAAAAATAATAAAAATAATAAAAATTATTAAATAATAATTATAATAATATAATACACATTACTTAAAATACTCTTCTTCCCTTTTATTTTCCAATGACAAATCAAACATGTAGTATATATTTCATTATTTCAACTCAAACTCTGAATAATTTAAACCGTAAACCACTAGGATTCAAGTATCATAATTCTCAAACAACCTCATTCTCGTAAACACAACATTCAATAAAATGTAGAAAAAAATTCAAAATAACTTCTTAACCTTTCATCACTTGCAAATTGCTCCGTGGATTTATAAAATTGAAAAAAATAAATCGTTTAACTTTTAGATTTGAAGAAATAAGCGTTTTTGTTTATTTTAAATCTAATATTATTGCTTTATACGTCACTTTAAACTTTTTCTTATAACATCATATTGGCATTGAAAATAAATAAGAGTTTGCCACATCAATTATTAGAAGACATATGAAGTAATAATGTTAAAAATGAAATAAGTAGAAAGATCTATATTTTGGAATATGAAAATTGAGTGACCTTTTTTTTTTTTGAAAAAATTAGGAGACTATTGGTAAGTGACTCAAAATTTAATGGAGTTTTTGGCTTTTTTTCATAAAAATTTTTGGAGTAATTTTAGATATGAAGGAATTAACATTTTTTCCCTCTAAATGTAAAATGGGGTTAAAATATATTAAAAAAAAAACTTATAGAGGGAAAAATGCTCAACATATGCGATTATACCTGATCATGGCTAGGCCCATGAAAAAAATTTGTTTAAAAAAATAGGTTTGGACTCGACACTGTAGCAAAATTTGGGCCCCTCTACATTATTTCTTTTTTGGCCAAACTTTTATATTTCAACATATACCTAAATATTAAAAAGATTCAATTTATGTACTTTTATTATAGTATTATTATATCTAAATAAATTTTAAATACAATTGATTCTAAATATAATAATATATATTTATTATTTCTTTTAAATCATCATTATGAAGTATGTATATGAGGCGAGCATAGGGGAACAGAATTTTGTTTTCTATTGAATAAATCCTTTATAAACTCACCTATTAATTCAAACAACACTTCAACCTATCAAATTATAAAATTTATATTTTGATAGAGGTAAGCTTATCATACTAAATCAATAGAATACTTAAATTTAATAATAGAAGAAAAATGAATGAAATTTAATAAATATCAATATATAAATAAAAAAATAATTTTTTTAATTTAGATTCGAGTTAGGTTGGGTTTAAAAAAAAATTTTAAATTTAATCCATTTAAAAAATTATATTTTTTTTTTTTACGCTAATATCTATAGTTTTGTTGTTGAGTTTATCTAGTTGAGTGTATTTTTCAATTCATGATGTAGTCTATATTTGACTAAACTTGGAATGAGGGAAATTTTTTTTACTTTTTGAGAAGCATTTATTTTGAAATATTATTATTTTAAAGTTGTTTCTTAATAGTTTTTTTAATGAAAAAAATGTAAAAAATTTGAACTACCCTTTAAAAACTGAAGAAAAACAAAAAATTATTTTTTAAAAATTATTAATTATAATAATTCTAATCATTTTCAGTTTTTCCCTACTATCTTGGAATAGATTTGTCTGCCAGTACGTTAAGGAACCATGAATCCGAGTGCCTATATATACGTGGAAGGTAATGGAATGTACAGTATCTTATAACGGCTAAACGAGTCAGAGACGTTTGGATCGATGAGTTGGTTGCGTTTCGTGCTCAAGAATATGAACGGAGTTGGTTGCGTTTCGTGCTCAAGAATATGAACGGAGTTGCTTGCATATCGCTAACGCTAACACTTTCTGTCTCCCTCGTAGCAAAACAGAAGCTTAAAAATGGCTAAATGGGTAATCTTTGAAAGACCTCGTCAATGGAGCACTGGCAATAAACAAAAAGGGCATTTAAGAATCACTAAATCTCTGGGGTGTTCGTTTTGGTCCTCTTTTCATGGTCCCATTTTGAGAGACTTTGAGAGATGATAAATTTATGCGTTCCTCTTTTGATTTTGCAATCTCCCCCTATATTCCTGTCAAAAGGTATCTATCACCTCCTACCACTCTTCTTTTGACTAGATATTGATTCATGTAAACTTAACTAGCTCACAAAAATACCCTTGTAGCGATTTCTAGCTCCGCTGCATATAATCATACGGCATTTCACTGTTTCTGTATTCTTTCTGCATTTTTCTTTTTCAATGCATGCTAAATGAAGGTTGATTTGTTTTATTGCTGAAATATTCAATTTAAGCTTCTGACATTTTGCTCATGGCTTAAGGTGAAGGCTCAATTCTGGGCATATTATTATATTCGAGGGGTTGATTTTCATTAGAGTAAGTTTACGAGATTCATTAATCACGTGTGACACTATGTCTATACCTGCTGATCGATCTCTTAAAACGCGTAAGTGCAGAATTTTCCTCTGCATCTCTTTGCAGTGCATTTTCTTTCATTTTATGCATATGCTTTTCGAATACTTATCTACTCTATATGGGTTAGGGATTAAGGTTTAAGTTTGTGCTAAAATGTGAAATTGCATGTTTACTATTTCGCAACCTTTCTTATCTATGATGATGAGAAAAGTGAAACATAGAGGACTTAAGATAATTGAGGTGTTTAAAGCCATCAGAATTATTACTAGTGTCTTGCATTCAGAGCGATTCTCCAAGGAAATTATTGGTTAGATGACAAACATAAGAGAGATATAAATCCCAACGTTATGCTATTGAGAAAGCATGAAAATGACATTTGCCTAGGATGTTAACAGAAACAAAAGCGGCATGATGAAGAATATCTTTAAATTGTGAATTTCTTTCTTTCTATTTACTAATTCAGACTTTGGAGAGTAAATTTTTTCTTGCTGCAATTACAGTTCTTGAAATTGATTATGCTGAGGATGAAAGGAAGAAAAGGCTTGGATCTATAAAGAAGGCCGCATTAAATGCCTCGTCCAAGTTCAGGCATTCCCTGACAAAGAAAGGTCGGAAGAACAGCAGGGTTATGTCTGTTGGTTTTGAGAATGAACTTGACTCAGAAGAGTTGCAGGTAGTTGATGCCTTTCGCCAAGCTCTTATCTTGGAGGACCTTTTACTCGCAAAACATGATGATCATCATATGATGCTAAGGTAGCCAAAGTAACAATTTCTCCTTGGTTTATTTACTGATATAGCCCTAGCTGCAGTGGCTTCATTCATGCATTAATTAATTTACTGTGTGACAATCCAGATTCTTGAGAGCAAGGAAGTTCGATATCGAGAAAACAAAGCAAATGTGGGCAGATATGCTTCAGTGGAGAAGGGAATTTGGTGCTGACACTATTATGGAGGTATTCCCTTGAAAACAAAAAGATTATTCCCCATTTTTATCATATGTTTTTCAGTTCATCTATGACACTTTTGGTTTATGTGTCTAATCATAATGTCTTTGTTTTGCTAAGGATTTTGAATTCCCGGAAATAGATGAAGTTTTAAAATACTACCCACAAGGGCATCATGGAGTTGACAAGGAAGGCCAACCTGTTTACATTGAAAAATTGGGTCAGGTTGATCCCAATAAGCTGATGCAAGTAACAACTATGGATCGTTATGTCAAGTACCATGTAAGAGAGTTTGAGAGGACCTTCGCTGTTAAGTTCCCTGCCTGTTCAATCGCTGCTAGGAAGCACATTGACCAGAGCACAACTATTTTGGATGTGCAAGGAGTGGTATGTTTGGAAGTTGACCGCTGTTTAGCTCTTCAGCCCCTTCACAAAAGAAAATATTGAGACATTTTAAATGATACCCCTTAAAACTAAGGAGGCATTGTCCATTTCCAATGAAACTTGTGGAGATTTTATCAACTTATAATTGTATTTGACTTGTAAAAAAGTTTCATACAAATGCTAACTAGCATGGTTGTTCAGGGACTTAAAAACTTCAACAGAGCTGCAAGGGATCTCATCCAGAGGCTTCAGAAGATTGATGGTGACAACTATCCTGAGGTACTAGTTTAGCCACAAAGGTTCTTGTTTTGTATGTCAACCCTTTCGGTTGCCTCCCTGGCTAAAATAGAAACTTTTAGATAAACCTAGTCTACCAAAGATATACAGACCAAGCCAATTATACATGTAAGCATGCCAAAAGATACGTTGTACTGAAAAGTGTGCCTAACATGATTACATGTCTATTAATAATTTACTTAATCTATCTATTTTTGGTAGACTAGGACTACTTTAGAATTTCTCCTTGCTAAATTGGCATCTTTCTGATTTACCCTAATTGAACTTTCCTATTCACAGACCCTGAGCCGAATGTTCATCATCAATGCTGGTTCTGGATTTAGGCTCTTGTGGAACACAATCAAATCATTCCTTGATCCCAAGACAACCGCAAAAATTCATGTAAGCATTGTAATATATTCATTTTGAAAAATTATTGATTTCTGCTAAGTTGAGGGGTACTTAAGGGGTTAAGGGTTTATTGAACAGGTTCTAGGTAACAAATACCAGGGCAAGTTGCTTGAGATCATTGATGCCAGGTAATTTTTGCTTCTTTTTCCTTGAAATATTCCATTTCCATAACTCCATTGATGTTTAGGCCATCTTAGTCATGCAGTATCATTGTCCAGAACCAAGTGACATAAAATTTTCCTTACCAACTTTTTTAGTTATGGCAATTTTATAGCATTACCCCTTCAGCTATAAATAACACCTTGTTTTCTATTTTATTTACCAGTGAACTTCCAGAGTTCTTGGGTGGTACTTGTACTTGTGCAGATAAAGGTGGTTGTATGCTTTCTGACAAAGGACCATGGAATGACCCAGATATCTTGAAGGTAATTTACTACTGAAAACTCAAATTATTTAGTTAGAGCAAAAGAAAAAAATTGAAGTGTTTTCTTTTGATGAATTAGACGGTTCAAAATGAAGAGGGCAAATGCAGAAGGAGATCCTTACCAAAGATTGATGAGAAAACAATCTATGGAGATGACAAACCATATCTTACGGTAGTCTTTTTCTACCACCTTTTTTTCTCCGAAGTTTGAGAGAGCAAGGCTTTGTTCTGAAACTTTCTTCTCTATACATCTTTATTTTCTAGAAAATGTGTTAATTACTTTTTGTTTTCCGCAACATTCAGGGATGCAATTCTTTCAACAACAGATCGGTGGAACTTTTATTGCCAAAAGTGGAGAATGCCAAAATCTCTCCTGCTCCAGAAGGAGTAAGTTTCTTAGACTTCATTCAGTTGCTGCTTCCATGTAGTACATCTTGCAAGAAATAGTTCAAGGACAGTGCATAGATTAGCAATTTAGTTTGGTGCAGCTGATTCATCGTCTAGTCATGGGAGTTTACTCTGTCTGTAAACTTGAGGCTATAGTTGATGATAGAGCAAGAGCAGTAGGTGGATACTGTAAGATACGTGCATTATGAGTAAAATTTATTATGGAACAAATCTACCTTCTTTTGATCCATACCTAGAAAACCTAGAACAAGCTTGATTACTTGATGAAATGTGAGACAAATTTATGACTTGAAATCAATTTCTTCTCTGCTTTTACTTACTCAGTCAATTTTTTCTGTTGTATTTCCCCCAATAAATTGTAGATCATGAAGCAATATAGTGTGCATCGGTACAATGTCAATGCAGCTTGGACAAAAGCTGTACAAAATGATAAATTTGCTCTCTCTAAAGGTATTTAGTACTAATTTAATCTTACTAGTCAAAATCAGACTTGCATATGAAACATTCTTTAGTAGACCCCATATACAAAAGCTAAGTAGACATATAAGCTGTTAGAATTGGGTCCCAATACATGTCATTTTATTATTAGTTTGGTTTGTTTTTCTGTTGCACGTTAACATGCATATATATTTGTTATTATGGCTGTTTTGAAATATAATTTCCTCTTTCAACAGCTGCAGAAAGTTTCACTGGCAATGCTTGCAAGACTTCTGTTGTGTATAACAATCAATTTGTCAGTGGGATCATGGCCTTATTGATGGGAATTTTAACAATGATCCGAATGACAAGGCACATACCGAGGAAACTCACTGAAGCTGCCTTCTACGGCTGCTCAGTACAGTATGAGAGCACAACGATGAAAGCACCTGGCATTTCTTTTGATGATCACATGGCCTTGATGAAGCGCATAGCTGAACTAGAAGAGAAGGTGAGTGTTCTCACCATGAAACCTGCCATGCCAAAAGAGAAGGAAGAAGTTCTGAATGCCACTCTAAGCAGAGTCAGTAATCTCGAGCAAGAGTTAGCTGCATCTAAAAAGGTATTACTAGTTTTCCTTCATACTTGAATGTTATCATTATTTGAGGATAAAATATGATGTAAGCCTCTTCGTTTCCTTGTTGCATTTAGGCTCTTGATGAAGCCCTTGTTAGACACGAGGAGCTCCAAGCCTCCATTGAAAAGAAGAAGAAGAAAAAGAAGTTTGTAAGTCATTTTAACTTTCATATTGCTTCCCCGGCATTCTTTCACAGTTCACCACCATGTGATTGATTGTCTTAAAAAAATTTCTCCACATGTTATATTTGATAGAAAACTTTGATACAAAATATCTAGGGAACTTTATCAAGTTTTCTCCGCAAACAAAATTTATATGCAATTTCTTATGTGTTTATTACTAGTTTTCTAAACATAATGTGTAGGTAATTTTTTTTTCTTCGTATCATCACTACATAGTTGACTCCTTGAAAATAAATCTTCCACATGTCCTAATTTAATTATAAAAAAATCTGATAACAAACACTCTTCAATAGAATCTTCTCGAGAGTGGTTTCACTTACACAAGCTTCTGGGCTTGTTGTTGCAGTTCCGCTGGTAAGGTTAAAACTGTGTTACTGACTGTGGGAGCTCAAAGATAATGCATGAAGTTGAGTTGTGAAGTTGGTGGCGATATTGTTTGTTTGTCTTCAGCCCCATCGATGTCCATAGATTCAGCTCTTTCATTTTCTAATTTCTTTGTCCATTATTCAATTAAAAAGAAAAATGAAAAAAAAAAAACTTGTATATTATAGTATTATACAGTGGGACAGTCTTTGAAAAATGTATATATTTTGAATATATGAACGCAATTATTAGTTTAAAATTCAATCATTGTGGCTTGTTTTATATTCCACGTAATGAAAAGTCGTAGAAGCCATCGGAAGTAACACTGCTTAGGCGTAATCTTTTTATTTTTCAATAAGTAGTTTTTGCCTAATTTTTAAAAGTCAAACAAAATTATATTTTCGGAAGCAACAGTTCTACAAAGGTATAGATCTCTTGGGATGTTGAATTTTTATATTTTTAAATCTATGTTGAGATTGTGTAATTATAAATTAAAAGATTAGAATAGAACCTCAATATACATCAATTGATGAGTAAACCCTATCTCTTGATAAACTAAATTCTCCATTGAATTACACTCACAATAATGTCTTATATAATTCCCTTCTGGGTGATTCTATGAAAAACTAAGACCTCCTTAGAATTGAAGATTTTCACCTTTAGATACATTTTAAAATTCTTGCATTATTAAACAAATATTTTAAATAAAAATTTTAAAATATTTCTAACGAATAAAAAATATCAAGGCATTTTCTTTTACAAAGCTATCTATTAAACCCTTCCCTTTTCTAAACTCCTCCTCTCAAGGGAAGCAGATTTTGTCCCCAGATGCCTCCAACTGCAACAAATGATTTTACCAATTGAATTGACACGGTGATGCACTACCTGTATGCTACAGTGCTTTCCCTTTTTTTTTTTTTTTCTTTCCAATGATTAAAACTAAAGATTTTACTTTCGGCTATTGTGTTTTACTAATGAAATATGTATGTAAATCAAATTTTGTTCTATTAGTGATCAGCATGGTCTCTATGCCCCAAAAAGTAGAGAACAAAAGAAAATGTAGTTCTTAAAATTGTGTTTAAATGACTGAAACTTTGAAGGGGTGAAATTGAAGAGAGAGGAGAAGGCCAACTTTAATTTAAAATAAAAAGGCAAAATACTCATTCTCTCCAAATTTTATCACTTCAGGATCCTTAAATTTTAGAGGATCTTAAATCAAAATCAAAGGAATTGAAATAAAATGGAAAATAATAGAGAGTAAATTATTTTAGTTTCAAAATTTTAAAAATAAAGAAAAAATGAAAAAGAAGGGAAATTCTTTCACCTTTCTTCCTCATAACGCTGATTTTTGTTCCCTTTTAAACTGGAGGCACAGGTAAGGAATACTAAATTTTAATTGTGAATGGATATTTTTATCCTTTAAATTTGTATAGCCTAATTTATTATCATCTTTTGTTCCAAATTTGAATTTTAACTATAAATCCATTGCCTTATTGAAACATTTGCTCTTCAACAGGCAGAGGCAGAAGTTTACTCTTAGGGGATGAGATAGAGTGTTATAATATATAATATTTTTTTAAAAAAATGATTTATATTATATATATATAAGAGAAAAAGATAATATATTAATATCAAATAAGTTAATAGCACACACGTGCATGAAAAGGAGCATATCTCCTAAATAATCTTATTTTATATGATTTATTTCATTGGCCAACTTCTAATCGATTATAAACTAATTTCAAGTAAAACAAATACAAAAGGCAAGATGAAAAATATTAAAAAACAAATAAAAGAGGAAAAAAATATTTTTAAAACATTGAAAAGAGTAAATATCAAATAAAGTGAAAGAATGAGGACATGAAAATAAAATAAACAAAAAAATTAAGAGAAAAATAGTAATATTTACTCTTTCAAATTTTGGTGTATTAACATAAAAGTGTAAAGAAAAGCCTTATTACTTTTTAATTTCCCAAACTTAGGTAAGATTTGTTCTAGAAGTTTGTTGCTTTTAATTTTATCATTTTAAAAGACTTACAGAATTATTAAAATAAATTTTTATTCATATAAAGAGAGTAACAATTAATAATATTCTTTTTATTTGAAGTATGACATATATTAAATCAATATGTAAATTATTATTTATACTTCTATGTAAATTAAATCAATATATGATTATATTTTTTATGCCCATGTAATTTTTTTTAAGGACCATATGTAACTTTAAGCAGATAACTTCCATTCCATTTCTTTCCACAAACGTGATTATGAATATAGAACTATCATCTCCATATTTAAACTTTCATATAAAATTCTCATCCCTTATATGATTTTGAAACTCTTAAAATTTTATTTGCCTTTTCTGCTTAGATTGCATGTAAATTACTTCTTGGCAAAAATTATGATCAAAGAAAACCTCGAAAACAAAAAAATAACAGCATATTGTGTGGTCTTGTAACTAGGGTAATTTCATCCATCTTCCTAAGGCAATATATTAATAATAGAATAAATTGCATTCATCTCCTTAAATTTGGTTAAATTATACTTGATACGCTTTTTGTTTCAAGATCACATTCAACTTTCTTTTCATTTATTTTCTGTCACTAAATTTAACTTTCTATACAATATACATTTCTTCAAAAACATATACGTTTCTTTAAAAAATAAAAGTACTTAACTATTTTTATGAAAATAAACTCACAATCTTATATTAGAAATTAGAAAATAAAATCACAATCCTATGTTGTGTAGAAAGTTAATTTTTTTGACAAAAAACAAATTGAAGAAAAAACTTTTGCAATATATTCAAATGTTAGAAAAATTATGTATATTAAAAATCAAGAAAAAAAATTTTCTGCAACTAAACCCTGAACCCTAAACAAAAAGAGTATCATATTTAATTTAGTTAAATCGCAAAATAGTGTAAGTTACTCTTAATAATATAAACCCCTATTTCAATCTATCAGTGTAAAAGGATGAAATTGTCTTGCGCACTTTTAGCATAACTCTAAAATAAAATGAAAGGAATTTTGCTCTTCCCATCTCTGTTGCTTTTTATTGCATTCCGTTATTTATCAAACTCCCTTAAGTATTTACTATTAATTTCTTAAAACATGACTTGAAATAACTTCAGGAAATAACAAGTTCTATAAAAAAATATTCACATTTTATATTTGCTTTATAAAATCTATTTGACTTGTGTCCAATCTTCAGAGTTGAAGAATCCAAACTCCAATCCTAATAGCCAAAATTGACCCCAAAACACACCTAATATTCATCCTCTTTCAAATAACAACTTTACACTAACTGATACATGGCAAGCCAAATAGTTAGAATACAAGTTGCCTGTTATTAGAGTTAGTTAGTTGTCATTAGAATTAGTTAGGAAGTTTCGGGTGTTAAGGGAAAAAATGAGATATATGAAAAGGGAAGGAAATGCACGAGGAATATGAATCAGGAAATAGAATACTGACAGACTTTTTCACATCCTCTGTACCAAGTGGTCTCAGAGTCGGGCGATTCTCGAACGATGGGGAAGGAGATGCATGCGACAGACCATCTTCACGAGATGGAACAAGAAGTGATACAGAGTTGATCGAAGGTGAACGAGCTATGACTGTCGATGAATGCATCTGTTACGCGTTTGGAGACGATGATCGATGCGAAGATTGAAGCGTTGAATGCGAGGGTGAAGAACCTAATCCGTGAGCTAGCAACAAAGTTCTCATCTGTAACAGCAAATGTGGTGGAGGATACGAATGCCATAAATGGTGCGACTAACATGTATAGAGCTCGAACTATGCAGTTTGGGTCCTTTAATAGGAATCATTTCGTAGGATACCAATTCCCCACTAAATACTCTCGTATAGAATTTCTAAAATTTGATGGTTTCGACTTTAAAGGATAGTCTTTCCACTGCAACCAATTTTTTGAAATTGATGAGACTGCCTTGGACCAACGAATCAAATTGGTAACTATGCATCTTGAAGGCAAGGCACTACAATGACACCAGAGTTTCATGAAGAAGAGGCGGATGATAGAAGTAGGCTGGGTAGAATATATGAAAGCATTGAAAGAAAGGTTTAATGATATCTTCAAGATATACCCGATGGCAGAGCTTACAAACTTGAAGTAGGAGGAATAAGTGGAAGTATATCAGGAGAAGTTTGAGGAATTTCTTGCTGAATTAGAGTTGCCAGAGGAGATTGCTATTAGTTGCTTTCTTGGAGGACTCAAATCGGAAATAGCAGTTCAAGTAAGGATGTTTCAGTCTAAATCAATTTCGAATACTATGTACCTTGCCAAGTTAACACAAGCCTTTGTCTCTGCCTTACAAAACCCATAACCGCATTACTAGAAACAATCAACTGCACCATACAATCCTGTTACCCACACCATTAGCAGAAATACACCATCAACGAGCTTCAAACCTTTCACAACCACCACTTCCATTCCACACAAGAACTCATATACAACCAATACCCATAAAAACTCCATACTCCCTGTTAAAGACTCAACAACATTCTTTTCACAATCTTCCAAACCAAAACCCAATACCTTGTCTGAAAAACCTATTAAGCAACTCTCTAAGAAGGAGATGTAAGAAGGGTGAAAAAAAGGCTTGTGCTAGTGGTGTCTTGAAAAGTTTACATTTGACCATAAATGTAAGAATTCTCAGTTATTCATGTTACTCGTAGAGGAAGAAGAAAGAGTAGACAAAATGGATATTGATGAGATTCAAGGAGGTACATAAGAAGCGGGGGAATTGATTCAGACAAGAATATCTTTGAATGCTATCACAGGATCTATGGTGGAGTCCATGGAATATTTTACAATAAGGGTGCAAGGAAGAATTAAAAGACACTCCACCATGCTGCTCTTGGACACAAGGAGCACTCATAATTTTGTGAATGCTAATTTGGTCAAGAGATTGAGACTGAAAACACAATTGACTACAGGAATCAAGGTAACTTTGGCTAATGGAAAACAAGTAACCATTGATGCCAAATGTGTACAATTGGAATGGAGTATGGATGGAAAGTCATTTGAATCTGATTTTTTAGTTATGCCATTGAAGGGCTATGACATGATATTGGGAGTTCAGTGGCTGTATACTTTGGGGAGGTTCACTTGGAATTTGAAGAATCAGTTCATGATTTTCACACTGAGAGGAAAATATTATGAATTACATGGAGTTGATAAGCCTCAAGTAATGTTAGAAGAGTCAGATTTTCAAAAAAAGCAAGTACTCAGGGCTGGTCAACTGTGTTTTGTCAGAATTAGTGAGCCGGAAAAGCAAGGGATTGTAGAATTACATAATTCAATTGAAGCAGCAGTATCAACACCAAATCAAAATCTGGAAGAATTATTAACAGAATTCTCAAATGTGTTTAAAATGCTTACAAACCTGCCTCCTTCAAGAGTATTTGATCATAAAATAGTTTTTAAGGAGGAAACTCCCATAAGGTTGAGACCATATTGCTATAGGCTTATACAAAAGGATGCAATTGAGGAATTGGTGAGAGATATGTTGAAGAATGGGTTTATCAAGCCAAGTGACAGTGCATTTGCTTCCCCTGTAGTGTTGATAAAAAGGAAGGATAATACATGGCGATTTTGTGTGGATTATTGGAAGCTTAATACCCAAACGGTCAAAAACAAGTTTCCTATTCCTATTGTAGAAGAACTTATTGATGAGTTGGAGGGGTCTAAATATTTTTCCAAGTTGGATTTAAAGGCAGGGTATCACCAAATTCGCATGCATCCAGAGGACATTCATAAAACTGCCTTCAAGACATATGAAGGGTTATATGAATATCTTATTATGCCCTTCGAATTAACAAATGCTCCCGCCACTTTCCAAGGATTGATGAATATGATTTTTAAGCCTTTCTTGAGGAAGTATATTCTATTTTTTTTTTATTTTATGATATTCTAGTATATAGTAGTTCATGGGAGACGCATTTAAAGCACGTTTGAAGCACTTTATAGTTGCTGTGACAACATTCATTATTTGCTAACAAAAATGTACTTTTGGGGTAACATAAATTGAATACTTGGGGTGTATCATCTCTGATCAAGGGGTTACAGCTAATCCTAAGAAGGTGGAATGCATGAAGGAGTGGCCTACCCCATCAAATATTAAAGCTCTTAGAGGTTTTCTTGGGCTTACGAGATACTTTCGGAGGTTTGTTAAAAACTATGGTTCAATAAGTAAACCATTAACTGATTTGTTAAAGAAATGGGCCTTCATTGGAATGATCAAGCTAAAAGAGCATTTCAGAAGCTTAAAATAGCCATGGTTTCTACACCTGTTCTTGCACTGCCAGATTTTACACTTCTTTTCACAATAGAAACTGACGCTTCTAATGTGGGTATAGGCATTGTTCTGTCACAGAAGGGTCATCCAATTGCCCTTGTAAGTAAGGCTTTATCTTCGGCAAAAAAACATATGTCAGCATATGAAAAGGAAATGACGACTATAGTGTTTACGGTTAAGCATTGGCGTCGATATCTTTATGGTCGGAAATTCACCATCATTACTGACCATTTACCCCTAAAGCATTTATTAGAACAGAAAACCATTACTCCAAAGTAATTTAAATGGGTAAACAAGCTATGAGGCCTTACCTATGAAATTGTTTATAAAAAAGAAAAGGATAATCCAATGGTGGATGGGTTGTCTAGGCAAATTTCTGAAGATAATCAAAGTTTTTAGAGCTGTTATGCTCTTATTTCCATCAATTCCAGCTTGAATGAGAAGGTTAAAGCTTCTTGGAGGTTAGATGCAAAACTCTAGAAGCTAATTCAAGAATTAGAAACTAATCCTGACTCTCACCCTAAGTTTAGTTTAGGAGTATTAGCTTTTAAAGAGAAAAGGGAAATTGGTAGTTAGTGATAGTCAAGCATTAAAAATACAGCTTCTATATTATTTCCATAGTGATCCTTTGGGAGGACATTTAGGGGTAACTCCTACTGTGTTTTATTGGAAAGGAATAGAAAGGGAAGTAAGGAAGTTTGTGCGTGCATGTCAGACGTGCCGGCAGTACAAATACAAAACAGTAGCATCCCCTGGCCTCCCACAACCATTACCAATTCCAGAGGCTGTATGGTGTGATTTAAGTATGGACTTTATCATTAGGTTGCCTAAATCCTATAATAAGACAATTGTACTGGTGGTAGTAGATCAACTCACTAAGGTTGCACATTTTATTGCACTTCATCCTTTTACAGGTATGGAAGTAGCCCAGGCCTTTCTAGACAATGTGGTTAAATTGCATGGATTTCCTTCCTCAATCGTTACAGACCGTGATCCAATTTTTTGTGGCAACTTTTGAAAGGCATTATTCAAGGTTCATAAGGTCCAGTTACTATATTCTTCAACCTATCACCCTCAAACTGATAAGCAAACGAAGGTCTTAAATAAAACCCTTAAATGTTACTTACGTTGCATGACTAGAGACTATCCCAAAGAATGGGTTAAATGGTTGTCCCTTGCAAAACTTTGGTACAATACCACTCATCACTCTTCTCTTGGTATGTCTTCATTTGAGACTGTGTATGGCATTTCCCCACCAATTCACCTACCTTACTTGGCGAGAGATTTAGATAATACTATTGTTGATCGAAGTTTAATTGACAGGAAGACTATAAGACAATTACTTCACTATCATTTAGAAAAAGCCCAAAATCGAATGCAACAGATAATGAATGAAAAATGAAGTGAATGACAATTTCAAGTTGGAGACATGGTTTACTTGAAGCTACATCCCTTCCATCGATATGCCATCAACAATTTCGCTTGACATAAATGGGCTACAAGGTACTTTGGGCCATATAAGGTGCTGAAAAGAGTGGGACAGGTTGCTTACCAGCTGAAGCTACCCCCTACCACAAGGGTTCACCTTGTTTTTCATGTTTCTCTCCTCAATAAACATTATGGTGAATCTATTCTAGTGACTTCAGAGTTACCACAGATTGGTGATAATGGATATTTCGCTATGGAACCTAAGTTTATCCTTGCAAGGAAGATAATGAAGAAGAATAACTTGCCACTAACGCAGTTTCTGATCCAGTGAAAAAATACAAACCCTGAAGATGCTACATGAGAATCTCTTGTTATCATTCAACAACAATTTCTTGATTTTGACACTACTGTCACTACTCATCCTTGAGGACGATGATGTTGCTGAGGGGAGAACTATTTGATATGTGACAAGTCAAATAGTTAGAATACAGGTTGCCTATTATTAGAGTTAGTTAGTTGTTATCAAAATTAGTTAGGAAGTTTCGGGGTGTTAAGGGAAAGAATGAGATATATGAAAAGAGAAGGAAATGTACAAGGAATATGAATCAGGAAATAGAATACTGACAAACTTTTTTGCATTCTCTATCCCACATAACATTTAGTTAAGATTGTTGCACTCCACTAGAATACGACAATTTTAATTTTTATTTATTTTTTTCCTCTAAACACTAAAGTAGGAAGCCAAGTACCCAACATACGAGATAATGATACACTAACGTCCTACTGTCATGGTACTTGGTAGAACTGAGACATAAGCAGGCAGTCCATATCGGTTAAGCATCAGCCAATTTCAGCATTAGTGAGATGATAATCCTCCATGCTGATAATAAGAAGTCGGAAAAACGAGCTTTTCCAACAAAATAGAGGCAACCACTACAAACACTAGCACATTAAACGAAGGCGGACAGCAAAAGTCTGACAAAAGAAGCCGTTGTGGGGCTATACAAACATTTGAAACGAATTCTTCATTTAGTTTGATCAAAATACACTAACAATCACTGTTCAGAGTTTACATCATGTGAAAGGTCAACACTCATTAGGATAGTAGAAACACCATGCTTGCTTTGAGAAGCATCCTCGAAGGAGTTTCTCTCCATCAGCAACAAAACTCACCAGCAAAACCTTTTTTTCTGATTAAAAGGCAGAAAATGGGACAGACATAAGCAGCTGAAAAAATATCCCTCTAACTGTGTATTCGAATGAAACATATGCCAACCTACCCGTAACTTGGCTTGTTCTTGACTATCAATGTAAGCAAGCAGTTCCTCTTGCCTCATTAACGCTTCATAGAGAGCCTGTGTAAAAAAATTGTACCCCAAAAAAAAAAAAAGGTTGGGGGGTATCCAGCATATGTAACATTAGTATCTTACTCAACCATAAGACCTCAATTATTCTACACACCCTTACGTGATAGGATAGCATTTTAGACAAATATTAAAACAAGGCACGCACGCATAAGGAGCAAAAGCAAAAGTACATCCAAGCAATTCAGAATAATTCACCAAGAAGTGAAACTATACGATATGAAAATATCTTGAACTTCCTCTTCTTCAAAAGACCTTTCAATTTAACAAGCTTCATCATTGAAGAAAAGGGCAGTAATCCAAACCTTCCATAAACAGCACAAAAGGATATTCCTCTGCACAGGTCCAGCTTTGGATACCAGGGTATTTTTTTAAAGATTATAGAAAGAATAAGAGGAAAAAGAAGAAATGGAAACAGCTTGGTGTTTTAGACTTACACACTACAACTATAAATTGCATTGTCATGATTGCCCTTTCCGCAAAAACATAACACCCTACCTTTTTTGTGGCAATTAACTCTGCTTCCAAAGCATCTACCCGGCAGACAGCAGCATTCAACAATTCCTCTTTCTCAGAAGGCATCTCAGATGGCTTTGATTGGAGAGTTTCAACCTTCTCTTCAAGCTCACTTAACCTTTTTAGCATAGAGGGGAGGAGAGCCGTCTCTGTACATACTGGAGTTGGCGATGGAGGATGACAGTCCTCCGTGTTTGTCGTATCAAGAGCTGGATCTGAGGTGCTCTGATGATCATTAGTTGATACTGCAGGAAGTTTCTTGGTCATGCGACATGCAGCTGAACGGAAGAGGGTATATATGGTCAAGAAGAAGATAGTCAGGGCTACCCAAATCCGAGCCCAAATCCCTTCTGGAGTTTTCTCAGTGTCAGGAAGGGGAGGTGTTCCTGTATTTGAAGATTCAATTAAAATTTTCCAAGAAAATTACATCTAATAATTCAAATCAAGAAAGCAACAATATCTCAATCAAATGAGGTATTGAAAATTTAAATGAAGTTCTTGTATACAAAACTACCAAGTGCATTCACAGAAAATGTTCACATCTTCAATTAAGGCCGTATCTCAAGCATTCCAACATGACATTGATTGATCCAAAATTACCTAACAATCATGCATGCAAGCCATCAAATTCTACCCAAGGATAAGAGATAACTAGGGATGATTATAGGCAGGATATACATCCCTGGAACCATATTTAGCCGGCAAAAAATTCCCCATCCCCGCGAATCCTTAGATAGTTTTTGTAAAAACTCAGGGTTTAATTTTTTTCTTAAGTTATTCTATTGAATAGCACCAAAATACATTTATAGAAGATAAGAAAATAAACGGCTAAGTGATAAAGCCTATCTAAACAAAAGAAAATAAACAGCTAAAATATAAGAGATAAACCCAAGCTAATCCTATCTGAACAACCTAAATGAACTTTCAAAATATAACTATCCTATCATAATAGAAAAATAAATAATAAAACTGGATAAGATCAAACTACATAAAGGAAATAATAGTAATAAAAATAAATGGAAAGAGTGTAGTTAAAGGCGCTTGCCTCACCACTTAAGGTGCTGAAGAAGCCCAACGCCTCTCATGAGATCAAACAACACTGTTTTCCATAAAAGAAATAACAATAATAGTAATAAATAATAAAACTGGATAAGATCAAATTACATTAAAAAAAAAAAATTCATGAGAGGCACTGGCTTCATCCAAGTGCTCGCCTGGCAGAGCCCTGGGCGCTTTTAGCGTCAGTTAAAGCAAGTGCCTGAGGCGCCTTAATGTAGTTGGATGAGTGAAAGGGAAGGGGCAGCATAGAAGCCCAGCCCAAATGTTTTAAAAAATTCATGAGATAAAATAGGAAATTATAAAACCTAGCTTTAAAAGGTAAAATAGTCATTCTCACTCAAAAAGAATATTATTTAGGCTATTAGTTTTTTAGAGTTTTGTAAACCCAAAAAAAAATCCTATTATTATGCTTAAATGGTGATATTAATGACTTAATTAGCATACTTGATGATTGTGAACACCGTATTTTGTCCGAATTAATTACAAAAATAATAAAATTAAAAAAAAAAAAGAAAATATAAAATTAAGAGCAAAAAAAAATGAATGAAAAATTAATTAAATTGAAAAAAAAGAAGCTTAAGAAAATAATAAAAAAAATTAATTAAAAAAAAAAGACCAATTTGAAGCCCAAAACTCCCAGGCCCACCTTGTTAAACTCTGTCCAATCCTGCTGAAGCCCAAAACTTTTTCGGATTGGGCCATCGGGCCGAATCCACATCCCCCACTCAATTTCCCTTTTCGGACTCTCCCAAACGACACACAAGACGACACACACAGAGGGGCAGAGTTCTGAAGCACCAAAAAACAGAAGGCAGCGTCCAACTTTTCAGAGAAGCCAGCAAAAAAAAGGGTAGAGGATCAGAGGGCAGGCTACAACGGTAGGCTTGAGGATTTGACTGCTTGTGAGGTCCCTTTCACGATGAAAAAGAACGAGGCAAAGCGGACGAAGGGGCTGGATACAAATGGAGATGGAGGGGATTCGGAAAAGGGGGGCCTTCGGATTTAGGGAAAGAAAAAGGGGGAGCAAGCAGAGGGATGGAGGAGAAGTGAGTCCTGCGAGCGAACGAGAGGCGAAGTCGGGGAGAGATTGAGAACGAGAAGAGCAGGGGAGATTCAGTAAAGGGAGAAGCCAAGATTAAAAAGAACAGAACGCCAGTGAATCTTAAAGCGGTAAACCTTTGGCTGTGTTACTTGAATGGCTGTAATGTGAGCTCACAAAAGAAGATTTGAATGAAGCTTTGTTTATGTTTCATATTATTGTGCTGCTATGTTCGTTATTTCTGGGCAAACTCTCACTGTTATTTCGTTGATCGTTAACTTGTCTTAATTTGTAATCTCTCTTGACTTTGAGCATGAATTCTGAAAAGTTCTACTACTACGTGTACTGATGTTATTTGCATGAGTTAGTCTGAGTCTGAAGCTTGAATCCAAATCCTGTTCAAGGCGTGTCTACTGCATGGGTGGTGCTAGTTTGACTTCAATTTGGCTTCAAACTTGTGATTTGGGATTTGATTCTATCAAGTGAGTTTGGTTGTCCTAATAATATGTAAACATGGTAAGCATGATTTTTAACTCGAAATCGAGCCTAAAATTCACCTGAACAACTGGACGCATTCCTATCCAGTTTTAGCATGGACTTTAGGCCATATTAAGTGTGGAAGGTGCCTAAAACACCAACTGCTCATCATAGCCAGTTTGGGGATTGCATCGATTAAAACTAACTACCAACCTGATCCCTTTTTAGCTTGTGTTTTCTCCCTCTTTAGCTCATCGTGGTAAATGAAGTTAGGAGGTCAGGATGCCACGTAATTGTTGATTTCTTTCAAATGGTTTTGGATTGTTTGTGGCTCTTTGTAATTTTTGACCCGAATGGGATTTTTGAGTATAATACAACTCACTTTGTTTCTACTCTAGTGTTTGGTTCCTGCAAGTTACCCCCCCTCTCCTCTTGTTTTTCTTTGCTTGTTTTTTTTTATGCACATGTGGCCCGTGATTTGGAGGTCCATGGTTTGATGAAAGCAACTTGGCAAGAGGCTGTTCAAGGAGACAGTTGCAAGCAATATCCTATGGGTCATGTGAGTTGATTGGAGGGATGCTTTAGGGCCTTTCAGCAGAAAAGGTTGACGACAGGGAAGGTGATGGAGGCCGTACCGGCTCCTTCTAATTTTAGATGTAATGTACTATACTCATAAATTATTGTTCTTTTTAATCTTATTTTGTATTTCACTTTATATTTAAAGTAGCCGTGTGGGATTTTATATCCCCTCAAGCATGTAGGGATCATCCTGTGCCATGTGTGACAATAAGTCTCCTTGGTATTCTATGGTTTTATTTATTATTTATTTTGTTTATTTATCTATGGACGAGTTTGGAGTTCCAATGACCCTATCTAAATAATTTTGTCAAAAAAAAAGAAAAAACAAATGAAGTTTAAAAAATATATGTATATATATATAGTTCTCCCTTAGAAGAATTAAAAAAAAAAAACAACAAAAAGGAAACAAAGAAATCTTGTTCAACAATTGATTATTAATTTACAAAATGAGGATTTAAGGTTTCTCTCAAAAATAAGGAGCTAGAGTTTCAAAAAAAAATCACCCCTGCTTTGGAGCATGTATTTTGAAAAAAAGAAGAATAAGATAAAAAATAAACTATACATGAAAGAAAAAGTAACTAACGAAAATAGAAATTAGGAAAAAGAAATAAGCAAATTTTTCATACTTATGTAAATTTAGAAAAATTAAAAGTATGAGAAAAAGTGAGAAAGGTAAAAATATAAAAATAAAAAATAAAAATAATGAAAATCAAAAGATCAAAATGAAAAAAAAATAAAATAAAAGATAAAAGAAACACAAAAACAAAAAAAATACAAAAACTCACAAAAAAAATAATAAAACAACACAAAATAATAAAAAAATGAAAAAATGAAAAAATGAAAGGAAAAATAATAAAAAAATGAAAAACGAAGAAACACAAAAACAAAAATAAAAAAATCCCAAAAATAAGATAAAACAAAACAAAAATTAAACAAAATAATAAAAAAAGGGAAACGAAAAAGGAAAACAAAATAAGACCCAAAAAAAAAAAAAAGACAAAACAAAGAGAAAAAAAAGAAAAAGAGGAAAAAATAAAAAACGCAAGAAAAGTAAAGATGTAAAACTAACTTTACCTTTTAACAAATTAAAACCTATCAACCAATTCTAAATTTGTTTTATTTATTAAAAGGGAAAAGTAATTTTTATTTTCTTTATCTTTTCACCAAAAAAGTTAGTTGAAAAAAAAATAAAAGAATAAAAAAAAATCCAAAAACAAAAACAAATAAAAGACACCAAAAATCCTAAAATAAAAAAAAAATAAACAAATACACAAAAAAAAAACATAAAACAAAGACAAAAACAAACAAACAAACAAACATATTTTTCAACCTGATCGAACTACGCAGACTTTGATCCTTCTCAGAGGGTACGTAGGCTCTAAGCTTTCATCCTAGGTCAAGTCCGTCCTTATAAATAAAATTTTCTTTCCAATTTTTGCTATCTTAATTTCTCTTATTTAGCTTTTCTAATTTTGTTTGCTTAACTTCTTTCTCTCTTTTTATTTTAATTTTATTTCTTTTATTTCTATTTCTTATTTTGCATAAGTTGTTAGGAGAATTAAAATAGATTTAAGGCCATATTGATTTTGTACAACTGACTTAGGGTAACCGTTCTTAGCAGCGGGTGTTGTGGGGTGCCTAACCGCTTCCCCACTCACAACTGACTCCCGAACCTATTTTCTGATTCGTAGACCATTTTTCTTATTTTTCAAATAAAAGGCTTTTCCAAAGTTTTGCCTTTTCAAAAATTAAAATTTTGGTGACGACTCTACTACTTATGTTGATTTTGATTTCAGTCTTCATTTTCTTTGGAGATTGAATCAAGATTTCTTTTCAAGAATTTTTCTTTGTAAAAGAGCCACGCGGTCGCATTTTCGGGTGTGACAATGATTATTATAACTTATGACTTAATGATTATTAATATTTGATTAGTTAATTTGTCCGTCAAATGTTGTTACAAATTTACATTCATTTATTTTTGCTTAAATAGCATATTTTTAACATTTTCCCTATTTTATTGCCTTGCTTCACTCATGTATGCGCCTTTCTAGTGCTTCTCACCTAAGGCAATTTAAAGGTATACTGCTTTTCGCCTTTGACTACCTTGAATGGAAATATCATGTCCTATGAAGCATGTGTTCCTGGATGTTTTGTAATGGAATTTTCCAACACTTCCCCTCATGTTGGGTATTCCCAGTTTAGAGTTATTCTTTTAGTATTGCCCATCGTCTTCCCCATGATTAAATCCTACTTAAGCAAGAAAACTAGAACCCACAACTTTTTACGCTGTGTTTTGGTCCCTATTTCCAAGTAGTTTTTTGTAATAACTCCCATTGGTCTTTGGTAAAAGGAATGGTCTCGGATTGAGTTAATTCCTCATTGGTTACCATTAATTCATGAGTGTCATCTCTTGGTCTCCCATGTAATTTCCAGCAAGACTCTTTGGCATGTCCTACCTTTTTATACCGTTTACACCAAGGTCTTCCTTGTTTTTTCAGCTTGTAATCACTAGTTTGTAATCCCTTTGTTGTTAAAGCAGAGGATTCAAAGATCGTAGAGGAATTTAGAGTTCTTGAGGTCAATCTTTTCTACTTTCCTCCCTCTTAAAAAAAACAAAAAAACAAAAACAAAACAAAACAAAAAACCTCTCTAACGGAAGGTAAAGGATCAAGGCTCATGATTCTCCCTCTGATCTCTTCAAAGTCTGAGTTGAGGCACAGAAGGAACTTCTAGATTCTCTTCTCCTCTTTGAGTTGCTTGAAGTAGGTTGCACCAGCCACACATCACCATGTATGGGTCTCATAAAGGTCCAGTCGCTACCAATTTCTTGTGAGAACATTGCAATATTGTGCGACTCTCAATTCACCCCATAGAAAATCATGAAGAAACACTTCAATTTCAAATAATACTGCCTTGTTTTTCACTAAGGAATAAGTCTCTTTTGCTGCCTCCCAAATTTCTTGGGCTGTTTGGTATAGCAGAAAGTTTTACCCCAATCTTTGTAGTCATTGAATTAATCAACCATAACATAATTAGGTTGTTTTCAATTTCCCACTCCTTATATTTGGGGTCACCAACGTATGGGGGAACAGCTGCACTTGTGAGATACTTAACCTTACCTCTCCCTCAAGTGAACAGCATAACGCTAGTAGAGCACTGTAAGTAATTGTTGCCATTTAGGCGATGACATGTGACAATCATAGGTGAGCATTCTAGTGAGCCATGGACAATGGAAGAGGAAGCCATGATACCATTGTGAGGAGACGATGAAGTCTTCTCAGGTGAGGACATATCTCTTCCTTGTACTTTGGCATTCATCCCAAGGAATTGTACAAGTAAGATTAGAGGGTTGTCAGGCCTTGTTTATACTCTGATATCATGTAGAAATTCAGGGTTTAATTTTTCTTTGAACATATTTTATTGGATAACACTGAAATACATTTATAGAAGATAAGAGAGAAACCCAAGCTCTCAAGTAGCTAAGTGATAGAGCCTATTTAAACAAAAGAAAATAAAAAGATAAAATATACGAAATAAACCCAAGCTAATCCTATCTGAACAGCCTAAACGAACTTTCAAAATATAACTATCCTATTATAATAGAAAAAGAAATAACAAGACTAGATAAGATCAAACAACATAAAAGAAATAATAAAAATAAAAATAAGTGGAAATATCATGTGCTATGAAACACATTTTCTAGGACGTTTTCTAATAGCATTTTCCAATAGTTTTTTTTTTCTTTTAAGTTTTTTATCATAATTCAAAACCCGTATAATGCTATTTGGATCTTTTTAAACTTCTTTATAATATATTATATTGATTAATATATATATGTGCACAGGCACGCGTGCATGCTATAGATCTAAGGTGGGGTGGTTATCATACTACCTGGACCTAAAACCCTAAAATCTCATAAAAACCTCCATATCTTAGACCCACATGGGTAAATTTTACTCGTTCTTGTACTGAAAAGAAATGAAATTTTGATGTTGTTTGAAACAGAAAACACTTACAATCTTAACATACAAGGCAATACTTAGAAACATTTGTTTCTTTGAATATTCAACATTCAGTGAATGCACATCATGAGAAGATGCATAAAAGGGATACATCAACTATGATTACCACGCTAAAGCTGCTAACCTTTTGAAGTATATGATCTCTGGAAAGATGCTTGATTCTTCCAGCTAGCATCAACAGCTTTGTCCACCATTGGAACATATTCATCATACCCAGGTAGGTTACCAGCATAGCTTGTCTTTCCAACGACCTTAGCCTGAGGAAGAACAAAAATGGGAAGAACTCTCTTATGATTGTTAAAGGGATGGCCAGCTCAGCAAATCCTATAGCTAGGTTTTGACAGATATCATTCTTTGAACATAACCATATTTTTAAATAGTCACTAGTCACTGTAGTTCTAAATGTATATCGGTAAATATGTCACAGCCATAACATAATAAGTATAAGAATATGATTAAAAAGAATTTAGCAGCCATTCTATATACAAAACTAGGTGATTGTACAAAAGATCTCAAAATATCAATTGAAACTTTTGTCATTTAACAAAAAGATGGGAAGGAAACAGATCGCAATGTCAAGACTTACTTCCTCACGAACAGGAGTCAACCTAAGGTGTGAGTAACCTTTTGTTGCTTTTGGAGAAGCTATATCTTCAGCTTCGGATCCTGATTCACAAGTGGATGTATCACTGCCTTTTACCTGCTAGGAAGAATTAACAAAATTGATATAGATATATGATGAGAAAAACAGTGAAGAGGAGGCATGAAAGCATGAAGTTTGGCTCCCTCAGCTAAGGCAATAATAAGCATACAAAGAGTTACCATAGGGTATCGTGGCTTGGCATATGCAATAACATTTCCTTCACTACTCAGAACTTTTACCACCTGCCTTGCCCGCCTTGCTTCACCACTGAGAACCATCTGCAACAACTCGACATGCAATAAACTGTTATCCTATAACAAGTAGAACTAATATAGTTGAACAATTGTTGAACCCATCAACAAGGCAATTAAGGCCAGCATATAACCTTCAATATTGCAGGGTTTTTCCAGGGCCCTTTATCAGATCTGAGGCAACCTCCCTGATCTGCACAAGTGCAAGTACCTCCCAGGAAGTCTGGCAACTCACTTCATGAAGAGCACAAAAATTATTAGGTATTTAACAGGATAGTATAATGATGCTAGAAACACATAATGCATTGGTCAATTGGAAAAAGGAAAAAAAATACAAATATATGAAAATTATAACATACATGGAAATAGTAAAATGAAATTTCTAAAAATTGATTCTTTAAGTACCTGGCATCAATTATTTCAAGCAATTTGCTCTGGTACTTGTTTCCAAGAACCTAAGTAACATTTTCAAAGAAACATTAAGTAAAGAGAAAGCAATGTCAACAGCATTAAATAAACATTAGACTACGCTTTAAACAGCTAGAAGACAGCATTTTGACATACATGAATCTTTGAAGTTGTTTTGGGATCAAGAAAAGTCTTCACAGTGTTCCACAGCAGCCTAAATCCAGGGCCAGCATTTATAATAAACATTTGGAAGAGACTCTGTTTCATAAATAAAAGAACAGACAATTCGTTCACTGAGCTTAGAGTATATGTTCATCTTCCAAATTTCCAAAACTGATGAAATCAAATTTTGAAAGGAGAACAACCACAAAGGACAAAGGAACCAGGATTGGTACCTCAGGGTAATTGTCACCATCAATCTTCTGCAACCGTGTAATGAGTTCCCGGGCATACTTTGTAAAATTCTTAAGGCCCTGATAATTTTCACCATCAGAAATAGGTGTGTGGGTAATAAAACTTCATAGGCAATTAAAATGAGAAATGGTTGAGGGCATAGCAGCATACCACGCCTTGAACATCTAAGATTGTGGTGCTTGAATCAATGTGCCTCTTGGCAGCAATAGTGCTAGCTGGAAACTTTATTGCAAAAGCTTTCTCAAACTCCTGAACATGGTACTTTACATATCTATCGATGGTTGTAGCTTGCATAAGTCTGTTTGGATCAACTTTTCCAAGTCTTTCAATGTAAACAGGTCTTCCCTCCTTATCAACACCATGATGACCATGAGGGTAATACTTCACAACTTCATTTAACTCTTTGAACTCAAAATCCTGATGAAAACATTAAATATTAATGAGAGGGTGGAGAGATTATCAATCACTGCAAATCCTAGTCTCGTCCGTTAAATTTAAATCTGAAGAAGCCAAATCATTATTCAAATTTTATCTGCATTTACCTCCATGATAGTGTCAGCACCAAATTCCTTCCTCCATTGCAGCATATCTGCCCACATATGCTTTGCTTTCTCGATATCAAATTTCCTTGCTTTCAAAAATCTATTAAACATAAAATAAAGAGAAAGCAAATATAAGCCCATTTGTTGAATCAAGATCATAGAAGTAATTTAACACAGTCCTAAAACAAGCACCTTAACATCATATGGTAATCATCATGTCTTTCCGGAAGCAATTCATCCATAATCAGTGATTGCCGAAATGCATCAACAGCCTGCAGCTCCCCAACATCCCGAACATCCTCAATGGACACTGAGCTAACACGGCCATCACTTTTTCTCCTGCTACTCTTTTTCTTGAGAGAATGCCTAAATTTGGTAGATGCATTAATTGCTTTCTTTTTAAGAGATCCAATTCTTGTCCTCCTTTCATCCTCAGAGTTCTCAAAATCAGATCTCCTTTCTCTTTTCTCATCACTACCAGAGAACCCCTCAAAGCCTGGTAACATCAAAACACAGCAATCAGCAAAATGGACATTTCAAGAAGGAATATTTTCTAAAAAATTTATGAGAAGAAGATATTCCGGTCGTAAAAAGATGGAGAATCTCCAAACACATAAAATCCCAGATCCGATATTTCACAAAATCCAAATAATTTAAGCTTATCCAGTACAATTATCAACGACAAGTAACCCTAAGAAAGGGAACAATCATTTTCTCTGTAGGTCTACAAATTTTGATAGCTAACAACCAAGCGAGTTCGCCAAACCACTTTGTGGAACCAGCAAATAATGATTTTTATCTGCCTAAACTGAAACCCACCACTTAATTAGTTTTGCTCAATTCTCTTGATCTAAATTTTTAAAGGCTCAGAAGTGAGACGCATTCACCATGGACGCTAAGAATACAAACCCAACTTTGCGAAACACCCAAAGTATGACGAAAAGGAACTCACAAGGTCTGGCAAAACGATCCAAAGGGCCGGACATTGTACCGATGGCAAGTGCTTACATCAATCGAGACCCCCCAATCAGTGTTGCCTCAAGTCCGATCCCTAGAATTCACGAATCGGACAGGAAATCGAAGACCAACAGAGAGCACTGCTATGCGAAGGAGAAAATTCCGTATGTACCTAATCTACGGCGAAGAATGAGCCCAACAAAGTCTATGTGATCTCAAGCTGTAACGCTACAAATGGCAGAGTGAGACTCCAACAAAATTACGTAATTTAATAATTGAAAAAAAAAATCGCCGGAATAGGTCAGCTACAGCTAGAGACAAAGAATGAGAGCAGAGAGATGGTGCTTATAGTTTGGTGCACATGGAGGCCGGAGGAGGAAGGCTGTGGGTCCCAGCACGCTAGGTAGGACACGTGGCAGACGGAGAGAGGAGGAGTTGGAGGAGAATGAAGAGAAGAAATTGCCGGCGTTAGGGTTTTAAACGGGGCTGAGGAAGTAATGAGTGAGCCAACGGAACGTGAGAGAGAAGGTCAATGATTTGGTCACCCGCGGTGAGCTATGCCTCGGTCACCTTACATGACTGGCGGATGTTTTTGTTGAAAGCTCCCAATAATGTGTAATTATGGTTTTTGTTTTATTTTTTCTTTTGTGTGCTATCTTCAAATATATTAAATTATTTCTAAAATTTTTTTAAATTTTCTCCTAGAATACATTTTGAAAAAAAAATGAAATAAGATAAAATTTTTTTACGTTTTTATTAAGAATCTCCTACACTAACTTTTCTTAAAATTTGTCTAAATTAAATCTAATATCCTTCTTATTTTAAAAATATTATCACATTTAATAAATATTTAATTATTTTTATTGACATGTTAAAAATGGAAATCATAATCATTTAATATCACAACGACATATTATCACTTTTACTAGATATTTGATATAATTTGGCCAAATTTTAAGAAAAAAATAGATTGAACTAATTTTCTTGAGTCATGTCAAAAAACGTTTTTATTATAAAATAATAATTTTTCTGCCATAGCTTCATAACTATTGTTTAAGAATTTGAATTTCCATTAATTTCTTTTTCTAGTTTATGTATTTTAGAAAGATATTATTTTATTTATTTTGCTTTCTATGAAAAGAAAACTAAAATAGTTAACATTTTATGTTAACTTACCCTTATCGCTTGATCGGATCAAAAAAATATTTTAACCTGAATAATCAAAATTTAAGGTGAATCATAAATTTAATTTTTTGTCAATTTTAAAATATTTAATCTTATGTTTTATTCTTTTTTGTTACAAAATTTTAATGTTTTTTATATTAAAAATAGTCTAAATTCTAGTTATTATAAAGATCTAATTAGGATTAAAGTATATTTTTTTAAACTTAAATGCTCAACTTTTCCATGAGTTTCTATAATAAATCACAATTTAATGAGAACATTTTTTTCAATTTTTAATTTTATAAATAGAATTATAAAGATATGGCCGGCTAAACTGGTTGAAAAGATAGCCTCTTCACTTGCAAAGGTTTGAATCTTTTAGTAGTTTTGATTGATAATTAACTCTTCTTAAAAAATTTCTCATAGTTTATAAGCTAGTTGTAAATAATCTTTTTTAAAAATCAAAAGTCATAGGATATAATTTCTTACTTGGTTTGGTCAAGAGAAAAAAAATCTTTGAGCTCAACTTTTGTTTATTCCTTGGAGATTTTAAGTATGTCATTAGTATCATAACTGATAATTCTAACATAATCTATCATTTCCTCAATAATACCATTTTTTGTTAAAAAAAAATAAAAGACTTATAATAATTTGGATCCAAGGATGAATGTGGGCATTAAGAATGCCATTATTGGATGGATAAAGATAAAATAGAATAAAATAATAATTTAGTATGAAAAAATACTCTTATCTAAATTTGATCATTTAAAGATAAAATATCTCAATTAATTCTTCAAAATTTTATTTTTCAATAAACATGATGTTTTCCATTAGGCAAAGTTACTTATTTATTTGTTTTGTATGTTACATAAATAGAGACCATGTGGCCCTGAACTTTGACCTGTATTTGCCTACGTGTCATTTTTTCTCAAAACGATATTGTTTTGGCCAATTTGATATTGTAAATGAAGCCAGTACAAAGAATCTTAGTTGCTTAATCAATGTCATTTTAGTAGAAAATGATACCATTGATAAGACTAATGCTTCATTTGATTGAGTTGCAAGAAAGATAATATTTTTTATTAACTTATGTAATATTTATTATATTTTTATAATTATTAGTTAATAATATTTGACAATTTTTTTATTATCTTTTTAAATATACACATGATAATAATTACTTTTCATTCTACATACTAAATGAACCATAAGTCATGAGTTAACAATCATATAAATTGTTATACATGCCACGTTAATAAATTTGTTAAATAACATTAACTTTTTTTTAATAGAAGGATCATTTTGATGGAAAAGAATTTTTAAAAGATTAAATAAAAATTTTTATTTTTAAAGAACTAAATTAAATCAAAAAATAATATGTGAAATTAGTTGCTTGGTTAATAAAATGTATTAGGGTGATTCAACAAAAGAGAGTCCATTGGTAAAAAGATTAAAAACTGAAAAACAAAAAACAAAAACGAAAGAGGCTCGATCATCGGCGAAAAGGACCGTAAAGGACGTAAGAAACTTCCCCACATGTCCTACAACAAGTTCTTTCGTCGCTTTTCAATTGCACTTGTTATCTTTGACCTTCTTTATATTATCTATTATTATGACACCCGCCTCGTTTTCTTCGCTTCATTTTTGTTCTTAATCTAATACGTAATTACCACCTCACCATCTTTGAAGAAACTGATGAATCACTTATTACTTCTGTTAACTTATTCCAGAAGAAAAAAGGACAAAAATAATACAAAAACACGTCTATTCATTTATTAGGCATCTTAAAAGAAGCGTTTCGTCCATTTCCTTCTTTAGGATTTCTAACTCTGCTAATAAGGTAAATTTTCGTCTTTTTCATTTGTTTATTCTTTAGTCTACTAATAGGACAATTGATTGATTTGTCTTTTGTTAAAACTGTATTCTAGATGGGTTGAGTTATTAATCCCTCTTTTTTTTTTTTTCTTTCTTCTATGCTTTTTTTAATATTGAGCATTGTAAGGAGGGCATTGATTAATTTCATTTCTGCCTTGTGAGTCTTTTCTATATTGTTCTTTTTGCACTAGTTTATTTTCTTTGAATGAATTTCAGGTTTTGTTGCCCAGAGAAAGGAAAACAGAAAAAACTCCAACGCAAGATGCGCACAATAACGGACTTTTATTGAATAAATTATACAAAATTTTTTTGACTTTTATTAAAATTATTTAATTTTTTTATTTTCAAAAAATACAGATTTTTTTTCAAACAAAAAGTCATTTTTTATTTTAATCTAATTTTATTTTTTTAATCAAAATACCTCTCATAAAATCTAAATACATAATTTTAATAGAAAAAATTAGATAGAGGATGTTTTGGCCAAAATATTTTAAAATAAATTAAAGTGTAGAGTAATTTTTTAATTTTATAAAAGTCTGTGTATATTTTAAAAATAAAAAAGTTAGTATAATTTTAATAAAATTCAAGAAATATTTGTATAATTTATTCTATTTCATTTTATCAAGAGAGTATACATTTTATTGACAAATAAATGAATTGTTTAGGGTGAATTAATAATTTGATTCTTAAAACATACACATCTCTTATCAATTTAGTCCTCTTTGACTTTCATATTTCAGTCTTAAAGAATTATTATGTTTTTAATAGAGTCCTTTTATTAAGTCTATTAACCAAAAAACTAGCATACATATAATTACGTAACCTAATCAAGAGTTGATTGAAGTTGTTGAATATTTAGTTATACTTGAAACGTAAAAAATAAGATTACTAAAACACCATGATTGTGTTAGAAACATAATGTCTTGGTGCATGCTTCTATGTTTTTTCATTTCAATCACAGCTATAAGCATTGATAGGTTCATTAAACCACATAGTTATTTCTGTTATCATGCTTAACATAAAAAGATTTTATTGAAAACGAAATATAGTATGAAAACCTAAAATAAGAATGTTCAAATTTATATGACCAAAATAAATAAATATATATATTCCTACAAAACCAAAATATCACGTTACTTAATAATTTAATTATCTCAAGCTGGTAACTTGAATATATATATTTTTTTAACCTTTTGCATTTATTTGAATGTGGCATGGCGATTTTTATATTAAAAAAAAGTCTGGCATTATGCAAAAAAAGAACAAGAATAATATTATTCTCGCGTGAGATGATGATGCACGCTTCAGCTTTGCTGAAAGCCATGGAGGTGTGTGTATGCTGCCCAACCAACATTTGAAAATACACCAAAATAAACCACTCGTGAAGCTACTTAATTATTATTGTAATGATAATATATTAAGGACTATGTTTAGGTATAGTTTTTTTTAAAATTTTTTTGTATAAATTATAATATGTGTAAACAAATTTTAAAGACTCAATCATATGTTATGCATTTATTTGTAAAATTTATATACTTATTATTATTAAAAGTTTAATAGCAAAAATACAAAAATTGTACTTAAAGAGTCCTCGTGTAACTTTAAAAAAGTGAAATAAAAATATGTGAACAAACGTGTTGTGATCGGTGGGATTAATAAAATAGTATGGTGCCCCCACCCCACATGATTTCCTAAGGACCAACCACAGGATCTGCTTTATGGTAATTTCGAGCTTTATTGTTCCACCTAACATGACTGAAATTATGCACAAACTTGTATTAGAAGAAAAGAACCATTTTGGCTTCAGTGACAATAACTCCGCATCTTTTTCTAATGAATATGATTGTCAAATGGCGCGAAATCATCAAGAACATATGGATGATCTTGTTTGTATTGAGCCAAGCTAGGCAAGTTCTTCTTAATTAGGCAGAAATGGGGTGAGATGGACCATTCAGAATGAGAGTGGGCACCTTGTTAATAATTAAACAAGATAAATAAATGTGATATTTATAGTCAACAATTTTATATCACCCACTCAAATAATTGAGAGTTGCCACTATTTTCAGGAACCTTGATCTTCTCTATCCACCATCTTTTGGGTTTTTAAATTCAAATATGAGTTTAAAATAAAAAATTATGGATTAAATGAAGATAGTACAAATAGGTTGACCCATAAATTTATTGATTTAAAATTAAGTCAAATTATAATATTATTTTAAAGCCTAATAAAAAAAAAAATCTTCCCTAGTTCATTGGATCCTAACAAAATATTCTAAACATTGCAACCTTCTCAAAGGGGTTCTCCAACACAGCAATGAAATTCACACTCCTCTTGCCAAGAAATGAACCTTTCCATATTTTAGATGGCTCTTGGGTCCAGTCCTAAGAACAATTAAAGTGGCCACATTTTTATATACTGTCTTCAAAAAATATTTATATTTAAATAATTATATAATAAATTAATAAAAATACTACTCGTAAGACCTACTACAATAAATATTTATAGACTCATTGTATAATCACATAACATATTAAATATACTTATTATTTTTCACATGTGTTTTCAGCAATTTTAAGAAATTCTATTAGAAGGGATCTGAAATAACATGATACATATTGAAATTGAATTCTTGTAAAGTGTGTGTGCCCTAATGAAACTATAGCACAATGGCGAATATATCCATCAAATGACAGGATATGTAAAAGCAATGCTATGAAGGTCCAAGAAAAAATATTATGGTCTGTGTGGTAAGTCATTGAGATGGAGAAGAAATCCGAAAATTTTATGTCATGTTCTTTATATCTCTATAATTATCATTTAATAGTATTTATTTTTTATATTATTTTTAAAAATAAGAGTACAAGCATAATTTTTTATTTATAAAATTATATTTTACTTTTATTTTTATTATCAAATAGGTCTTCAATGACTGGCCCAAATCAAAATTTGCAGGGCATAACTAAATTTTAAAAATTATAATTTTATAACACTACCCATGAATTAATAATTAACTTGTTTTAAATTATATCATTAGATTAATTTAATAAACAAAATTTTGTCACAAGTAGTATGAAAGAATGACTTTAAAAAAAAAGTTGTCTAGCCTTATATATATATATGTTGAATATTTATATTAGATATAACACTACTCTTTTGATTAGAAAAATTAAAGTGAATGATGATTAGATATCAGAAATTCTGGAGCAGATCATGAACCTAAAGTAGAAGGAACTTCATTATTATGAAGTGTGCATGCTGGGCGAAACATGTCCATCCTTTTTCCATCATTACATGAGGCAGTATGTTTTTACATATATATATATATATATATATATATATATATATATATATATATATATATATATAGGAAAATCAAAATAATTGAGAATCATAAGATTCTCAAAATAGGACACAAACCAGAATTGACAAGGTTGTTTGAGTGAGCCCTTGGGACATGAAGCGTGAGGCTAAGAAACAACATCATCAAATGCATCAATGAGTATTTTGTTTTCTTGGGTATGGACGTCAAAGGTCTTTCATTTGTTTTTTGACCATAACAAATGAATACATTTGAAAATAGAGAAGACCAGTGTGATCCAGAGTTTGGACCAGTTGGACTTTGGGTAATGGGCCCATTTAAATTTTAACATGAGAATCCAATCAAGCAATGAACACCTTTTCACACAAAAACATGTCTTCTTGCATTAGATGTCTCGTCTTCAGCAATGAACAGCATTCGGGGTTTTTGATGAACGGGCTTTGGTCATCAAGATAATTCATGCTTTTGTAGAAGTTATCAAGTGCGTTTATCTTCTTATCAATCATAGGCCCCATTTGGTGTCCCAATTTTTTTAAAAAAAAAAAAGAGGAAGAAAATTATATATAATATTTATTATGTAAATATAATTATTTTTTAATAATATTTTATTTATTTTTTAAATAAATATATAAAAATTTATTTTTTTTATCTACAAAATTATTATTTTTTCTTATTTTTTATGTACTAAACAACTCAAATATTATTCTCCCTCTTCTTTGGTGATCTATTTTGTTGACTTGAATAGATAGGGTTGTACAAGGATGAGCTATTTTTTTAATATTTAATAAAAATTATAAAATAATTTTTGAAAAATAATTTTTTTTGTAAAAGATATTATAAAATTATATTTTGCCTCTTAACAAAATTTAAAATTTTTTATATAAATTCTTATAAAATTATTTTTTTAATTAATATGACTAGATCGAATTAGCCCAACTCGCAAATTATTTTAAGGGCTTAGTTGTGTTCACCAATCTTAATAGGAGTCTCGTTCTTTTTATGATGTGATATAATTTCATTGTTTTTGTTCTTGGTTTTGAACACTTACCCTCTTTATTTTATTTACAAAAAGAAGAAGTCTCCTCTTTAGAAGAAGAATAATCTGCAAAAATGTTTTCTTCAGATCATAGGACAAAAACCTGTTCTGACAAAGACTCTAAAGAAAGGAGGACAAGAAGTGTGCTGCCTCCATTGTTGCATCTTCTGGTTGTTTAGTTGTTTTATTTGTAGTTACTTATTGTTTGAATTTATTAGTCGAAGCGTATCTTGTAATTTTAACTTGGTGCCTTATTAATGAATTATTCATTTGGCAAAAAATAAAAAGTAAAATAAACCTATTCAAACAAATTATGAGTTTCTACATGAAATATCAACACACACAATTATAGTAGTACCTTGCTTAATTTTATTACTGATAAATTGAAATTAAGCTACATATAAAGATTGACTCAATGAATAAAAATGAGTTTTGTTTTAAGCATTAACTAGTTTAATTGCAATACAGGTAAACTATCTTGAAAGTTATGATGATATAATAGCAAGACTGCATAGATAAACTAATTTCCATTTTTTTTTTAATGAAGAGATTTAAATTGCTGAACCAAGTTTGATCTTTGATATGTTTAACTGTAACCTTTAATTTGCCTAATAATCTCTTTGTTTCAACGAATGATATTGAGATTGTCCATTGGATAAATTACATTGTCAAATTTGAGTACAGGATTTTTTAACATTAATCAGATCAAAAGGGAAAAAAAAAATTATAACACACATACACTTATTAGAGCATCAATTATTTTTATTTTTTATTTTTTTTTAAATTAGAGTTTCTAAACAAATACAGTATCAAATTTCATGTGGAGGAGAAATCGATAGGGATTACATTCTCTTTTAACTAAAAAAAATTTGGCAAGAGAAAAAAAATAAAACAAATTAAAAATTTTTATTTATATAAACCTCACTTATCATGTTTCTTTTTTTCTTTGACAAATCTTATTCACAAAGTAATGGGAGACAGGAACAAGATTCTCCGGACAAAATAACGTGAGACAAGAAGGATGATTAGTGCTGTCCCCTGGACAGTTCATCATTTGTTTGTGCCTCGAGATGTTTTTTGTGATATGAAGTTCACTTGAGATGTTTTTTGTCCTGAATATATATATATATATATATATATATATATATATATATATATTAACTTAAAGTGGCATCTATTTAAGTGTGCAGTAGAAAAACAAATAATAATAAGATTTCGTTTGACACACAAAAAAATATTTCAATGAAAATGAAAAAAAATAAATTGAATGAAAAAAAAAACTTATTTGGTGTGACTTGTAAAGAAAAAGAAATGTTTTTCGTAGTATATTCAGTATATAGAAAATGTTATGAGGGATAGACCAAAATGTCCTTCCACAAAAAAAAAACTGAAATTTTATTGTGAAAAAGCTTTTATTGTAAAAAAAAAAAAAAGATAAGAGTAAAATAAACAAGAAGGAAGAGCAAAACCCGCACTAAGACATAGAAAGGGCACAGAATATCCATATTTCCCTGCCTTTATCTTTTGGTCTACTAAACATGTTTGAATGTCGGATTCCATTTCTATTTTCCTTTCAAATTGTATGCCAAATGGGGGTGTAAGAGTATGGTTATATCAAACTATAGAAGAATTTTATACATTATTATCTCATATTTTATGATATTTGCATATACTAACATTTAATATTTTGATGTCTATGAGCAAGTAATGTGATTTAAAATTTTTATAATTTTTAATCAATATAAGATACGACCTAAAATAATAAAGTCATTCTATAATCCTAATATTTCAATTGATATTAGATATCTTGTGCATTAGTATACTAAACATAAAATAACAAAATTAAAATGATTGTATACCAAGTCTGTCATAAAAATAAAAATCATAGTTTGACTATATCACATGTTAACTTAAAAAAATAAAAATTCCCTGCCATTTTCTCATTTAGATTAAAATAAATTATACGGCGGAGTTCTATTGAGCATTTATTACACTAATTAGATGATCAAACTCATCTAGATCCTCTTCCAACACTTCCCTTCCTATTATCCTTCACATAAAAATTAGATGGTCAAACAAGATTTTATTTTTTTAAATATAAAAATTACTTTTTAAATTCATAATTAAAAAATTATTTTTTATTTTGTTTTATATTTTCTTTAAAAATAGTTTTTTAAATAAGAAGAAAAGATAATAATTTGAACAGTTTAAATTAATCTAAATAATCTAAATTTTCTTTTGGAAATAGTACTTGAAAGAGGAGTATGGAAGAGGATCTGATTTAAATTTTTTTCTTCCCTTGACAACATGGTGGAGTCTAGATTCAAGAATTTGTCACTCAACCTCTATTTTCAGCCTTTTTTCTCAATAACAATAATAATCTTAGGCCACTGCCCAACTGAAGATTGGAAAAGCTCACGATATAATCGATCTTTTCTAGGAAATTTTTCCCTTTGTGGTGCCAAAAAAATAATAATAATTAAGGCTTTTCTAAGGAAATAATTAAAAGGAAGTCTCCCTTTTCCAAAAATAACAATATAATGAAAAAGTTAAGTCTCCTACACGTTGAACAAGGCGGAAAACCCCCGTTACGTTTTGGTATGCGAGTTAAATATTAAATAAATAAAATATAAAATAACACTCATATTTCTACTTAAAAATAAAAAATATTATTAAGCAATAATTATAATAATATAATATATATTTTCTATTTTTCTTACAAAGTTAGCTTTCTATAACTTAAACAAAGTTGTGCATACCTTCCCCCCCAAAAAAAAATCGAAAAAAAAAAAGAAATCCAAGTCACTTTGTAATTTATTAGGTTGACTTTGATTTTTGTTTGATTTTAAAATTTATTTTCTTACCCTTTGCACTTGAAGTATGTGGTTTTTCATAAGCATTAATGTAGTTTGAGTTCATTTTATAATCTCTGCAATTGATGTTAAGAAATTTTGTCTCTTTTTTTCTCATTTGAATGAAATTAATATTATTTTCAATTGGAACTTGCCAAGAAATAGACAGAGTTTTGAGTTATATATATTTATTGAGAAAATAGCTTCTTCTTTTTTTGTGGGAAACTCTTGTGTACCCTAAGAAGGCAAAAACTTTTCATGGAATATATGTTTACATAGATCCAAAAATTCGTCTATTTCCAGGGGACGACTCCACCAAATAGATTTCAAAAGCGTATGCAAAGAAAATGGCATACCACTCTTCTTTTCTCTTAAAAATAAATAAATGTATTATATTTATAAATAAACATTTAAATATATGAGATCAAACTTTTAATAAGACTTATTTCAAACATTCTTACATAATTTAGTATAATTAATCTAATTACTTAATTTTTAATGAAATAATTATATGATAAAAACCTCTTTGCCTTGCAATATGTATGAAGAGAAAATATATGCATATTTTTTTATATTTTTATTATTAGATTTTTTTTAATAATAATATGATAACTCTATGAATTTTATAAATAAATGTGTGATTTTTACAATTCAACATCACATAATTGAATCTTTTTAATTGTTTTTACATATATCATGTTTTTATTTAAAAAGTCAGTAACAAAAATATTTAAAATTATCCTTCAGTCTAGTCTTATTTATATTGGACTTTTGTGACCAATTTGAAATTTTAGTCACAACAGCACAGGCCACTGGCCCGCCAAGATGTTGGCCTATTGGGCCCAAGGATGTAAATTAATTAGGGTAAAACCTTATTTTGATCTCTTAAAGATGGAATATTTTTGAAGTTAGTATCCCATAAAATTATTATTTTTTAATTTGGTCCCTTACAGATGTGATATTTTTCAATCTGATCCATTATATAATTATTTTTTTAATTTGGCCCCTCATATATAAATATTTTTTAATTTAGTCCATTACAAATGAAATCATTATCAATAATAATCATTTACATATAAATATTTATTAATTGATAAAAAAGCATTTTTGATAATGGTTTTATTTATGAGGGACCAAATTAAGAAATATTCACATGTGAGGAACTGATTTGAAATGTAATTTTATGAGAGTCCATATAAAAAAAATACTTTATTTGTGAGAAATCAAATTAAACAAATAATTCTATAAAAATATTAAAATGATAAATACACCATTTGGGAGGAACTAAAATAAAAATTTACTCAAATTAATTACAACAAACATTTTTCTTGTAGTACGACTATACTATGTCTGTGTTTCACTTTTTTTCTTTTAAATTATACTCAGATTTAAATTAGCGAAAGGGTGTCATACAATTATATTAAAAATAAGTTACAACTAAGACAATCAATCTGATTTAAACTATATATATTATTTTCTAATATAATTGCTTCTCTTCAATTTTTACTTGTATTTAGGTATTTAAATAAAGAAAAAATTTATACATAATATTTTATATACTTATTGTCAGATTTTTCAATTAAAATATAATAAATATATAACTTTTTTTAATAAGAAGAATGACAAGTGTATGATTTTTGTAAATAAGTATATAATTTTTTTTACTAAATTATACATTTGTTATATTATTATTGAAAAAATTATATATATGTCATATTTTAATTAAAAAACTTGATAATAAAGATATAAAGAATTATACCTAAGTCTAATTTTTAAATAAACTATTTATAATTAAAATTCTTGTAACATAATAATGAATAATAAAAGGTTAATAATAATCCTAAAAAATTAAAAGCAATTTAAATATGTGTAATTGAAATTTCCATTTAAAAATTCAATATCCTGAAATGTTTTATGCCACAATTTTTTTAATTGTGTTCATAGTGCTACAACTATCAAAGATTTTTTTTTTCAGCCATGGACATAAATGTAATTCTCTATATATTTATTATTAAGTTCTCTAATAAAATTATAATATATATATATATATATATATATATATATATATATATATATGCAAATTTTTTTTAAAAAAATTAATTATATAATATTGAATTGTAAGAATCATACACTTATTATATTATTGTTAAAAAATTATATTCTTATCATATTTTAACTAAAAATTTGATTACAACTATATAAAAATTTTATATAATTTTTTTGATTATTTTTTCTCTTATCTGAAATTTATTTTGTTTTATTTGAAAAAATATATATATTTGAGGATCTTGAATTAAAGATATGTATATTACAAAATTTTAAAATTTAAAATTATTCTAAAATATTCAATAATTTAAAATTTAAAATTCTATTTTTCTTATATAATTTAAATTTTTAATTTTTTAAAAATAATTTTAAATTTTAAACTCTTTTAATATAACAACTTTTAACTTAAAATCTTCAATTGAAATTTTCGCCCATCCAAAATGTACTTCAGTTGGAAGCTGTCACTTTCTAGCAACTGTACTTTCTAGGGGAGTAAAAGTAAGAAAGTTGGAATCCGATTCGTAATCTATAATTGACCTTACTAGTGGGAGGTTGGTACTCAAATACGAATCTTTTTTTGTGCATTCATGTCAAAATTAGAATTCATGCATCGACAATGAAATGATTAATAAACTTATTATTGCTGCTTTTTGTGTTTATATAAACAAAAATGGATGTAATTGGCAAAATAAAATTGCATTAATTAATACAGTATTTATATGTATACTTTGATTTTTATTTACAATTTTTTATTAGCAAGCACTTACTAATTTTATAACTTGTCTGCATCTTAGTTTTTTAAAAAATAAAAACAAGTGTGCTTATTGTGACATTTAGTTGTAAATTTTAAAATATAGTAATATTTTGGTATGATATCATGATGTTGATAAGAAAGGGACCACTTCCAAACTATTTCATTCTCCACCACAAATATTCTTTTTACGTAGTGGAAAACAATAATAAAATGATAAAACTATAGGAATATATAGCAGTAATTCATGTTTTCAAGCTGCAAGTGGACTTTTTCTTTCTTTCTTCATTTTTTATTTTTTTGGATTCAAAGTCAAAAGCCAAAAACAAAGAGCTTAAAACAACAATCACAAGAGTAAAAAAACATGGGGAATTAAGAAAACTATAGGAAGAAGAGGATATGGATTTGAAAATCGAACCAAGTGGCACATTCTCTTCTAAGCTTACTTTGCATCCAAATATACACAGTACAATTGACAAGAATTTAGATTAAGTAAGATATTTTGTATGATACGGTGATGTGGATTGCAACTTTAAAAACAAAAAGGAGCAACTTTGATTTAGCCTTTTTCTTAACTTATAGTTTCCTACTTATATAAAAAGGAGTTCATGCAGTTGATGTTGAATTTTACATTATTTTTATTTTAATTAACTTGACATTAATTTTACCATAAAATGATAAGGTAAACATAATATTTTTAAAGTACACATGACAATACAAAAATTTTAACTTAATTAATCTTATAAAATTTTGCAGAAATTTGCTCCCATTTTTCTTCACTTGCTTCTTTCTCATTTCCATTTTCCCCACCAACGTCTTGGCTCTCTTACAAGCTCAACATCACGAATTTCATTATGCTGAATCATATATATATTGATTAGAACTTTCAAGGAAATTATGCAAAAACAGTTCCTCCAAGAAAAAATTTCAATCTGACTGTATATCCACAATGATCATTTTATATATTTTTCTGCTTCAGTTCCAGGTGTCATGCATCTCAGTAAGTTTCCTTCTCATGCTTCATGATTAAACCCCATTACCATGCATATATATCTATATATATATATTAATCTACTCAGACCCCATTTCATAAAGATCATGATGAGTTAAAAAATCTTAAAAAAAAAAAACACCAAAGGTAGATTGAGAAATAGAGAGGGGAGGAGGTCAATGTAGGGTTTCACTTTCAGATATGCTTGACCAGTGACCACCCAAATGGGGACACTTTGCTTCTCAATGAAGGCAAACCCAATTTGTTGAGAGTTGATATTATATTGCGTTTGATACAATGTACCAGTTACCAAATCCAAACATAAACATGTGTTTTGATAATATGTCAACAAATGCAGAATTCCATGTCTTCCACAACCATGTTTTTGTCACTCACCTATCTAAGTGCTCCATTTTATTGTTCCACAGATTAAGTGTATCTCTTGAATATAATTGTTTTCAATAATGATATTATGTAAATTTTACTTTTTAAATTTTTGTTAATGAGTTAAAACATAGTGTTGAGCTATAAAAAATGTATATGCAAATTATTATATTTTTATTAAAATTTTTGATAACATACATTTTATAAAACTTTTGTTTTAAGTCTTGTCCTGAATAGAATTATTTGTCTTTTTTTTTTTAATATTTCTAAACTTCTGAGATAAGTAGTTCATGATATGATTTTATTATTTCATTATTTCTGTTCATATTTTCTTAAACAAGGTGAAGAAGCATCTAAAAATTGAAGTTGGTCAATGAAAATTTGTCAATAATTTTTAATGAAAATAAGTTTTTTTAATAAATTTATTTTATATATTTTTTAAATAATGATTAGAAATCACTTTAATGTGTCAACATCATGGGGCAAAGAAATCAAAAGAAGAAAAGGAAGATGCCACGAAAAGGAAGAAGGAAAAGACTGAAACGTCATCCCATCCTAAATAATTAATCTGAACTCTTCATCGACACTGAGACCACACGTTAACAAAGCTAATTTTCTAGGTATAAGACTCATGATCTATCCCATTAAACTTAATATTCTTTTACGTGATAATAATTTGATAATTTGAAGCCTTGATTCATGTGATGCTTATTGAAAGAGGGGAACATATTAAATAAGACCGGGAACAAATTAACCAACTTACTTTATAATATTTTGAATCATTTTAATAAGTTTCCTTTAATCTAATGAATTATTAATTATCATCAAAAGTGGTTTACAGTGAAGATGATGAAGTTTGAATCTCCGTGTTCCACTTTTTTTTAGCTTAATTTCCTATTTCTATGACGAAACCAGCGTGAAATTGAGAAACCATATGTTAATTATTAATGGTTAAAAGGGTGTGTTTATAACAATTTATTTTTTTAAATGCACGGAATATGTTTTTACAATAGTTCAAACAAAAATTCAGTTTTGATTGACGAGTAAATTGTTCAAAAGCACCTATATCAAATTTAAAAAAAAAAAGATAAAATTTTAGAACTTAAATTTGTTAATGAAATCATGTGTAAACACCATTTTAGAGCCATAAAATAGAAATAAACTAAAAAGAATAAAAAATCTACTATGGTAATAATCCAAAATTTTAATACACTAAGCAATCAAGACCTCAAAAAGAAAGAAAAAAAAGAAAAAATCTATTATTTAAACATAATAGAAATTAACGCTGTAGATCAATTATGAATGAAACATATACTTATCGTGCCCACTATAATAATACTTTTTTATTCTGAATCAAAGTTCTTTATATCTAATCCAAACTTTATGATCAAAGTCAATTTTAAGTCATATCAACATTTTGAAGAATTGTCTGTCATACACGTGAAATAAATCCGCCATAAGCGTGGTGGCGGGCGTAATCTTCATAATTCTAACTAGGATTTGATTGATTTTGAAGGTTTAATATATTTTAGTATAAGGTAAAAGTTAAAATTCAAATTCACAATAAATTTAGAGATATAAGTACTAAAAATTAATTATCTAGACACGTGAAAATTTAATTAAAAAAATTGTATTTACAAGTCTTACACATGACTGCTCTTCAATATTATTGCTCATAACTTGGATAAACATAAGAAATTAAAATTGTTAATTATTGTAAATATATAAAAGGCAAGTAAATTAAACAATAAATAAGAATTATGTTTACATGTCATAAGTAAAATTTATTAAAGTGTTATTTAATCTGTGCATATGACTAATATATATTTAATCTATTTTTCTTTAATAAATTATATTTAAATAAAATTTTTTATAAAAAAATTAAATACACTCCTAAACCAACTAGATAAAAAATAATTAATTGTATCTAAGAAAATTATATTATATATTTCATTAATTTTATAAAAAAATTGATTTACTAAATAATACTATAATATTTTAAAAATAATAAAACTTAAGTAAACTTTTTAAGTATTTGTTATTAATTTTTAATGAAACATAACGGGTTAGAATTTTTTAAATAATAATTAATTATATGATATTAAGCTAAAAATATATTTAAATATTACTTTTTATTAAAAAAATTAATAACAAAAATATTAAAAATTGTAATCCTCCAAAATTTAGCTTCAAACGAAAATGCGACGCCAAACTCAAAGGCGGCCCTGCATTGGATCCACTGGCTGGATAGTCAACGAGAAACAATATCCGCCATTATGCTCAATTATCCTTTTTTTTTTTTAAGATAAATTATAGTTTTTCTCTCCTTAGTTTGGTTTAAAATCAATTTCATCCATATGTTTTAAAATTTCATGTGATTTGTTTTTTTATTATTATTTAAATATTCTATGATTTTTTATATTTAAAATTTAACAAAAATAATTACACAAATACATATCAAAATGGTGACTTATTTTAATGTTAATTATCGAAAATAATCCGTTAGATTTATTTCAATTTATTGTATTTTAAATATAAATATTATTTATTTTAAAATACACTAAACATTTTAAACTTTTCCTCCATATTGATATTTAACAGGTAGGGTGAATTTTAATTTATATATGTTTAAAAATTTTAAAATTTACTCAATATACAATTTGGAAACACACTTTTATACACATATATAATTTAATTTTTTAAAACTAATTATCTCTAACAATCTTAATATCAATAATCAATCTGAAAGACTACAAAAAAAATAATTAAAATATAAGTGAAACTTGTTTCCAATCACGAATCGTTCTTTATTTACAAAAGTTGAATAAACTATACTTTTCCTGATATTTTTAAAATTACATTGACTTAGACGTACCTTCACATTAAATTGATGTTACTGAAATTTTTTAGGGACTAAATTTAGAATATTATGATTAAATTGATGACAATAAATTATTACAAATTAAATTAATATTATTAAAAATCTTGGTAATTAAACATATTACAAAAGAATAAATTGATTTTCGACTAGATCACATGAGAGAAATGAAGTATTATACCCCAAATTAAGTCTCCTCTTTGAACAATTTTAAAAACATACTTTTCTATGTCAATTTGAAACATTTAAAATTATACTCTTAAAATATTAAAAAATTAATTCTAAATTATTAAGTTGAGATACATTTATTTGACTCATCCAAAATTTAAAAAAGCAAATTAATAAGCTCACGCTTTTTTCATTAGAATTAAACTTAAGTGTTATTTTTTTTATATTTTTATGATTTAGTTTTTAATTAAAAATAATAAATAAATATTTTGTTAATAATATTATATAAATGTATAATTTAATTAATAAGACATATAATTATTTATAAAAAATATTTATTTATTATATTTTAATTAATATAAAAATATGGGTGTGTGTGTTTACTTTTTGACAAAACCGAAGGGTTAATATGGGAAATGCAAGTTGTGGATGATCTAGGCAGAGATGGCCTGAATCGCAAAAAGTGAAATTGAATTGGTGGGCCACACCGACCGACACTACCTCCCTATATTTTGTTTCTCACTCGTGTCAGTATGTTACTGTGCCCACAGTTCCTATGCTACACCACCCTTGCTGCACAGTCGCGCCACCACCAACGCATACAAACCGTCTGTGACTTTCACGCGCCATTTTCTGCGTGTGATTGAGAACGACAACTTCCTACCCAGATTCTCAGCATATATGGCTACAAACACCGCATTGCACTCGTCACGCGCCCAATGGAGAGAGCCCAGATTTCCTTATTGGCGTCTGCCAGCAGAGCGTTGTATTACGCGCGATCGAAACTCGTGGCGTTTCCTGTCCCCCTTTTTCGGCTGTTGCGGGTGGTGAAAAATAAACGCGGGTTTGGCGACAGCTCAGAAATTTTTTTAGATGCACTTGAAGCATGGTGCACCTAAAAAAATCAATAGATATGATTGAATTTGTATAAGTGGGGTCTATATGTAGTACAGGTGGGGTCTACGTGCAAAATAAATCTGAACCGTAGAATGTATAAATGACGTAGCGTACCGGGTGTATATAAGAATTGCTCAACAGTTCGTCCGTACAATGACGGTTAAAAATGAGGAAAAGATATCAACTTGCATCATGTATAATTATAAAAAATTATTTATTATAAATTCAAAATAAAAATAAGTAAATTACATTTATGAGAGATATTTCAATTAGATAAATTTTTTAATTTAAAAAATATATTTTTTAAAATTAAAAATATATTAATTTTTTTAAAAAATATGAATTATATTTATATTTATTTTAACCGAGAAATTCTCACATCTATTATTGATATAACATAATAAATATTAAATATATTTGACTAATATATAAGTAATTAATAAATTTATAATTTTCAACACAAAATAAATAATATTAAAATAAAAAATTTGAAAAATAATCTTTTAACAAATTATATTTTTAAAAAATAATATTTTAGTCATATTTTAATTTTGAGGAATTTGTGTATATTTTTATGATAAAAATGATTATATAATTTAAGCATTTCTTAGAAGGCAAGATAGTAAATTACTTCAAAAAATATTTTAAGAGTTGCAACCTTTTGAAAAAGAATAAAAGAAGTTAACACCAAAAAATTAGACTATAAAGGATAAATTATATTCTATTTTTTTTGTTTTCCAAATAAAAGCCAAATTTATTATTGACAAAGCACCCCTTGAGAAATATTTAATTTTTATAGTTAATTTTTCAAAGTAAAATATGTTTTGATGGAAGAAAGTAAAATATTAAAATGAATGTCAAACATTAATTTTATATTGATTACTTAATTAATTTGAAATATATAGTTTACTATAAGAACATAACTTTTGGCAAAAAATAAAGGCTATTTATTGTTTTATGTTTGCAAAAATATCTGAAATTTAATATAAAGAATAGAATAGTACTAATTAAGATCTGAAGAACGTTATGGTGGGAAGCACCAAGGTGAGCTAGGGTCATTTGCGGGTTTATCAGCATCTCTAGGGATGAATCTGAAAGAGACATTCCAATTTCTTCCCAATAAGCAGAAGATGCTATGCATGGCTTTTTGACTTGGTTATCAATTAAAATTTTTTTATAACTTCTATATTTTATCAAAAAATGTTTCTAACTTGATTATATGTCCTTTTGATATTAATTAAATTTATATTCTTAATACATTGAAGACATGACAATTCATAAACGTCTATTTAAAATTTTTAATGACAAAATAAAAAGTTTAAATAAATTATTTACTTTTAAAGCACAACAAAAAGCTAATGATAAATATCCTTAGCAAACTATTATTAATAAAAATCAGACAAATTTTGAAAACTCCGTCTCAAATTTTGAATTACTTATAAAAAGCTTTTGAACTTTGAACACTGCAAAATGTAAAATGCTAAAATAGGTCATTCTTTTTTTTTTTTTTCCCTTATCCAAAAAATAAGTCGTTTTTATTATTTTACCATATAACACTGTTATTATTTATCATGCTACTTCACTCTCTCTTACGACCCTCTTCATCAGATATGTTAACATTACAAACAAATAAGAGTTTATTATAATAACTATGAGAAAGTCTAAAGTAACATATAAAATAATAACATTAAAAATAAATACATAAAATAACTTAATTAAAAAATATAAAATTGAAAAAATATTTTTATAATTAAAAAATGCATAAAAATTATCTAAGATTGAGCTACAATTCAAGAATGGTTTTACATCTCCATGTTACAAACAGCTAATTTTTACTGTATTATCGCTTACCAAAAACAGATGAAAAAGACATAGCAAGAAAAATGAAAAAAAGGTTCTGGAGCAATGTTTGTTTAGGATGCCAACAAATAGTTGGGCGAGTTTAATGCATTTTCTTACAAAATTTGTTGGTTCCCAGCTGTCTCTGGACACTTCTGAATACTTGTTTTGTTCTTATCTGCTGGGCAAATTTTGAGCAACAGTGATAGAGATTAGATTATGATATTTAAATTTTCGTCTATAATATAATGTTTTAAATTATAAATAATTATTTCTTTAAAATGAATAAGTTTTAAATATATGAGATTTTAATTTTTTTAATCCTGATACTTTGCAAATAACTGAAATTATTTATTTTTGTTTTGTAAAATTTAAAACTTCAAATAGGAAAAGAAGATATAAAATTATAAATAAAGAAAATTTATTTAGTTTAACAATTAATTTTTTTTAAAATTAAATTATGCTAATATTTGGATGAATTTGTTTATTTTTCAAACCAATAATTATTTTTCGGTCAATTTTAAAAATTAGTTGATATTTGAGGAACCGTTTAGTATACAAAGTAATTAAAATAAAAATTGAAATAAAAAATAATTCTTATATATTTATTTTAAAAAATAATAAAAATAAATATTATTAAATAATAATCACATGAATATAATAATAATAATTGCACTTTAAAATAAAATCGAAATCCATTTTCTCTGCTTACACCAAGTAGGCCATAAGTTCTTCGCTTTTATTATTTAAAGAGAAGATTCCTTTGTTTTTTTTGGGAAAAAGGAAAGACCTAGTTTCTCATTTCCCATTTAAATATTAACTAATAAGATTATTCTTTAATCAACTTGGCATTTCTAGTTCTATAAATTCCGCGCTTCAACCGCCAACCATTCCCTCCTCTTCTCCTTTTCGCCTTCTTTCTCATCACACTTTCTAGATAACCAGTGCAGATATTTTCTTATATAGCTTATGGTCCCTGGAAGCTCTGCCTCTCTACCCAACCTTTCTTCCACAAATTCTCCCTGATAATATTGTTATTCAAGTCCTTATTTCTTGAGTCCCCTATCAAATAGCCTTCAGATCCTTCTGGGTATCCCTAGATCCGTCCCAAGCTTCAATTTGCTTTTCTTTTTTTTTTCGATTCAACACCCAAAAACCATAACCCACATATCATATTTTCACTTTCTATGGTGGATTGGCTTGCTTGACTCTGGTGGAACAGGAAAGTCACAAATTTTTTTTTTCCGGTTGAAGTGGTAGATTTTTGAAGTTTATCTTAAATGCCCAATTTCATGTTCTTGATGTTTGAGATTCATGTATCCGATTCTCAGTGAAATCTTCCTCTCCGGGTGTATGATAAATTCCACTGTCAGGCGCAGGACCCACTTAGTTCAGTCCTTCTCGGTTGCCTTCCTCTACTGGTTGTACTACGTCTCATGATCTTTTATTCCTTTATTGCAGTATATCTGATTAAGAGTAATCATATATATTACTATTTTCTGCATTGATTTTTCTGGTTTCTGTGTTTGTTTTTTTTGGTGTCTGGGTCCTGCGTCATAGTTGTAGTGTCCATCTTTTTTTTCTTCTTGATTTCAAAAAGGTTTCACTTTTCATGGCTTCCTCTAGTGGAACATCTTCTGGGTCATCATCTCTGTTTCAAAACTCTGGTTCAGAGGAGGATTTGCAGGTTTTGATGGATCAGAGGAAGAGGAAGAGGATGATATCGAATCGTGAATCGGCTAGAAGATCAAGAATGAGGAAGCAGAAGCATTTGGATGATCTGGTGGCTCAGGTTGCTCAGCTTAGGAAGGAGAATCAGCAGATTCTCACAAGTGTAAATGTCACAACCCAGCAATATCTGACCGTTGAGGCTGAGAATTCTGTGCTCAGAGCTCAAGTGAATGAGCTGAGCCATAGGTTGCAATCTCTGAACGAGATTGTGGATTTCTTGAATGCAAGTTCTGGAGTTTTTGGAGCTTCAAATTCAAACGCCTTCATTGAGCCCACCAACAGCTTCTTCAATAACCCATTAAACATGGCTTACCTGAACCAGCCGATCATGGCTTCTGCAGACATGTTTCAGTACTGAAATCTACTTGGGATTTCTGGATTTTAGAGAGATTGAAGATGGGTATTGTTAGTTTGTTCTAGATTTGAGTCGGTTGAGAAATTGAAATTACTACCAACTAGTGATAAGGAATAAATGAAGCACTGGTACCTAAAACTGGATTTGTATTATGTTTGATACAGGTACAGTATTAAATATGATACGATACTCTAAATTACACTTGAACACTATATATTTTATTGGGTTTCAGTGTCTTGTATCGTGTTATATCTGGTGTCAGTGCTGGTTATGTAGAAGGGGCATGTATTGTTAAGAGGTTAGCCTTCTAGGGATGTAATGTAAGAGTGATGAGTCCAGCCACTATTATTGCTATGGGTCTGCTTTGTTGCTATATTATAATAGTACTGATAATTTTCCCTATGTAATTTCTTTTTATTTCTTGCACCATCAACATTTGATGCGCTTTATAATATACGTAGTGTTATTTGCTGAGATCAGTTCTCTGTTTGACTGAAACTCGAGAAATGTTTGAAAATTTTGCTGCTGCTAGCTTGTGAATGGTTGAGAAGTTGGACAAGTTAAACCGATTACAATACTAATTCTATACATGGAACTTGGATAGGTTATGATGCATGCATTCTTGCGGTCCCCTGATCAAGATGTACTGTTTACAACATCAGAACAGTGAAATTCTCTTTAAATTATATATTTTTGTATATATATATATATCAGTTATAATTAGTAAGTACTATTAACTCTTTTAATAAAAATATAATTAGTAAATCTCGTTAATTTACATTTTGGCACAGTGTGAGTAAATATTTTAAAAAAATTTGTTCGTATGTCTTATGATTTTATTAAAAATTTTATCACTTAAAGTTATGTTTGATTCTAAAATTTTTCTGATAAGTTAATTGTATACATGGATAGGATTTGAACCCTTCAAAATGCTTTATAAAATATAGTTAGAGAAAAAAAAAACAAAACAGGAGAGAGGAGTGAGGTTGTTAAAAGATTCAAAAAAGAAAAAAAGAATAAGGAGCAAAGGAAAGGGACAAGCGAATAGGAGAGCTGGCAATTCGGCTACTATTCTCCTCATAAATTGTCATACAGCTTAGAAGGAGTTTTCTATATTTGAGAAACACAACACACAAACATGTTTGTTGTATGTGTGTGTGTCTTGTGTCTCAGGCTTAATTAGCTGCTCTCTTAGCTTATGTATTCAGGTCTAGGATTTTTCATGTTCGTTTGATTAGTGTGAATTTAAAAAAAAAAAAAAAAACAGACACACACACACACACAAAGTTTAATGAGAGAGAGGCAAATGAACAACTAAAAAGTTGAAAGTAAAGGTTACAGATTTGTTTAAAGCTGCCACACCGAGTTTTTGGAAAGTCATGTTTTGGTTAGAAAAGCAGAGATGGTCAGCTCACATGGTGATTCATTGATCGAACTTCGAACAATAAAAATTAGAAAGTAGTAATAAAAGTTTCAAAATATATTCATAAAATTTTATTTCTTAAGAGATTGAACTCTATAAAATCACGAGAATAAGTTGCACGTGCAGAATCAAAGTTTTCAGAGCCAAGTATCTGTGACATCCATTAGCTAGAAAAGTTATGGTTTGCATATATATACTTTTTCAGGTCTGTGACTTTTACCAGAATCAGATTATTTGTTAGTGGCAAATGACACTAAAGCCTGTGGGTTATTAGTGTTAGTCACACGGATCAGCTCACAGAAAAATTCACATATATGTACCCAAATATTTTATTATAAAAAAATAATTTTTACTAATCCAATCCTACAGTTTAATTAAAAGTAATAATTATATTAAATTTTCATGTCCAGTTTTATAAAAAACGAATAATTATAATCATACGATTAACTGGTTAATAATTGTTGTATTTAAAATGCATATATATGTTAATTCTTTTTAATATATTGATAAGACATTAAATAACTTCATATTGATGCTAAAATTTGTAAGGATGATATATTGATCATGATAAAATATTTTAATCTAATGATAAACTTTGTAATAAATTTATCCTATTAAAATTATTTAAAAATATAAAACTAATTTTAATTAACAGTTAATTCATATTGGAGTTAAATCCTCAAAGGAAGAGTAAGCACGCTATCTTTTATTAGTTTTGACCTCGTTTTAATTCAAAGTTCTAGCAGAAAGGTCCAGTAGGTTGTATTATTTAACTCTACTAATGAATGGAGTTTCTTAAAAAGATGAAAAACTTAATTAATCCATATTGAACTTTTCTATAAACTGGTATATTTTCCTTTGCCCTCTTTTTAGAATAAAGATTGGACCAATTATTATTTTCAAGTTAGTGTTAATTAATATGATTGGTATTAATTAAAAACATTAGAATACGCAAGTTGTTAAACAAATTAACACCGTTTGATTAATATGATTTTGGTGAGATTAGTAAGTAGAAGGTAGCTATAACCCACAAAGCACTCCAATGCGTAAAAGCAAGAATAAGCTTGAGAGCGCTAAAGGAACATGACGGCATATTAATGGATTCCAACTTAAAGTTTCTATAAACTTGGAAATAGGGGGTCTAGATTTCTTAAGATTCCAACAAACTTTTGCACTTCTCCATCTTAAAAAATGGAAACAAACAAAACATAATTATAAATGGAGATTCTTCAATCAACTTAATTTGTCATTGAATGCCACATTTTTCTTCCACAAGATACAAAAAACATTGTAAGGGGTCGAGGTCTGTCATTGTTTTAGTCACAATTTATGAGAGATTTTGATAATTTATTATGTGGTTTCGTAAGCATCTACGCAACTACATCTTCAAATAATTATCTTTTTAAGAGTACCATGAAAAGATTGTTGTCCATAGCAGCTAGCTAGCATGCCTTTTTGAAATGCCAAATATGCCATTGGATGAGTTTGCATGCCCAAGGAATACGGAAAATTTACATGCGAACCAAGAAAACCAGCATTCAATTCCTAACAAGTTGAATTTGATTGAACCCAAAAAAAACAAATCGTGTCTACATGTAATATTGTTATTTGTTATGAATTATTTCTACCCCTTCAATTCTTTCTGATTTGATTTTTCACTCTAACTAATTATCTACCACAAAAAAATACAACTTTAAGTGATAATTTTTCAGTGGCAACCAATAAATTCCCTATTGTTATGTTGAGTTTTTGTGATGTTTTATCGTCATCGAGTGCTAGTTGTCAGCAACTTTTAAGGGCGGTCTATATTAGAGAAACTACTGAAAGTTGTCACTTTATAGCTTTAAATTTGTTCGCCTCAAAACCAAATATTTGGTGGCAAGATTTTCGGTGACGACATCTAAGACGTGGACAATCACGAAAATTATTTATGGCGACTATTGGTTCACTTGACAAATCTAGCCAATGTTACTGGTTGGTTCACTTGACAAAAGAAATAAGCAATTTTTATATTTTAGAAGGCTAGATATATGAATCTGATAAATGTAAGTGGAAGGTTTAGAAGAGATTATATCTCATTGGCATCATTGCCAATAATGTTAGAATAATCTATTTTTATTGCTTTTTTTTTTTGTTTTCTAGAAAACTAAAATTAGGTGAGAATGGTGTAGGGGGTGGTGTGGAAAAGCACATATAGAGAAGAGCCAAGGAACCATACAAGCCACTTAGAAAGACTAATTAAAATACACACTATTGTTTGACAAAGCTATTAATGCAAGAGATCAGATTCATTAATCTGTGTGTGATTCCATGTTGTAAAGGAATCGCCTTATATTGACAATATAATTCTAGTCTCTGATATGACTCACTGGCGGCTAAGCGAGAGAGAAGCAGTCATCATTATGCTAAAAGAACGAATAGAAGCAGTCAGTTTCAGCTACCCACAATAGTGTAAAGAAGATATCCACTAATTTAATTTTTTTATATTAAGGCAAAAGTTAAAACGAAAAAGAGAAAGAAAGAAAGCAGATATATACTTTTGGAATAGGGTTCAAGTTTAAACTGTGGAATTAATAGTGACATGAGATTAAAGAGGAAGCAGATATCTCAGTTGTTTTTTCCTTTTTAATTACCATAATCCATAAAGTTGCAGAGTTTTGGAAAATGCGGGAAGCCCAAGGGACCCATTAGAGCATGATAATTATTAATGCTTTGGCATATATTTCTACGGGTTGACACCAGTTTCGTGAGAGAATAATTTGAAACTTTGAAAAGGAATTATAATATATTGTCTGAAGTTATCTGCAATTTGCTTGCAACAAAGAATAACTTCCTATACTGCAATTCTATTTATTCAAACGATTTTTTTTTAATTTGTACTTATATTTCACTGTGGAACTCATATATTCCTTCAACTGTGAGTTTTGAAATGAAGAGAGAACATTTTCCCATGCACAGAAGACGATTAAAGATTGGACAGTTTCGTGGGCATCAGATGAAAGCAAGGATTATACATACCTTTTTTGCGGTTATCTCTCTCTCTCTCTCTCTCTCTCTTATATATATATATATATATATATATATATTATTCCCACGTAGATAATGCGGGGGAATAAAAAAATGGCTGCAAGGAAATAAAATGAAAGAAAAACTGCCAACACACAAATTCTCAAAAAAAGAAAAATAAGTTATTTCAATCATCTAATAAAGCAGTCTCTTTCGTGTAGGATTGTATCTAATGCGTGCCAGAAACTTATATTAAATAGACACGAAACTTCAAATTTTGCTATATTATGATATTTGTATCTGCATTAATACCTATTGCTAGAACTAGGTAATTTATTATATGTTGTTGTCGCTTTATTTTCACTTTATATGTTTATTTATTCTCTTCTAGCCAAGCAGAGACTTAGAATGCAATTCTAGATTAAAATGATTCGTATTCTTTGTTTTTCAATTTTGATTGAAAATAAAAGCAAACAAGATTCTCATTGTTATCAGTTGTTTTAAGGTAGAATTATAATAAAGGATTAAAAAATAAAAAAATTTATTTTTAAGAATTTGTTACAAATTGTTTTAGAATGGATATCATTGAATTTAATAATAATAAGTTGAATTTAATAATAAAAATCTTTAAAAATAATTTTTTTAACCTCTTATAACCCTTAAACATAATTTTCCCTGTATGTAGCCTTAGCTCATAAGTATCCATTATGTGATTGACTGATTTAAACAAAAGCAGGTGACCAGAGCCCCATGCTTACATACCATTCATTTTAGTCTGCTAAAGAAACACACACAGATTTTTAAAGATGAAAAGGCAATGACGAAAGTCGGGGTGTTGTGTGTATTATATATATATATATATATATATATATATATATGGGTAATGTTACAGAGAATTTGCTCTGTGAAAAGGCCAAGTTTTTTTACTTTTGAATCTCTTTAAAATTTTTGTAAATTCACATGCATATATCCAATAATAAAGAGACTCAATCTTACAAAAGTCGATCTCACGGGCATCAAACTCTAATATATATATATATATATATATATATATTATGGTTGATAATCCCGCGCAGGGGAGAAAAAGGAAGGATGGTCCTTAGGTTATAAAAAATGGAAAGCAGCATGTGAAAAGAGGAGACAAGCCGGGGATGATGAAATCTACTATGATGCCTTTTTTTTTATTATGGATTCGGTTTCATGTCAGAGAAAAGTGAGTTTAGGACATTTGTTTAGGAGGAATTGGGAGAGAGCAGGCATGTGGCCAGGCCAGCCATGTCCTGAACGGTTCACATGCTTCGGTGAAAAGCTGTCCTAATTATTCTCAGTTTTGTTTAGTTTGGTTATTCTTTTCTTTAGGTGGAGGTTGTACGGTGATGAATTAGCTGGAGTAATCTAGAATTTGTTGGTTTCTTATAGATGGGTCAAGCTAATTAGAAGAGAGTAAGAATGTAAAAATTTTGGAGATATATATATTAATGAAACCAATCTTTAGTATAATTTAAGTTTTAAGCCAAAATAATCTCAACTATCGCATTAAAATTTTTATATATGACTAAGTTGTTAGGTGTACTTAATCTTTGTTAGTTTCCATTCTTTTAAAATATGTTTTGATTAAAGAAAATAGAAGAGAAAGGAAATATAAATTTTAATTTTAAGTTTAAGTTTAACATTCTTTTCAGTTAAAATATGTATCTAAATTGAGAAGGATAAATTAGAAGAAGAAGAAAAAAAAAAAAAAATATTAGATTTCAATTTTAAAATTAAAAAAAATCAAAAATTAAAATTTCACTCTATCTTCTTTCTCCTCCTTTCTATTCTCCTATCGTAAAAGGGCTGAAAAACTTTTTGTTGAAGTTAGTTGTTTAGCTCTAGCCAAAAAAGCTACCTATAAAATGTTACAAGTTGCCATAGTTTTTAATATATATATAAAATACACACACCCAGTAGTAAAGAGATTGATTCTTATAAGCCTCTGTGTCTTAATAAAAATAATAATAATTAAGAGATCAGAAAAGATTAATGGTTCAGAATTTAATGGTTGTCTATATCATTCTATTATGAAGATAAAGAAGAGAGTAATTATAGATAAGAGAAGATAAATATTTGGTTGAAGTGAGATGTATTATTCTAGAAACATGTTGATAAGAATCCAATATGCCATGATCTCTGTGAGATGTCTTCACACTGTAGAAAAGTTAAAGAGGGTGTAATGTAATGTTTTGCTTTTAGTTTGAGCTCGGAAAAAGGGTGGCAAAGTTGTGGGCATTCTCAAGTCATTGTCCCCTCAATGAAAGTCCCATTTCTGCCGCGGCTGCTTATAGCGCAATCAAATGGGAAAAAAGGTCAGTGATATATACTAGTTCCTAACATATAGTGGCAATTTTGTTGGAATACACAGGAGGTTTATGGCTTGGAAAAAGAAAGATCTTAGAATAAAAATCAAACTCAAAACATCCGTCTCATCGCAATTATTTTTTTTTCTTTTAAAGTAAAGCAAAATGAAGTGTTTAGATTTCTTAGGTAGTAATTGCGGGAACTTGTGATATACATGGCACATATAAACGTATGAGTTGTTCGGGTACACGGGTATTTAGCTGAGTAATATATATATACGCATTAAAAATTTGGTTAAATGATATACGATATTATTTTTATTTTAAGAATATTGTCTAACTCTCATGACATTTGACATATATTGTAAATTTTTTAATTTATTTTTTGTCAATAACATTAATTTTTTATATACTATGCATTCTTTTTTAAAATAAAATTAATTAGCTGATTTGTTATATTAAAAAAATTATAGACTGATGTTAGAGCTTAATATAAATTTAGTTATCTTTGTTGTTATATTAAAAATAAAATTGCAGTCTTCAAATTGAATCAAATATTAATTTTGTTGATAAAAAATTAAATTTAAAAAATATTTTTATGATATATATCAAATTTCAAAAGTACTGAATAATTTTTTTAAAATAAAAAACAATTTTAAATGTAATTTTGCTAAATTTTAAAAACAAAAATTATTACCATGTAACTATATTTATATTAGATAAAAGTTTAAGCCTGAGTCAGACTTGAGCTTTAATTGCTCCAATTGATGAACACTCCATTGCTCGTTAAATGTTAATGACAATTGGTGGACGTTAATTTCTTTTGTTTTTGTTTTTCTGTTAAATGCTGAATTACTTTTTTTTTTTCATTTGTGCAATAAACAAACTCTGAGGGGTTTTTGGGCAAAAATTTGTCTGGGCTTGCGAATGGTTAAGCCCTGCCTTAAAGGGTAGTTTAGCAAATAATGGGCTGGAACCTGATATTGATTGAGGCCTCATTTTGGCCCTAAAAGAATAGTCAATTAGAGGGCACAGCAGCGAGAAGCATTTACATTGAACGCAAAGAGAAATTAAAACAATAAATATTAGAGATCTCAAACAAGCAAGGGAAGAGCAAGATCCAGCGGCACCCAAAAAAGAAAATAGTAAGTCAAGTTAATTATATATATATATATATATATATATATGAATGTAAGATTGGGGTTGTGCCAAGAGTAATTCACAGTGAAGATGGTCCTTTAATCCTGAAATAAGGAATCTAATTATCTATGCTTTGCAGAGACCATGCACTTCAGTTGACAATGCCTCAAACTTAGCTTCTCTATTCTCATTCCTTTAGCTAAGGAAAAATCTGAATTAAGAAGAAGAGCACATTGTGGGTGTTGCTGAGGGTTCTGTTGGAGGGTTGGATTTGTGGAAGATGGTGATGGAGAAGCAGGCGTAGGACGCTGGTTTAGCTGTTGACGTAACATATCATGCTGCTGTTGAAGTGAAGTTTCAATGTTAGAGACGCAAGTATCCAGATCCTTATAATTCTCGTCCACTCTCTGTAAGCGGGTCATCAATGAAAGCACAAAATGTGAGGGATGCAGTTTAACGAAATCACAGAAGAAAAGAATTATTTAAAAAAAAAGATACCCTCTTTTCAAGTCTGAGAGCTGACTCCAGAGGTTTTGAGGGTTTACTTAACAAATAAGCCAAACAAGGAAAGCTAACAGCAATAAAACAGTGCTAACCCCAATACCAAACAAGACTGTAAAGGATAAAAGACAAACGTGGGCCAATTATTAGCAATTTTGAGAAGCAAATCATAAATATAAGCTTATTCACTAAGGCCACGTGTCCAAACCCAATAGCTCACTCAGGGTAATCTGCCATCCACTTGAGCTTCCTTCTGTTTCTAGCTGGAGGTCGTGTCTCATTACCTATTTGTTCCTCCTCATTTTGCTCATTCTGTACAGTGCGCAGGTGCAACAAACTCATTTAGATGCATGCTAACTAGAGAAGAAAAAATTCAAAAGCACACTCATTTTCGGTTATAAAGCATTTAGATGTGTTGATAACCACTCACGTCAAGTTTGTTCAGGGTAACTCTAATAACATGAAACTCAGAACAGGAATAAATTTGTATAATTTTTACAAGATATATGGATTAATTTGATGATAATTATCTTTCAAGGAGTAGTTTAAGCTTTGGGATATGCATCAAAGGTTGAGATCCTCACTTCTCAGGCTCAAAGCAAAAATTGTACTCACATTTCATAAATTTTGTTAGGTGCACCTGGAACATGATGCACCTAAAAAAATTAATAGATAGGATTGATTTTGTACAAATGGGATTCATGTACAGTACAGATAGAGTCCGTACAGAATAAATCTAAAACATAAAATGCACAAATGATGTGGTACACCGAGTGTATGTAAGAATTGCTCGTAAGAATTGCTCCGCACTTCAAAATCCAGAGTTAATGCGTCCGTGTTACACTCTCCTCCTTGTTGAGTCAGTTAGTGTAACAAAATATTAAGTTGTCAACAGAGTATGTTAGTCAGTTGTGTAACCGAAGCTAGAAAATTATTGTGTATAAACACAAGTCATCGTGAAGAAATATATGAGAGAATTAGTTTTATCTCTTCCATTTTCTTGCTCTCGCTTTCTCTTTCTCTCTGTACAAACATGGTATCAGAGCATAGCTCATCCACCATGGAAAGTTCTGTCAGGTTTTCTCCTCAAACCTTTTCTCATCCCGTATCAGTGAAGTTGGATGATTAGAACTATCTGACCTGGAAACACCAAGTTCTAGCAACGGTTAGAGGCTACGAGATTGAAGAGTTCTTGCTCGGGCCGTAATATGTACCAGCGCAGTTCAATAGCGTCGAAGATGCTGCAAGCGGAAAAATGAGCAGAGCGTACAGTCAATGGAAGAAGCAAGATCAGCTTCTACCCTCCTAGTTGCTGTCGTCGATGTCAGATGGCATGTTGGCTCGCATGGTGGAAAGCGAGCATTCCTATCAGGCATGGAAAAAGTTGGAGGTTTATTTTGCCTCCCAAACACGGGTGAAAGAAAAATAACTCAAGACGCAGCTAAAGAATCTCAAGAAAGGCTTGTTATCAATGAACGAGTATCTGTTACAAATGAAAAAGATTGTTGATGCTCTTGCATCAATTGGGTTTCCAATCAAGCAAGCAGAGCACATTGACGCTATCTTCGAAGGGTTACCTAGCGATTATGATAGTTGCATAACTTCTATACTGTCGATCAGTTCCAAGATTGAAGGGTTTTCCGTTGCTGAACTAGAAGCACTACTTCAGGCCCAAGAAGACAGAATTGAAAAGCACAAGAAAGAAATCGAAGCTGTAACTGCGAATCTTGCGCAGACCACCATAAGAGGTAGGGGCCAGAACACTAGCAGCAGAGGATATGGTCGAGGAAGCCATGGCAGGGGTAACTTTCGACCACCCTACTCACAACAAGGCCGAGGCAGAGGCCGATCAATGGGTCAACAATCCAGGGTACAGTGTCAACTTCGTAGCAAATACGGTCACACTGCAGTAGATTGCTATTACCGATTTGATGAAAGCTAGATAAGCATTCAACCTTCAAGAAAGGAGGAGGACCAGTAGCTATGATTGCAACAGCTGATGATGTCCAAGATGAATCTTGGTACGCAGACAGTGGAGCATCCCATCATTTGACACACTTTGGAGAGAATCTCAAAGATTCCACTCCATACAATGGTGCAAAAACTATGAAAGTTGGTAACGGTGCAGGTTTGAAAGTCAAACACATTGGCTCTTCTACCATAACTAGTTCTGTGGTTTCGGTTCCTCTAAAACTCAATGAATTACTTTATGTCCCTAACATAAAGAAAAACCTTATCAGTGTCTCCAAATTCTCCAGAGATAATCGAGTCTTTTTCATATTCTTTGCTGACTATTGTCTAATTGTCTGTCAGGATACTTATCGGGTTCTACTCAGAGGTGAACTCATAAACGGCTTATACACCTTTGAACAACTCCAACTTGATCATTTGCAATCCAAACGTTCCAGGAAACAAGTGTCTTTAGTCTCTTTAAACCAAGAATTGTCCACCAGTCTAGTAGTTAACCATGTTACTTTCAGTCAAATAAATTCAGACTTGTATCGCCCTTGGCATTGTAGGTTGGGCCATAATGCCTATAGGACTGTCTCTCTTGTACTCAATAGTTGTAATCTTTTGAAAAGTAATAAAAGTGACTCTCAATTCAATGTCCCGTTTCCTTTAAATTCTACAATTTGTCATGCATGTGCTCTTGGCAAGTCTCACACGCTTCCTTATTCTTCGTCCACTACCCAATATACGAAACCACTAGAACTAATCTTTACCGATGTGTGGGGTCCTGCTCTAATACTATTTATGCACATGCACAGAATGGAAAGGTTGAAAGGAAATATAGGCATGTAGTAGAAATGGGTCGTTCAATGCTGGCCCACGCTTCATTGCCCTTGCACCTATGGGAAGATGCCTTCACTTCAGCTACACAAACCATTAATATACTACCCACGCCTGTTTTAAAGAACAAAAGTCCATGGGAGATGCTGGTTGGAGTCAAGCCAGACTATATGACCCTCAAAGTTTTCAGGTGTTCATGCTACCTTAATATCAGGCCATATCAAGCTAATAAAATGGCCTTTAGATTAGTCCGGTGTGTTTATTTGGGAAGGAGTTCGTTGCACAAAGGCTACAAGTGCCTTAGTCCAGAAGGCAAAGTCTATGTTTCTAGAGATGTTTTATTTGATGAGAAAGCGTTTCCTTACAAGGAGTTGTTTAGCAAAGGTACAGCCACTGTTAAAGTATCTCCATCGGTCCCTCTGCCAGCTTCTATTCCTGTAGCTCAGCAAGAAAACTTCAGTTGTCAGCCTCGGTCTATGACTAATAGAGATTCAACAAATACAATGGTCCCTGCTACTGTTGATTTGATGTCTTAAGATCAATCAAATGCTTCAGTCGAGTCCTCTGCAGAGCCTTCACCTCCACCACAGAATATGCACCACATGATAACTCGAGCTAAAGTTGGTATTTATAAACCAAAAGTGTTCACTGTTGCTGTTGCTCTACCAGAGGTCTCTGAACCATCAACAATTACAGAAGCACTAGAACAACCAGAATGGAAAGCAGCGATACTAGATAAGTATCAAGCCCTGCAAAAGAATAATACATGGAGTTTAGTGCCACTACCACAGAACAGAAAACCTATTGGTTGTCGGTGGATTTTTAAAGTCAAAAGGAATCCTGATGGTTCAGTTCTGAAATATAAGGCTAGACTAGTAGCCAAAGGTTATCATTAGTAATATAGCTTTGATTATTCTGAGACCTTCAGTCCAGTAATTAAACCTACTACTATCAGAGTAGTTCTCACTCTTGCATTATCTTACAAATGGCATATATGACAACTAGATGTAAATAATGCGTTCTTAAATGGAGATTTGAAAGAAGAGGTCTATATGGTTCAACCGCTAGGCTTTGAAGACAAAGATACCTTTCTGGTACGCAAGCTAAACAAAGCCCTCTATGTCAAACAAGTCCCTCGAGCTTGGTTTGAGAAACTCATTACAGCACTGCATGGCCTTGGTTTTGTAACAACAAAATGTGACTCCTCTCTGCTGGTACGTGCATCTGAGTCCTCTATCATCATGATTCTTGTCTACGTTGATGACATAATCATCACGGGCAGCTCAGAAGCAGAGATTCATAGCCTAGTGCCTCAATTACATAGCCAATTTGCTCTTAAAGACCTTGGTGCACTTAGTTACTTCCTCGGCATAAAGGTCAAGAATACTGATGATGGAGGGCTTCACATGTCACAAACTAAGTATATCAAGGATTTACTTCAAACGGCTGGTTTTGCAACACCTAAACCAGTAGATACTCCCATGGTTGTATCACCGAAACTTATCAAAGATATGGTAGAGCCACTGGAAGATACCAGTTTGTATCGTTCAGTAGTAGGTGCACTGCAATACATTACTATCACACGTCTTGAGTTGTCTTTTACAGTGAGCAAGGTGTGCCAATTTATGCACAATCCTCAACAACCACACTGAACAATAGTTAAAAGAATATTGAGGTACCTCAGTGGTACTGTGTGTTATGGTTTACAGCTTCGAAGTATGTCAAAGCTAGATCTATTTGCCTACTGTGATGCTAACTGGGCAATAGATGTTGATGATAGACAGTCTGTCAGTGGTTATATTGTGTTCTTAAGAGGAAATCTTATCTCCTAGTCTTCAAAGAAGCAATCAGTGGTGTCTAAAAGTAGCACTGAGGCTGAGTACCGCAGCTTGGCAAACTGTGTAGCAGAAGTAACATGGATCGAGTCTTTACTGAAAGAGCTAGGTGTTAAACTTGGGAATCCTCCATTTGTTCATTGTGACAATATCAGCACTGTGTCATTGTTTGCCAATCCAGTTCTGCATGCCAGAACAAAACATCTTGAATGCTTGGCTTATATGCTTACATTCTTTTTCTTCTGACTTCATAGTTATTGTGTTCACAACAAGAGAAAAGATCATAATCATATTACAAAATAATAACTTAGCATACTTAAAAGACAATCCCATGTTTAGTTTCCTTTACCTTCTTAAAGCAATTAATTTGCAAAGTCGTAGCCATGAAATCCAGGGGTATTTATATGCAAGACTCCTAGCTACCTAGCTAGGTTGCCTTCTTTTTCTTCTTTATTTAGAGATCTAAGTACAATTAGTCAATACATATTACATTTTTTCTACCAACTGTACTATTACTATGCTGAGCAACCGAAAAAAAAAAAGAATGATGCATTATGCTGAGCAACCAAATATATATATATATAATTATATTTATTTTGGTCAAAATAACCTTATGTATATGAATAATATAAAAGTAGTTAATTTTTAAATTTAGAATTAATTGAATTTATAGTTTTCACCATAAAATAAATAATATTGAAATAAAAATTTAAAAAATATTTTTAAGAATTTGTTTTTTAATAAAAAATTAATCTTATCCTTAAAAGTATTTTAGTCATATTTTAACTTATGAAAAATTTGCATATATTTTTATTTTAAAATAAAAGATTGCATAATTTAATTATGTTTGAAAAAAATGCACGCGCTCATGTGCATGCACGCTTGTGTTTAGATATCATCTAATGTATCTTGTGAAGGTTTATTTCAAGTAACTTGCAAAAGGTTTATTTTTTCAATAAGGTTAGCTGTGAATTTTCTATTCTCTCTCATTTGCGTAATTAGACTAATGTAGTGAACTCTTACAAAATAAGCCAAAACATATAAGGAAATATGTAACTAACATGTGAATCTTATTCAAAATCTTCATAGCTAGATTACAGCCACACAAAGTCATTAAAGTCTAAAGGAAAGTACACAAAAGGTCTCAGATTAAAGAAAATAGAAGAAATACAACTCCAAAAAGAAAAAAAACTATTAGAGGGAGGATCTATCAATGCTTAACTGCTTCCTTACATCCTGAGCTCGTTTGCTTTATATTTCTTTATTGTCTCTCACTTTCAACGACTTCTTAGCACTATGTTACTTCGCTTTGGCTTACATGGTGCTTCAAATGACTCTTTCACCACACTTTATGGATCAATTGCCACCTCCTCATGCTTTTTAACCCATTCAGGCTTAAGTATCAAGGTGTTCATCAAGCTCGAAGGCCCGGTGGACCCGACCCTGTTCAGTCAAATCAGGGCGAGTTGAGCTGGGCACAAATTTTTTTTTTTAAATTTAGGGCTGGGCTAGGCATCGGGCTAACCCTTAGGACAATAAGGGCCCGGCTCGGCCCTAAAAATAAATTTATTTTTTAAAAGATTATTTTTTATGAAGATTTATATCAAAATTTTAATTTTTTTAAGAATAAAATATAAATTTGTAAAAACTTATATACAAATTTTCTTTTTTAAGTATTATTTTATAATTTTTATAATAAATTTAAGTTGTCCCTAAGAGATATATTAATCTAATCAAATCTAAAAAAATAAAAAGTCTATATTTTTTATAAAGATTTATACCAAAATTTTAATTTTTTAAAAATAAAATATAATTTTATAAAGATTTGTATACAAATTTTCTTTTTTTAAAGTTATTTTATAATTTTTATAATAACTTAAAAAAAAATGTCGAGCAGTCCGGTTTAACCCTGCCCGAGTTAGGGCAACGGGCTTTAATTTTAAAGCCTTTCTAAAATCAGACTGGGTATCGTGCATGGCTAAAGCCCTATCCACCCCGACCTATGTACACCCCTAAGTATCACATTACATCTATGAAGAGTGACCTTGCCCCAAGGTCAAAGGTTGGGTAAGTCACGTGAATTTGAGGAAGAGATTCTCAAGTGCAACAATTTGAACTATGCCATTGACTAAGGACTTACTAGTCCCAATCATCACGCACCTTGACTTGACAAATGTTAAGAGCTTCAAGTGGTGAAATAAAGGGATGGTCATCTTAGTCAACAATTGGAAGTGGCACATATTGATTAAAGGGAGAGCTAACGCATTTCTTTAGCAATGAAACATGAAAAAAATGATAGATACGCACCTCTGAAGGTAATACTAGTTTATAAGCAACAAGTCCAATGCATTGTATTGCATGAAATGGACCAAAATAATGCAAACTTAGCTTCTTATTTTTCTTCAAGTAGACTAAATGCTATCTATAAGGTTGGTGTTTAACAAAAACCCAATCGGCTATAACAAATTCCATCTCAGTACACTTTAAATAAGAAAATCGCTTTATACAAGATTGGGCTTTAGAAAGATTGATCTTAAGCTGATCTAAGATCGAATCCCATAGAAGTAGCTATTACAAGATATCCTATGGAATATCAATAGAGGAAGAATGACAAATGATAGATGATGAATCACAGCCATACACAATTCAAAATGGTGTTATCCCAACAAATGTATAGAATGAAGACTTGTATCATAGTTTAGCCCAGGGCAAAAATTGAACGCATAACTTAGGATTGTCTTAAATGAAGTAACAAAGGTACATTTTAAGACATCTGTTGAAAGCCTTAGACTAACCATCACTTACAAGTTCCTTGAAGGTGAAATAAATGCTGCCAAGAGGAATTTGTAAAAACTTTGTCACAATCAGTAACAATGGATCGGGGAATGTCATGCACCTTGACTATAATTTAAATAAAAGCCTCTGCTACAATTAAGCTAGTATAAGTGGATTTTAAATGAGCAAAGTGGACAAACTTTGACAAACGATTTATAACCACCATAATGACTAAAAATCCACGAGATGGAGAAAGGCTAATAATAAAGGCTATAGTAACATCTTCCTAGATGGAATTGGGAATAGGTAAAAGGCTGAGCAATCTTGCAAGGTGTAACTATGAAGTATTTGCATGTTGACCAATTGAACAGCTCTATATAAATTGTTTAATGTCAGTGTGCATACCCTATGAAAAGAATTTAACTATAATGTAACGGTATGTTCTAAGGAAACTCGCATGACCACTTACCAGTGAGAAATGAAATTCAAATAGAATTTTGTCAATAATATTATGAACATTAGAATGAAGCATTAGTTACTGCTTATAGAAAAGTAATTGATCATAGACTGTATAACATGGCATTAAGCAATCAAGGACTGAGGAGTAAGGGAAGAACGAATGTGGGAAGTAATATCATTAGGAAATGAAGTATGAGGAATGGTCAAAGCCATATGACATGACTTGGAAAGAGAATTCGACGTGATATTAGTTTTGCTTGGGTTGTATTCAATTGAGTAGCGATATCCAAGAGTTTCGAAAGCCACTCTTTTTCCTTAGGAGTTTGTATAACCTGATCATGAGATGTTTAAGGCTATGTTGGTTAATTTGAATGATAAAATCATAACCTATGAGATAGTGTTGAAATTTTGCCATAGCTTCAGTAATAGCATATAGCTTTCTCACATAGGCAGATTTAACTTGCAATCTAATAGACAATTTCTTAAAGTGTCAAATTTTAAAGTAATGGCAAATTTTAAAGTGTCAAAAGCAGTTGTAGCTTCTAGGGTCCATTGAAAAGCATCCTCCTATAGTAGTTATGTGAAAGAAAAAGCTATCAAGGCATAATGCTTGATGAAGTGACAATAGTAATTGATGAGGCCTAAAAGCCCATGCAAGAAAGTAACAGTAGTTGGGATAGGCTAATTCAATATCAATGAAACCTTGTCTCTGTCCATTTTAACGCCACTAGTTGAGACAACATGACCCAAGTATTCAATTTTTGTTTAGTCAAAAGAATACTTAAAGAATTTGGCATATAAATGATACTCCTATAACTTTGCCAAAACAAGTGAAAGATGATCAAGATAAAATGGCCAACTAGCATTATAAACTAAAATATGATTAAAAAAAAACAAATTTTTATAAGACGGCCTAAAAAATCGAATTCATTAAGGCTTAGAAAGTAGCTTAGGCATTTGTAAGACTAAACAGTATGAATACCCACTCATAGTGGCTATAATGAGTGCACAAAGTTGTCTTGAAATGATCCTTTGTTTTCACAAGTATTTGATGATATCCTATGTAAAGGTCAAACTTAGAAAAATAACGGAATCTATGAAGTTTATTTAAGAGTTCATCCACTATAGGAATAAGAAATGAATCCTTCATTGTGACTGCATTAAAAGCGTAATAGTTTGTACAAAACCACTGAGTCATCCTACTTTTTAACCAAGAGAATTAGAGCCAAGAAAGGACTTGTACTAGGTTGAATAAGTCTTTCTTGTAACATGTCACTAACCATATGTTCAATGAGTGTTTTTTGACAGAATGGATATTGGTATGGTCTCACTTTCATGAGAGGAATGCCATCTAGTAAGGGAATACATAATCATGGCTGTGAGAAGGAGGTAAACCCCTAGGAATCGCAAAAATAATAGAATTTTTCTGCAACAAAGTTACCAAATCTAATGGATTATCTTATGGCAATTGTAATAAATCAGTAGCAACTATCTCAATAGTAAAGCATAAAAAAGCATACAATTCTGTAATAGCACCAATGTCTGTGAAATGTTTTAAATTATGAAACTAAGCAAGGGTTAGAGCAGGGTGTTTATCACCTTGAAGTGTCACAAACTAGTTATTAAGGTAAAAAATGGAGGGTAGAAGTGCTATGATTAGTAATGTGTGCATGTAACATAGCCAATTAAGGGACTCTAAGTACTATCTCAACACCAGTAACAAGAAGCACATATACTTGCCAAGTGATAAGATGCCTTTAAATAAATAGAGGTAACTAGCGTATAACACCCTTACATTTTAAAAAAGTGACCATTACTTTCCACAACATGTAAACCTAGTGCCGGTTTGATAGGAATGTTAAGATGATGAGTGATTCAAGACTGAATGAAGTTGTCAAAGCTACCTTTATCTAACAACACTTGCACTTTAATACTATAAATGAGGTCTGTAAATCGTATGGTGCCTACACCAAAAAGCCCCTGGTAAGCACAAGAGGAAAGGTGCATGAAAGGAGAGGTATCACTTGGATTTGACTTAACTGCTCAAGCAATAAAGAATTAAAAGGATCCACTTCATTAGGCTCAAGTTGTAGAATTATGTAGTAACAGTTAGGACATTTGTGATTCCAAAAGTGTTTCTTTTCATAGGTAAAACACAAACTTTTTTCTTGGTGCAATTGCATCTTAGATGCTGACAATTATTTGATAGGAGGTAAAGACTTAAAAGAAGGCATAGGTAACAGTGGCGATAAGGTAGCCTTCGAATTTGCGGTGGAAAGCAAAACTAAACTAACGATCAAATTTGAGACTGTTGACTAAGTTTTTGAAGACGTTGAAGGAGCAAAAGAAGATCTTAGTTCTAAGTGGGCGAGCCAATGTATATTTTTCATTAAAAAATTGAGTAAGTAAAATGATATGGAGCAACAAAGAAAGAAATCGAGAGATGACATCTCGACGAATATCGGGCTTGAGCCTACTCACAAATTAGTCCAGTAAGGCATCCTTAGATAGACCTTGGACCTTATTTGCAAGGACCATGAACTGAGTGTAATATTAGGCCACTGACTCCTGTTGGGCTAACTTGAATAGCTTGGCCCTTAGACAATCAAATTGGGTCAAATTGGGTCTTAATTACTTGTGTAAGAGCATTTCAGTTTGAAAGTTAATTGGCTTTTTAAAGCATCTAAAACCAAGGAATGACCAGGCCTTCTATGTGCACTGCTTCAATCATCAGACATTGAGGATCTAGTGTATCATAATAAGAGAAAAATTGTTCAACACAAAAAAACCAATAAAGGTGTGCTGGGCCATCAAACCTTGGGAAGTCTAATTTTACTTGACGTGAATGGATAATAATATGTGGCAAAGCCTATTGATCAATGTTGGATTTAGTATGAGAAGCTCTAATGGCCATTGGCTTTAATAAACAATTAATGGAACGCATTAATGCGTTAATCACTTGGGAGATTGTTTGCACATAGGTCTTTGATTGATCCAATCAAATAATAGTAGTAGCTTCAAGCTAATCTATGTGAGCACTAAAGGCTGTTTCACATGGATCCATTGTCTTAAAAACATGCTTCAGCTCACTAGATAATTCCTTGATACATGTATTCTTGACCATCGAAGAGCACCAAAATGTAATGAACTCCCCCAAAATAAGCCAAAACACATAAGGAAATATGGAATTAACATGTGAATCTTATTCAAAATTCTTAGAGCTAGATTACAGCCACACGAAGTCATTGAAATCTATGGGAAAGTACACAAAAGATCTTATATGAAAGGAAATAGAAGACAACACTTAAACCAAAAGAACTATCAAAGGGAGGATTTGTCAATGCTCAATTATTTCCCTACATCTTGAGCTTGGTTGCTTTATACTTTCTCATTCTCTCTCACATTCAACGACTTCTTATGCATTTTGTTATTTTGCTTTGGCTCACGTGGTGCTTCAAGTGACTCTTTCTCCACACTTTTTGGATTAGCTGCCACCTTTCTATCATGCTTTTTAACCCTTTCAATCTTAAGTATCACAACCACTATAATGAATGGCTTTGTAGTTTGTACAATGTTTTTGAAATTTTCTTTGTACTATCATCAAACTATAGCACACTAAACATATGTTGGGAATTAATTACCAATATGTTCTTTTTAAAACTTGAGATGCTCAAGTCTTTTCAAGCAATTTATATTTAGGTAAATCCAGATTTCTCGAATTGTTTTCATCCTTTACGAGATGAATCCTCCACCCTCCCAAAAAAATCCTTCATGAGATGATAACATTATAGATTTTTTTTAAAAATTTCAAGTTTTTAAGTTGAAATAATTTTTAATAGAGTATTAATTAATAACCTAATTATTCATGTCATTTAGTTGAAAATTAAATCTTATGATTCATTTTTGAAAATTAAGTTTGCATGAGGTGAAATTGCTAATTCTAACTACTCTTGACTAGTAAGTATACGTTCAATTGATAAGGCTTCCCATCAACTCATGAAGGAATCATTAGATAATGAGAGTGCTTAAATATTTCAAAATATGCATTCCCCCTTGATGAGCTTTTACAGTTAATTATCAGTAAATATCCATGATTTTTATGTGTTACTAGTTAAGTTGCTTTTTAATGTTTTTTTTTTAAGACCTTTCATCTTTTGACTATAGTGTTCATGTAGACAAAGTTATAGTTTGTGTAGAATGTTGCATACAGAACGTGGGAATAATGTAAAACGTGGCAAGCAGATCATGGCAACAAACCACGTTATGGTTCAAAAATCATGGGCTTCGTGGGATGAAACGAAACGTGCATATCCAACTTATACACGATGCATCTTTTTCGGCAAAATGATGGAGTTGCCGTTGAAAGAGTTTGCCTATAAATACAGGGTCCCTGAGCTCGGTTTTACATTGCTACACACCATCATATAGTAGAACAAGAGTTTAGAAGTTTCCTGTACCTTTCATGTGATAAAATTTCATCAGAGAAAACAGAGGATTGGAGCAATGGCGGGAGGTAACATTTCGATCCATTTCTCTTGCATTGGATATTATAAATGTGTTTTTATATATCCATAAAATCTAACAGTTGGTATCAGAGCAAGAAATTCCTCTGCCTTGCTACGTTTTTTGAACTCAAAAACGTCAAATTTTTGGTTAATTTGGGTTGATTTATAGAGCCATTTTTTCATCATTTTGATATAAAAAATGGAATCTATACGAAATTCTGATGAAAATAGACTCCTGGATCATCCAAAACGGAACTCAAAAACTCAAAAAACGACCGAGTTTTCATTTGGGTCCGAAACGGGTCGTGACCGGGTCGGGTCGACCCGGCTAACCCGGCTGGAGGTCAGGGACGATTTGTACGACAAATCGTTTTAATCTTCCGTCAAACGACATATCGTTTTATCCTTCAGAAAGCTGAACCACGTTGTAGTTTAGCATTTACAAATAAAAGAACTCCTTTGACGCATGAAGGATTCGAACCCATGACCTCCACAATGGAAGCGTGAGTCTTTGCCACTGAAGCAACGTCTTATTGTTGCTTTATGTAAGCAACATTTAATATATATATATACATTTTTAATTTTGTGGCATTTTCATTTATTTCCCTTCTATGATTTATATATATATTTATATATATTATCTTTGATATTAAATATATATATATAAATAAATAAATAAATTTTTTTTTGAACAAAATATTTTTGGCCAATATTTAATTAAAAATTAAAAGTAATTTGTTTTGTTGGCCATTTATTTTGTTTAAAATTATGAAGTACATTTTAATTTTGTCCAAATTTTGGCAAAAATATTATGGACAAAATTAAATTAATTTTGACAATATTTAGTTATTTATTTGTCAAAATAATTGTGAAATTAATTTTATGCCTTTAAAATTTGCCTAAATCTTGAAAATTTAATTAATTTTAGGAAATTTTGGCATATTTAATTATAATAATTAATTTATGGTGTCATTTAATTTATGCCTAAAATTTAAAAATAATTAATTTTTATTTTTAGGCAATATTTATGGCATATTTAGATTAATTTAAAGAGAGAATATTAATTAAATTAATTAGTCATATTTTGTTGATTAATTGATTAATTATTGAAATTCTCATTGTGTATGCTTATTTATGCATTATGTTAAATTATATTCAAGCATGTAATTTCATTTAGATGTCATGTGAATTGTGTATTTTTAATTTAATTAAAGTTTAGCCACAGCACCTTTAATTATTTTAAAATTATACATTAAGTGTTATAATCATATAAAGTAAAATAACATCAAATTGTAATTAATTATATTTAATATGATAATTATTATCCTACAGGAATATTATTATATTTCATGTGATTAATTAGGATGGAATAGTAAGTTTTTCTTTTCTTGATTTATCGGCAGAAATTAAGAAAAGAATATAATTTACTAGTTTTATCATTAGTATATGAGTCTAATTAAATAAAATTTAACCCACAGATAATTTTATTTGTTACTAGGCTCATAATTTGAATTGATATGCATTGCATTGGCATTACATATCATTTAAGAATATTTATTTGTCTCAAATTGTTAACATAGCATGTAAATTGTGCAGCTTTTCAACCTTTAAATATTTCTGATTTTCAAGTTCCTGAATTAACTGAAGATAACTATAATGTTTGGAAGGAGAAAATACTTCTCCAATTAGGGTGGATGGACGTTGATGATGTAATCAGAAAAGATGAACCCCCTAAACCCATGAATATTAGTAGTACATCAAAAGTAAATGTTTATGAACGTTGGGAGCGATCCAATCGCCTTAGTATGATGTACATTAAGACTAAAATATCAGCTAGTATTCGTGGGTCTATTGGAGAGTATAAAAACATTTGAAGTTTGCTTAAGGCTATTGATGAACAATTTGAATCTTCGGATAAGGCCTTAGCAAGCACCTTAATGACAAAGTTATCATCCATGAAACTTACTGGCATAAGAGGTGTACGAGAACACATCATGAAAATGAAGGGTATAGCAGCTCAATTGAAAACACTTGAGGTTGAGATGTCAGATTCTTTTCTTGTGCACTACATACTGAATTCTCTGTCACAACAATATGGGCCTTTCAAAATCTCCTACAACACTCATAAAGAGAAGTGGTCAATCAATGAACTTCTAACCATGTGTGTACAAGAAGAAGGAAGGCTCATAGTAGAGATGGGTGAAAGTGTACATACAGTGACAGAAGGAAGGAAAAAAAGAAGGGCAAAGACAAAAGGGAAGGGCAAGGTTCCCATCCCTGAGGACATTAAGAAAGAGTCTAAGCGTTTCTTTTGTAAAAAAAAAGGACACATAAAGACGGACTGTGTCAAATTCAAGGCTTGGCTTCAAAAGAAAGGTAACTCAATCTCATATTTTTGTTATGAATCTAATATGGTAAACGCTAGTAGTAACACATGGTGGATTGATTCTGGCTCAACAATTCACATCTCTAATACCTTGCAGGGCTTTCTAAGCCAAAGGAAACCGGTGGGCAGTGAGCAATATATCTATTCAGGAAATAAGATGGGCTCAACTGTTGAAGCTATAGGAACATGCAGATTAGTCCTTAATTCTGGTTTTATTTTGAATTTGGAGAAGACATTTTATGTACCAAGTTTCTCTAGAAACTTGATTTCAGTTTCCAAACTTGTACCATTGGGACATTATTTTGAATTTTTAAGTAATGAATTTAAATTATTTTATAAATCTAATTTTATTGGTAATAGTACACTTTGTGATGGTCTATTCCAAATTCAATTACGAAATAGTAACATTTATGACTCAATGCATGTTTCTAATAGTATAGGTATTAAGAGAAATGTTACTAATGAAGATTCCTTTATGTTATGGCACCGTAGGCTTGGTCATATCTCAATAGAGAGAGTGAAAAGATTAGTAAAAAATGGAGTACTCAATACTCTTGACTTTGCTGATTTCAACACTTGTGTAGACTGCATTAAGGGAAAACAGACTAACAAGACTAAGAGAAGTGCTAAAAAGAGTTCTAGCATATTAGAAATTATACATACGAATATTTATAGTCCAGATTTAGACTCTAGTAGTCAGAAATACTTTATCACCTTTATTGATGATTACTCACGATACATGTATCTCTATTTGCTTAATAATAAGAATGAAGCACTGGATGCTTTTAAGATATTTAAGATAGAAGTAGAAAAATAATGTGGTAAACAAATTAAAATAGTGAGATCTGATAGAGGTGGTGAGTATTATGGTAGATACACTGAAGATGGACAAGTACCAGGTCCATTTGCTAGGTTTCTTCAAGAGCATGAAATTATTGCCCAGTACACCATGCCTGGGTCACCTGACCAGAATGGTGTGGCTGAAAAGAGAAACCGAACAATGTTGGACATGGTGAGGAGCATGTTAATTAGCTCCAAACTTCCTAAATTCTTGTGGACTGAAGCCTTTAAAACAACAGTGTATATTCTTAATCGAGTTCCTACCAAGGCTGTTAAAAAGACACCATTTGAGTTATTCAAGGGTTGGAAACCAAGTTTAAGACATATGCGTGTTTGGGGATGCCCATCTGAGGTTAGGGTTTACAATCCACAAGAGAAGAAGTTGGACCCTAGGACTATTAGTGGCTACTTTATTGGGTATGCTGAAAAGTCTAAGGGTTTATAGATTTTATTGTTCATCTCACAGTACTAGGATTGTGGAATCAAGGAATGTAAAATTTCTTGAGAATGACTTGATCAGTGGGAGTGATCAAACTCAAAACTTAAGTTTTGAAAATGATCAGTCTAATATTCAAATTCCTACATCAAGTGATAGATTGATTGTAATTCATGCCCCTCAAGTCCAAACAGGTATTGAACAACCAATCATTCAGGATCCACAACCTGTTGACATTGACCAAGTTGATCCAGTTAATGAACAGCCTTTAAGGACTGTTGAATAAATTGTTGAACAACATGCTCCCCAAGAGAATGTTGAGTCAACATTAAGAAGATCAACTAGGATGAGGAAGTCAGCAATTTCTAGTGATTATACTGTGTATCTACAAAAATCTTATTACAATATAGGAGCTGAGAATGACCTTGAAACGTTTTCACAAGCCATCAGTTACAGAGAATCAAAACTGTGGCACAATGCCATGAAGGAAGAGATGGACTCTATGGCGTCTAATAGGGTCTGGGATCTCGTTGAGTTGCCTAATGGCTCTAAGTCTATTGGATGCAAATGGGTCTATAAAACGAAAAGAGACTCATTAGGCAATATCGAAAGATATAAAGCACGCCTCGTGGCCAAGGGATTCACTCAAAGGGAAAGAATTGATTACACGGAGACCTTTTCTCCTGTATCTAAGAAAGATTCCCTCCGTATAATAATGGCATTAGTTGCTCATTTTGACTTGAAGTTGTATCAAATGGATGTGAAGACAGCATTCCTCAATGGGAAACTAGATGAGGAAGTATATATGAAACAACCTGAAGGATTCCTCTCTAGTGCTGGTGAACATTTGGTGTGCAAGTTAAAAAAATCCATATATGGATTGAAACAGGCCTCCCGCCAGTGGTACTTAAAATTTCATGATGTTATCTCCTCATATGGATTTGTGAAAAATGTCATGGACCAATGTATATACCAGAAGGTCAGTAGGAGTAAAATTTGTTTCCTTGTATTGTATGTAGATGACATATTGCTTGCAACCAATGATAAGGGGTTGTTATATGAGGTGAAACAATTTCTCTCTAAGAATTTTGATATGAAGGATATGGGTGTGGCATCTTATGTCATTAGCATTAAGATCGATCGAGATAGAACTCAATGTATTTTGGGTCTGTCACAAGAAACTTATATCAATAAGGTCTTGGAGAGATTTCAGATGAAAGATTGTTCACCAAGTATAGCACCTATTATGAAGGGTGACAAGTTCAATTTGAACCAATACCCAAAGAATGATTTAGAAAATGAACAGATGCATAACATTCCATATGCTTCTGCTGTTGGAAGCCTTATGTATGCTTAGATTTGCACAAGACCTGACATTGCATTTGTAGTTGAAATGTTAGGTAGATATCAGAGTAATCCAGATATAGATCATTGGAGAGCTACAAAGAAAGTAATAAGGTATCTTAAAGGTACTAAGAACTACATGCTGATGTATAGACGGACTGAAAACCTTGAGGTAGTTGTCTACTCAGATTCGGATTTCGCTGGATGCATTGATTCACGGAAATCAACATCAGGTTACATTTTCATGTTAGCCAGCGGAGCCGTATCTTGGAGAAGTGCGAAGCAGACTTTGACTGCTACTTCTACTATGGAGGTAGAGTTTGTTTCTTGTTTTAAGGCAACTTCACATGATGTTTGGCTTAAAGGCTTTATATCTGGACTTAGAATTGTCGACACTATCCCTAGGCCATTGAAGATATATTGTGACAACTTAGCTGCTGTCTTTCTGGCTAAGAACAACAAAAGTCGAAGTCGAAGTAAGCATATCGACATTAAGTACTTAGCCATTCGTGAACGTGTCAAGGAAAATAAAATTATTATTGAACACATTAGCACTGAGTTGATGATTGCTGATCCTTTAACAAAAGGCATGCCACCAGTAATGTTTAGGGATCATGTATCTAGAATGGGACTTAGTTCCACTTTGTGTTATTGATGTATATATTATATATATGTATATATATCATTTGTAATAAAGCCTTTATTCATTTTAAGTTATTTTTTCATTTATACGTATACATTAAGTTTGAGAATAACAACATTAAGAGGACCCAGAATAAGCATATGGCTTATTCATAAAGTTGTTATATAGTGGGTAAGTAAACAAAATGCATTGTGATACATGGAAGGTATTACTCACTTATAGAGGAACTACCGCTATGATTCATGCATTTATGTTTTAGTTAAATATTTGAATCTTAAGAAGCTATTATGAATAAAGATTTTTGAACCAAGTGGGAAAATGTAGAATGTTGCATACAGAATGTGGGAATAATGTAGAACGTGGCAAGCATATCATGGTAACAAACCACGTTATGGTTCAAAAATCATGGGCTTCGTGGGATGAAACGAAACGTGCATATCCAACTTATGCACGATGCATCTTCTTCGGCAAAATGATGGAGTTGCCGTTGAAAGAGTTTGCCTATAAATACAGGGTCCCTGAGCTCGGTTTTACATTGCTACACACCATTATACAGTAGAACAAGAGCTTAGAAGTTTCCTGTACCTTTCATGCGATAAAATTTCATTAGAGAAAACAGAGGATTGGAGCAATGGCGGGAGGTAATATTTCGATCCATTTCTCTTGCATTGGATATTATAAATGTGTTTTTATATATCCATGAAATTTAACAGTTTGAGCTTATCATAATCTTCTCCTTTGTTGTTCTATAAATTTTTCTTTTATTCTCATATGACTAAATGAATATCTTTATTTTTTGAGAAAAAAATTTAATGCTAATCCATTTCATTGAAGACCAATAAAAAAGCTTGAGAAGTGGACAATTAAAAAGGAAATTATATCAACATCTCTCAAACTACGGTGTAAATTATACAAAGCTATCCTTTATTATTTTTATTAACATAAGTAATGCATATTTTGAACCGCAAAATAATATATAATTTATCACGTCAGCAAAATTAATAACACACTGAGAGAAATATAACAATAAGGATTAAAATTATAGATTATAAAAGTAAAATTATAAATTTTTAAATTATAAAAACCAAATTAATTGCTTACTGAAATTTAACCATAATTTTATTATCACCTTAAGAAAATCTTTTATGCATTGATACCGGAAATTTTACCATAATTTTATGTATATATATGTCGCTGTAAGGTTGATCGTTATAATCTTTGAAAATAAATGTAATAATTATATTAAAATTAGTTTCAGTAAAAAGTATCTATAATATTAAAATAACAAAATTAATGAAAATACCCAGAAATAGTTATTTCTTTCATGGCCCCTTAAAACGGCGCCGTTTCCTCCGCAAACGGATCTACCATTCCAATCTCCTCTTGTCTGTCGGTTATCGCGTAATTTGCAAGAGGAAAACAGAATTGCAATCATCTGCGTCTGAAACTCTGGATACAGTGTGATTTAGTCTCCGGCTTCGCTATAATTGGCATGTCTCTCTTTCTTTCTCAATTTGAAGTCGAAAATTTTTCCCGTTAATGTTTACTGGGTTGATAAAATTCTTTTCAGCTTTCGTATTGTTCAGTTGCTATTGTTATTGGTATATAATGATTAATAGTGTATGAAATCATGGTGCTATCTGATTGAGTGTGTTTTTCTCATTTTCTTGTTAGAGCAGTGAATTGCGATTCGAATATCAAATCAAGCTATGGTGAAGGACACTACGTACTACGACATATTAGGCGTTAAAGTTGATGCATCCCCTGCAGATATCAAGAAGGCTTACTACTTAAAGGTAACCACTTTAATCGTACTTAATACATTTTCTGAAAGTAGATATAAGTACCGAATTGAGATTTGAGGATGCTTCTAATTTTACCCAATCTGGTCCATGCGTGAAAGAAATGTAATGTGTACTGGTTATAATATTTTGGAAGCAGTCAGGCAATCATATTCAATTTTTTCATTAAGGGAAGACTCTTAATCTGTGTGGTTTCTATGATTAGTAAACCCTTCACTTATTTGACTTTGACAATTTTTTTTAGCTTGAATTATATAATAATTTTGAGCTTAATATAATCCCCATAGAATGAACTTATGATTTTGTCTAGTTCTCTTATTCTTCCTGTAAATGCATCCATTAGATGGTAGCATGGTTTGCGCTTCTGGTGCAGACCATCTTTGAGCTAGTCCTGTTGAGATAGGTAACAGGACCTTTTGCTTTGTATTCTCATTAGAACGTCTAGTTATTTTCTATGTTGTTAGTATGGAATTTGGGTGAGTTGAAGACAAGTAAAAGAAGAAAATGGATCTCTTGTGCTTAATTTTAGATTCATTATATAAAAATATTTCCTTTATCTTGTTTCCCTTTATCTTTTCCCTGAACGATTTTTTTTTTTTAATTTTTAATTTTTAACTTGAGTGCTGCCTCTTTGTGTCAATATAACATTTTATTTCCACTTTCTTGTCTTTCCAGGCAAGGATAGTTCACCCGGATAAAAATCCCGGAGATCCTAGGGCTGCAGAAAATTTTCAGGTAATTATGTTAAATAATGAATCTTATGCAGCAGAGTTTTGGCTTCTTAGTGATTTATGATATTACTGGATTTTACTAACAAAACTATTTACTTCCTTCTTAAGGGTAAAGTTATAAGTATGTTATCTGAAAGAGATACAATTTTGTGAACTCTATTTATAATTTGTTCTTCTGGTTTGAATAGGAGAGAGAAGCTTTTAAAATTGTCTAACTTATTTTATCACCAGTTTCTTCCTTGAGTTGGATTTTTTAGAAAAGTAGCTCAAGACAACAATAGACAGGAATATTTATGCCTTTAGTTCTCTTCTCTCTTTCAACCTCGTTTCCTCCATCCCCTCAATATATTTTGTAAATGTGGTATCTGTGCTCAGGCACTTGGTGAGGCTTACCAGGTCTTAAGTGATCCTGACAAGCGTGATGCATATGATAAGAATGGAAAGGCAGGAGTACCACAGTAAGTTTATACAACCATATATGATTGAAAAGTAATTAAAGAATGTGAGTATTTTATCATTTGGTGAAGTTCTGTCTTTGCAGCTTAAAGCTAAAAGTCATGTATTCAGAATGCAGCTTTTTAATTATCTGTTTCATCTTCTTCAGTGATTTTTCCTTTTCTTTTCTCTTTTTTCCACTATTAGTGAGTATTTTGTAACAAATGGTTGTGATGATTATATGTGATGAAGGTTTCTTTTGTTGTAGCGTGTATGTCAGAAAGAAAATTAGCCAGACATCTCGATATTCGTAGAAGTCCTTGAAGATATTTAGATAGTGTTTGAGCTGTTTGCTTAGAGCTGAAATATAGTTTGACCTCACTATGCTGAAGCCGCTATATTAGGATTTTACAATTTTGGTGGAGAAAGAATGATGTGGAACAATGGAGGAAAAAGGAGAGAGAGAAGAAGAGAGGGATAGGCAAAAGAAAAAGAGGGAGATATTAGAAGAAATAGAGGGGGATATTGAAAATAATTTTATTATTCTTCAAAGTTAGGTTTATCCCAGTACAATTGTTAAGGGCTTTATATAAAGCCCATAAAATATCTCAAATAACTTTAAAATATAACATTGAATCTTAGTCTTAGTAAAAGATAATTGCATAATTCTAATAAAAGATAATTATTAAAATCTAACAAAAAAGATAACTAAGAATAACTTAGAAAATTAAGTAATTTAAGTATTAGTTCTTAATCCTAATAAAATATTTTTATTTTTTATTTTTCTTTAATTCCTAATTTAAAAATAATTTATAATATCTTTCTTATTCTCTATTGTTCTCCCTTAGTTAGAAAAAACTCGACCTTGAGTTTTGAAGTGGGAAAGCCGTAGAATAATCCATCTTAGAGCATTAGGTAAGATAAATGCTACTACTTTAAGATATGGCAGTCAAAACAACTTTGGATTCACCCATGCATGGGGAAGAACAAACTTGATTGGATATAGCAGTTAAGCATGTTGAATCTGAATACAATATTCTACAACTTGTGGTCGAACTTCAAATTTTTGGTCAAAATCGATATTTTTTCATCCCAAATTTTTTTTTAATTGTTCTTCAGACCCTATGATGTAACCATCATCATTAATATTTGATGGCCAATCATAGGGTTTCACAATGATAACATTGGATTCGATTGAGATATGCTTTGGACTCTTGAAAACATTCTTCTTCCTTTAATTCTTCTAAGTTTATGCCAATAATTTATATATAAATTTGTAGTTAATACTTTCTCTAACAGCATTAAATTGTTCCTCAAAGACTGTTCAAGCTAGTGTTAATATTTTGAGTATTTAACATTGTACTTTTAAAAGCCAAATTTAATAGAAGTACTCAAAATACACCCAAACGATCATTATTTGCAACTTAGGTTGACTGGAGTGGAAAATAGGATGAAAAAGGGCTAAAAATTCCAAATTTAGTGTGCTGGCGCTTGCAAGAATGTGAAGGCACATGAGGCCCATGCACAGGGAGGGTTGTCAAGGCGTGACAGCACTTGTGGTGGCTTTTAGCGAAAGGCTTTGGTGGACTGGCCAGTTTTTGTGGTGCAGTATTGATGGTGTAGTCAATTGGCTGCTTCAGAGGTTGAAGGTGTAAGGTCTGGCTTGGACAGAGGTGTTTGTCAGTTTTCTGACGATGTTCTATCGACTCTTAGGCAATGAAGGTGTGATTGGAACAAGGAAGCCTTGCGCTGATACTATTTGATGTAGAACACTGGAGGAAAAAGGGGAGAGAGAAGAAGAAAGAGGGAGATGCAGAAGAAAAAGGGGAGATATTAGAAGAGATAGAGTGAGATATTTGAAAATACTTTTATTATTATTCAAAGCTTGGTTTATGTTGTATGATTACTAAGGACTTTATATAGAGTCCATAAGATAACTTCTAATAGTTTTAAAAATAAAAGATAATATTAAATTTTAATCCTAATAAAAAGTAATTGCCTAATCTTAATAAAAAATAATTATTAAAGCTTAACAAAAAAGATAACTGATAAAACAAAATGATTTAAATATTAGTTCCTAGTGTAATAAAATGTTATTTCTTATGCTTATCTTTAGTCCTTAATTTACAAATAATTAATAATATCTTTCCTATTCTCCATTATCAAATACCCAGGATCTTTACTGACTGCTGATAATAATTTGATTTTGAATTCTTTTAAATGAATCTCAGTATGCAACATTTGGTTTTAAATTTCTTTGTCAACAGAGAAAACATGTATAATAACGTACCCCCTTTTTTTTTCCCCTGTGCAGAGATTCCATGATGGATCCAGCATCTGTATTTGGAATGCTTTTTGGAAGTGAATATTTTGAAGATTATATTGGACAACTTGCATTGGCTTCCTTGGCATCTATAGAAGTTGAGGAAGACTCACATGATCCTGAAACGCGGAAGCAAATTATTCAAGAAAAGATAAAAGTACATGTCTTTTCCCTATTGCTTTAACTGAGTTCCTCATTCCCTGCTTCCCCACTCTTCCCTTCATCCTCCCCATCTTCTAGTAGCTGATTTGCCTAGTTTTGTCTCTGTAGGCATGGCAGAAGGAAAGGGAAGAAAAGCTTATTGCAACTCTGAAAGATCGCCTGCAACCATTTGTTGATGGTCGAGCAAATGAATTCACGACATGGGCAAATTTAGAAGCACACCATCTTTCTCAAGCTGGTAATTCCTTCTCCTTAATACTCTAATTCCAATAATGGACTTTTTTAAGATGATCCACAGATTTGGAAAGTTTATATATATCTCATATATCTCATCATTATTGAGAATACTTCTTCATATCTGTACTCCAATGTGTTTTCTTGTTGGAAACTCAAGTGGAGATCTTTTCTAACTCTATAATCAGAGTTACCAATCATAGAACCACTTGAAGAGAATATTTCTGTTTAGTTGTTGTAATAGATACTGCTTCATTTGTTTCAACAGAATGTTGTTTTAAGCTAAAAAAGATATTATGACAACAATTTTACTGGTGCAATGTAATCCCTGAGACATATTGGTTAAAAAACTTAATTGAAATTCGTCAAAGATGATGAAACATAAATTCAATCAGATTTTAGCGTCTTGCAGATTATGTTGAAAATGTTGTTACAATGAGACTGTTTCCAGTGTTTGCAAATGTCCATATAATGCCTTCTCTGAAGTTTTAGGCATATCATATGATACTATGGAGTTTTGAGTCTGATATATCGTTGCACTTGATATCAGTTATTATGATCTGATATTATCTGGTAGAAGAATTATGCCACAGTTATAGAAGGCTAAAATTTTCATTTGCTGGTGTTCTTCCAGTGAGCCATGTCTGCAATCCAAAATATTTTTTTTTTCTCTCTGAATAAAAATATCGGAATTTTTTTTTTCCGAGTCCTTATTTTGTTGTTTTTTCCCTAGAAGCTTCTAATCACATTTTAAAATTTTGGATTGTCTAATAGATCTTTCCCGATCATGAAAGAAAACTGAAGTTTGTATAACCTTCAGTTGCTTGTCTTCAAAAGAATTAAAGAAATCAGAGAGAATTGGAGGGTATTTGCTTAAACTTTTTAACCATCACTCTTCCTTCTTAATATGCTGTCAAAATACGTATCACCTTTTAACTACTACTAAACTGTTAGTATACAAGCCAAAGAAGTTTTTTTATTTGTCACCAAAAAAAAAAAAAAAAATTTGTTGGTTCTTCTGAATGGGATTTTGTACTCATCATTTCTGTTGAAATTTTTAAGATAAAAAATCCAAGTTAGAAGTGCTTCATAAAAATCAATGGGGTGAGTGTTTTTTATAGCCCAAATTTTGATTGACCTTTGCATTTATTTATAATTTATACTAGTTCCTTTACTTTACCTGGCATTTTTCTTTAACTCATAGCTCATATTCAGCTTTTGGCGAGGCCATGCTACATACAATTGGTTATATCTACACGCGAAAAGCTGCAAAAGAGCAGGGAAAGGATATACGGTATATGAAGGTTCCCTTTTTGGCAGAGTGGGTAAGAGGTAAAGGACATATGATAAAGTCACAAGTGATGGCAGCTTCAGGTAGTAGATTAATTAATATTTGAGCATTCTACTCACTGAAAAAGTATCTAGACCTTATTATAATTTGGGAAGGTTTAATGAATTTGGGCTGTGTGTGTAGGTGCTGTGTCCTTAATTCAAATACAAGATGAGCTGAAAAAGCTAAATGGCGGAGAAAACAAAGAAGAAAATGTATTAAAAGCTGTCGAAGATAAGAAGGATGCTATGGTTAATTCCCTTTGGCAGATCAATGTAGTTGATATCGAAACAACTCTGTCACATGTCTGCCAAGCTGTAAGTTTTAGTTTGAAGCTTTCTGTAGCTTGAGAATATTAGTTTTGTCTGCTAGCTGAAGAATTATGAAATAATAGTATTTTGTAAACTTGGACAGTGAAATATTTCAAGCACATCTCTTAACTTACCAGGTCTGACATCTGCTGATATCTTTTATTGTCAAACTAGCATTAGTAGTTTCAGGATGATTAAACTAACAATTTGGTCCATACCTGAGAATTAGTGAATACACAAGTTAGATTTTAACAATTAGTAAAAAAACAAACTCATTGCACACTAATCATTTTTTAAAGCTACGCAAAGATGAAACTGAAAAAATAAATATGCAACAAGTTTATTATTTGTGGAGTTGGGCAATAGCTAATTTTTTAAGACTAGAGCTAACTAGGCTTAACAATCCAGCGAACAAATTGTCAATTACTTGGTTGAATCTATTCCACATTGTATGCTTATGGTGTACCGTGAGTGCTGCTAATTACTAGTTACATGTTAAGCTGAAGTGTAAGCATTGCTAACAGTTAATTAATTATAGTAAAACGTTAATTACTTGCAAGATTTGAAGAAAATGATTCTTGTACTTGTTATTTTTCTCAGGTTCTTAAAGATCCTAGTGTGTCTAGAGACGTTTTGAAACTACGGGCTAAAGCCTTGAAGAAGTTAGGAACTATCTTCCAAGTAAGTGTTTGTGCTGATTTGCAGTATTTGTGCAGTTATAACAATAACTTGAGCGACTGTGCAAGAAGAATGTACTAATTAAGCATGGATCAAGCATTTCAATAACCAACCTCTTCATCTTGTTTTATACCTAATTAAGAATGCTTCATTTTCATTTCAGGGTGCGAAGGCTGCTTACAGTAGAGAAAACAGTCTACGCCATGAAAGTGTCAAAACAGGAGATGCTGCTTCATCATCATAGTCATCTTCGTGCTTTGTGGAGATGGTGCTTCATGTTCTGTGTGTTCAATACGTTGTTTTGTGCTGAATTGATACGTTTCTTATGCTATAGGTGTATGAGCATGGTATGTAATTCTGTTGTTATTACAGTCAGGTGTCAGAGTTTGTTCGAATTATTCAGTCCCTGGGCGATCTCAAGGGAGCCTGATATGTAATTTGACTTGTAGATTGGACTAAAAGCAAAGTGCTGTTTTCTTTTTAGTGCTACATATTCTTAGCATGTAAATTTACACTATTGATGAGGGATACTTTGTATTTCATTTTATTGCTAAAGAATTTTTCTTAGGCAGGAAATGTCTATCACATCATTTTTAACTACATTCAATTATTGAGTGCTAATACAATGAGTTGGCAGTAAATAATAATAATAATAATAATAATAAAGTTCCAAGTGTCGGCCTTCTTACAGTATGATACTTTTATTATTGGTCTGTTTGTATAGTGCATGTTTTCCCAAAAAGTATTTTATTGCTGAAAGGCCTTTGGGCCATAAAAACGAACACTGCGGACAGTATCAGGTGAAGTGTAAGCCTCCGAATTTACGTACAATGTATTATAAACTTCAAATTATTTACTAAACCACTCATGCCCTACAGTATCACTTAGTAGCTTAATATATATATATATATATATATATTTATATGAGGGACCAATTAATGAGGATATTAATTAAAATCAATCTTATATCATTGAACATTTTTTACCTTTGAATTAATAGTTCTTATCATGAAAATTTTTTTATAAATTTTGACATTAATCTGAAATTATTTTATGCCCGTTCACTTGATTCAAAAATTAATGTACCATATATGTTTTAATGAAAAGTGCATATATATATATATATATGAGGGGAGATCAACTAACGTTGTGTAAGATTTGACATTTTTACACCCTTCAATATTTTATTTAGGATGTGATTTCAATTGATTTAATTGTGAGATTAAAAGTAATTACTATATTGATCTTTTATGTCAAATTTTATAAAAATTAAATAACTATGAGTACATAATCAGATAATTATTAGTTTCTTATAGAATAGATTAATATTTTAGTTCTTGAAAGATATTGTCATTACCAATTTAGTCTTAATAGTCTTAATATTTTAAAAAGCACATAATTTTAGTCTTGACTTAGAATTAAATTGACAACATTAGAATCTTTTAGGAACCAAATTACAGACAAGAGGATTAAATTGATGATAACAAATTTTTAAATACTAAATTATTGCTACTGAAATCCTTCAAAAACTAATAAAATCAATAAGTCATTTGTTACATTTGAAATGCATATTGTACTTAATTTTTTTAATATATTAATGAGACGTCAAACAACTTTGAGTCGTTGTCAAATTCTGAATATATGAAATTCATGATAAGAATTTTAAATCCAACTTTGTAAAAAATTCATCAGTGGAAGACTAATTTTGATTGACGTTGATTTGAATTAATCTCATATATATATATATATATATATATATATATAACTTTTGATTAAAAAATCCTTAAGCGTGCACATTTGGGGGTAATCCAACTTTTGATTGACCATTGAGACAAGGCAAGTCTTCGTCCTAGAATTATTCCGTGATCATTCCATCCTTGAATTTTAATTTGTGTTTTTTTCCATTTCCTTTTGGGTAGTGAAAAGTTGGCCATTCAAAATGATCGCAACTTCATGCCTTCATGGATGGTTTAGAGAAGTCACCCAGGATGCAAACAAATTTTCAGTCATCAAGCTCAAGTGATAGCAATGTGGATCGAGATCCTTTCACGATTGAATACATGGCATAATACTGTTACTTTATTTTTATTTTACTACTTATTTTTAATTAACAATGAAGGAATATCATGTCAGATGATAAATAAATTTAAATTAAATTACGCTAACATATCCTGAAGTTTGGTTAAATTTTATTTAATACTCTTTTTATTTTAAAAATTATACTAGATTTATTTGAGAATTTGATATATGTTGTGGAAACATTCTTTTTAATTTATTTTTACCAAAAAATTAACTTTTTGCATAATAAGATATTATAATTTTATTCTTAATATAACAATAAAAAATATTTAAATAATTTAACTTTTAGAATAAATATATATTATATAAAAAGTTAATTTCATTGACAAAAAATAAATTAAAAGGGAATTGAGTATAATTTTTAGAATAAAGAAGTATTATGTGTAATTTAATAAACTTTTTTCAAAAAATTAGAGTAATTTATTTTAAAATTTATTAATACTCACTGTTTTACTAATGGGACGTTTGATATGCCAAATGTAGAAGGGAATAGAAAAGAAAAAAATGATTTGATGGGTAAAAAAAGATTTTTGTATCCCTTCTTTAATTTGAATTTAAAATGAGATAGATATTATTAAATAATAATGAATAATAATTATAAGGATATAATAATATATAATTATAAAAAAAAAAGAATATTTCTCCCTTTCTTGCAACGAAGCAACCCCTAGGTTACTTTGTAGGTTTTCACTATTAGTATTAATAATTTTAAATCTCGTATATATTTAATATTGTGACTTTTTAAAACCATTTTTTATTAAAAAATAAAATACAATTAAAGTAATGGTGTCATGTGAAATCTTGAAAAGATCCCTCTCCAAATAATATAAATAAAATCATCCCAACTTAAAAAGAAGAAAGATATGAAATGCAATATAGTGATGATGCAAAGAGCACTCTCAACAATATCTAAATCAATTGTCAAAAGTTTTCTCTAAATTAAAGTACACTTAACAAATTATATTAATATATATATATATTCATGCTTTATTATGCTATGATGACAAATCATCTCACACTATATAATTGGTTCTTTAACAGTTGTAAAAGCATGCATGCAACATTACAGCTATAGGGTCCACTATTAGAAAAATTAAACTTAATATATTATTACCTAAATGAAAAGAGTGGGGTGGGGAAGGTTATTAAATTACCTATGGTAATTTAGAGCAGGTATAGTCGGTAGTGAAGGTCAAAATAGAAAGTTGGAATATACAAAAAGGATGTGAAAACGAAATAGGGTGAAAAATTTTGATTTTCACTCGTGACACTTGATAGAGGGAAGGGAAAAAATAATTGGAAAATACGATACATTTTTAAAAATTAATCTTTTCTATGGAATATATATAATGAAACATACAACTAATTGCATCCTAAATTTGTAGCAAGTTGAGTATTCAAGACTCTCCCACTTTCTAATTAATTAAAAATTACTGATACTTATATATGAGGCATGACACCATATATAAATACTGCATAACAATTAAATTTATATAATTTGAAATTTTATATGGATATCTTTACCATTAAATTATCTCAAAATTTGTGTGTACGAGAATATAAAAATTATTTTATATAAGTTTTTAAAAAATTTAACAATATATAAAAGAAATAACTTCTTAAAAGATCCAACTTTCCATAATATTATCCAAAAACTAGCTATAAGTAACAAGTGTAACCTTACAATATGTCCAATACCAAGTTGGCAACCATTTTTTTTTTTCTATTGAGAGTTGACCAATTGTTGAACCCTATGAGGGGGTGGAGAAGATAATGCTCGAGTTAGGGGAGCTGAAAAATGAACATCCTAAGATCACTTTTAAGAAAAAAGAAATGGAGAAGATAAGAGATTAAATATTTTAGTCTTCACGTTGCATCCCTTTATTCTCCACCAGCATCTTTTCATTGGTATTTGGTGCCCTGTCCTTGTCGTTTAGGATAATTGGAAGCATTTGTCTTCCACAAATTATTATTTTATGCCAACCTATTTTCTCTTTCCGAGCCTGATTACCCTTTAATATCTAGGCATGCTTTCTAGTTTTCCTTTTAACACCCTTTTAATTTAGCTCATTAGAAAAATTAGCCTCTTTACTAGTTACAGAGTAAATTACAATTCGTTTCCTCTAGAGATGTCCAAATTACATAACTCTCTTTCTTATTTTAAAATTTTATGTATATCAAAAGATATGCTATATTAATCTCTTTTTTGGCAAAATAAGAACTAAAGTTATATTTAATTTGATTAAAATTTTTTAAATATTATTTATATAATATAACAAGTATGAAATGTATATTTGACTAATATAAAATAGAAAATTTTAAATTTAGAATGAATTAAATTTATAGCTTTCAATACAAAATAAATAATATTAAAATAAAGTTTAAAAATAATTTGTTAATAAATTATATTTTTAATCAAATAAATCATTATTTTTTTAAAGGATATCTTGGTCATATTTTAGTTTCAAATGGGTTTATGTATATTTTGGTCATAATAATCAATAGAAAAAAAATGCTATGTAATTTAAACATCTTTTAAGAAAGGAGAAAGTAATTTACTCTTAATTATAATATCTTCTTGAGTCATAAAAAAGCAAGAGTATGATCATATTGATTTCAAGGCTATTTAAGTTTTTTTTTTTTATGAACAAGGCTATTTAAGTTAAATCATAGCAAATAATATTATTACGAATATGAATTTTTGAATTATTGATTGAGATAAATTTATAATATGTAATCAGATGAATGGTCATAAATTTAAATTTTAATAATATTAATTTTTGAAATCAGACTAAATTTCTCTTTAAAAAAAATTTAGTTTCAACATGAATGAACTATTTTAACTCAATTAGGCACATATATTAGCCCAAACACAACATGAATGCTATACCAAAAATAAAATAAATAGGAGTATATTGGTATGCTAGAGAACATGATTTGTTGTAAAGGGTAGCCCAATAATTACCGCGAAGGTCAGACTTCAACTATTGTCCTAATTAGCATATGTCACTCCACTAACTTCAAACACCTTTAGTGTTAGTGCCCCAACAAGAGGAAAGTGGTCTCCTTTACCTTTTTCTGTTTGAATTTATTAGTAAACAGCACAAGTGTCAGTTTTCAGTCCTTTCTTTGAGGTTTCCCCCTCCTGGGAAATGATATAGATAGGAATTAGGAAACATCCATCCATCACTCTTGAATATCATTTCAGAAAAGAACGTAGAAAATAACCAAGTTGCATTTGATGCCTCTCATTATGCTTCTCATCATCAAGAAGTTCAGCCTCCTCTTCCTCCTCATTTCTGGATCACTTTTTTCCACTTCTTTCGCAGGTGGGTTTCTTTTATTTTTAGTTAGGTTTTCTCTTGCAGCTTTTGGTTCCGACAATCACATTGTCAGAGCTAGCACTGCTAAAAGGAAGTTGAATACAAATGAAAATTATATAGTACACAGTTTAACTGGTATAAAGAACGAATGAAAATTCATCATAGTGAGTGTATAGTAGACCTTATCGCATTATACGTATGCAAGAATTTCTTATGTGTATTAAGCTTTGTCAGCTTTACTTGGCTTGTGGAAAATTTAATCCGTTAGATTTTTGTGTCTGAATATTCCTTCTTTTGCTCGATGCTTCTACACTTTAAGGCATGTGAATGAACTATAGATCATATAACGTTATTCTTCTTGATATGTGTGTGTGTGTGTTGTGTTTTTTGTGGATATATAACGTTATTCTTTTTAATGCCTCTATACTGTAAAATTGTACTAGATATAACAGCAAAAGGTCGCCTATATATCTTTGTGAGCTTAATGCATTAAATTGTAGGAAGAGGATCGAAGTTTGTCAGTAAGTTGGCTGCAGATCATCAAGTAGGTGATATCCGAAAGGAGGTATACAAATGAACTGTTTGTCTCACATTCTAAGTAGAAGAATTAGAAAAATCTTAGCTCTTATAATGTTTATACTGTATAGCTTTCTGTTTGAGCATCGTTATATTGAGCTCCTTATGTATCTTTCACTTCTCTCTCTCTCTCTCTCTCATATTACTGAAGCCTTAAGTACCTAAGGATATGGGGCGCAGAGTTCACGAGCTATCTTAATATATACATGAAAATGACGAAGTGATCCTTCTTTCTTTCTTTATTATACTTTTCTGAAAAAATACAAACAATATTTTTTTGAACTTTTGAATCATTTGTAATCACTCCCTCAACTTTAAAAACAGAAAACAAATATCCGTCTCAATTATGTATTATTTTTTTTAGAATTAAATCTTTTCTATCTATTTTCATGATACTCAAATAACAAATTTTCACCGCAAATTTTACTTATCATTTGTTGTTTTTAAACAAATAAAATGGGCTAAGTAACAAATAACAGAGTTTAAAGTGAATTTTCGTTAACAAAGTTAAAGGAGAAAAAGTGATAATACTATCAATTCAAGAACACTATCATAAATCCTAATTATCATACATTATAATTAGTAAATATTAAACAATATTTTGCTTCTTCTTTTTTTTCCTATCATAGAGCATCTTTTTAAGCAAAGATTATGGAACTGAAAGTGGTACAATTTGATCTTTCCATTTTCTAATTCAAGATATTTCAAGGTATACTGAAGTTTGCTTTATATATTTATCTTCGTATATATGTATGTACTTGCTTTGCCAGGGAACATCACTGAACAACGAAGAAGTAGCAATCATCCACGAAAGGCTTCTTAAGGCAAATACAAAGGATTATGGAAGATATGATCCATCGCCAACTTTTTCTAAGCCTCCTTACAAGCTCATTCCCAATTGAATGTTACCATCTGGTATTACTAATATATATATATATATATATTAGTATTGGAATAAATACCATATATATAATATTTATAGCTATATATATAGGGAAATAGTTATCAAGTTTGGAACCCTAATATATAATATGGTTAGATATATAAATATAGATATGTATAGGTTATGTGTAACTTAGAAGCCAGTTTAATTAGGGCGTGTCCATGTTACTTGGTACTTTGTTAATCTTATATATGATCATGAACTTGGCGTATTCCTGATCCATCTATGTAGTATAAAGTTACAAGATTGCGTATGTATAGCATATAGATGTCTCGTCGGCCTTAGTTACGTATTTTCAAACAGAATTTTTCATATTAGAGAATTATCACATAACTGGCCAAAAATAAAATAAAATACTGTCTCATAAAAATAAGAAAGTTTACATATATATATATATAGACACACACACATACATGGGGAACTATTTGGTGTGTTTAGTACAGATGAGATTGAAATAGTTGAAAACGGGCAAAATTTATTATATGCTTTTATTATGTATTAAAAGAAATTATATAGACCTCAATTAAATTTTGTTAATTTTTTTTTGTATTTTTAAAATATACATATGTCTCTTTTAAACAAAAAAGTTACACCATATTTTAAGTTTAATTTTAATTTTTTAATTAAAATACCTTTCATTTATCTAAACATTGTCCAACATATATTTAAGTTAATGAAGAGAGTTTTAATCAATAAATTTAAAATTAAATTAAAATATATATTTTAAAAATAAAGGGAAAATCTATATAATTTTAACAAAATTAAAAAAAAATTATATAATGTACTTCATGTACTTATTATATCATAGTAAGGAATAAACGAAAAAGTAGTGCCCTTCAATTTTTGTGTTCCCATACTATGATATAATTAGTTCCAAATGTGGAATAAAAAAAAAAAGAAGAAGAAGAAGAGAGACATTAATTAGTTCCAAATGACATGATATAATTAGTTCCAAATGAAGTGGTATGCATGCATTTAGGTTTCACCCTTTATGGGTTGTACTTTTATTTTTATTGATACAGGAAGCAAGAGAGACATTAAAGTTTTTACTAAGTCCCATTTAATTACAGTTAGGAGCGTCTTCTGAGCATAAATGTTGTGACAAGATATTCTTAAATTAAAGCATACTTATACGCATAGATTTGATACATTCCAAATAAATTCTCAAATTATATTTTAGAATAATCGAATACACATTATCGAGAAGTTATGTTATCTCCTTTAATAGCTGCACTAATTTCCTTGAGTGAAAAACATGAATAATTAAGTACTTTTAAAGAAATAAAAACATTCAACATGAACTTTGCTGATTCAAAATTTAAGTTAAAAAACTTCTCATTATTCGTATGTTTTTAAAACGCTCATTTTATGTTTTGATTAGTGTCACCTGATAGCTTGTCAAAATCAATTTTAATATGAAGATACCCCGTATAATTAACACTGATATCAATTAAAATTAATCTTACACCATTTTATAATTTTTTATAGGATTATTTATTTTACAAAATTCACTATTAGATCAATAGTTCTTTTCATAAAGATAATCCTCATAAAATTTGTTATTAATCCAAAATTATTTTATTCCCCATGAATTCATTGGTAAAGCCACTTTGATTCTCTATCCACCAATAGTCTGGGACCATTAACATGGTTAAATCTAAGTAGTTTGAAGTCTAGATGTACCGTAATACTCTTTTTACTATTATGGTAATAGAAAAAATGTTTAAAAAAAATAGTTGAACAATTTTTTTATATATAAAATACTGTTGAATTCTTATACTTTCATTTTGAAAACTCAGTTCAAATTGCTATAGGAATGAACCTAATTCGAAATATGAACCATAAGAGAAAATACCAATTAAACCGATCACAGGAATATCAATTAGTACCTATTATTAATTCCTAATTATTTGCATCTTAAACAATCTATCTTATTCAAATTTCACATTGAACTTTTTATATATGTTTATCCTATTACTAATTGAAGGATGAGAATATTAAAAAAAAAAGATCAAACAAAGATTCCCTTAATTAGTTATTGAGGGAATCTTTGTTTGATATTTTGTTTAAAGTGAAGTTTCTATTAAAAAAAGAAAACAAATTGTTAGCAAACCAAAAAATTATTTCGAGAGTCTACAAGAAGATGAAAAAATATGGGACTGTATCCAGAATTATGTACAAAAAAATATGAGAATATCTTCTGGTGTCGAGGGAATTGCATGGATCAATATTCAAAAAAGAATCAATCTGATTCAAGTCATAATCTAGCAATCTAAAAATGACCACTATATATTCAAATAAAAAAAATTTGCTTTTTAATCATATACTTATAGTTGTTTGATTTTTATAAATTTTGACATAAAAATTATTTCTAATTCAAGTTATTATATTAATAAAAATAATTTTTGATAATAAAATATTAAAAAGCATAAAAATACCAAATCCTACATTGATATCAATTTTATATACTACACATAGCCAAACATTGATATCAATAATGATAACAGTCATGTAAAATAACATTTTGTTTGTAATTCTCCCTTTGTTTTTGGTTTTATTTTGTTTCATTTTTTTCCTTGGTCCCAGCAAAGGATTGAAATTCTTCTTTCCCACTTCCCTTTTTTTCCCCCCCTTGAGGTTTAAATGCCTAATTGGGTCAAGGGAACAGTTTAACTTCCCCAATAAAATGTAGCCCATATATAAACTCAGAATATAAGTTGCCTTACTGAACCATTTGGGCCTACGCACAACACAAATATACGGTGGAGCTTGCGTTCCCATTTGACCAGAAAAGAGCATTCTTTTTTATTATTATTACAAGAAGATAATTGAATTTGTCGTCTTTTGTCTAACTTCTCATTTATCCAACTATCTAAGCTAGCTTATTTTATTTTATTTGCCATTACTATCTAAGCTAGCCTTAAATGGCTATGGACCTTGCTTTTATATTTTTTTAATCCCATATATCATATTTTTAGACTTCATGTTTAGCTAGTTTGCTTCTCTCTTTTGTCCTCTATAAGAAATAATTAGTAACGTAAGTTGTTTCAATGAGTTAGTTTGAATGACACAAGGATAAGATCATCTCTCTTATCTCCATCACTTCATGGACAGATAAACCCTACATTTTTAAGATTGAAGTTCTAATACTTGGACGTTGAAGTGTCTTTTCATAACACAACTAAATTTCATTGATGTTTGATGCTAACTACCATTATAGAAAAAAATGTTTAAATAATCGCATTGGGCTGCCACATAGTATTTTCAATTTTCAATATTAATTTAATGAATTACTATATAAAATCATATGGATACTCTTTTTTGTGTTTCTTGAATACATCGGTACTGCAATCACATATAATAATGCCTCATTTGCAATGTAAAATTGTTAGATATCAAAATGAAAAAAAGATAAGAGACGTGAATATAATAAAATAATTATATTTAGTATGATATAAAAAAGGTAGATGTTTAGTTTTGATAAAAATAGTACATAAATTAAAAAAATTTAAAAATAAATTTTATATTCTTACTTATAAATAATGTCAAAATATATTAAAAAATAGCAAAAACATAATAAATTTATTTAAATTAGACATAATAATTATATTCATTTTGCGTGTTTATCGAATAGAATTTGAATTCTTCTGTAATATTTTAAAATGTGTATCAAACAAAATTATTTAATGAATTCTTTTTTTTTTCTTTGACATTCTTCTACCAAATATAGCATAAGAAAATCTATAATAAAAGCATTATCTGTTTGAAGAATTAGTGCTTTTATTTATAACTTAGTATAATAATATATATATATATATATATATATACTTTTTATTATTAGATTTAAATCTATTACTCTTGTAATAATTATTAAATATAAAATAATAGTTTATTAAATAATTACTTAAATATCAGCTTAATTAATAATTAATAGTTCATAATTGGATTAACTTAATATTTGTGTAATTAATGAGCATAATTATAATAATAAAGCTAATAAAATATTGTTCAATATTTAATTAGTATTGTGTTATACTTAGAGGATATGATGTTTTTTGGGCCTATATAAATCACTATTTGGACAACTATACTATATTTTTATGAGAAATAACTTTTTAGGCTTCATGCCTTAATTTTTTTAATAAAAAATTTAATCTCCTTGATGAGAAAAGATATTTAATCTTTGATCTTTGCACTTATACTGTTGTAAGATATATTATCAAGTATTATGATCCTATTATACCATGGCCAGAAAAATCACTTATTGTAGAAATGAAACAATATTAATTATACCAATTATGAGAATTGAACAATCGCACTCACGAAACAGAACAAAAACAAAAGCAAACTGACAAAAAATAGCAACAAATCATACCAACCACTTACACATAGTTCTATTCGGATTTAAAGTAGAAATTCTAATGAGATTGGCTTGTATAATATTTTCAGCTTGTCAAGACTCTAGATCGAACTCATCAATATTTAAAAAATATAATTTTCTAATACTCATAGAAAGGCAAATAAGTCATTCCAACCGCAAAGAGATATGTCTAATGTCAAAAATAAAGGATTATCCATAATAATCCAATATAAAATATTTTAGTTGATGCACAATTGTATTAACGTAGTCAATCTTTATTTAAAATAAATATAATTAACATATTAGATTGGGATTGAACTGCTTGAAACCTTGGGATTCTTATGTTCAAGAAAAAAACTGTTTACGCAAATGTTCATAATATATTTATTTAGAGTAAATTATATAATTTTTTTTAATTTTATTAAAATTACACAAACATTCTTTCTATTTTTAAAATACATAATTTTTTTTGAAATAAAAAATTATTTTATAATTTTAGTCTAATTTTAAATTTTTAACTAAAATAAACTCAATTACTTAAATATATTTTTCTAACAAAAAAATTTTAAATGGAGAATATTGTAGTTAAAAAATTTAAAATTAAATAAAATATAAAATATAAAATATTTTTTTATTTTAAAAAAAGATCTATATATATTTTTAAAATAGAATATATATGTACACACACATGTATATTTGGCAAATTTTCATGTTTTCCGTAATGAAGCTGTTTGGAGAGAAAGAAAACGAAAACTCCTCCTCTTGGATGGTATGCCAATGATGAGCAAAGAAAAATAGAAATTTCTTGCTTCAGCCTCAGCGACCCCGAATGATTTCTTTGTATCTAAACCAGAATAAAATTTATTTGTATTTTTCACAAAATCGCAATCTTTTAAGATGAAGTGTCGTCTATTACCAACCCTTGGGCACCGTTTGACAGCGACTGAGCTCGCCGTTCATGGCGGTCACCTCGTGGAATGCGCAAAGACAATTATGCCCTTCCGTCTATTTCCCACAGTGGGGACAGATGGAAGGGCATTTGAGGGAAAGTGGAAGTGAAGTTTGACAAAAGAACATGGAGGCCTTTTGACCCAGAAGAAGGCGTACTCCCTCACACTTCGTATGCACATGATTTTTCCATTTGCGTACACAACTCAAACGTCTCACTTGTTCATGTGCTACCCTCCAACCTTCTTCAATACTCATCTCCTTCACCATTTCTTGTCCTACAAATTCAGTCACAACCCTTTCATCTTCTTTCTATAGACAGGCTTCTGATCAAATTTAACTACAATTTTTTATTATTACTTTTTTTAAATAAAAGTCAATTTTTTATATCGCTCAACTGTAATGGGTTAAAGTATGAACAATTTGATATTTCAAGACATCGGTTATTTTAACAGTCTGTTCGGTATTGAAAAGGATTTTTTTTTTAATTTTATATAATATCTATTATATTATTATAAATATCATTCAATAATTTTTATTATTTTTTAAAATAAAGATTTGAGAATTTTTTTATTTCATTTGTTTTTTTTTTCTATTTTTATTGTCATTTTTAACATGTTAAAAGGTTAAACTCTTCATAACATTACTCTTAAATGATTGACTATTAAAAAAAAATTATGAATGTGTTTTATTGTTTAAGATTATGATGATTAACTTGTTTTAAGAAAAATCCATATATTATGTTTTTATCAGATAATTCAATAACCAAAACAGAAAAGCCTTACCCTTAAATTCTGAGCATATACTTTTCCTCCATTAATTAATATTTATTTTTATTCTTTAACATATTTATTTTTAAAACATGGTCTCGGACATATTTTATGAGAGTTACTTACTATTTTTGTTACTAATTTTTTTTAAATTAGATTAAAAATTTGACGACATTCAACACATAAAATAAAAAGAAATTGAACAACTAAATATTAAAAGATGAAATTTAAATTTCATATTTAAAATTAAGGAATAAAAAAAAGTTTTAGTTTTCTAATTTGCATTCAATATAAAAGAATATAGATTAAAAAAATAATATTAATAAATCATAAAGATAAGAGCAGGAATTTGTGTAGAATAATGCATAACATCATAATATTGTCATTTAAAGTATTATCTAATAAAATAATTTTCTCATAACCTTCGCAATTATTACATATAGTTATATGTTAGAGAATACAAATAATGATCCTCAATAATTTATGTAATAAATAAATTAATAAGAGAATTGAATTATGGGAAATAAAAATATAAAATATAGTACAAGTATAATGGAAGAAATTATAATGTATGACTTTTCGACACGTATAAATAATAATGTGGTGTTGATTAGGTTTTTGACTTAAGAGAATTTGTAACCTGTCATTACTTGATCATTAATTTGGAAACAATGATATATTTCCAAATTCAATTTAATTTCAATCATTCTTCGCATCAAATGCTGCCAGTTTGACAATTGTTCGTTTCTTATTTGATTTATGAGCCGTTTATATATTCAGCTTAATTAGCCCATGGTTTCTGATTGACCTTTTTACTTTCTTCTTTGTCTAAATTGCGTAGACACTTATTGATCAAAATATATATAAGCTTTTTTTGAAACAAAAAATTATCTTGCATTTAAAGTCATTAATCTAAATACATTTTTTTAACTAGAAAAATTAAATAGAGAGTATTTTGATTAAAAATTTTAAAATTTGACAAAAATGTAAGATAATTTTTTATTTTAGAAAAAGTTTATGTATATTTTAAAAAGACATGGGAAGTTTGTATAATTTTAGTAAAACTAAGAAAATTATATATAATTTCATCTATTTATTTATTTATTCTGTGACCTGTGACTCATCTGTGCACAAAAGTAGCAGATTATACTAATTTAAGTGGTGGAAAAGGAATCTAAAAATTACAAGAAAGGAATTTAGCAGAGAGAATAAGGACTTTTTTTTTTCTTCTTCTGGAGGATCTCTTCTGAAAATATTTTTTATGATGCTTTTGTGAAAATGGAAAAGCATGGAATGCGTAGTGCCCACTCCGAGTACAGCAGAAGACATTGCCGCCTCTAACCTTTTACCCCACCAAAATTCCACTCTTAATACTTTTTTTTTTGTAATTAAAAAAGTAATGTTATTTATTATTACCATCTTTTATTTCCCCACAAAATAAAAGAAGATAGTCTCAATTCTTAATTACTACCAAATTGGAAAGTTGTATTAATACATTATTAAATGATGTAAAGTCATTAATAATGTTTTTAAAAAGTGCACATAGTGTAACTCAGGTTATGTCAAGAAGAATTTTCACTCCCAATAAAAAAAATGACATAATTGAAGGATTTATGGTGAAGTTATTTTATGTTAAATGTTATATTTTTTATCAATAAAGATTTCATTTTTATTTAAAAATAAAATTATAATAAGTTAATACAAAAAATACAACTTTAAAATTGTTCCAAAAAAAAGCAAAGCTCAAATATATTTTAAATTGTAAGACTAAAAATAAATTTTGTATTGATAATTTTTTTATATTATAATTAGGTGATGGTTGAGTTTATTTTTTAATCTGATAACAAGAATTTTTTTCTTAAACTTCACTGTAGTAATTGTTTGGGTGGAATTTCTGTAGTGTAATTTAATTGTATTAATAAATTTTCATATTTTATGGGTAGGAACACCCCAGAGGAAATGCGGAAGGGTGTCAAATCTTTATTTGCCGGGAAATAAGAATAATAATAATTAATTAATTAAAAAGAAAAGAGCTTTAGTCCGACGTGGCACAAATTCGTATACCGCGCATCACTTAACTCCGTCACACTCATCTCGAACACTGAGAAGAGCAACACTTCAGACACCATGTAACGGCGTTAAGTACACCGTCTGAAAGGCCCTCTCTCTCCCTCGTCTTCTTCTCTCTCTTCCGTCCGCTGCAGCAACAACAGACATCACTCAGCCACACTCTCGCTCCTCGTCTCTCTCTTCCTCTTTCTCTCTCTAGAATTTTGCGGGCTTGTTTTCGGGAAAGGTAAGGCTCGATCACGCGTGGTTCGGTCGTAGTGTGTTTGTATACGGAGATTCATATTGCGATGACGATATGTGGGAGATTATGTATATGCCGATTTCCGAAATCCAAATCTTAGGGTGCTTTTTTTTTTGGTCAATAAATTATATTATTATTATTTTTATGGAAATTTGGTGGTTTTGACTGAAATTTCGTTATTTTTGCATTAATTTCGGATCGTTATGACTTTTCAGTGTTGTGAATATTTTCTATTTTTGGGCTGTTTGCTGTTCTAGATTTGTACTCACTCTCAGTTCCTTTTTGAGTATCAGATTGCATCGTTTCTCGGCGCTTTTTTCATTTTTCCCGGAATTTTATTTTTGTTGATGCTGTTTTAGTCCTGCGATGTGTTTTTTAGGTTATTTGAGGTTTGTGCCAACACCGATTATGGGAGTTAAATAGTATTCCATGGATACGTTTTCGTTTTCTGTTGAATCTACTCTATCGAACTGTTTGTGTTAATTTTGCTGGCAGTACTTTTATTGATTTAGATTGTTTTTGCTATTGTGTTTGCTTACTTATATTCTATTTTGTACGGAAGGTCTTTGAAACCCAATATCATTTGGATTTGGATGAACTATCTCTGCATTCGATTGTCCTCACACTATCACACTATTGTCCGTACTCTTCTGATTTTTGAGCTCCTTTTTTGTGTCTATATGTTGAGATTTTATCCCTTTGGATGTTGTGATCTGGAATGACCTCTGAGTTCAGTAAAGTGACAATTTCAGAAACAACGAATTTCGTTTGTATGTTACAGATGTCAAAATTTGTATGAAATTGTTCATTTTTTCTGGCATATGCTTATAACTGTCACTTCATCGATCATCTCAACTGATAATATACCTTTTTCATTACCATTCCAGGGAAACAGCTGTTTTCACAGGTTAATGGTGCATATTTGTAATTGGGGATGTAACTGGTTGTTGTGTTGACATAACAAGCTAGAAACTTTTGTCTACTTCAGAATGGGTGCTTCTTGTTGTGTTGCTGCCAGAGATAAAACTATACAAAGTGGATCAGCGAATGAAATTTTGCATAGGAACATTCGGTACTCTCCAACATGGAGCTTTCGTTGGGATCATCGAGGGCGTGTAGCTGGTGAAGATACTTCTATAAATTGGTTTTCTGATGGTATTAGCCGGAATGATGGATCAGAAAATAAGAATGAATCAACATATGCATCAGAGGATGGAAGCCCTTTGCAGAATTATCAAAGGCATAGGTGGCAGAAATCGCCAATTTCTGAAGGAACTGCTGGACAAGCAAGGACATCGACTTCAGGTAACTTTCATCAAGACCACTCTTTCATATCATTCTTTAACCGTCTATCATTGATATGAGATCAGTGAACAGTCTATTAAATTGAATGACAGTTATAATCAAAAGGCTATGTGGAAGATATGAAATTGCTACATTTAGATCTGGAAACATATTGAAGTTTTGTGATATATGGTTCTTTCTCTTAAGCAATGTGATTAAAATGATAGTTTCATAAGGGCACTAAATTCTTAGCATAGAGGAGAGAAACTGGCATCAAAAGATAAGAGAAGAATTGTTTGTTTTGGCTATATGTAACACTATATAGCAATAGTAAAGCAAGAGGAATTCAATGATAATTTTAAAAAATGATAGGACCATAGTGTAGAAAAGAAGTATTAGTAATAGGTAATTTCATACTGCATATTAGTTTAAGTTCAGCACCGCATGAAAAATTTGGAGAAAAAAAGGGAAAATACTGAAAAATGAAAAAGGAGGTGAACCTAAGAGCATCGAATTTGTTGTTTGAAGAGATGTCATTTTTTTTCACATACAGGAGGTGTTGCATATGACAGTAAATGGAGGGAAAACAGAGACTCAACATGAACACTTGAGTTTTAACTAAGTTGTTAAAACATCCGTTTTTAAGACACTTGATTAGTTTCACCTGAGGTGATGTTTTAAAGAAGTGGATTTTAAAGTGCACAGTTAGGCAAAGATCATTGACTCAAATTTTGAAAATTGACATGGTAAGATACCATATGGAGAAGACATATTAATGAGATTGGTTTTAAACTTGTAGTTATGATGGTATTGTGATGCATGCCCTTGCAGCATAGTAGCCTGAGCCTGTTAGTTAAATCTGAATCTTTGTCCAATGATGGAATAAAATAAGCGCTTTTCCTTCATTAGTCTCTGTCAAGCTCAAACGTTAATAATATTGCTAATAGCTCTTGTTAAAAAAATGCAAAAAAGCGGAAATTTTGGAGCTCAGCCAAACAGACACTAACTATGAAATAATTTATGTTCTTTATTCGTGGCTTAGGAAACACTAGATTTTGCAGAAAAATTATTGGTGTGCCAGCCTTCCCCATGCAAGACATTGAACCTGCTATTAAATGTCTGTAGTCTGGCCGTATCGAATGGTTCACTGTTCAATACTAAATCTCTTAATTGGCTGATTTATTTTATTTGACATGGTTATTCATGTTCATTGCAGATCAATTTATTTCAAGGAATGCTTCCATGGATGTGAACGTGGACCAGGTTAGCTTAAATAATGAAGGAACTTGCTGTTGTTTTTCGTTTTTGCTTTGTTGGTGCATGTGATTTCTTTGACAAACCCTCTATGCATGGATCTTTGTAGGTGAAGGGGTTGGCAGATTCGCCAATAGTATCATGTCCATCTCCAACAAAACCATCACTTTCATTGCCTTCAACTTCACTGTCAGCATCTCCTCTGTCATCTCGAAGTCACCTGCCTCCATCCACTCCAACCCCATTAAGGTGGCCTTGCCGTTCCCCAGGACACCAACTATCACGGCAAGGTTCTGATAGTCAAATGCCGGGGTTTAAGTCACCAAGCAGCTTCTCTGTGTCTGAAGAAAGGCCAGCATTCCCTTCATGGAGCAATGAATCAGGTAGGCGCTCTCGTGGTGGATCTTCTGATGGTTGGTCTATACCTGGCTTTTCTGAGCTGATGGGCACTTCCCACAGAGAAAGATGGTCATTTGATAGCGAGTCCTTTGGTTTTAATCGTGAAAGGTTAGCTAGATCCAGTAGCCAGATTTTAACTTCTCCTGTTGATTTGCAAGCATGTGGTGTTTGCTCAAAGCTTTTATCTGAGAAGTCTTCTTGGAGCACCCAAAAGATTATTGCAAGTAATGACCTTTCTATAGTTGCTGTTCTTATATGTGGACATGTCTATCATGCTGAATGTTTGGAGAGTATGACACCTGAAATCAATAAGTATGATCCAGCTTGTCCAATTTGCACTTTTGGTGAGAATCAAATTCTTAAGTTGTCAGAAAAAGCTTTGAAAGCTGAAATGGATTTGAAGGCTAGAAATAAGAAGTCAAGGAACCGGGTTGTGGATAGTGATGTTGATGATGATTCTGCTGTGTTTGATCACTTTAGAGGGAGAGGGCGCCAAGGTAAAGGTCCCAGGATGGAATCCAGCTCCAGTGGGAGAAGCTCCTTTGGGAAGCCCTTTTTGAGGCGACACTTTTCATTTGGCTCAAAGGGTTCTTCTAGAACCTTGTTAGATAATCACCCTACAAGAAAGAAGGGCTTCTTTTGGGCAAGATCTAGCAAGGAATAAACTGCTTCTTGGCTGTTAAGATGTAAGTTGCTTTATCTTCATTTTGTTTATTGCATGAGTATATCAATAGCATCCTTAAGTTATCTTATGCCATACATTAGCATAAGGAAATGATGTTTTTCTATTTTTCCTTTTTGTAGCTAGGGGATTGCTTTGCTTCCAGATTTAATTGGATTTGTTTTCTCGTGCAACGGAATTACATCATTAAGCCTTGATATACCTTACTGTGTAGTCTATAGACTCTAGCATGCTATACATTAGCAGTTTTCTTGGACTTACTATTTGCGTTTTCCCACTTCTTTTAATCAGATTCCACTGTCGATCTTCTCTGCAACCTCAGACAAAGGATTGTGAAAAGGGCAAGATGTCATTCATCAAGCTTTGATTTTTGAGCATCTTCATACACCGATCTGTGATTTCAACAGGATTAAAGGCTGAAATTACTCTGTAAAGAAGAAAAGTGGAAAGCATACAGAAGGATCAGATGAATATAGACAAGAAAAAGATAGTGTTTTGAGATCAGGGGTCTTTTTTAATTGTGTACAGATCAATTTGTTTATTGTATGGATATAATACCTATATCCAAATGATATTTTGTTGTCCATGGATCTGCTGAATGCTGATACTGCATGCCATTTGGCATTTGCCCTTTGGGAGTTGCTGGGCAATGGTCTTAAACAGATCGTTAGGCAATACCAATTATTTTGATTGACTAAAGTTGGTTGCTTAGGGAAAGAACAGTTTCAGGGGAAGCTTATATAGAATTAATGCTTTTGTTGTTCACAGAATGAATCAATGCTTTTGTTGTTAACATAATGAATCATATGGCTTTTCTTGCATGGTTTTTGTGCTTCTCTCTGTGACTGGGAGACACATTCTGAGGTGATGAGTGGTGAGGAAATGAAAGAGGCTTTTGAGTGATGTTACCAACCCAATAATTAAAGCCAATACTAACATTATGGTGCCCAATATGAATCCGTATCACCCAAAAGGCCCAACCCAGACGAGACAATCTTGGTGCCCTCTGTTTTGTTTATAGTTGAGTGATTATGCTGATATTTATTGATCAATCGTGCTTAAGAATAAAAAAATAGCTTAAAAATCTTTTTTCATTATTTGAGTGTTATCTGACGATTGTTTACAATAGTTAACTCAATTATTAACTTCCACTTGAACTTTATTTATGAGAAATATTGAAAATAGAAATACTAAAAATATCTTCTATTTCAGAAAAAGAATTACAAAAAATAAATAAGTTGAATTAATAATAAATGCGTACATACCAATAAACTAGACAAATGAAAATTTCTACTTGGCGTTTCATATTGATCCTCTTCAGTCTCAACTTTACTTAAATCAATATTGACACATCATACACTTCCTATCAATCCTATAAAAATTTGTGGATAACTACGCACCTTGTGATACCCAGCAAAGTGACACGTGCCCTCATTTCTCTTACGTGGCAACAGGTGTCTATTTCTCTTTTGTTCCTTCCCCACGTGTACATACCAGGTCTGCATGCAAAATCTCTACCGCCATTGATTTTCCTAATTTAAAAGCAACAAAATTGGCCCAACTCTGTCATGGTTAAGACCGTAGTACTACTCCAAGTTTTACATTTTGGTACGAACGATCGAAATGGCCGAAGCCCAACTCCGAGACGAACGTGGAAACCCCATCCAACTCACCGATCAGTACGGGAACCCCGTCAAGTTAACCGACGAGCACGGCAACCCCGTCAATCTCACCGGTGTTGCCACCACTGCTCCTTCCGCCGGATCCCACTACAGCTCTCAAACCACTGGTGCCGCAGGGACCCACACCACCGGTTTTGGGACATACGGCTGCGGCGGTCATGGAGAAGGGGCTGTAACGGGAACGAATACCAGTGGGCTTGGGACGTATGGTCCTGGGACTTACGGTGGGGGTGCAACCAAGGGAACAGGTACGCATGGTAGCGGTACGACGGTTGGGGATTTGATAAAGAGTGATCATACTGAGCAGCATCCCACTGGAGAACTTCGTCGCTCCAACAGTTCAAGCTCTAGCTCGGTACTGTGTATATATATACATATATATCGCTCTAATTGCTTCACTTTATATTAAAAAACTTTACTACTATCCTGTCCATTATATACAACATACCATATACTCTGAATTGTACTCCTTGAACACGTTACAGTATCGTGTCTTGTACTTACATCAATCTACACAATCGTGTTACTTAGACTGCAAGTTTAATGCGCATTAGACATAACATGAACAAGTGTTTCCGTATCTATATTAACATGTAGACCATATATGCTGTGTTTATCTTGTGTGTGTTGTGTTGGATATAATGGGGACTCAAATGTTGAAACAGTCAGAGGATGATGGGGAAGGTGGGAGGAGGAAGAAGAAAGGATTGAAGGAGAAAATAAAGGAGAAGCTACCAGGAGGAATGAGAGGAGGAGGTGGAGAAGGGATAAATTACCCTCAGAATCAGGGGCATGTGAAGACGACAACTACTAGTACGTATACGATAACGACTGCAACTGGTCAAGGCCAACTCCCAAGCCCAACCACAACCATTAGTGCTGGTGGAGAACACCACACTGCGGATGAGCACCATGAGAAGAAGAGTCTAATGGAGAAGATCAAAGAGAAGTTGCCTGGCCACCACTGAATTACTACCTCATACACAGCTGCTACCTTGCTGATTATAATTATGCTTTTGTTCAATTTAATTTCACTTGTACTGTTGTTTTCTTTTAATATGACGCTTTTTATTATGTAATTTAGTTGTATATGACCATATATATAGCCTAATTATATATCAATGCCTGCATATATATATATATATATATTTATATCCCTTTAATCAATAATTAATGGGTTTTCCTGCCTAGAACCCGTGTCGGGATGAGTACCTTGGGGATGACTTCTTCACTTGCCTGTATCTTTATGGGTTTTTAAGTTCCTCTTATTTTATACCTCTCTTGAGATTTGGAATCCGAATTCTCTCCTTGCTGCAAGCAAGATACCATTTTATTAGAGAGAGAAAATGAATCTCATACGGAATTTCACTTTTTAATATTATTTTATTTCTCTTTCAAAGGATTCAAATTATGAAATTTGGTGACTAATATCTTTTTGCAGATTTCTACTTTTTATTTTTTAATAAAAAATGAAATGAAAAACATAAACATTAGAAAGACTATTATTCTAATATAATAATTTTAGTATATTAACGAAAATGTATCTTTCATATATTCATATATATATATATATATATTCTAAAGGACATGTATATTGACATTAAAAAAAAGCATAAAAATAAGTAGCTAAAAATTTACATGCAATAGGCTATTATAATCTAGTGGTGAAACTTTAACTGAAAGTTTGGCATGGTTCTCCTAAAATTTAATGTAATTTTAATATTTTGATAGTTTACGCGAAACATGATGTCAGTTGCTACTTTGGAAGCATGATGTAATTTTAATGAAAAGCCTATGTTAATGATAGTCATGTTGAAGTTCAAAATATTTCATCAAGCCTCTTGCTTTTATTCCATTTCAACAAAAATCTTGTTCCTCAATATTGTATATTAAATTAAGTAAATACCTAAATAAAAATATTATAATTTTTATTAAAAATGTATTCTCTTGGATTTAAAACTAATTTACGATATAAAATAATATTTTTAAAATATAAAAATATATTATAATTTAATTTTTATTTAAAAATTCATTTTAAAATATTTACACCTTTATACATGTGAAATAACTAGTACTAATTTTTTATCATCAATTGCCATTCACAAGAAGGAAAAATTATATATTTTATTTTTATAGTTTTTCTTAATTTTTAATTCAATTTTTTTAATTTAAATATTTTTTAATTTTTTAATTATTATCATTATATTTTGGTCAACATTTTATTACATATGAATTAATTTTATTTTATTATTTATATTTTATCTCTTTTATGAACATAAATTATATATATTTAAAATGTTAAGATAATACACAATTAGTTATGCTAATAGAATGTTAACAATAAAAATTAAATTTATAAATTATAAAGATTCACTTATAATTTTTAAATTATAAAAATTAAATTAAAATCAAATAAAAAATATAATTTTACCTACATTATATTATATGTTTCATCTTTTTTTAAAATATTAATATTTTATTTGATATATTTAAAGAAAATAAAAAGGAATAAAATTTTTATATATAATATTTATTTTATTTTTATAATTATTATTTAATATTATCTCACTGTTCAATTATTAAAATTAAAATTATTAAAATTATTTTTTATATCTAAAATTATTTTTTTTAATATTTATTTTTATACCAAACAAGAAGGAAGAAAGGAAAACCATTATATAATTCTCCCTAGAATAAGGTAATGTTTCGTCAACTTAACCCCTCATCCTGGCTCATTTCCGTCTGTCTTCTCCTCACTCTCGCGGGCTGTCTCGTCTGTGTTGCGATTTTCGGCAACTGTTTAAACAGAGCGCTGTTTGCCTCAATGTTTTCACAGTCTCACCTTCTCTCCCAGAGCCCTACGTTTTCCTTTTCCTCCCCATTTTCTTCAAGTCCTAATCCCACTCCTTCTCTTCGACTCAAATTCTCCTCTACCAGGTTGATAGCCTCCGGCTCCAAGCTCACCAATGGAGGCCACACCTTTCCTTTGGGAATAACTAAGTCCGAAATCAATCGATTCACTGAGGTTGGTAACAAAGTCGCCGATGCCGCCGGCCAAGTTCTTCGGGAGTATTTCAGAAAGAAAATCGATATTCTTGAGAAAGACGATTCCAGTGAGTTGTGTACCAAGATTTGAGTTGTCTTTTTTGTCTTGAATCGGTTCGTATACGGTTAGTCGTTTGTTTTGCTTGCAGATCTATTATATAAGCAAATGTTGAAAGGTTTGAAGTATTTTTCCAATTTTTGAGAGACTCGAAATTTTGATTGATATTCGAGAGGAATTAAAAGGATTTATTTTATTATTATTATTATTTTTGGGTGTAAGTGTAATGTTTTGGTTTAATGATATAGTCTCATTTTACTTGATATTTGCAGGTCCCGTAACAATCGCTGATCAATCTGCTGAGGAGGCTATGGTTTCAATCATTTTTGATCATTTTCCTTCTCATGCAATGTAACTGGTTAAATATATCTTTGCCCTTCCTTTTTCTGTTTCTCTTTTTCGTTTTAGTACACTATATAAAATGCCAACCTGACTGAAAGGGACTTGTACTCTTATCACATAAAGGATTGTACAAGCGTTTACTGCATTCTCATATGATAAAAGTAATAACTGAAATCCTATGATGACTCTTACTAATATTTCATTTTCAACTTGATGAAATAACACATAACTGTCCATGGGATGGTAGATTCTGTAATTAAAGTACTAAAGTATAAGCCTGAATTTTTCACAAAATTGCAGTTATGGAGAGGAACAAGGGTGGAGGTGTAAAGAAAATAGTGCAGACTATGTTTGGGTTTTGGATCCTATTGATGGGACAAAAAGCTTTATCACTGGTAATTTTTTTTAATGGTAACTAGATTATTATTTTTGTTATAGAGTTCTAAAATTTCATTATGTCATCTTATTTTGTATGCATTTCAGGGAAACCCGTATTTGGTACCCTCATTGCCCTTCTACTAAATGGTAAACCTGTAAGGATCTCTTGCTACTTGGATGTTTACATAGAATTAGACAGAGTTGCATTCCTTTTTCCTTATACTGCACATTTCTTGATATTTTCTTTCTAATAAATGAAGAAAAATGGCATATTTCATCATCATCATTTCTTTGGCATTGTAAATGTATCTGAGTTTTTCTCTTTATTCATTATGATGCGAAAAGGAAGGAAAAAGAGAATGAGGGCGAATGTTATATTCGATGTATATATGGGGGTATCATGAATTATTGGAGTTATCTTTTGTCATCATCTTCAGTTATTTGAGTTGTAAACTTTCTGTTAAGTTTGGTTTCCTTTCATCAGATCCTTGGCATAATTGATCAACCTGTGTTAAGAGAAAGATGGATTGGGATATCAGGAATTAAAACTACGCTGAACGGACAAGAAGTGTCCTCACGTACTTGTGTAAATCTTTCTCAAGCGTACTTGTATGCTTTCTTCTTTGTTTCCTTAGTAAACTCTTTTTTGAATGATTTCTTGATTGCAAGAGGGGATTCTTGAAACAAAAGAGTCATCATTTATTTTTCATTATCTGCAGCTTTTTGACATAATATATGTGGGATTACAAGTCTTACTGGTAGCAGATCTGTGATTTCAATTTTTCCCTATTTAGGTACACCACAAGTCCACATCTATTCAGTGGAGATGCAGAAAAGGCATTTATCCGTGTTATAAACAAGGTCCATAGCATTTTTGCTTTGTCTTTAAATAAATGTTGGGAGAAGGATATTTTAAAAGGATGAAATATTTCCTCTTATAATCTGGTATGAAACACACGTTTCCTAGCAAATCCCTAGTTTTTACTGAATCAATTATCAGGGTTCTGCATGCAATACGAGCAGGGATTGGCACGCAATATTCCACTTGCTTTAGAAATTTTGTTATATTTTGTATTGCTTTCTCCACCTTCCACGGTTGAGTCATTTGTAACACCTATGCATATTATTCATAACCCCCTTTGATCATTTTGAGTTATTTTTCTGAACTTACATTCTTACTCAAGTATCACAGAAAATGTTGTGCCTGCATCATGTGAGACGTATAGAGTTCATATATTATTTAGAACATCCTTTCACCTTTTAGTCATCAACCCTGTGAACTTTCACAAGTGATAACGTTGTGGTTGATCATGTGAGAATTCAACTAACCAGACTAACTTGGAGTCATAAAGTTTTTAACTCTTTAACAAGGTTGTCAAGTTTCACACTGCAATTATAAATATGAACAGAGTTTATATCTTATGTAGGAAACTTTTGCATCGCTAGTCCTCTCCTACTAATTTTATGTTATAGCAATCATGTAATGTTTTTGGCATACTTCCAACTCGACTCACTGGATTAATGTTTAACAGTATCTGGACTTTAAATGAGAATTGTGACTGAATCTGACAGTGATGGTGCAATTAAATCCTCTTTTCCAGATTAAATTTCTAGACCTGTCGTTGACATTCAGTTATGCCTTTTTCCTGTTCTAATGATTAACAGGTAAAAGTTCCATTATATGGTTGTGACTGCTATGCATCTGGTCTTCTGGCTTCTGGCTTTGTAGATCTTGTTGTTGAGTATGGTGTGAAGGTTAGCTGTACTTTGTTATCTCACCTTTGTTTGCATGTTTGGCTTTTGAATCTCTTTATAAAGCATAACTCAGAGATGATTGAAACAAGAAACGGGTGCTGTATACTCATTATTTGAATGTCTCCTTTTGAAGGGCAATCTTAAGTTTTGTTTAACGTAAGAAAATAAACTGTCTGGGGCCAAAAAGTTACAATTTCAATTGTTCGCTTTTAAATGGCTTGTGTTGTTAGAGGGTGAGAAGGCATCCCATACATACTGAAGCTTAACCTTGACTTCTCTTTATTAAACTGTGTTTCAGCCGTATGATTTTCTTGCATTAATACCCGTTATAGAAGGCGCTGGAGGTGTCATAACTGATTGGAAAGGCCATGAACTCTATTGGGAAGCTTCTCCAACTTCACCTGCTGGAAGTATGTGCTCAGTGAATATTGCTCCTTTGAAACCCTGCTTTTCTTTTTTTTTTTTGAAATTTCATGCTTTCTTGCTTGCTTTGGTCTTCTTGCCACCTAAATAAATGAACTGTAAAAGTCATGTAAGTTTTCCCAGTTTTTTTTTTTTAAATTATTTGATTAAGCTCCATTACCATTTCAATGAATTGCACGTGTCAGGTTTTAATGTTCTGGCAGCTGGAGACAAACGGATTCACGAACAAGCTCTAGATTCATTACAGTGGAAGTGACACTTTTGATGATAACCTATATTATAGGAGTTAGTCATGTTATTTGGTACCGTTCAAATGTTCCAGAGAGCGCGGATGTACTAAAAGTGGATCTTTCAAGGGAAAAGATCATTCAGAGAAACTCGCAGTCGTCCTTAGTTTTTCTTGTAGATGTATATTATGAATTGAAGAAATATTTAGGCAGCCTGTACTCCTTGCTTAAATAATGCTTTGGCAAATCTGCTCCTCCTCAACCTTTGCTTCTTAATTAGCTCGTGGTACCCAGGCTTGGCGACATTGCAGGGCCCTTTACTAGCAATATTTAGACTGGGGAACAAAAAAAAGGATGAAAGCTGGTACAAGCTCCTGTATTATTATCTAAAATTTGGAGTAAACTTAAAAGAGGACAACACATTATTGTACAGTAATGTTTAAATGGGGTTCTAGTCAGATTTATACTAGCACGTTTTTCAATTGTCCCCTTCCATGGTATGTTCAAATCATCTCCTATTCAAAATGACAAGTAATTTGAGTATGGTTCATGGACAAGTGAGGAAAACAAACACAGAACAGTTTAATTACCAATAATTCAGAATTATGCGTCTTTCTGAGAGAAATGTGATGAGTGTTAATTCATTATCAAGTTCACAATTCACGTTTTCCGGCGAGCCTTAAATAATGATAAAAAAACAAGTAAGTTTTTCCTTTACATGAAATTAAAAGAGAAAAAAAAATAAAGGAAATATGATGTAATATCATACAACACGAGGTTCTATAATCTAGAACAAAGCCAGAGCAAACAAGAAGACTAAAGAGAATTGTTTGGGCTGAGATAGCTTCATCTGTTTGTGGCAGGAAGAGACCGGACAATAATATACGGCATACTTCTCCCCGCTCCACAAGTGTTTGGGTACTGAAAGATGCGCAACAAAGAGCTTTCAATCTTTCCCGAAATCTGCATTATAATGGGCACTAGATTCTAGTTTCTTAGCTTCATTTAATTTGCGCACAGCCTGAAATGTCAAAAAGGCAAAAACAAAGACAGTGAAGATAAGGAGTGTGAAAAAAAAAACAGTTAACTGACCACAAGACATTTGGAGTGGATCTTCAAACCCAAAGTAATCGTATTTGTACTGAAAAACAAAAATTGCTGACTTCGTAGATTTAAACTACAAAACTTTTGGAATTAGACGAAATGGAATTCAATTATTGAAATATGAAAAGATAGGAACACAGGACATTTGAAATAGATACTCAAAATTAAATAATTGTCTTGGGAGTTTTGGACTGTTAATCAGAAACAGTTTATCACTTTTTTTTTGGGGGGGGGGGGGGGGGGATTTAGAGTCCAACTCTAGTCTTTGCAATCAAAAGCCGCCCATGAAACTACCAGCCAAGATTATTTCCAGAAAGATTTTTAATGCATCAAGGAAGTGTTGATTTTCTGATTACACATATTTGCCTCGAAGTGAACAACTAGCAGCAGATAGTATATTTTACATTTTACCCCATGAACAACCACTAGAAGCACCCAAATGAACATTATCATTCCATTCACGACAATAACATTATGCATCTAACTAGATTTTTAAAATGGATGAGGCTTTACCTTCATGAAATCTTCATGAATTACATAATCACGTTCTGCACGAATAGCAGACATCCCAGCTTCAGTGCAAACATTACGAAGATCGGCACCATTGAACCCCTAAAGCCAAGAATATACATGAAATCATCAGGTAAAGAATTTTAAAAGCTTTGGAGATTGGACATGGATAGGGATTCTTAAGACCTACCTCAGCAAGCTTAACAACTGCTTCATAATCAATTTCCCCATGTTTTGCAATTCCAGCAGCATGAATTTTGAGGATTTCCATTCTTGATTGCTCGTTTGGCAATGGAATTTCAATTTTTCGATCAAGTCGGCCAGGGCGAAGAAGTGCTGGGTCAAGCACATCAGGTCTATTTGTAGCCATAATCATCTTAACCTATATTTTTAGTCCTTGCAGATTAATTTATGTACAGAATTGTCCCATGTAAGTTTTCTACCCAACCGAAAAATTACTTGGAACAGAAAATTACCTTTCCAAGCTGGTCAAATCCATCAAGCTGGTTAAGCAACTCCATGAGTGTTCTTTGAATTTCACGGTCAGCACTTGTTCCCTCACTAAATCGGCGTCCACCAATGGCATCGATCTCATCCATAAATATGATGCAAGGCTAAACAGAAAGATAGTATTAGTTAAAGTCAATTTAACAGAGTTATCTAAAGAAGCATGTTTAATGCAAGGAAGTTTATACCTGATGATCACGCGCATATCCAAACATTTCCCTAATCAATCTTGCACTTTCACCAATATATTTATCAATGATAGCACTAGATACAACCTGAACAAGATTTCAATTGACAGAAAAAATTTGATTCGAAGGCCACATCAAGCACTTGGTACACAAAGCAAAGAGAACGAAGTAAAACCTTCAAAAAGTTAGCATCTATATTGCTTGCTATTGCTCTGGCTAATAATGTCTTTCCAGTTCCAGGAGGTCCATAAAGAAGAACACCCTGTAAGTAACAAAATTCAGCTCTTCTTATTCTTTAATAATATGCTAAGTCATTCAACTATTTCCAGTATGACCATACCTTGGGGGGTTTAATGCCAACCCTAAGAAAAAGCTCGGGATTCATCAAAGGCAGTTCTATTGATTCCCTAAGCTCTCGAATCTGATCTGAAAGCCCTCCAACTGCAGAGTAACTAACATTGCCAGGGTCTTCATGAAGCATATTATATACAACTGGATCAACCTGTCACACGATGAAAAAAACATAAACAAGTCACGAATTTAGAATCGTAAGCAGGATGTCAGCATATGGCCCGATAGTAGATAGTGAAATACTTCTCGGGGAAGAGCCCGCATGATGGTTAGAGTAGTCATATCAAGCACCACTCGAGTGCCTGCAGTTAGCTTCTCCTTGTCCACCTTACTGCGACAGCCAACCACATATCTAGGCCCGCTGCTTGCTTTAACTATCACTGAAACAATTTGAATTATAGGTATTACTCCTTCATGATTGTCAAACCAATCCTCCCTCAGACATAATTGAGACTTGAGAGAAGAACAGAGGATATAGATTTTATGAAAAGAATTCATCAGGGCAGATACTATATCTGACAGAATGATTAAGCTCCCAACCCGGCAAATATGTTATACCTACATGGCTACACAAAATGTTGAATCCAGAGACAGAGAAAACTCGGGAGTTGATACAGGTAAATGTAAAACAAATTATAATTACAGCGTTCATTGTCAAGAGGCCTCAGAACTTCGCCTATGATTTGGCCAACACTCTGCAGGGACTTCAAATCATCTTCAGTTTTAGCGAAATCCTTCTTCGCTGTCCGCAAATTCTCTCTAACTGAGTACAATTAAATTCAAAAAAAAAATTAGTAAAAAGAAACATTAACTTACCATTACTAAAAAAAAAGAGTACAAATTTAGCACAATAGAACTGATGCTTTTATCAGCTAATGCAAAGTCGTAAACTTAGCTCCCAGCTACCTTGGGTGATCATGATATATGGGTTAATAGTAAAAATGGAATACTGATACCACAAATACACAGAAAGTTAATTCAACTGAAAGTAGAAAAAATAAAAAATCAAAGAAAGAGTTACTTGGACCTATTTTCAGAGAAGCAAACAGAACCCATTTATATTCAAGTGAAAAGGCGTTTAAATTGCATATATTTCAATCTAAAACTGATTTGGAAATCCAAAGAAAGAAAAACGATGGGAAGACAAAAGAAAGAGCGAAAGAATTAGGGTTTGATGTTGGACCTGCGCGGACTCTGGAATCGAGTTCCTTGTGCTGAAGGAGCTTCCTCCGATACTCGGTCACCGCTACGCGACGTCGTACAGCTTCCTCTGTCTCACTCGCCATTTCTGATATTGAGTTTCACCGGCGAAGAAGCTACCGTATCAACTTCGGACTATGAAGTGTGTGTTTGGATCTTCGTTTGGACCTGCAAACTACGTTTTTTCTAAAGCAAAAATTGAGAGTTTCAATGCAAACGTGATTTTATAACAGAAATCCAAACACAACGGAAGAACTAGAATGGAAGGTGGGAGTTGCCGCTTGAGCAAGAAAACTACTGAAAAAATGATGAAAAGTAAAGTAAGAGAAAAATTTTATGTAATATTTATTTTGTTTTTATAAATATTATTTAATTATTATTTAATATTACCTATTAATTATTTTTTAATCATTAAAAATAAATGTATTAAAAAAATTTTATATCTAAATTTATTTTTTATTTTAATTCTATTTTCATATTTAACTTTTTACATATTAAATAAATTATAAACTTTTTTTAATGAGAATAAAAATAGAATCCTAAATAAAAAAATAAAATTTATTTAGTATGACATAGGATGAAAATAAAATATTTTTACACAGGATCAAAATAAAATATTTTTATTTTGATATAATGAAAATAATATAAAAATAAAAAGTAAGTTGAACAGAAAGACTAAAATGCCTTTTCCTTAATATATGACTCGTGTCTTCCCTTTTAACAATGACATAACCTTCTCAGTGATATATCAACTGCTCCTTATGCAAGGTTGAATGATCCACAACACCCATCTAGTACCACTGATTTGCATTGGCCGAGGGAAGATCTTGCATTAAGCACAGCACATAAGAAGTAGATTTTAATGGAGTTTCCTGTCTCTTTATTCGAAAGGAGTTCATGATTGTCGCAAGTCTAGCCTCCTTGAATCTTTTTATCTCATTCAAGCTTGTGAGTAGGACCTATAGGAATGGTTTGTTGATTGTGCTAATCATGAGATTAAGGAAGTAAAGTTACCATAATAGGATAATATGTTTTAAAAATATAGTGCATTTGGCAATTGTATATATCCTAATCATTGCACATAGGGAAACTTCAATTCGTTCATCCTTACTCGTGTTATTCTGAATCATTATTATATTTGCTCACGTAATGCTGTAGTTAATAATTTCAATTCAAGTTAGGAAAATATGAGTTATATTAAATTAGTACTTTTCAAGGCACCTTACAAGTGGACAATTTTAAATGAAACATAAGTTATATTGTTTTTTTGATAATTTTAAAATCTCTTAGTCTAATGATAAGAATATCAAAAAAAGTTAACTACCAAATTACACGCCATTGAGGCAGAAAGCACTAAAGCTTTTTTAAATTAACAATTTCATGTTAGCCTTAAAAATAGGCCAAGTTCATTTACATATTACACATAGTTAGGAATGGCATTTATAAAGCTAGCAATTCATATCTCATTCTTGTCCTTAATCTTGTTTGCAGGAGGAAATGGTTGTAATGTTTAAGTACTAGCAATTTACTAAGGTGTAAATGAGCTATGAGAACATATTAGCTTAGGCTTATAACACTGACAATTACGAGTTTGTGATTGTATCTTTTGTACCAACACTTGGCAATGGCTAGAAATCTTTGATTAACTTTTCTGATCACTTTAATGCCTACAATATTAGGTGCATTGAGTTGAGTTCTAACTTAACTTTAGATGTTGTTGATTGTTGTTTAAAACAACCACCAATCCATTATTTCTTGCATATTATGGTCAACTTACAATACCCATTTATGTATTTTATCCCACACCTACATATTTGCTTGTATTGGCTTGATTTCTATATATGTTACCGAGTTACAGATAGTTTTTGCTCTTCATTAGGCTTATTTCCCCGTCACTAATAAGCACAGCTAGTGTCATTATAATTCAACTACAACTTTTATTTTAATTTTATTCTCGATTCCTATTAGCTTTTTTCATCAATCAATTTCAACAAATTAAAATCCAAGTTAGCCTTAACATTACCCTATCATTTCATATTGAACTAGTTTATTTAGGTTTTATTACTTATAAAGTATTTTCCATAAAAAAATATGGACTAGGATTATATATTGTTATTGCGGTAGTTGTTTATTTGTTATCCTTGTAAATGCAACTATATATTATACCAGTTCAGTACCAACATGATTATCTATAGTTACACCATAGTGGCTGGTTACATTATAATTGTGATGGATTTTTGCATAATCAAAGCCTTGCAGAATATATAAAGGTGTCACATTATATCTCGCAACTTGTAAGTTTAAAATAAACTCATTAGTTTTAATGTCATTAACTATCCACTTGTTTTTTTTTTTTTTTTTGGTTCTTTTGTTTTACCAAAAAAACATCAAACCATACTTGTAAAGCATCAATAGCTCATAAATGCTTTGTCTATTTAAAAAGATATATTTTATCTTTAATTAACTAATTTGTGTTTGTCCTTGATATCATTTTCATATAAATGTGTTTGATATCATTAAAAAAGATATTTTGTTAGACATGCCTATAGGTTTTTATTTGCTATGCCAATGAAGACACACACATGCATATTATTTTAGTAGAAAGTATGAAAGTCAAATTAGAAATTTCAATCACTTTCTATTGTTGATGTTGACATAGAAAGTTTCTTTATATGTATAGTGACACTTTTATGTATACTTATTTTGGCGTGATCCAATGTATCATAAAGCTTTGTGAATCTACTACATCATGACCATAGATAATGCTAATTTGCAAAATGGTGTCACATAGAGATGTGTACTGAAAAAGCTTAGCAGTGTATCTTAAAAAAGTAAGTGACTTCGGCTAACCTCCAGGCCGACTATATAAAGACCAAGGGTTTGCTTGAAATTGCACAATAGCATCGTAAAAGTGTGAAAGATGATGCCTCTTAACTCACGACTATGCTTCAATTAGTATAACAATAATTAGTCTCATCCCAACTACATAGCATATTAATGAAGTTGCACCTTGTTTACCTTATTGAATCTATGATTGATGCTAAAGATAGTGTAATGTATGCATTTAAAAAAAAAAAACAATGCAATTTATCCTACAGGACAAAGGGATTCAATAACCAAGGCAACCAAGATAGCATTGGAAAATGCAAAAAAGACAATTTACAATTAGCACAATTGATCTCTTATGACATTTGGTGTAAATTAGCATGGCACTAGGTTTATGTTTGACTTAGTCAAGTAACTAAAGGTTATGTAATGTATAAGGTGCCACTTGTGTGTTGGTGTAATGCAAGATAATATGTTGACAAACTCTTTCTAATGTAACATTTGTATAATTGTTTATATATAAGTGACATTTATATATCAATCAATATCTATGTTTCGCACTTACAGACCAAAGGTGACTACATTTGTGCTTAAGTTACCAATTTATTCACTACCAAGTTACACATCACATGACAATCAATTGATCTGCACTAATCACATTGCAACAGAAAATCATTGCATTTTTCTTTATGCAACTTAAGGGCCACACTTTTTGACAACAATTCATATTAGCAATATGTACATGAAAAATATGTATGAGATAAATATAACAAATTATTAATATTCAACAGAAGTTTTATTTAACAAATAGACCTTCAGAAAAAATTATATTAGCAATATATACATTACATATACTAAATTTAGATTTAGTCATCATTATTTTTACTAATTTATCATCTTTTAAGCTAGACACATAAATATTTATAGGTTCATGCCAAATGTCGATAAGATGAGACCATTTGCTCAATAATGTATAGAATATTGTAGTTAGGCTAAAGCTGAAGAGGAGACCAATTCATAAAAGCCATGTAAACCTATCTCATATACATCACACCAAACATATATATGTCAATACAACCATATTACAAATTTAGTCATAAAAATTTGTTAGAAACATATATAATTCAATGCGCATCATATTAAATTACCATAACTTGATATTATCATCTTATAATAGATGTAAATTGTTATCAGTTTTATGAGCACTATATACATGTCATTAAATCAAAAGATGAAGTGGTACCAAACATTTCAATCAGCCATCTACCCAACAAGCATCCACATATCTTTTCACAAAAGATACATGGTATCTACCTAAACGTACTACTACAAAAAAGTTGCAACCATGAAATACTAAACTAGCATCCATTTACCCATACACAAAAGATATGCCAAAAGTTAGATTTTTTTTTTTATCACATACATACACAAAATAAATACTTCCCACAACAAAGCACATTTACCCCAATGTAAGCTTATCTACCCAATTAGTTGCTTAGCCCAATTAGGCTTTAATGCATCTAGGATTGTTGGGAAGCATAGCATCAACCTATTGTCATGTGATATATTGAGATGAGCAACACAAATCTCAGTCGTGGTCAACCTATCCACTTTGAAAAGGTTAGCCCATAGATACATAGCTTTTTCACCCAGATTTACATCATGGACCAACTTGTTAATACCTTGGCAAATGTTCTCTACAACCACCATTATGTGTTCATTTAGGCCAAACTAACTTCATTTAGCCCTTTCTATCAAGATCTTTGCCCTATCACCACTATGTCTTTTCCTCTTCCACATGATAGATGTGGTTTCACTCCAATTAGTAGGGGTTACCTAAATTAGCTATGTCATGGTCCATGTTCAAACTCATTAATATCTTTACCAAGTCATTTTCAACAACCTTGTTGTTGCAAATGTCTCTAGTTGGTTGGGCGTCTATACCCATAGCTTTTTCCTTTCCCCACACTATGCATAGGTCATTGAAGTGTAGGCATAGTTGATGTCAGAATAGTGCTACCTTCTTATGGATATATGCAAAACCAACAATGACATTAACATATTTTAAGAACACAAGTTATTAAAACATAACAAATTCACATGTCATTCCATCATTAGCTTCATTCTAAAAAAAAAAAGCCAATTATGCTTCATATTTATGTTTAATAATTTAACTCACAATTAAAGTATATTTTCATAATATAAAGATGTAAACTACAAGGGTACAAAGTTTGTCTTGAGTCCTAAAAATAATAACAAGAAAATGAATAAATAAGAAACATATAAGAAAATACATCCCTTTGTTTACTTTCACATTATTAAATTTCAATCAAAATTAAAAAATTAAAACATAATGCATATATATAATCTTTTTGCTATAGAAATTTAATATGTATGATATATATAAATTATTAAAATAGAATTTTTTGCACAAGTCAAATTGAAATTATACAATCAATGATAGTTTCTGTTTGTTAATTGTATAGCTAAGCATTTGCATATAAATCAGTATAGCATAATAATCTATCAACTTGGAAACCTTTGGATTAGTCTTATGTGACTTCATGTTGCCTTCCAAAACATAACTCAATGAAAATTCCTTTGCACATGTGTTCCCGTAAGTTTTAAGATTATCTTCCTTTGTTATTGTAAATCTTTTTATGGTTGAGACTACCATATGTTTTGAAACTCAGTTTAAATTGCTCCATATGGAGATAATGATAATCAAGTTGTCATAGTATATATAATAATTAAATAAAATTTAAATTCCATTATAAATCATACATTTCAAACCAAATGTCCTCATTTTCATGAAAGAATAAAAGTTGCATAATTTCTTCCTTCCATAAAATATTTTGAAGCATATGGATTCAATTATTCTGAAGAATATTTTAAGAATGCAATTCAAAATATACCATATGAATACAAGATACTATGCCTTTAAAATAACCTAAAATAGAAATTTAGTATGACAAAGGTTTTGAAAAGAAGAATCCATATTTATATGTAGTTGACAGAGGTAAATAAGATAAACATTTTATATTACAATTATTAAAGTAGTGAGAAACGAAATAGATATCAAACAAAAGCAAGTATACAAATTGAGAACCATTTCACAAAAAAAGGATATTTGTTTTGACAATGATGAGGCTTTAATGAATAAAATCCATATGTGTCATGCAAATACTAAAAAATATATGCAAATAGTAAATCTTATACCAATTTTAGTTTACATACATTTATGTACCATATTCTACAAATAAAGCACACCATGTTTGTTCTACATATAAAAGCAAAGCGAATGAGGTGATATATGGGAATACCAAGTTAGCATTTATCATATACAATATATCGCATCAATTATATCTATGATATAAATATAAAGTTAACTAAGGGGAAAAACAATATTAGAATAAATTGAAGGTAAGAAAATTCATATTATATTTGTTGTCAAAATGTAAAAAATCAAGGATCAATGATCATCACAATCAAGCTGTAGATAAAATATAACAGTTTTTTACTTTGACATAATCATTGCAAATGACCTTATTAGTTGTGACACACTTGGATACTATGTCCCAATCGAAGCCAGATGTATTTGATCTACAAACCATGTCATACATTGTTTTTCATTTCTCTTTCAACATCTTTAGTCGGGACTAAATGTAGGATTTAAAGCTAAATGTGGCATAAAATGTGGTACCATAGGCATAAAGGAATATCAAATGAAGTTGAACAAACTGGTGTCATAGAAAACGACCATAAACTGGATATTCTTGACCAATTTGAAAGATCATTTAATTTAGTTGAAATAATTGAATACATTTAGTCCCGACTAAAGATGTTGAAAGAGAAATGACAAATAATGTATGACATGGTTTGTGGATCAAATACATCCAACTTTGGTTGGGACCTAGTCTCTTAAGTGCATTACAGTTAATAGGCTGTTTGGAATTATTATGTCAAGGTCAAAAACTGTTATATTTTATCTATAACTTGATTATGATGACTATTGATCTTTGATTTTTCATATTTTGAAAACAAATATAATATGAATTTTCTTACCTTCAATTTATTCTAATGTTATTTTTTTTTCTCAATTAACCTCAATTTATAACATAGATATAATTGACGCAGTATGTTATATATAATAAGTGCCAACTTGATATTCTCATATATCACCTCATTTGCTTTGCTGTTATGTGCAAAACAAATATAGCATGCTTTATTAGTAGAATATAATATATAAATGTAAGTAAATTGAAATAGGTATGAGATTTGCTATTTACATTTTTTTTTTTTCAGTTCCATCATCTATTCAAGCTAAGGTAAACGTCCCCATCTAAATCTATTGTTAGCCAAATACTTTCCTTCTATGTGTAACTCCATAAGGTAGTTGTAAGGAGTACATTCTCAGAAAGGGTCCACTAATGGTTTCTTGAACTGGTGTCACCATCTAGTTGCTACTCCATATTAGTCTACGTCCACATAAAAGACCAATGCATGCAAGGAAAATGAAGTAGAGAAAGGATGACATAAGTGAAGTTAGAAATGTAAAATATCAATGGTGAATAATGTAAATGATGGCAAACAAAAATAAAGAAAACAATAAAATTGAACAACATAATACGAAAATTAGTATGTCAATGTAGATAAGAATAAGAAATATATGCCAAAATACAAAGTATTTATTGAATTACAATGATCAATGCTCTAATAAGAAATAAACAACTTAGCCATAGTGGTGGCCATTAAACACATTTATTACTAGTTGATCTCTAATGGTGCTCCATGTAGCAGATGTATCTAATGTTGGCCTTGGATTAGGCTCAAATAAAGGTTGGACTTGGTCCAATCTATTGATGTCATCATCCAAATAGAATCTTATATTTCTCTTAAATGATGAAGTTATACAACAAGTAGTATGCAAGTATGATACGATTATATATCTTGACTGGATAGCATAATGAACTCCTAAGGATTATCCATCGTTCTTTTAACATCCTAAATGTCTACTCAATAACGTTACGGGCTCATGCATGTTTCATGTTAAAGTACTCTTGTGGCGTCATTAAGTGCTAACCATGATCCTATTCACTTAAGTGGTATATTTATCTTTTATATGGTGCAAGAAATCTGTCACAATTTGTGAAACTACCATCAACCAAATAATATTGACTTACTACATGTGAAAAGTGACTAAGATAAACCAATGCGCTTACTAATGTCACCAAAGAAATAAGTAAAGAAAAGACAATGACCAAAGTGCTCATCCTATGGTACTATCAAGCCATGCCTTCTACTTATTACATTGTGCAAGACTTAACCATCAACTATAGATCTTTCCCACCTACCAAGATATAAATAAATTATGCATCTTTGAAGCAAATGCCTAAGACATTAGTAGTGATAACCCTTTTTGGTTATGACACTGAGGCTTGTCCTTTAAAGGTACATGGATTAGAATGTGTGTTCCATCAAGAGCACTGATATAATTTTACAATAATGAGTCAATGGGGGCGTAACAACAGCTCAAACCACTAAATTAATCATGTAGGAAAGAAATTTTACCTTGAACCATTTCTATTTTTTATCGATTGAATCTTTTGATACAAGCTCCAATGTCTTGAATAGCTCTTTATCTAGATATATCATTACATTTAATATGGCATTGACATATCTACTAATTGTTTCCCTAGATCTTTTAAATTGAAGCTTTATCACACTGTTCTTTATGTGATATGCTAGAATGTTTAAAGATATTGTCACTTGCTTATCTACTAGCATTTTTTTTTAATGTTTTAAGCCCTCTATTGTACCAAGGATAGCATATAACTAGTCAAATATGGTCCTATTCACCCTAAGTTAATAAGTAGTATCACTAATATAAAGCAATCTCTTCAAGTGAGCTTGTTTAGTTTCAAAATTCACTGTATATGGAATGTGCCTTATCCAAGGACAATTCAAAGCCATAGAAACTCACATATTTAACAGTCACTTTTGCCTGGCTTACACAAGAAGTAAAAACCATGATAACACATGAACAATGATGTCATGACTAATGTCTTCTATAATTGTTGAATGACGAGAATAGCACATTGGTGAATAACCATACCAATATGGGGCTTTAAGTTGTGTAAACAACCAATAGGTATAAGAAGAGAGATGTACTTCACAAGACATTTATTGGAGTTTTTAACTTATTGAATTACCCAAAACACATAAAATAACATAAAACTGAAAACATAAATATGAGGTTGTTCATGTATAGCATTGTTGTTGAAAAGGAAGTTTAACTTTATTTTAGTGCTTGACAAGAAAAGAAAGACAAAAACACTTTTCCAAAAACATGCCTAAAGAGATAGGTGCTTTTTTTTTCTTAAGCATTGAAAAAAATGAAGAAATATTTTTATATTTCTTAACAATAGTATGTTGAAGGATCAAGAGATTAAGTTGGTTGACTACCCCTATTGTTTATGAAATTTCTCTACCATAGTGCACCATTTTAAAAAAATATATAATGTTCAAGAAATTCAAACATATTAAAATCACCTAATGTTACATAACTACATCATATACAGACACAAAAAGATGTCCCACAAAAAAAAAAGATTAAATCAGTCATAACAAAATCAAGCTTGAACAAAGAAGAAAACATCGTTTAAATATTGACTATGTCTAGAAAAATTATAATCTCAAATACTCACTAATTAATTTAACTTTAGTAATTTCTATAAGCACAAAACAAAAAGATAAAGCCAACCATAAGGAATCAAGCTTGAAGAGAAAAGGAAATGCTCACTTAATTTGCCATAATGAATCCTTCGTGGTGCAGAAGAAAAGAAAGGCACAAATACTTTTCTATATACATACCTACAAAAACAATACTATCTTTACGCACTTGAATACTTGCAAAGCTCAGCATCTATTTATAAGTACCCTCAAAGTTTGTAAATTGCTTCTTATATTGATGTTGACATTTTAATTTGATAGGGATTTATTGATGTTTTCTTCTTTGGTGATAAGTGTACCTTTCTATGTTTTATAATCGAATAAATTTAAGAGCAAGACTTAAGAAATGCAATAGCTGGTCTATGGGTTTTGATAGCAACATCTAAGAAATATAAAGCTATAAAGAGAACATCAAAATGAACCTCTTTGTTTGCAATGGTACTACAGATCCATTTGGTCAATTGTTGCCGTCGCAAAAAGATATCTTGATGGGTATGGGTTGGGTAATGATGCCAAAGTGGGCAGTTTGGAACAAAAGACGAGAATAGATGGAGTGAGATAGGACATACCAAAGGTATGGAGGGTTTGTGTAACACCCAAAAAATTAATTAAGGTGTTAATCATGGATTTAGATTAATTAGGAATAATTAATATGGGATGATTAGGCAAGTTAAGTGAATGGAGATTTTAGAGAGATAAATTATTAATATGGGTTTGAGAATTAATTGGGATAGAAATTTCATCTAGGCCCAAATTAATAGATCATGATGAGAGGCTAATGGAGGCCCAATGAGTTAGGTGCAGATTCAAACCCTTGAGCTTTTCAAACTTGACCCAAATCCCATTAAACTTCAGCAACCCAATGTATAAAACTGGCCCAATAAAATTCTGCAGCCCAACACTTAAAAACTGGCCCAACAAAGCTAAAGTTCTGGAACCCATTAGGAGTTGGACTTGGAGCAACCCATGACCTATCCCTTGACCCAACATCACTCTACTAAACCCTAAAAACTGACCAGCCACCTCCCTCATTCAGCAAAACACACAAACATAAGAAAATTCGGAGGTGAGGAGGAGAGGCTAGGGTTCTTGGCATAATTCCACCTTTTCTCACATTTGGAGTAAGATTTAACCAAGGTAATAGTTATACAACTTAATCCACTCATCTTTTTCTTTAATTTGGTCTGATTAGTTTTTCAATTGGAGTATTTTCATCATACCCAAAATCTGAAATATGGGTGTTTGGGGATTTTTTTAGTGAAATTCGTAGGTTGAGGTTGGGGCTGGTATTACGTAAGTTTAAACCCCCCATTTTGATGTTTTCTTTGTTGGTTTGAGACCCCCATAGCTGATTTATATTATGGGTATTAATTTTGTACGAATTTACTTAGGATTTTGGGTGGAATATTGAGATTTCTGATATGGGACACTTTAATCCGAATTTGGGACTTGTGGTGGCTGGGTAAATATTCTTAAGGTAATTAATAGCATTTAAATTTTTTGGGTACTTGTTGTAACTGTTAATGATGAATTAGAGTAGTAATTATCTGATGCTATGATTATAGGGAGATTCTATACTATTGGTGGCTGTTGCAAGTTGTCCACAAGTGAGGTAACCAGGGTTTACATTAATTCCATGCATATGTTAGTTTAAATTTCCTACTTGCTGTATATGAATGATTTGAAATGTTGAATGAATTGGTTGGCTATCTATTGTATGATGATTGGACCTTGTGAGTCCATGGTGGAGCTGTGGTACGGCTGCCACCCGTGCATGTGCTACGATCGAGCACCGGGTTATGATCAAACCTCAGATGCACTGAGCCCTGGTTGTGCTCAATGGGGAGTAGGTGCCGTGGACGGGCCTCTCTCGGTGTTAATGGCCTTTAACATGTTAAAAGATGATTGCTAGTATGTGATAGTAATCATGATAGCCTAATTGTTTCATTTGCTGAGATGACTGATATGATTTTAATTCATGCATATATGTTAATTAAACTGGATTATATGATAGAATTGCCTTGGTTACTGAGATTTATATCTCACCCCGTTTTATGGGATTACAATTTCAGGTGAAGGTTCTTCGGGTAAGGATAAGGGTAAGCAAGTGGATGAACATCTATGAGCTGAGACCCGGTGTGGGGGAGCTACACTTAGTCTGAGTAGAATAGGATAGATGCTAATTTTTGTTAAGTCTTGTATAGCATCATTATGCATCTGTATTGCCAAGCGTAGGAGTCTGTATTTTGATAATATAATGTGTACCCATTGAAGAATAGGCCTTATGTTAAATTGGAACATTGATATATGGATTTATGATACCCATTATAAATCTTATTGAACTTGTGATATGACTTACCATTTGGGAATGTAACCTTGAGACATTGATATGAATCACTGATATATGGAATCTCTAATGGAAAGTGTATCTTATGTTAAAGGTCAATGGTGCATGATTTGTGTTGTTATTATTCTCTAGACTTGCTGATATAGGGTAATTAGAGAAAAGAAATTGACCCTTGAGTCTTGAATTAGAGAGGAGAGATTAGCAGGATAAATTAGGCTAATGAAGGCTATTTGAGCCCTACAATTAAGGTAGAGGAGCCCTAGGGTGAGATTGGAGGGAGAAAGGAGAGTATGAGTCTAGATTTTCGAAGTGTAGGACCAGAAGACACTTAGCCGCGGCTAAAATAGAGTTGGCTGCGGCCAATAGAGGCGAAGTTGCCCAGGGAGAGTGCTAGAGAGGAATTCGCCCCGGCTAAATGTAAATTGGCCACGGCGAAATATGAGAGGTCAAATTGGGAGTCGTCCAGAGAGAAATTTGCCGCGGCGAACTTTTAGAAAAATGTCCCCGGCATTCCAGAAAGGAATTGGCCGCGGCGGAAGGAGGAATTGGCCGCGGCCAATATCGAGAGGCGAGCGAGGGAGTTCCAGGAGGCTTCTTCGCCGCGGCGCCATTTAGGTTAGCCACGGCGAAACTAGTGATGAAGAGAGGGGTAAAACATAAAGGAATTGGCCGCGGCTAAGGGTAATTTGGCCGCGGCTAACATGCTGAAACACTTATATTAACTAGAAAATCTTAGTTTTCCATATGTTAATCACAAAGGATGATCTAGAGTCATTAGGATGGGTTATAACTTATGAGTAATATATCCAAGACTTATAAATAGATGTTTAACTCCCTTATGAACATAAGTGTATGTAATCGTATGATTGATGACTCTAATTACATTAAGGTTTAAATTTTTTCACATTTTCATGACCTATAGCGATTAATCACGTGTTTAACCTTAATTATAATGATGAGAAATTAAGGTCGTCATAGTTTGTATGAGAATGAGGAGCATAATGGACTTTCTCTATCTTGGCTCCAACTTTTGCTCAGCTTCTTCTGTTCAATGAAAGAAATTGCATTGGAAGATAGATTTTCCTTTCTATGGAGTTTTTTTCCTCTTAAACAAACTTAGCAAATGGAATTTATCTCTCTTTTCATTTTAGGAGTTCTATCAAACACAACATAATATATTTTTGAAAGTGGTGGTAAATTTTTTAATATTTTTTTTGTAAAGAAAAATAATATATTAATTATTTGTGCTTACATTTTTCTTAGAAAAATCATGGATTGGGTAAAAATAATTTAGAATTTTTTATTTCAAATAAGAAGTGATTTAATTAAATCGCCTCATATTTGCATTATTCCACTTCAGAGTTTTATTAATTACCTTTAATTTCAAATATATATCTCAAAAATCAAGGTTGAAGCCTTGAAGATCGATTTGATAGTGTAAATCAAAGCCATATTCTCATATTTTTCTTGGCTTGTTTATCGACGACTTGATTAACATGAAATTGATATAAAGTATCAATTAAACATAATTTAAATATCTAATAGGAGGTGATAATAAAGGAGGGATGGAATTAATTCGTCAATTTTTTTTTGTTTTGTGCTTTTTTTTGCCGGGTGGTGGAATTAAGATGCAATTTTGTATTCAAAATTCTTTTAAACTAAATAAAATAGTGCAGTTCATGACCAATGCTTGCCAATTGTTTCATATATAATTTCTGCTATGTGAAAGTGCATGTTAACATTTGTTAAATTGATTTTACATATTTAAAAATAACAAAGAGAAATAATGAGAAGTTATATAATTTGGCACTATCTTTCAATTACATTTTAACTTTCTTAGATTATAATTTATATTTAGAGTTTATATCTATAATAATATATATAGATATACTTAGCATCATTTTGTTAATCTGTCATTATCCAATTATAGTCAGATGAACCACGGTTTTTTTTTTCGAGATACCAACTATAAGGTTGTTTGGTAAAATTATTTTTTCCTCCTCTTTTGTGATAGTAAGATATTTTGAATTTTGATGCCAGCTTTTGATATATTTCTCACCTTTGCTCAGAAAGAAAATAAGTTACAATTTTTTAATAGATTATATTTTTTAAATTACACTTAATATCTCTCTTGTTTTAATTATATTATGCAATAATCATTTAACTAACACCATAGCTATCTGTTGTAGAGAAAAAAATTTTGAAAACTACATAAAAAATCAATATCAATTTGCTACAGAAATAATAAATAAAATAATAAACAATTCCTGTGCATGGCACTGGTGACAAGCTAGTTTAATACTGAAACAAAGTAACACTTACTGGAAGGCAACTCTGACTCAAAAACAACGCTGCCCAGAGAAACATGCTGCATAGCAAGTATAAAATGCGTTTAATTGAACCTTCCTACTTTTATAGGACTTAGAGGAAGCATCAGTATCATATAGAGGAGAGAAATGTGAGCTTTGAATCCCTTACTGTCACTCAAAAAATTAAGCTTTTCCTAGTCAAGAAGACAGTCAGAAACTCAGAATAGGTTAAATAATGCATATCATTTCCAAATCCATCCCAAGCTCTTAATGGCTCAAGTTAATTATTAAATAAATTAATTGTCAAAATTAAGTTATACCTCAAATGTTTATATATTTATTTAAAACTAATTTTAATATACTCATTTATTTATCGTGCAACAAGTCAACTTTAATAAATCTATTTATGAAAAGACACAAATGATGGGGCCTATGAAAGATGGTCAAACTGTTTAGAGACACAGTTAACAGGAGCTATCTGAATGAGATTTTGAGGGACATGTATCAGGAGAGTTTATACGAGAAATATTCAGATTTAGTAAGATTTCATTGTCTTCAAATCTATTTAAAAAGGAAAAAAAATTCGTTACTGCCTTGCCGTACCGGAGGAGAGATGGTGTTTGATTAGTTCAAATGAAATTGGTTTTACTAAATTTGACTGATGCTCTCCTTGGAAAATACTTAAAAAAAGGCAGGAAAATGTACCAGAATTTACAAAAGCTCTCGAGTCTTACTACATTCTTTGCCTAATTATTGCGAAACCGAATTCCTGTCAGAGCTGTCATCCTTTTCCTCCACTTGCAATCAAAATCTCGAAATAAGGCAAAACAACATGTTACTGTTAGAGAGGGGAATTAAAAGATGACATCCCTTTTTTCCAGGCTTGTCTGGTTCTAACTGAATCCTCCTCCTCACCCAGGAGGATATGGAGAAGATAGAAAGAAAACCCAGAAACTAGCTGCAAAATCTTCTATCCTCCTTGCCATCGATGTTCCATTCAATGGCTATCCTCCTGGTCATTATCTTCTTGTCCTTCTCTTCTACTGCTTTCTCAGCATCCCCAACTTCCACCTTCACTCCCAAAGATAACTTCCTCATCGATTGTGGTTCAGATAACACAGCCAACCTCCCCGATGGAAGACAATTCCAATCAGAATCACAAGCCAGTTCATTATTACAAGCCAAAGATGACTATAAAGTCTCAGCCAATGACGCCAATGTCCCCTCCCCCATTTACTCAAACGCGAGGATTTTCAAAGATGAAGCTAAATACTCCTTCAATTTGTCTCAACCAGGCTTCCATTGGGTTCGTCTTCATTTCTACCCTTTGAAAAACGATGTCTTTGATCTTCAGCAAGCTACATTCTCTGTAAATACAGATAAATATGTTCTACTTCATAGCTTCAATGTGAACAATAATAACAATCCCATCCTCAAGGAATACCTCATAAACGCAACTGAAGCACAATTCACCATTTCATTTCTTCCCCTGAAGAACTCTGCTGCCTTCATCAACGCCATTGAAGTCGTTTCAGCTCCGGACATCTTGATCGCCGACAAAGGCGCCGCCCTATTTCCCGTCGGCGACTTCAACGGCCTGACCTCCTACGCTTTCCAAGCGGTGTACCGACTGAGCAACGGCGGACCTCTGATCACCTCCGTGAACGACACGCTCGGTAGGGTTTGGGTCTCCGATCAGCCTTTCCTCACCAACAGTAACATGGCAAAGAATGTCTCTATAGCTACAAACGCCATCAAATTCCCTAACAACCCATCGATTTCTCCTCTAATCGCACCGCAAAACGTGTACGCTTCCGCTACCGAAATGGTCGATGACATGAACAACCCTAATTTCAACGTCTCATGGAAATTCGATGCGGACAATTCTTTTAGCTACCTCGTAAGATTGCATTTCTGCGACATTGTGTCCAAAAGCCTGAACGAGCTCTACTTCAACGTATTTGTGAATCAGAAAATGGCGATTTCGAACTTGGATTTGTCCGCCATTACCGGAGCTCTGGCAGTACCGTACTACAAAGACATTGTGGTGGATGCTTCGTTGATGTCAGGAGGATTAACGGTTCAGATTGGACCAACAAATTCCGCTAATGCGATAATGAACGGAATAGAGGTAATGAAGATAAGCAATTCTGTAAATAGTTTGGATGGACAGTTTGGCGTTGATGGAAAAGAGGATGGTAATGGTTCGAACCGTACCACCGTGGCTGCGGTTGGGTTCGCCATGATGTTCGGAGCATTTGCAGGCCTTGGTGCTATGGTCATCAAGTGGCACAAGAGGCCTCAAGATTGGGAGAGGAGGAATAGCTTCTCCTCATGGTTACTCCCTCTCCATGCAGGTGATCATCAAACAAATCATTATTATAATAGCGAACTGATATTTTATCATGGGACCTGGAGCCTAAATCCAGGGACGAAGAGCAAAGGTGATAGGAAAACTTCACCTAAGAATTCTACAATCAACATTAAAAACTTCAAAAATTAAATTTTTTTAAAAAATCAAAATTATCATTTATATTTTTTAACGTTTTTACTCATATTCCTTAAAATTATAAATTAATTTTTTAATGTTACATGTGTGTCTTCACTTAAGAATAATAGTAAATTTAAAATACTTTTACAATATTAAAAAAATTATATTATAATCTTAAAAATATAAGAGATAATTTTAGGAAGTATCAATGCTAACTTTAATCTCTTAATTTTCAAAAAAAATTTAATTTTTGAAATCTTTTAGTGTTATTTTTATGAAATTAAGGTCTTGGGTAGAATTTTCCCAGAGATTATCTCTATTATCAAAGAAAATTTTGTTCCTTTATCATGATTAATATAGATTCTTCAGATGCATGCATGAATATCATGTAAGGATTATACTAATTGTTTGTGCATGAAATTAAATTTAGATGTAGTTTATATTTTTGTTATAAGATATTTTAATTAAAATATGATAAGCTATAATATAATTAAGAAACTATATAATTGTCTATAAAAATTATACATTTGTTATATTGTTACTAAAAAATCATACACTTTTATGTTTTAATTAAAAATTTTCGTAACAAAGATATAACTAATTATATATAAGTTTTTTTCTTTTTAATTTTGGTTGTCAAAGTTTATGCATCTTATTTTGATCTAAATAAGTGTATAGAGATTCTAATTTCTTATAAGGTTAAGTATGTTACTATTAATATAATCAAGTAAGTTATTTATAAAGTGAGAATCTTAAAGTAAATTTAATGGTCATAACATTCAATCTCAACCATTCAATCTCTCTTTAAGTCTCTAAAAAATATTTTCAGTTTAACGTATGTGACTTAGTTTTTGCTAAAACATTCCTTAACATATAGGTGTGGTTGTAACAAATTTATGAACTTAACATGAAGATATTATTAAAAACAAAATACTTTTGCAGGAATTAAAAAAAGGCTTTAAAATTTTAAGAAATCAAATTGAGACAAGATGTTCTTCTCGAGGATCAAAATGTCTGTTCACTCCTTAAATTGTATATCAGAAACTCACATACTATCTAATATACAAAATATGCCTCGTACAGTAATAGGGTATGTGTGTGGGGAGTTTTTAACCTCTTCCCCTCCATTGCATTGCATATTTTTTATTAGATGTCAGCCTTCAATAGGATCATTATAACTTTTATGCAGGACAAGAGTAGGTACTTTCCCATGTCATCAAACAAGTAGTCTTGCTCTCATGGACAAACTTATTCGCAATTACTGCATGCATAAAATGATCACGTATTCAATCAACCAATACTAGAGTTCATTTGACAACCACATTAGCCTGAACTTTTATTTACTAATTAATCTCACTTTGGCCCAAATTTATGAATTTATTAAAAAAATCTTAAATAGGTGATGCAAGCTTTATGGGAAGCAGCAAGACCTCAACAGGGTCCCACTTCAGCTCCTCAGCAGGGTTAGGCAGGTATTTATCCTTAGCAGAATTACAAGAAGCAACTAAGAACTGGGATCCCAAAACCATAATCGGCGTTGGTGGATTTGGCAACGTTTATCTCGGTGTGATTGATGATGGAACTCAGGTAGCTGTTAAAAGAGGAAACCCACAATCAGAGCAAGGGATCACAGAATTCCAGACAGAAATTCAAATGTTGTCCAAGCTAAGACACAGACACCTAGTGTCCTTAATTGGGTATTGTGACGAAAACGAGGAAATGATATTGGTTTATGAGTACATGTCCAATGGACCCTTGAGGGATCATTTGTACGGGAAGAACTTGCCTACTCTTTCATGGAAGCAAAGGTTGGAAATCTGTATTGGAGCAGCCCGTGGGCTTCACTATCTTCATACCGGTACTGCACAAGGTATAATCCATCGTGATGTTAAGACCACAAACATTTTGCTTGATGATAACTTCACAGCCAAGGTTGCTGATTTTGGGCTTTCCAAGGATGGCCCTATGGGCCAAGGGCATGTCAGCACAGCAGTGAAGGGTAGTTTTGGGTATTTAGACCCAGAGTACTTCAGATTGCAGCAATTAACAGATAAATCTGACGTGTATTCATTTGGGGTAGTCCTATTAGAGGCACTATGTGCAAGGGCGCCTCTTAACCCTCAATTGCCTAGAGAACAAGTGAATTTGGCTGATTGGGCAATGCAGTGGAAGAAAAAGGACTTGATCGAGAAGATCATGGACCCTACACTTGTAGGGACATGTGACCCAGAATCAATAAAGAAGTTTACTGAGGCTGCCGAGAAGTGCTTGGCTGATTATGGGGTAGATAGGCCTTCAATGGGAGATGTGCTGTGGAACTTGGAGTATGCTTTGCAGCTTCAAGAAGCCTTCTTAAAAGGAAAAGTTGATAATGAGAATGAGACCAAGCCTCTTCCTTCTGCTTCTGATGACCATGACCTCCCAATTTCTCGTCAAGAAGCAAATAATGATAATGACACAGAAGAAAAGCAACCCATTACTATTGACCAGCATTCTGGAACCGCAATGTTTGCTCAATTGTCCAATGTTACTGGTAGGTGAATGAAAACCCAGAAATCCAACCGGCTGCTTCAAATTTGAACATAATAAGGAAGAATTTGGATCATCTCAATTTTCTTAAAAAATTGAGTGTCAAAAGAAAAATTAGATATATTGAACACGTAACTCATATACATTATAAGATTCATAACTTGAGTGGATTTCACACACAATACAATATTGATATTATCAATTTTCTAAAAAAATTAAAAAGGATCTAAATTCATCAAAGAGGATGTCGTTGTAGTATAACTGTAGGATATTTGTGGCGAAGAATTTCTCTTTTACGATGTACTTTATTTTTCTTACAGACAACTTAATGTTTTATGAGTGGAGTATTGTGTTTCCAGACAGCAAACATATGTATAAGATTATATAATGGGATTAATGAATGGGTGTATAACTATATATACATTCGAACCATTAGTCATTTGATTTTGTGTGATTAAAATGTAATCTTCGATTTTGTCATGCAATTGATCGAGAGTAATTGTAGAAGCAAGTTCAGAGATAGTGGCTACTGTAATTTTAACCTTATTGCATTTGCTAAGCTGAATTAGAGCTGTCTTGAAAGCTCTTCTTATCCCTTTAAAATAAATAAATAGATATACGTATCAAACCAGTATATATGCTAAAATTTATCTTAATAACCTCATTGGAGTCACCATATCAAGGTTACTATTTTCAAAAACATTGCCATAGATGACGGTAGCACGTTTGTTACAATAATTTTTTTTTTTTAAAAACTTAACCATGTAAGCCATCCCACTTTAGTCAACATTCACAACAAAAGAAAACTTGGAATGTGATTCATGAATATATATATATATATATATATATAATGTTTGATTTATAATAATTCTTTTAGATCCAAATTTAACATTTTCTTTCATCCTCCTCAACCCAAACATATAGATTAATCTTCAATCTCCATTTATACCTTTTAATTCTTGGTGAGTTTCATGACTTCATGACCTTCTTCCATAAGCAGATCATAAAAAGTTTCTGACCTAGGCCTTAGAGATTTGATACCAACCCACTTGAGTGATCATCTGAACTAATATTAGACTTACAATGGTAAAATTTCATATATGACTTAGGTGACTTTTTCTTCCAATATGTGGCGCAAGAATTACAAAGTCACCACTTATTGTCTTCTGATCCTTCCCAATTTTTTAAGTCATCATATCCATAATCAAGGTCACACATAGATAGTTCCATCCATCATAGAATCAAAGATTTTGTGTTGTTTACATCATTTTTCAAAGATAGCTATGGTACATTAGATCTAGTCATGACAAAAAAAAAAACACAAAAAAAGATCATATCTAGTGTACATGACATAATACTTTTTATTTGCAAAACTTGGTTCACTAATTGGGTTAAGAAGGCCAAAATATCAGTGTGAGCTATTTCGGGTCTCTCCCTGTCAGATGTCAGCGAGGAGAATACACATTGTTACTAAAATTTGAGGCATAGAAAAGCACTAGGGAAAACGATTGTATCTATCTAAAGCAAAAGCCTAATGGCTGCAGACCTAATAATAGCTATGGCCACTGAAAGAATCACCTTAATCTCTCTAACAAAGCAAAATTAGGATGCAAGAATTCCTCCACATTTAAGTCCATGCATGCACTATTGCAATCTGTTCTTCTTGTAGCTGTCTGAATTTACATCATCAAGCATAACAAGATCATCTTCATCATCAATTACTTGCAATGGCTCGTGATTTGCCATTTCATCATCAGCATTTGAGAAATTGGTACCGGCAGCCTTTGAGATTTCAGAGGATTTTCGTTTCTTTCCTATAGGAGCTATAACTATCTCGTCAGCTTCTACAGCTGCTATTGATGTATCTGAGGTGCTTGCACCATTGACAATAGACCTGTCTTCCTTTTCTGCTGCTGACGGAGGTTGAGTCCATCCCGAGAGAAGCATTCCATCGGGCTCTTTCTCTTCATCAAATTCCTCCCTGTGAATATAAAATCACAAGGAAAATGAAGCACTCAGAAAACTGCAACAGGTAAGATGATGAAATATAAACTAGAATCTTACGGAGTCCACTTAGCAATGAGGCATGAGGTGTTCAGACTCAAACAAGAAACAGGATTGAATAAGAACCTATGCTTGATGTTGATATTGCAAGTGAATTCCTGTTGGAGATCCTCTACAGTAAGCATTGTACCACCTGTTACCGGAGAAGGAAGCTCAACTAGCACCTGAAAAGTGGAGGGAATACACTAAATACAACATGACACGTTACTTTCAAACCAAAGGAAATAAATAATTAAATGTACCTTTTCAAGGTTGGATGCATAATTTGCCACCATATCTTCATCAAGATCATCACCAACCTCATAAATAAGGGCAGAACCTTGCATGATTAGAGGAAAGTTCATCCCAAGCTTCGCCCTAACAATCTTTTCAACAAAGTCCTTCAACTTTGAACGGCGTGTGTTTACCTCAAGTAATAAAGGTGTCTGCTTTCCACAAATATTGATCATAATTATATTTGGAACAGAAAATTATGGGCAAGAAATGAGAGATGCGCAGATTCTACATGCCTCGGAACAAACATAACAAGACTTGTTAGGCTCAAATGGTTCCACAGGCATAAGCAGCATCTTTCTTGTCGGATGTTCCAGACAATATGTCATTCTAGGAGATGAGCAAATTAGATTAGATAAGTCCCTTAAAAATAAATAAATAAATGAAGATGACCAAGTTTAAACTATACACAGTGACAGTAGTACAGTAAGGGCATCAAATCAGACAAAAATATACACTATTCGTGTCCTCTGTAAGTTGCTGATCAATTAAACTTCATTAAAAAAAACTTTTCAGTTGAAGTATGTAAATTACACTGCATCAGACTTGACAAGAATAAAAATCATGAATGACTCAAAATGCAACCTCACCATATGCAAATTCCTCCATTTAGCACCAGCAAGATAATTTTAGGGGACAGTATATTTTACCCCCTTGAACTATAGCATAATTACAATATTGACACCTGCACTTTAAAATGTAATAATTTGCTCCCCTGAACTGTCATAAAAAGTGAAACTGTTAACCATCTGTTATATTTAATGTCTAATAGCCACGTGAACAATAGAAGTTGACTTTCAAGCTTTGAAAGTTGAAACAAGTTAGCTTGTGCTATTTGTCTTGAGAAAAACAAGTCTTTTTCAAAAGGATATCAATGATTTTTATCAAAACAGATAGCAGCTAACTTTCAAAGGCTCAAAATCAACTTCTGTTTGTTACGTGACTATTAGACATTATGTTTAACAAGTTAGCTTAATGTCTAATAGTCAGGTGATGAATAAAAGTTGACTTTCAAGCCTTTGAAAGTTGACTGCTATCTGTTTTGACAAAAACATGTTAACTTGTGCTATCTATTTTGAGAAAAACACATCTTTTTCAAAAGGATATCAATAGTTTTTCTCAAAACAGATAGCAACTGACTTCTGAAGGCTCAAACGTCGACTTCTATTGTGTTACGTGACTATTAGCCATTCAATTTAACAAATGATGAACTATTTCACTTTTTACGATAGTTCAGAGGGGCAAAGTGAAACGTTTTGAAGTTCAAGTACCAATGTTGTAATTAGACCAAAGTGTAAAATGTAGTATCCCCATCATTTTACTAACAACTATCTTACTTTACCAAAATGGTTATATCAACTAAAAAGTGTCAATGTTCAGTTTCTGCAGGCATACCTCTATTGTGTCCACATAGATATATTGTTATGCCTGCCCTTGTATTACAAAGGTATTGGCATACTTTTGTGCTAAATTGCAATGATTATATTTTTTTGACTCCTGGAACGAATATTCATTGTGCATCATTTAAAAATATATACAATCTAGATATATGATACAATTTGCTACACCGACCCATATCCTAACTTACCAGAAAACTGCTATTCTGTATTGGTGCTACATAAGATATCAGTCAGTAGCATTCTATCTCAAGTGATCATTGATAAATAACTAATCAATGTACATTAACCTAAACATATGGTGACAACGCCACTACTCCATCTTTTTCTGCAAACAGAATATGGATATCAAAGAGCATTACCAAAGCAAAAAAGAACATACAGGAAGAGTAAGTGCATCATACCTATAACTTTTTATGTCATTTTGCAGCACCTTGATTGCTTCAATGACAATCAGCCCCGCAATAATAGCATTTGTTGTTGCAACAGCATGCACAATATTACCAGCAATACCTTTAGCTTCAAAAAGGCTATGGAGAGGGATACCAAATGAAGCAGCTCGAATGTTTGCAGCTGCAGTAACAAATTCTACAGCTAACTGGTCATCTTTATCAAAGCTCAGATGGCCAATCTCCTGTACAAAAATACAGTTAAGAATATATATATATATATATATATGAAAATATCACAGTTTAGTACCAAACTACATTTAAAAAAAAAGTTTTAATCAAACCTTTTCCCTTTTTGTGAAAAATAGTCTTAGCGATTCAAAAAAAATTTTAGAATTTTCCGTAAGACTCCAGATATCCTGTGGATTTTTCATGCCCAAAGATGCCATGGCACACGCTGTTGGTCCAATCCCATCATCAGTTGCAAAGCTTTTGTCCATATTCCCATTCCATTGTGAAAGTTCGTCAAATAGGACATCCTTACTGTATATAGCCTTTGGTCTATTCCGATTTTTCCATGTCTCTTCATTAGACAAAGCTAATTCAATGTTATACCCAAATACATGATCAAAGATTCTCCTTCCATACTGTTCAATGTCTTCATCATTCCTTCGTTCAAAAACATCCTCCACATTTTCTGATGAGCTGGAAGCATCACTAGATCGTATATTTAAATCATTTTCTTGACTCCTGTCTCCATACAACTTTGCAAAAAGTAGGTCCTTTGCCCACACAATACAGTGAACAAACTGCAAAATGAATAGATGAGATTCTGAAACTCTTTAGTCAGAAGTTTGAAATACTAAATCAAAATTCCTAGTTCTAACCAATGTTCAATATAACTATGTGAAAGTTTAGCTAACAAATTCATGTATTTGTCAAAGATATGACCCATCAGTCATTAATAAATAGTTCCTCTATCTCTCAGGATAAGGTGTGAGATAACAAATAATGAAAAAACAAAGATAGAATTGAACAACTGTATAGGCATCTTTTGCATATTGCATACTATCAGAACATATCACAATACATTCTAATTGATTTCACTTCAGTGAAATTTATATAACCACATACAACCTAGAACTTCCCTTTATGCCTCAAGATCCTGTCACTTCATATTTTCTATTTTCACTAGATTCTTATTCAAGCTACTACTTGCCCAAGAAAGGAAAATCACCACCCACAGAATTACACATAATCAAGCATTGTGCACTGAAAATCAAAATTGCCATTCAAAATCTACACGTTCAAAGAAATATGATCAAATATAAGTCATATGGGACGTATTTTTTCATTTGTAGTTTAAATGTTTATGCAAATTGTTGTTGACACTTGAGAAAAAACCTTCAATTGACACTTGAGGAAAAACTTCCAATTTACAAATGAAGATTGAAATCAACAACCATCAACCTATACCTTTGATGGGGTATTTGTGATAGTACAAACAGGATACGTCTTGGGGGCTGGTTTAGGTTGACACTCATAGCACTCGGTTCTTCCCTTGACATGTACAGTAACCTGCTTTCAATTTAATAAGTATCAAGAAAATAATGGGGAACCACAATCCAAACTGAAATATAGTCAACATAACCAAAACTAACAATATAATTATCATGTGTCAACAGACTATAGAGTAAACCACAATCAAATTTTAAGGCATACATAACTGGAAAACAAGAATGAACAAGACTATTCATGGAAAAGATAATCACTAAACTGAAATCAAGCAATTGCACACTCACAGCTGAGAACAAAAATTCATCACAGAAAATCACAATACATGAACAAAAGGCTGGCAAAAATAAATATTCAATTAAAGAAAATGTGCTATGGTTTCCCCACTCATGGGATTGCTTATCTAGCCAAAGAGACATATAAAAATAACCATCAAACAGAAAGACTAACATGAAAAATGAAGAAGACTAGAACACAACCCTTTAAACAGGATATCACTTGTCAGGATGCCAATCAATATAAAGAATTACCTGTCCAAGAAACCCAGTAGTTCCACTTTCAACCAAAGGAACATCAGCTGCCAAGCACAAGCGATTCACATGTCGTCGCGCATCTAAATTGTCAAGTCCATTTAATACAACATTGAATTGCTTAAAGAAGTCCACATTGAAGTCAGGATCTTTGACATTTGCATGGTATGGTACAATGTTTATGTGGGGCCTAAACTGTAAGACAGCATCCCTAGCAACCTAATTTAGAATTTCATCAGACGGATATACAATTGACACCTTTTACCAGCAAACAAAAATAGCTGCAGTAGATCAACATACCTTAGCCTTGGATTGCCCAACGTGGGATTGTCGAAATAAGAATTGTCTGTTCAGGTTACTGACTTCTATAGTGTCCATGTCAATCTGCAGATGGAAATAAGAGGGGCATAAAAATATGTAAATGCACATTAATAGCCTACAATATAGAGATAATTATAGAGATGTAGCAAATTTGCATATTATAAGATAAACCCTGCTGCCATCACCACTCTTAGTGGCCTTGCATGTAACTAATGCTTTGACTACCACTCAGTCACTCACTATTACAATGTACAAGGATTCTATGGCAAGGATACAGGATTCCCTGCAAAATAGGCACAAAATCTTTCAAAAAAAGGATACAACAACTCAAGATAGAGGTTTTTCTTTGCTATCCCCAGTACACAGTAGAGCAAAACTGTATTTGAGACCATTTATTACTCGTTTTGATCCATTTAACAACTCATTCACTACCTCCTTAGACTACAGGTAGAGAACCATCTCTAAATAGAATTACAAAACTGAATGACATGACCCAGTTTTGCTAAGTTTATATTACATCAGTCCACAAATATATCTTCTAAAATAAACAAATATACCTAAGGGTAAGAAATAGTAAACAATCTAATAGCCACTCTCAACAATTGCACACGCAGCATCAGAAGCAAATCATTCAGAGTACAACATCCTGTAGCATTCGCCAAATCCTCCATTCCCATCAACCCATCACCACTACTAGCTGCACTAATAAACTTGTGGCACCATCATCATCATCATCATCATCATCCTTACCCTGATTTTTTTAACCATCACCTCTAGAGCAACTACTTCCCACGGTCATATTCACCATCACTCAGAGGCAGAGCTACTCTAAAAGGCAAATACGGTCCTCAAAGATGCTAACAACAATAGCTACTAAAACTTAGGACCTTCTTACAACCATTCCGTCAATCAATGTCACTTTTGTCATTGGAAACACTGAGTGCCACAAAAGCAACCAAAGCTGAAAAACCATAAACACCCAAACAGCTCCACCACACAGGACTCGCATTCATCACAAACCAACCCAAACACCCAAATTATATCAATGAGAAAATACTACATTTTTTAGCAAAACACACCATGTCACTGACAACCGGGTGTTATGTTTTGATGAGATCAGTCTATACCAAAGCTGAGATTGTTTAATGCATATAAAAATGGCCATCAACACTTGCGCACAACAGCACGTTTCCTCTTATATATGGGGAATGGAACAATAAGAACATACAAAATCTTACATAAGCATAACTTCTATGGTTAATGGCCTCCCCAGCAGAATTTCGAAAGCAACTGCTGGATCAAGAGTAACGATCAAACAAGCAACTTAACTAATTGATTGTCACTGATTAATCTATTGCGTCACACTAGAGACCAAAAGCGGACAAAATATAGCCATTTAAGAACAATAATTACACTTTTCACAACCACTCTCTTTTTTAGTCACTTCTCACTTTCATAAATACTTTCCTCAAATAACCAGCGCAACAATGAAATCAATCAAAACCTTAACATAATAAACGAACAATTTAAAGCGAGTTATTTCAGATCGTAACGCTAAAGCACAAAATTTTCGAAGCAGCAAACAAGCTACCGGACATAAAACTCAGAGCTTTACAAAATTTGATAAACCCCAGTACACGAAAACCCTAGCAACATTGCTGTACTGATAAAAATACAGCAAACCCTTTAAGATGGGTTCGGCAAAAGAAGAAACTTCAAACTTGGAAATCACCCACTCAAAAAGAAAAAAAAAAAAAAAAAAACTAACAATATGTATGTCTTGGAAGCCAGAGAGAGCGAGAGTTTTCAGCAGCTCGCAGCCAATTCCACCAGCTCCAACCATAAGCACTTTTGCTCCCTGGAAGCACGTCCAACAACAAAAAAAAAAAACCTTAATTTAAAGTAGAGAAGACCACATGATTCATAAATTTGGGGGAAAAAAAACCGAGAAGTCTTTATTACCTTAACCGCGGATAAGTGAGGCTGCGACGCCATGAAAGTTGAAGCGATTCAGCAACTGGAAAAACGACGAACAGAGTAGAAGACGCAGAATCGTTGAAAACCATAAAAGGAGAGAAAAAGGGTGCCGTGGGCAGCGACACAATGTAAGGGGCCGTGACTGAAGAAGGAGTACTTCGAGGAAAAAGCGGCAAAGGAGAGCGCCAAAAAGGACGAGAAAACGAAAAAAGTAACAAAAAAATAAATATATAAAAAGAAAGAAAATCCAGCAATATCTCTTTCTCACTCTCACTCAGGGGCCGGGGCCTGTAAGACGAAAGACGAAGGAAAGCAAGCGTCACTGCGTCAGCTTATTGACCACTTGGGTACTCTCTCTCTCTCTCTCTCTCAATCTGAGAGTGTTTCGCGGTGGTTTTGGACTGTTGGGTAATGGGTATTATTGACATTTGAGGATTAAAGAAAGCGACTTTATGGGGCCGCAGCCTCCCGCAGGTTTTGTGACGAGCCGGGCACGTATCGCACAACTGAACTAGCGAAACGAAAGGTTATGTATCATTACAACGCACCGACGGAAAGGACACCAACGCAAAAGGCTCGTTAGAATTTTGGTTTCAATTTTTGCCTTTCAAAGCGAACCTCTGCTTTTGTTTTGGTTATGTTTGAAAGTCTCGTAAATAATGAAATTGCGAATTAAAAAAAACAGAAGTAACACTCGATAATGTCGGAATAAACTTGGGTACCTTTGATACGGGTGAAAGGAGAATATAGAAGAAGGAGATGAAAGTGTTAAAAAAAAAGTACATTTAAAAGCAGATCATGGATAGATTTTTCATATTGTCTTTAGATGTATCATTCATTTGTTCAATTTTGCAAATCCATGATAAATGGAAAAAAAGATATTATTTTATCTCAAATAATAACGGTGATCTTATATATATATATATATAACTCTTGACTTTGCAGTATTTATTTTGTACTGTTAATATATCAATAACTATTTTTTTCTTGCGGAACCTGCATTTTTTTTTTCAAAAAAATTCTGAATCCCTTGCATCTTGCACGGTGATGTATTAGTATTTTATATTAAAAGATTTTAAATTTTTATATTATTTTAAAGAATATAATAATAACAAATTTTTAATTTAAAATTCTAAATTATAATTTTTGGCATGATTAAAATTCTTTATTTCTTATTTTTAAAAATTTTTATAATATAAATGTTTTTAATTATAATTTTTTGATTTTATGTTAATTAACAAAAATTAATTTTTAATATTTTTGGCTCCATCATTGACTTATTTTTATTTTTATTTTTATACTATTTTTATTTCATCAAACATTCAAAAAGAAAAATATTTCTATTCTTTTTTATGTCATATTAAATATAATTATAAATCATATAATTTTTATTTCTATTTTCATTTTTTCTTTAAAAGATCTTTCTGCTCTATCAAATATAATTTTATTTTTTTAGAGTTTAAAAGTTTAATGGTACAAAATTTTTTTTCACTTTATTTAAGAGTTATATTAAAAGTAAATAAAAAGAATAAACATTATAGACTTCTAAATTGCAGTATAATCTTTTAGTGCTCATATTATTAATGAATGGTCTTAGAAAATGCAATTATTCAAATTACAAGTTCACAAAATATGTTTTTATGTTTTTTATTTGAGATTTCTTCTTTCATTTTTCTTCTAATAAATAATATATCAATATATAAATATAATTTTAACATAAGAGAAAAATGAAAACTAAAGAATTTCAAATCAAAGAATGGATGAGAATTTGTAAATTTAAAGATGATTATTTTCTATTTATCAGCAAGTTTGTAGGAAGAAACTAGAGTAAAAATTACTTATTTAAAGAGCAAATGTGTATAATAGTATAATAAATTTGGAGCAAAAATTTAAATTTAGGATAGAGAATGATAATAAATTGTTATAGAATTGAAAGGATAAAAATATTCATTTATAATTAAAATTAGTAATTTTTCTTTTTGTATAATGTCTATTATGCTTTTGTAATAATTATTTAATACATTTTTTAGTTTTTTAGTTTTTTAAATAAAAACACAAAAATTATTCTTCATTTTCAAAATTATTTTTTAATTACATTTTCTATTGCATTGGAAGGAATGAAAAGAGTTTCCCTCACATTTATTTTCAGAAATTCCAAACATAAGATACTTTTTCTTTTCATTGTTTATTTTTTGGCCGAATTTCCCTTTCCATTGTTTTCTGTTTCATTCCATTGATTCCCATCCATTCATCCATCCAAATATATTGTTTATGTTTGACTGGAGTTATGTATCTACAAAAGAAAATAAATGAAAGGAAAGAGTAGGGATGAAAATACGCGAGTATTTTGTCAAATGTTAGACATCCAAATTAAAATTTCTTCAGTACACAAAATTCTCTTTATTGATAAAAGCCGATCAAACACAAAATGGAAGGGTTTGGCTATTTAAAAAATTATGAATTTTTTCATGTTCTCATGTTCATTTTGTAAAGCTAATCAGTGACAATGTTGAATACATATATATATATATATATATATATATATATGGAAGAGCATTACATAATTCATTTAAATAAATCAAAATTTTATGATGTTATTTATGTAAGAGAATTAATATATTTACGAAAAAATAAAACTAATACTTCTTTAATATCTAAATTAACATTTTTATAAAACCAGAAAAGAAAATGTTGACCTGAATGGTCAACCAAACAAAAAGGGTTGTTGTAGGTATCATGCCACTTCTCTTTATATGAATTTTGCATCAACCACTTTTGCTGTTGCTTCACATTACACTTTTCTCCTTTGCATTGTGGGTCTTAAGATGTGAGGTGTCCTCAAAAAAAATTTTTAATTAATTTTAAAGTTGTACTTTTTTTATAATGCTTTATATAAAATAAATTAAATTCAACTTGATAAACAGAGACATTTGAAGCTAATCCTTTAAGATTGTCTCGCATTTTAATAAGAATAAAGATTTTAAGTATAATATTTTAAATAAATGTTTATATTCAAATTTTGTAATAAAGACATGATACGCGAATGAACCTTTTAAAATATTAAATTATGTATTGTTGAGTTATAATAAATTTGTATTTATTATGTTTTACTAAAAATTTGATGTAAATGTTTAAAAAATTATATCTAAGCTTTGTTCTGAAAAAACAAAAGATTAACAGAATAATGAGCCTTCAATTGCAAAGAATTGAAAATGCAATATTAAAAATAATTAATTTCACGCAAAAAGGGATGGGTATCGTAGACAGAGAGGCAACCACTTGTTAAATTATTTGCGGGGGCATTTAGAGATTTTTACTGTGACTCATTCTTAAAAAAAAAAAAAAATTAAAATATTCAACAACGTAATATTGCACTTAAAAAATATTTATATATCATATTTTTATTAAAAAATTTAATAGTAAACGTCCAAAAGTTATACTTCAATTTTTTTCTTATTTTTAAAGTGTAATAGTAATAGTAATGTATGCAAATTATTAAAATAGAAATAGCCGTGTAAATGAAAAAAAAAAGGCTTTATATTCTATCCGCATTAAAAAAAAAAAAACTTACCAATAAATAGGGTTATTCATGAATAGAATCAGATCGGATATTTAGTAGGTTAGATGCCTAACCTAATTAAAATATCGAAATTGTTTTTATACCTGTGGTTTAACTCAATTCGAACAAGCTTGCTTGATTTTATATTGGGTTAGAGTGAGTTAAGATTGTTTAAATCATTTTTTTTAATGAACTGATACTTATAATATAAAAATATTTTTTTACAAACTCATAGACATATATTTTAAAAAAATAAACTTTTAGAACCTTCATATTTTTATTAGTAATAGAAAAATAGTTTGATATTATCAAACAAAATATAAACTTTACTAGTATAATTAGTCGTAAGTAAATATGTGTATTTTCATTATTCAATAAAAGAAATATTAATAAACATAGATATCAATTATGAAAACAATTAAGAAGTAGGAAATGTTTGGATAGATAATAAAATTTGTAGCATGCAAAAAAAATTCGATGAAATAAGAATAATATATATATATAAGATGGCAAGATATTGATAACTAAAAACAAAATAACTATTAAAATGAGTTGGACAGAATATGTTTTTGCCCGTGACTCAATCTGACCCTATATAATTTTATTTAAATTTTTATCCATTTATATTTTTGATCGGATTCAACTCAATTAGGTCTGGTTAAACTCGGCTAACAGGGCAATAAATTGTATAAGGGTATGTTTGGCATACCATATAAAGTTTGATAATATAAGCTAATACAATATATTATAAATTTATCATTTATTTGATATATGTAATGTATTGTATAAGTTTATATATCATGACTCTTTTATACATCAAAATGATGTATAACCTAATCATACCTTGGGGATAGGATTAGGCCTGATTAGATTTTAATGTGTAAAACTTTATTAATACTTTTTTATTTTAACCCTTCACTTATGAGGATATTCATTGGCTAAACTGAATTGGGTTTAATTAATATTAATTGGAATTGGGTTAATTAGGCTATTTTTAAATTTTTGGTAAAAATTATAAAATAACCCTAAAAAATAAAATTTTTATATAAATCTTTATAAAATAATTTTTGATAAAAAATTACAAATGACTCTAAAAAAAAATTTATATAAGTCCCTATAAAATTATATTTTAAAAAAATTAATAGGATTAGGATAAATGCCGTAAAAACTAATTTATTATCAAACTCAATCTAATTGGTTTAATATGAAGTTGGAGTACATTAGTTTTTGAAACTAGTTAAGCCACTTTTTTTTTAATATTTAATAAAAATTATAAATTGATTCTTAAAAAATAAAAATTTCACATAAGTCTTTAAAAATTATATTTTTCCCTTAAAAAAATAAAATTTTCATTAGGCTAGTTGAAATTAGCTAATATAGCCGATCTAACTTAGTATACTGAAATTATTTTTTAATTATTTAGCTTGATATAGCCAAATGAGATCAAGTCAGCCAAGTTACTAGATAACCACGCACTGTATATAACTCTATTTACCTATATTTTTTTTTTCTAAAAGTTAATATAATATAAGAAATTTAGATAAATATAATATATCTTTTTAAATAAAGGATATTTTTATCAAAAGATTTAATTTTTATCTTATCTAACATTATGTAATGTATTATCAAATAAATAATACTATTATCTTATACAATACATTATCTTATATAATATTATAACAAACACTGCATAACTTTAAAATTTTATCAGACTTTATTTTATTAAATCTTATCCTATTAAATCTTATATTATCGACCTTATCTTATTAAATCTTATACTACCAGCCTTATGTGAAAATGAAAACTTTACTCGATTTTTGGAAACAGGCCCTAACAATTTTTAATGTTTTTGGAAAGTCATTATTTCAGATCACAACAGGCTTTCTAATTTTTTTTATGTGAAAATGAAAACTTTACTCGATAATCCCCAATGGTTCTCTTCCCAAAAAAATAATCACCAAGATCAGTTCACCAATTTACTGCGGAAACTCAAGGGGCAACGGCTAATCGAATCGACGAGCCGCTCTATTTCGAGCAATTTTGGGTGTTCTACATGGTTTTATAATTAAGGGTTCATAAATAAAATTACCGATTAATTGTACCAAGAAAATTTCCTCCCTTTTACACTTTCACTCGACTCATACCCCAAAATGATCTAAGCTGCGTGTGTGGAAGGTTTTTCACTGTCAGTACAAAATCCTGCTTACCGCGCCGAGTTTACTGCCTGGGCTGCTCTACCAGGAAAATGCATACCGAAGCAAAGATTTCAGTCTGACCGTTTTAATTGATTCTCGTTTCGAAATTGGGTGCCTTTTGAAGTTCTTTCTGTTCCGATTTGCGTGTCCAATACGAGTGTACGGGCTGAGGAGTGAGGTTCATTCTCTTCTTTCTTTTCTTTAAATCATTCTTTTATTTTGATATTATCGTTTACCCTGTTTTTATTTGGTTTCTTATTGTATTTTTCAGTGTTTCCGTCGCCATTTATGGAGTCACCAGCAGTTGGTGTGCTACCAGCTAAGCGCCCTTCAAGCGGTATTCCTCGATTCTTTTTTCTTCACCCTTCTCACGTGAATCGCATGAGTTGCCGTAAATGTTGGTCTCTAGTTGAACACCATTTTTTTTTGGGGGTGTTTTCAGACGCATTTTCTTTCAATCTTTACGGGCTAATTGTTTTCAGCAGTTTATTTGCATGTTATGCGTAATGCTTGCGATTATTTCACCTGTTTAATTCACGAGAATCAAGATTGTTTCTGTTTTCTTTCTAGTTTTTCTGAGCACATAGATTGTTACATTTGTATGCTAAAAATATTTTGCCTCTAAGAGAATCCAACTCACTGTGGAATTTAAACTGCTAAAAAAATTTATTTGGACTTCCTATGTAGTGTTTAAGGCTCCATGGAAGCCACTGAGTGGGCTAGTAGTGAGTTGTTTAGGCTTAGAAGCATTGACAGTGATATGAACATCATTCTTTCGAAAAATTATTCTGGTTGATGAGCTTTATGAAGTGGAAAGTTGAAACTCATTAGTATGTGTATCCTTGTATCCTCTCTTATCGTGTTCCATCATTGAAGAAATATGTCTGTACTCTATAGGTTTATGCCATATCGCCAATGGATGAATTTGTTGTAGTTTTTAATTTAGCGTCAATGGATGTTGATATTATATAATTTATGGTGCTTGTCATTTTCTGAGAACAGGGTTTAATTCAGAGAAGCACAAAAGACTAGAACTATCAAGTTATAGCACACCATACTCAGCACATAAAATTGAACTGAAGGCACCGAAGAAATCTTCAAATGTTGTAGATTATAGCAATCCATATGCCATCGCTGACTTGCTAGATGGTCTAAACCATGGAAAGTTTGGAAGTGTCACAGAGGAAATAGAGACCCTTATAGCTCGAAAAATGCAAATACTGAGCCCTATATTTGCGAAAAATCCCACTCTACTACGACTAATGGAAGTGGGAATGAATTGCAGCGAAGAAACTGATAAGGTGAAATATCAACAAGTTAATGGTTTTGCACGTAAAAAAGTCATAGATTTGGAGGAGGAGCTTATGGCAAAGGATGCTTCAAAAGTATCATTGTCTGTTGTAATTATTGATTCAGATGAAGAAGATGATAGAGATCAAAAACCTTATCTTCCATTTCAAGAAGTTATACTGCCAACACCTGCGGGCCTGTCTGCCACAAAGGACATAGTTGTAAGTTTTTACCTGTTCTGTTAATCATGAAGTGGTGAAAGCATGAAAATAATTGGATGCATGTGTATTTGAGCATTTTATTTTGAAAATATAAGTATAATGTTTCTTTCCGTTAGAGCTGAATTGATCTAATTGAAGCATATCTTATTTGACAGTTGTTGATTTTTTTTTGGGTGGGGGGGGGGGGGGGGGCGTGGTTGGGCAGCGCAATTCTTGTGAACATATATTTGGGAGGTGTGGTTCATATTGATTTTCTCTATTCTCATATTGAGCTGATTGTCTAGTGCATTAGAGCTTATTATTATGTGCAACAAGCTCTGGTGAATTACAACTAAGCATTAATAAGTGTGTGATGACGCTGAAATGACATTGTAATGTGTGGCAAAATTCATGAGAAATTCTGAATTCCTTCTCTTCTTGACATAGGATCTGGCTCTTGGTAACAACTAGTACTGTGGCCTGTGCTATTTCGGATTTTTGTACCTTAAAACTTACTCATGGGTCATGTCTAATTTTTCTCCTATGGTGACTTGATTATGTAGGCTGTCACGAATTGTCTTTGTAAACTTTAATAAACACACACACAAACAGATAAACACATATATTTTGGATTACAGTATGTGGAAATAGTTCGCTTCCTCTTGCGGGATTTTGACAGTGTGGACATTGTATTTGCTGCAACTTTTCATAAGATGCTATATCTCTTTATTTTTTTGTAAATTTTTTTGTTTATTTGACATCCTTTGATATTCTATTTGCAATTATTATTAGGAGTACCATGGTCCCAATGCATACCATCCTCTCATTGGGTATCATGCTGGAAGTATGGATGCAAAACCTGAAATTTTTCTGGCTGGCAAAGATAGCATTAGAAAAGATAAAGGTGTTTATATTGGTGTTCAAGAGGAAGACAATCTGCAGGTTGATACAAAGGATGATGGCCTAGAAGATATTTGGAGGGAAATGTCAATGGCAATAGAATGTTCCAAGGTATGATTATGTTACTTTGCTATCACTTTCCAAAAAAAAAAAGCAAGTGTGAATTTGTTTAATTACTTTATGTATTTCTCTGTTTTAAGTATTTTGCTCTTTTTCTTTGCATTTTATCATTTTCTCTGCTTCCTAAATATTCTGTGTTAAGGATTGCTGAGATAAGGCATTTATTTTTCTTGTGAAAATAAGAGGGAAGAGATAGAGAATGGATAACTCTGGGGGAAATAAATTGGTACATAAGAAATTGTAACATGGTTCCTTTTTTGATTGGGGCTGTCAACATGAGGCTTTATTGACTTCATTGAGAAGGATGTAAAGAATTCTGTGGTTTTAGACCTAACATGACTTACCCTATTCTATCAGCCATCTTAGTAGAGTTTTTCCCTGTATGTGCTAGAGGTGGTGCACAAAAATGCATATGGAACATAATTTTGTGTTGAAACATTATGACATTTAGTTCCCCTTTCCCCTTTCTGGTCTCCCTTATGTTGCTCTCTCTCTCTCTCTCTCTAATATATTCCGCGTATGTATTGCATATCATGTAAAGTTGCTATGAGATCTACATAGTAAGTATGCTCTTACTTCTCTACCTTGGAGAATCACCAGTAAACATATAATGGTAAGTTAGCTTTCAGTACATTAGGATGACTATTTGTTATTAAAACTGGAGACTACATATATTGTACTTTGTTTATGTTACAGCTTTCTGGAAAAGTGCATAATCTATATTTCACATCAGATCAGATTTTTAACTTTCTAAATAATACTGACCAATTACATCCTTTAAAGTTCCCCCTGAACTAATTTATTTTAGTTCTGCTTTCACTAGGATGTTGCTGTGAACCCTCTACCTGATGAAGAAGAAGAAAAAGGTGGTGAGGACTGTGATCACTCTTTCGTTTTAAAAGATGATCTTGGTTATGTTTGTCGTGTTTGTGGGGTTATTGACAGAGGAATTGAAACCATATTTGAATTCCAGTACAAGGTTAGACCCTTATACCTGCATTATATTTTAATTTGAAACGCATTGTACTTGAGTTTATAACTTTTTAGCTTTTCTTATTTCTTTGCCCTGCTCAAAATTCTATTTTTATTCCTACAATTTGAAGCCTCTAAGCTCTAAATTGAAAGCAAAGTTTTCACTTGTTTGCATAGTTTTTATGACAAAGATTTATAACCAATATAAGTAATTTTAATGATTAATTTACTGGATTAAGATAAAGGATTACTTTTCGTTGAGGGTGGGAAGAGTTCAAAAACAATATCCCTGATTAATTTGTTCATTTTATTCAAGGTTAAAAAAAGTACAAGAACTTACATGCCTGATTCATGGAATGCTAAAGACAGAGCAGCACCTGAGGTATCTGGACTTAAATTTGGTGAAGATGGTCTGGTGATAGCTGAAATCTTTGCTCACCCTAGGCATATGAAGCAAATGAAACCTCATCAAATTGAAGGATTTAATTTTCTTGTCAGAAACCTTGCGGGTGACAATCCTGGGGGCTGCATCTTGGCCCATGCTCCAGGGTCTGGGAAGACATTCATGATAATCAGTTTCATGCAAAGTTTTCTGGGCAAGTATCCTAATGCTAGACCTCTTGTGGTTCTTCCTAAGGGAATATTGGCAACTTGGAAAAAGGAGTTTCAAACATGGCAAGTGGAGGACATACCACTGTATGATTTTTACTCTGCAAAGGCAGACAGTCGTTCTCAGCAACTGGAAGTTTTAAAACAGTGGGTGGAGCAGAAGAGTATTCTTTTCCTAGGATACAAACAATTCTCTTCGATTGTCTGTGATAGTGGAACTAGTAATGTATCAGTGTCTTGCCAAGAGATACTGCTTAAGGCTCCTTCAATTCTAATTTTAGATGAGGGACACACGCCAAGGAATGACAATACTGACATGGTTCAGTCTCTTGCCAAAGTGCAAACTCCTCGAAAAGTTGTACTGTCAGGAACCCTATATCAAAATCATGTCAAAGAGGTGTTTAATATTTTAAACCTTATACGGCCAAAGTTTTTACGTTCAGAAACATCTCGACCTATTGTCAGGCGCATTAAGAGTAGAGTACATGTACCAGGTGTGAAAAATTTCTTTGACTTGGTTGAGAACACTTTGCAGAAAGACCCTGATTTTAAAAGAAAAGTGGCTGTCATTCAAGATTTGCGTGAGATGACTAGTAAGGTACTTCATTACTACAAAGGAGATTTTCTTGATGAGCTTCCTGGTCTTGTAGATTTTGCTGTCGTACTCAATCTTACTCCCCGACAGAAGCATGAAGCTCAAAGACTAAAGCACTTGTCCAGAAAGTTTAAGATAAGTTCTGTAGGGAGTGCTGTTTATCTTCACCCTAAATTAAAGCCTATGGCAGAAAAATGTGCTGAGAATTCTGCTGTGTCTGATTACACGATGGATGAGAAAATAGAGAGTCTAGATCTGGAAGATGGGGTGAAGTCAAAATTCTTTCTTAAAGTGCTGAACCTATGTGAGTCAAGTGGGGAGAAGCTTCTGGTTTTCAGCCAATATCTCTTACCTTTGAAGTATTTAGAAAGATTAACTGTGAAAAGGAAGGGATGGAGTCCTGGAAGAGAAATCTTTGTCATCTCAGGAGAATCAAGCTCTGAACAAAGAGAATGGTCCATGGAGCGGTTTAACAATTCACCAGATGCCAAAGTTTTCTTTGGCTCAATCAAGGCATGTGGAGAAGGCATATCTTTGGTTGGGGCATCGCGCATAATTATTTTGGATGTCCATCTAAATCCATCAGTTACTCGCCAAGCAATTGGTCGTGCATTCCGACCTGGTCAGACAAAGAAAGTCTTTGCATATCGGTTGGTAGCTGCTGATTCTCCTGAAGAGGAAGATCATGATACTTGTTTCAAGAAAGAATTAATTTCAAGAATGTGGTTTGAATGGAATGAATATTGCGGTTTTCATGATTTTGAAGTCGAGACTGTTGATGTGAAACAATGTGGTGATTTCTTTTTAGAAAGTCCATTGATAAGGGAGGATATAAAAGTTCTGTATAAAAGGTCAGTGGTAACTCTTCTTTCCTTTTGAAATAGTATATGACAATCATACACTTCTTTCTTAACATTAGCAATGTTCTGTGTATATTTCAGGTAGGCCTTGGCATTTAAGTGGGTTTGATGGACTTGGATAAGCAAAGGTATTTTGTGATTGCACAGTTTATGCCTGTTTTTCTCTCTGGATTTTAGAAGTCTTAGCGTACGGTCGAATGTGATGTAGGGGAAAATGGAATTAAGTCTCTGTAAACTTGATGTAAGTAATTTTATGAAGGTGCTAGTATTGTAATAGTTCAGATCTACAGGCATGTCCTTCAGCGCCCTCAGCTTATAAAAGAAATGGCAGTCCTGTATTGCCCTGCTTGCGATGATGTTCATTATAACGTTGTAGGCTCGAAGCAAGGTGCTGGTCAGCCTTCAATATTCGGCGTTTGCTCATCTAACTACTAACATCCTTTAGTCCTAATTATCTGAGATCAAAGATAAATTGCAATATTGGCCGCATCTCAATTGAAGAATTGGTTAACAGATACTTAAAAATTGTTTTTAACTTGTCAATAAATAACAAAGAAATTTCCTAAGGCAAAGAAGCAAACTTGTTCTTCACACTCCACGGAGTGAGGTATGAGGACACTGTTGTGCTTCAATCTGTAGCCAGAGTTCAAAAGCCATGTATTATCAATCTCTGTTTACCATAAAGCGAAGGGGTTTAATCTTGTGCCAGGCAGAGGAGAGGGATCATATACGAGAAACCACTCAAAAGATGCCCCAAAAAAGGTGAAAAAGAAGGGCCCGGTCCTTGACATTTTCTTACTTCGGTCATGAAACTGCCAGTACGAGCCATGGGCCCGCAAGATTTTCTTTCTTTCACAGTCCGCCCAAACAGGGAAGGCCAACGTAGATTAGTAGGTTTCCGGCTGGCTTACATTCTAGCCGTAGGGCTTCGACTCCGTCATGGGCTGGGACAGCTTTTTGGTCGCCCGTGGCAAGGGATATATATTATTATTATTCAACATTCTTTGATCTGGTGAAGAGGGCTGCAACAAAATGATTGTTTCAGAGTAGCTGTCATACAAGTCAGAAAATCTTCATGAGATGACCAGCAATTAATGTCCTTCGTATAAACTTGAGTGCATAATTTGACATTTTGTTAGTACAGGGAGGGCTCTTCTGTGAACCTGAATGGTCCGTCTTAAAATGTATAATAGATATTTTTCTATAATCATGTACGCATCTCAGAGTTGTTTCCTTAGAGGATTAAAAAAGTGAAAAGATAATGTTACAGTGGAATTATTTTTAAAAAAATCAATATTTTTTTGAAAATCAGATTTAAATAAATTTTATTAAGTGTTTATTATCATATTTTTCAATAAAAACATAACATGAAAAAAAATTATATTTAAAAATTTATGCATTAGTTTTATAATCAAATTTTGGTTTAAGAAAATTAGATGTAATTTGCCCTTGTGTTAATATTGATTGACAAGTTAACATAATAAATTAATTGTAGATCTAAATTTTCTCCTCTTACCATTTTATTGGCAAGAAAATCAAATCACTTGATAAAGACTAGAATCCCCCCACAATAATTTGTAAGTTAAATACCAACACAAAAATAACAATCAGCCAATCCTTCACATTTATTATTTGACATAATCATGTCTCATCAATGCTATTGCTGAGTTGATCCTAATGTTACATTTTTCCTTTTTTACATAATAAGCAAAAGATATGCGCCTTCATAGATGTACAAATCTTTCAATAAATTTTCGCATAGAATACAACAGTTCTTTTCTAGTCCTTGGGGGGTTTCTTCCTATAAAGGGTTTTCTTATAGCATTGTCAAACATGCTAGAGGACCCAGATCACTGACCAGTGATCAGCTCTAATCATTCATTTACTATATAGATTGCAACCTATGAATCACTGATATTTTTAAAAACATAGTCGTGTATGATACTTTACCCTCATATCAAACACAATTCGACGTTTAAAATATTATATATTTTGTCGTGTCACACTAGTTGTATAGTGTTGCATCTATGTCAATATCCTTGGTAGACATCAACGGATTGTCTTTATGCTACAAAATCATGTAATAAATGGGGCGAACTGAACCTTTGCTGCTTGTTTCTAGCACCCAAAGACTCAAGTTCTGACGTCTGAGCTCGAATTGTAGCAGCTGAAGCAGCATTGTAAATGCCATCCTCACCAGACATAAAATCACCATCCTCACAATGCTGCAAACCTAATGTCAGTGACACTCCATTTCCGGTCTCGAACCTCCCCAACTCCGACATTTGGCACGTCGGAGCAACCGCCATAAACCCAGCACTACCTTCCCTGGACTGAACAACTGTGTCATCGTGGAAGAGACTACAGTCATCAAAGTTGGGCCTCTGCAGCTCCTCAGTTTGCTTATCAGATCTCAAGTCCTTAGCTTGTCCAACATTGCAATTCTTGTTGGCTATTGAACTTTGACTCTGCTGCAAATCATCGCACCCCTCATCGGAGATCTTGACATCACTTTTCGTTACCTTGGATGCATTTTCAGATGAAGAACTGGAGTCCACGTCGGCATCGCCAATCTCTCCCTTGTACATCTCCTCGATCATAGGTTTCCATAGACGCACTCGTGCATTTATAAACCAATTTGAGACCTGTACCATGCAGAAAGTGTCATTAATGATACTGCATAGGGCATCTCTAGTCATCAGACATTGCTGCCACTATAAATATATAATGCACCATCCTCCAGAATTCCTATGGCGTGTGAATCAAAAACTTGAAGTTTGCTCATGTTCTTCAACAAGTCCAATGTATCTTGAACCCGTCCACGATATCTAAATGCACCTTATAAGTACAGTTGAATCTACCCATTTGAAGTGAATTAAGAATGACCTTTTTTCGTTCCATCTTAAAATACAATAACAAATAAGTTATCCGCCAAGAAAGTTGCTAAGAAGATTATCTTAAATTTCTACCTGACTTCTAGTCAAGCCTGTCTGCCTTGCCAGCATAATCTTATCAGAATCTTTAGGGTAGCTGTGAAACAACAGAATATCTCAATTAGATAACTAAACAATGAAGGTCTTGGAACAATATCTAAGAAGTAAACAAGTGAAAGAAGAATACGGATGAAGGAAATGTTCAAAAAGCCAAGCACGAAGAATTGAAACAGAGCTTTCTGGCAGTCCCCTTTGTGGCCTCCATGCATGTTGCATCACACCAAGCTGCTGGAGAGCCCTCTGTTGCCGGATTTGTTGGTCCACATACCGGAGTCTTGATATTCCAACTCCTTTCTTATTCCCTGAAGCATCTTGCTCTCCAAGGCTCTTCCGTATTGCACTGATTTGGCCAGTGATTGCATCATGCAAGCACCGGAAATGACGTGAAATGGTTTGGAGAGCTAGTGCTGTGTATGGTTTAGCTGCCCCATGTCCGGCTATCACATCAAAAGACGATACCACAATCTGCATCTGATGATAATATTGTTTGTACCTACTGTCAACCTGTGGGAATTGAATGGAGGCCATTAGGACATCCAAGGAAAAGGTCTTAACCATGATCACATTGAATAATATGGCAACTATGAAAATTGCATGCCATTGAAAGAAAAGACAGATTATTTAGCATGAATTCTTGAATACTATGGACTATTCATCTGTACTAGATCACAGAGCCATGTGATGAAGAATGGGATATAGGAACGCTAGGGTATAGGATGGAATTTATTATAATAAGGATATTTGTTATTTAATTGGGACAGATTATTAGAGATTATCAGTATAAATTATTATTACTACTAAATTAGGATTATCAATAATTTAGGTCAATAATTATCAAGTCAGAAGAGTGATATCTTGTATTTATCAGTATTTTAATGAGTTTGAACTTTTTCAGTCTATATATAGGACTGCATTACATTTTTCATTATTGACATTGATAAATTTTATAGAGTGAAATTAACTGTTAGATAAATTTCCGTTATGGTTCTGCTCCACCAGGAAAGGCTAGTCATAAGTATGGCTCTTTCTAATACAGTATGTTGGTTAATGACTTATTACTTGAACATCTTATTGGTAATGCAAAACAAAGTCTTACCAATTTTGTCTTATTCCTAATTGTTTAGCAATATACGTGAAATTTTATGGTTATGAGAGACATCAGTAACTGTAAAAATATAACTAAAATTATAATTCCTCCAAACACATTCCATGTCAGCATGCAAATCACAAAACCACCCCAATAGTGGGATGACATTGAAAATATGTCACTCTTAGGTTTTCCTATCTTGTACTTCAAGGTTTTTAAACTACTAATGGCGTTGAAATACCACTACCAGTAGTTCCATGTTGTAGAACAGAAAATATAATTGGCCAATATTGAGCTCTTCTAAAAGCAGTGAGCTTGATTTTCTGTACAATGAAGAAAGGGGACAGAATTAAACCTCATTTATCAGAGTTGCATGCAGCATTCATATAATACACAAACCGAAAAGAGAGAGATATCTCTAATCTTCAATTTAGAAGGTGACACTACGAAAATTTTTACTTATTGTCTTGGTCAATATGTGAAGAAATTGGAGTTATAAAAGAGCGGAACTCTACATAATATAGGTTATACCTCATCCAGCATTGACAGAAGCTTTGTTAACTTGTTCTGCAGATCTTGTTTTTCAGCATGCGAAAGCTCACAAGAAGAATTATTGGCTGAATCTTGAGGATCAAGCACTCCATTAGCAGGTGCTCTTTCATTTTCTAGTCTCTCATCATCCTCCTTGGAAGCCTTAGAGTTTTCATGTGTGCTATGACTTTTCGCAGTTGGTTGTTTTATTGCTTTTTGGATGTCAACAACTTCATTGAGTAGCTCTTGTGCTGCCTTGAGGTATTTGGAATTAGGATTGGCTCTAGAAACACTTGGCATTCCATGCAAAGAATAATCTCCTCTATTCAAATCTTGATTAGCTTCAGGTAAATCAAGTGGCAAAATTTCAGAGTGCCTCAAAAATTCATGCCTAGATGAGCCACTTTTATGGCCCGAAATTGATGGATTTGGACCTAAAAACGAATCAAAACTCAGATTAGAACTTCGATCATGGAAAGGAGGCATTTGGATTCCTGATGGTATTTGGGTTCCAAGGCTGAGAGATAATCCCTGGCTCTGCAAGTTATGTCCACCCATTGGATGTGTTACTAGCATACCATTTCTCCCCTGTCTCCATGCAGTGAAATCATAGTCCCCGGTTTGCAACCCACCAAGATTTGCTAAGATTTCTTGCTGTTCGGGAGCTGAATGTGACAACCTTATTGATGGCATCACAAAGCAGTTATTTTGCTCCTGAGAATTGCCAGAGAATCCATCTGGATATGAACCAGAGTTCATATACAACGTTATATTACTTGGAGTAATTGGTGTCTCAGAATATGAATTTGGCAAATAAGTTGCCATAATATTCTGACTGTCGAAAGCCTCTGCTTGATACTTTATCTTTCGAAAAGTAATAGCCGTAAGCTAATACAAACATGCACAGAATGTTTTCTTAATATAACGAAGCAAAAGCTGTCTAAAATCAATGGTGTTTAAAAGTCACACCAGTATTGAAACCAAAGTTGAACACCTCCTGATCAGATCATTATGCAGTTAAAGAACCATTGGAAGTTTGAGGAAGAAGATTCGGGGCTGTTTATCAAAAGAGTAGATTTCCGCAACTCATGTCACCAATAGTGAGAGGGAGTGAGTCATTGCAATTGATTCCTTTTAACTGCAGAATGCAGATCTTCAATTTCAGGTTTACCTACCTTTATACATAAACTACAAAACAAAGGAAAGAAAAATCATTCTACAAATACACACACTTGTTGCCACAAAAATGAAAATATAAACAAACAAGGCAATGATTTAAAGAACACCCAAATCTAGAGCTGTGAAAATGAAGGTCTCAAAAGCATGAAACTTATATATGTTAAGTGATGTGAGACTCAAAACTCCTCCACTAAATGAACTTACATTCAAGTAAACCAACACATTACAAGGAAAAAGGGGGGGAAAAAACCAAGCAAACAGATGCTTGGAAGACATAACAAAACTAAGCAAAGGAAAGAACTAACAATTATAAAAACAACTAAATCTAGAGCTCCAGTCTCATGCTGAGCCTTGGGCTTGGCTCTGCTTAAACGCTGTGAAAATGAAGGTAGAATCGAAAGGTTATGAAACCAATTTATCTTAATGATGTGAAAATCAAGACTTCTCCTCCACTAGATGAACGCAAACTATTATTATTATTATTTTTAATCATACTGAACCTAAATTAAATTAAAGCTTGTCTTACCCGAATTTATCAACTCAAAACTCCAGAGGACCAACAAATTGCAAGGAAAGAAGGGGGGGGGGGGGGGGGGGGCCCTTTCTTTCCCGTTAACGATTAACATTTGCTCAGAAGACAATCCCCACTTGTAATTAACTAACAGAAAATAAAAAACGAAAAAAAAAGGAACCCTGTGTACTATCAACATATTCCTGTCTAAATCAAATTCAGGTTTAAGTTAATACAAGGAAATTCAAAATGAAATTAAAAAGTAGGCTCCGAGGAGAACTTACTTCATGTTGCAGAGGATATGTAAGTACCCAACAAACTTCGATTTCAGAACCAGGAAGTCTACCCATTCTCTCTCTCTTCAACCAGATAAAGAAAAGCAGTTTCAGGGAGAAAAACCAAGAAGCCAGAAACAACTTCTGTACAAATTAATAGCCTAACTTGCCCCTTTAACCCAGAAAACTGGGCCCAACCAAGCCTACATAGCCATCTTCCTAAGGCATCATCTATACGCCTCTAGTCACCGGCTAAAGACACATACAGATACTACAAAGCAACACGATGAATATAGTGTTCAAATGCAATTTAAAGTGTCATGTTGCACATCAGTGTGGCGTGTGATATAAGTGTCTATAGTGCGGTCACGGAACACAAAAGACAGATTCATAGCAGAAAAATAATAAGAAGGGAAAGTTTCTCACCGGCCGGCGTAGAAGCTAACTCCGACCACCAGTTGCACGAAGAAAAGTAAGAAAGAAGTAAACCCTTTACAGAAGGCAGAGAAATAGAGAGAAAAGAGAGAAAGTAAGAAACCGTCTGGAGGACGAAGCAAAAGATGACACAGGAAATTGCAGACGCTGCGAGGCTTTGGAGCTCTGGGTTGGCTTTTTTTTCTCTTTTCTTTTTTTCTTTTTCTGGCTCTGGGATTGGTGCAAAATCACTGTTGGAGCAGGTTGGGATTGCGTCAGACTGGGCTCTTCGCATGAAAATACCAAAAGACCAGAGGGAAACGTAAATGCGAAGAAACAGTAGAGGGTTAAAACTGTACTTTGAATTACCAAATAATGCAAAAGGTTAAAAACTACACAGCTTTTTACGTGCAATGGTAGATCAGTAGATGTAGACATAGAAATAGACGATGAACGGACGTGGGGAGATGTCAATGGCGTTAATGATATTGGTTTCTGACTTTCTGCGTTTTCATCTAGCCCCACGTGCGTATTAAGTAATTAAGTAATGAATATAATATTACGTTTAATTACTTTATTGAATTTTAAAATTTTAATTTTTATTTAATTTTATAATTCAAAAAATTGAAATTAAAACACTCGTCGTTTTAAAAGTTTTTAATTTAGTTCTTTATTTTAAAACTTTGTCTGAATTTTGTGAAAATATGAACATAGTTGATGTTGGCTATATTAACCCTATAAAAGATTCATATCAACTTAACCCATATTAACGAAGAGGAACAAAGAGAAGATCAAGTACAGAGACAAAGGAGGAGATCATGACTATGGTGGAGATAATTATTTCAAAATATCAAAAATAGTTAATAGATTTATTTTTTTAGTAATACTGAAATATAATAAATTTATAAAATTTGTGAAAGACTTTAAAAATCTAGAGTAATTAAAACATAATATTTCTATATATGGTACTGAACAAAAACGAGAACATCCTATGGCCCTATAGGCATAATAATTTTTCTCTTTCCAGCTTTGGTTGCTTTTGCTTTGGCAATGATATGTTGAGATTCAACTGTAATTCCAGTATGTGCTTGATTTGTTATCATTGCTGGGTGTTTCATTAATTTGTTAGTTCCTGGGGGATGGTAAGAGTGTATTTGGTTAAGGAGGTCAATCCCTAACCACCAGTTGGTAGATCAGACCAAAATCCTTTCATAATTCTCCCAAACCATCTCCTACATTTGGCGAATTTTGACTTATTTCCAACAACTAAAAAAATAAGTCAAAAGCTATAATGTAAAAAGTTAGTTCTTCATATGTTATATTTTGTCTGCCCTCGCTGGTTTGAATTCTATGTGTGTATATGTGAAAAAAATTACAAAACTTAATGACTGTAATTTTGTCAAAAAATTGCAATCTATCTTTTGGGACGCACAAATGTATCTCCTGTTTAATTGAATGGAGGCAAGCCCCACAAATCTCTTTGGGGGACTCATTCTTTATTAAATTTGTTTTGGAATGAGAGGTACACACCCCTTTTTATGGGGGTGTGAATGGGGGCTGATACCTTTTATTTCGCAGGGCACGCCCTTTTTTTTATGCTTCTTATTTAACTCCCCTTTTATTTAATTCCAAATTTGATAATTGGGAAAAAATTGCATTATTCTTACCCAATTTTTTAGAATTCGATGACAATATTACTAAGTTTCACAAAAATATAATATACAATGTCAATACTTTTGATACTTTGGTATTTGAACATTAATGATTTTTTCTATACCATCCTCATATTAGAGCTTTCTCTTTGGACTTTCTTTTATCTCAGTTAACTTGATTTTTAGCTACCAATGGGAGGTATGATCTTGCAACAATATTAGTCATGTAAGCCTATTCATGCCTTTTTTTTTTTGTCTGAAAATCAATGACTTCACCCCTAAGATTTTATATAGTAATCTCCATATAAGAATTAATTCAGATTGATAACTAGAGATATTATATCATTAACTAAGTTTTGTTGGATTATTTAATGTTTTTTAGGTAAACAATATTTATCACGTTATTTAGCATTCATAACATAAGAATTAATATTAAAATATAATATTTAATATCAGTGATATCAAAACTGAACCGAACTGGTCGATTCAACCAGAAAACCAATAAACCAACCTTCTATCCTATCTGGTAGCGTTTGATAATCGATTTATCTAAGAATTAATCAAATTCAACAAAGAATCAAGTTAAAGTGACCAATTTTCAACCAACTCTATATGAAGTACAATATTTAATACAAATACTTATCATATTTTATTTTAACATATCAAAATAATCTATTTTTATTTATGTATAATTAGTCATAATATATTTAAAAATTTATTTGTTATTATTTATTGTATTAAATTATAATATATATAAAATAATATATATATATATATATATATTTAATTATCACCAATTCGATCATAGTTTAACAATAGTTGAATTAATAAATCGTAAATTAGTACTTTTACTAGTTTAATAACTGATTTAATTTTAAAAACAATGTTTAATGTAATAAAAATATCCTAAATTTTGCATGTCTATATATATTATCATATATGATGAGACAGGCCTTATTCATCAAAAATATATGTAACATGTTCATATATAAAAGACAATAACATATATTTTTTGTTTACTTTAATGTGACAATCAAAAGTTGTAAAAATATAAAATTGATACTTTCCATAAATCTATTGCAAAGTGCTGGTTTTATTTTTTATTTTTTATTTCCTTTCTATTCTCCTAGCATATCATGTTAAACGTTAGTTAATCCACAACGCTCTAAAGAACATAAAGTTGGTAGACTGAACTCCAGTGGGGTATTTCTCATCATTAAGGCCATTCTATGATAACGCAATAGAATAGCAGTACATCTAACTATAGTCACTGAATCCAAATCATTAATCTATACGGTCACATATTTTTGTGAACAAAAACATTTTCATTAAAGAAATCTTTTTTTTTTCCTTTTTGTCATTATTTACAATAGATTGCAAGTTAAAATACTATCAAGAGCTATTAATTGACAAATTGTGATTATAAAATTGAAGGGTCCCAAGTCCTTTCTTATATAGAAGTAAATCCTCTCGAATTTTGTACTTCATGTACTTTGGATTGGAATTACAAGATAGACTCCACCCTCTTATTCACATCAGATGCACCATAATTTATAGATCATGATTGTGTAATAAGTTTGTGAGAGAGAAACTCTTTTTCTTTATAATCTATACTGTGTGTGTATGTGTGTGTTTTTTTTTCTTTCTTTCTAAAAAAGAATACCAAGGGAGGAAAGTACATTCATTTATTGGAATAAGTTTTTCTACTCAAAATAACCAACTTCCTTAAAAAAAACTAACCACCCCATTTAAATTTAAAAACTTAATAATTTAATACTTAATTAATTTAATTCATTAAAATTAATTAAATCATTTAAATAAATTAAATTACTAAGTTGGATAATGGATTAACTCATCATAAAAATTTAATTTTCTAACAATAATGAAGTATGTAATTAACATGAACAAATGAGAAGATAACATGTCTATCTCATGGGCTTGTGCCATTTACATAAGTCATCTTAGCTAATATGATTTTTTTTTTTTTTTTGGTTGGGGGAGGGGAGGGAGGGGGTAGAAAACAAGTTTTAAGGGGCCGGGGGCCAAGATTGTGCAATATAACACATAGTATTCTGAAGCAAAATATTACACAATATATTTACATGCTGTATGAATTGTATAGCATATAACATGTTATTTAACTCAGCCAAGAATGCAAAGCATGACGGGACACGGGCGTTCAATTATGGAACCACTTAATATACGGTTGACAAATGTAGCTCATAACCATACAGATCCAAGCTTCACATTGCACTTCCTATTAAAACTTGTAATGAAATTGTATTTGGTTTACCCTACAAATTCCTTAGCAATACACGTGTTCATATTTGATCTTAATACTGTGAAAACTATTTTTACAGGAAGCAATTCTTAAGTTTGTTTTGCTATACATGGTGAACATTATGTATGGACAAAATGGGCAAAATAGGCAGCTTATATTGCTTTTACGAAGAGTGTAACTGAAGGAAAAGTTTCTAAAGGCACTACATCATCAATCAAAAGCTTCAGATAGGAGGGTCCCAAAACAATCACTTAAGAGTCTCCTTTTGCCACCACAGCCACCAAACAAAGATCACTCCTCTGCGAACAGCAAGAGGATGCATGAACACCACAAACCCCATTTGCCAAAGCAATACTGTTGGGAATTATGGGAGGCACACAGCGGAAACGTTTAAAATTTTGATCCCAATTCCCACTAAAGATCCGTCAAAATCGTTTACACCGAATAGGTTCAGAGAATTACCTTTTTCTGTCGATTGAATTTGTTGTTTACTTTTATTTGAATCACAGGAACTGACCGTAAATCAGCTCCCTCTATTGGTATCTACACGAACGGGGTTCAGCAACTCAAACGGTGTGCTAGCAGCCTGTTCCGTACAATTCCGTATGACGTCCTTATGGTGTCCCTCTCTCTAAGGATTTTGGAGGCAGCTCTAGCTATTCTTTTCTGATATGAAAACCCCTATTTATAAACTAGAGTTTCAGATATATTTAATTAATCAAAATTAATTAAATATATCTATTAGTTTAAATTCAAATCTATCTTATAGTTTAAATTTAAACTAATAATATCTAGAGCTTAATTTAAATTATCTGATTAGTTTAAATTTAAATCTATCTGATAGAATTAAATTTAAGTTATCTGATTAGTTTAAATTTAAATCTATCTAATAGAATCAAATTTAAATTAATTCATATATATATATATATACATATATATATATATAATATCAAATATAATATATATATAATATATTTTGAATTTAATTATTTATATATATATAAATAATTCCTCCATCATAGATATTCATTGAATCTAGACACATTTCTGATTCAATGAATGTGGACATTTTAACCCGAGTTGGTCCGTTCTTGTGTGCGACCCTGCAGGCTCATATGATGTTGGCAGTGGGCTAACTACACTGTTTGACCCATAAATCACAAGCGGCCTCTAGCAAGACATTGTGACTACCAAAATCATACGGGATCGATGATCTGATGCAACCTATCTTATAACTCTATCATATCCCTTTTGTCACACGATATCTAGATCGAGTATGAGGCATGAAAATATCATCATCAACTTGCTCGATCATAACTTTCTCGATCTTTGAGCAGACTGATATAAGATGGAACCCTTTTCATTTGAGCATGGCCATACATTTCTCAGTCACACTCATCGAGGGGCCCAGAGATATCTCTCTATTAATTAGAGGGACAAATTCTATCTTGATCACTCATCTTCCTCTGCATGGATTCTATTATACTTGATCATAGTCTTTATAATCACCCGATTAAATGTGACATTAGATTATGCCAAAGTACAGTGTCCTTCATGTAGAAATCTATGGTGATCTCAGGTCTAAAGGATCAATGACACGGTTATACATGAGATAAACTTATGACCTAATTCATGTTGCTTATCTCATGATGGGTCTATCCAGCGTCTTGTTCTCTAACACACGCCTATAATTTTGATTCATATCATCATACATGATTAATACTTAATCAATCAAAATCATACTAATCTTAATTCATCGTTGTTCCTATAAGGATAATTGATTAGGGACATTTTAGATAATTCAAAAAATGATTTATTCATGAATATTATTATATATAAACATGCAAATAATATAATAATGTAATAAAAAGAAAACTCTTATTTCGTAATAAAAACAATGTTCGCAATACAATGATTGGCCTAAGGCACAATTTCCAACAACTTCTACTTACACTAGGTTCAATCATTAATGTTTCTAATACCCATTGACCTAACATGATGATCATGCTTAGCCTGTGCAAGCGACTTAGTAAGAGGATCAGCAACATTATCATCAGTTGGTACTTTGCATATCTTTATATCACCTCTATCAATGATTTCTCTGATAAGGTGATATCGCCTAAGTATGTGTTTGGTCCTTTGATATGATCTAGGCTCTTTAGCCTGTGCCATTGCACCATTATTGTCACAGAATAAATCTATTGGATTTGAGATGGTAGGCACCACCCCTAACTCAGTAATGAACTTTTTAATCTAAACAGCTTCCTTAGCTGCATCTGATGCTGCTAAGTACTCAACTTTTGTTGTAGAATCAGCCACAGTGCTTTGCTTTGAGCTCTTCTAACTTACTGCTCCACCATTCAAACAGAATACAAATCCTGATTGCGATCTAGAATCATCTTTGTCAGATTGAAAACTTGCATTTGTGTAACCGTTTACAACAAGCTCGTCATCCAATCCTCCATACACCAAGAATATATCCTTAGTTCTTCTCAAGTACTTTAGGATATTCTTGACGGCAGTCTAGTGATTCTCATCTGGATCTGATTGAAATCTACTAGTCATACTCAAGGCATATGAGACATCTGGTCGAGCGCACAATATGGCATACATGATAGATCCAATAGCCGAGGCATATGGAATCTTACTCATGTGTTCTAGCTCATCACGTGTACTAGGACACTGAGTCTTGCTGAGATTGATGCTATGAAACATAGGTACAAAACTCCTTTTTCAATCTTGCATACTAAATCTATGCAATACCTTGTCTATGTAGGTGTATTGACTTAGACCGATTAGCCTCTTGGATCTATCTCTATAAATCATAATCCCAAGGATATAATTGGCCTTGCCTAAGTCTTTCATTGAGAAGCACTTTCCTAACCAAGACGTTACAATTTGTAAGGTAGGAATGTCATTTCCAATAAGTAAGATGTCATCAACATAAAGCACTAGAAATACAATTGTGCTCCCACTAACCTTCTTGTAAACACAAGGTTCATCAACATTTTGGATAAAACCAAAATCTTTAACTACTTCGTCAAAGCGATGATTCCAACTTCGAGATGCTTGCTTCAATCTATAAATGGATTTTTGAAGCTTGCAAACCTTCCCAGAATCCTCTGAACACATAAAATCTTCAGGTTGTGTCATATACACATCCTCAAGTAGCTTTCCATTAAGGAATGTTATTTTCACGTCCATTTGCCAAATCTCATAATCATAATACGCAGTAATAGCGAAAAGGATTCTGATTGATTTGATCATAGCGACTGGTGAAAAGGTTTCATCATAGTCTATACCATGTATTTGTTTAAATCCTTTTACAACCAATCGTGCCTTGAAGGTATACACTTGGCCATCCATGTCAGTTTTCTTCTTGAAAACCTACTTGCACCCTATGGCTTTTATACCTTTAGGTGGGTCAATCAAGGTCCATACCTGATTGTTATACATAGATTGCATCTCAGACTTCATGGCTTCTAGTTATTTCTCAGAGTCTAATCCCATTATGGCCTCTTGATAGGTGGTTGGCTCATCTTGATTAATGAGCAACACATCACGATATCTTTGAGGCTGATGTCGTGTCCTATCAGACCTTCGTGGGACTTGTATTACTTGAGTAGGCTCAACAACTTGTTGTGAGTCTTCTCGATTTTCCATCTCCGGTTCAATGCGATTTTGTGGCTCTCGAACTTCTTCAAGATATATTTTACTCCCACTGGTTCTTTTAGAGATGAATTCTCTTTCTAAAAAGATACCATTCCAAGCAACAAACAATTTATTCTCAGTGGGGTTGTAAAAGTAGTATCCTTTAGTTTCTTTAGGATAACCCACAAAAAGACATTTTATAGATTTTGGTGCTAGCTTATCTAAAGCTTGTTGCTTAACATATGCCTCGCATCCCCAAATCTTGTAAAAAGATAAATTGGGCTTTTTCCCAGTCCATATCTCATATGGTGTCTTTGCAACCGCCTTAGATAGAACACGATTTAGTGTAAATGCAGCTGTTTCTAATGCATAGTCCCAAAAGGATGGTGGAAGATCCGTTTGACTCATCATGGACCAAACCATATCTAATAAGGTTCGGTTCCTTTGTTCAGAAACGCCATTCCATTGTGGTGTTCTTGGTGGGGTTAATTGTGAGACAATACCACAATTTCTAAGATGGTCAATAAACTATTGGCTCAAATATTCACCATCTCGATTGGATCAAAGTGCTTTAATAGATTTGCCAAGCTGATTCTGTACCTCATTTTGGAATGTTTTGAACATTTCAAAAGTTGTAGATTTTTGTCTCATTAAATAGATGTAACCATATCTACTATAGTCATTTATAAAAGTAATGAAGTACAAGTGGCTTCCTCTAACAGTTATACTTAGTAGACCATATACATCGGTATGTACTAGGCTCAATAAGTCAGTGGGCCGCTCACTGTGCCCAGTGAAAGGTGCCTTAGTCATCTTTCCCAATATATAAGATTCGCATGTGTCAAATAATTCAAAATCAAATGATTTCAGAAGTCCATCTTAGTGGAGCTTTGAAATGCATTTCTCATTTATGTGGCCTAGACGACAGTGCCAGAAATAGGTCGAATCCAAGTCGTTAGTCTTGATCCTCTTGGTAGTTATGTTATAGATATCTTGATTATTGGGAGCATCAATATTTAAATAATAATGACTACCATGCAAATCACCATCCGCATAAAAAATGTCATTACGATAAATAAAACATTTATTATTCCCAATAATTGAAATAAAACCTTCCTTATCTAAATAAGAAAGTGAAACTATGTTTCTACTCAAAGCAGGAACATAATAGCAATTGTTCAAAATTAACAAAAGTCCACTGGGCAAAACTAATTCATAAGTGCCTACGGCTAAAGCAGCAACTCTTGCTCTATTTCTAACTCGTAGGTCTATTTTGCCCTTTTTCAACTTCCCACTCCTTTTAAGACCCTGTATTTTTGTACAAATGTGAGTTCCATATGCAGTATCTAATACCCACATAGGAGAAGTAGAAAGATTAATTTCTACAACATAGATACCTGAAGTAATAGCCCCGCTATTCTTCTTCTTTTTTAGATCTTTCAAGTAGAGCTTGCAGTTTCTCTTTCAATGACCGAACTCATTGCAAAAGAAACAAACTCTTTCATTGGGAGGCTTTGCCTTCTTGGCTTCAGGCTTGGGTTTGGGCTTGTTTTGGTTCTTGAACTTATTGTTCAGACCCTTTCCTTTGCCTTTCTTTTTCATTCCTTTACCTTTCTGAACAATTAAAACAGAGCTTGGATTTTTCTTAATATTTTGCTCAGCAGTTTTAAGTATCCCATGCAATTCAGAAACAGATTTTTCTATGTTGTTCATATTGTAGTTCATGACAAATTAGTCATAACTTTTAGGAAATGAGTTTAAGATCAAATCTGTAGCTAACTCTTGACTCATGGGAAATCCAAGCCTCTTAAGGTGATCAATGTAGTCTTTCATCTTTAAAACATGAGTGCTAACTGATGCACCTTCAGCCATTTTACAGGAATGCAAGGCCTTGGTGGTTTTAAACCTTTCTTGCCTTGCCTGTTATTGGAACATTTCCTTGAGATGCACAATCATCTCATAAGCCTTCATAAGTTCCAGATCTCTTTGAAATTCTAGGATCATGGTGGCTAACATCAGGCATCCCACATCCACAGAATCATTGAGATGCTTGTTGTGGGCATCCTTCTGTGCTCTTGGAGCATTGGCTACAAGCTCCTCAGGAATGGGCTCATCTAGGACATATAGCTTTCTTTCTTATTTGAGAACAATTCTCAAATTCCTAAACCAGTCAAGAAAGTTTGTCCCATTGAATTTGTCCTTCTCAAGGACGGATCGCAATGATAGTGCAGCAGAGTTATTTGTCGACATTTTTTCTATAACAAAATATGCAAAAATCAAATTAATAATTTTCCATTAAAAATAACCCTCAATTTAATTTAGCGGGTTAAGACTCATATTTCACTTAATTATAAGTCTGCTTTGGCAAGATGCTTAAAATTAAGCTATTTAGGTAGGTAACTCATTTACCAATTACATTACATGTAACTCTTAGATCTTTTATAGGATTTATTCATCACATGATTCGGCATGTTTAATCCCATCTAATGCCTTGAGACCCAAAATCGTTTTGATAGTTTCAATTAAGTCAAACCACTATGAAACTTATGAGTATCACCATTACCCAAGCTGCCTTACTAAGATAATCTAAGTGTATCCCACTTTGGTAGAACCTACAGTCAGGTGATCAAAGTCTTGACAGATGTTCATTAGTGGGCGGCATTATAACTTAAAATTTTATATGATGGATTTTATTTTATTATTTCATAAAACTAGTTGTCACACAATTATATACTACGATAGCATACATACATACATATGATCTCATCATAAATCTTAAAATAAATGTGACACAATATGGCCCATCTATCCTATCTCCTCCTAAGCCAATGAGAGGATTCCTCTAAGATAAAATCTATATATACAAAGAGAAACCTTGCTCAAACATTCGAAGGAAGTGTGAGATGAGAAAAGAATATACATTCAGAATAAATAGAGAGAGGCACGACACGCAAGCCGTATTTTAAAAATTACAAACCATAAGCATCCTAGGACCATATCATGCACCATACCCATCCAAGCAAATCACAATACAAACACATATGTTACAAACATCTCATCTCATATGAAAGGTTGTAAATTTAGTGAATTAATTTTAAATTAGATTGTGTTGTGCTAGGATTAGATAGCAACGGCAGATTCATTCAGTGTGTCACATACATAGTGAAACGAATTCGAATTGAAACATAATATAATCTGTACAAAATATATCAAATATATATATATATATATGTAACAGATTAATAATTATGTTCCCAATCACATTGAAAATTATACATATATCATATATATGAACGAATTCATTAAAAGGACCTCTACGCTTAGATTTTATGCTTTTAAAATAATTTGATCAAATCAACATTGCATACATATCTCATATTAGCATATGCGAAAAATTGAGCATAAGATAAAATTCTTAGAACACACAGGTACTGTTGGGAATTATGGGAGGCACACAGCGAAAACGTTTAAAATTTTGATCCCAATTCTCACCAAAGATCCGTCAAAATCGCTTAAACCGAATAAGTTCAGAGAATTATCTTTTTTTGTCGATTGAGTTTGTTGTTTACTTTTATTTGGACCACAGGAACTGACTGCAAATCAGCTCCCTCTACTAGTATCCATACGAACGGGGTTCAGCAACTTAAACGGTGTGCTAGTAGCCTGTTCCGTGCAATTTTGTACGACGTCTGTACGGTGTCCCTCTCTCTAAGGATTTTGGAGGCAGCTCTAACTATTCTTTTCTGATATGAAAAACCCTATTTATAGATTAGAGTTTTAGATATATTTAATTAATCAAAATTAATTAAATATATCTATTAGTTTAAATTCAAATATATCTTATAGTTTAAATTTAAACTAACAATATCTAGAGCTTAATTTAAATTATCTGATTAGTTTAAATTTAAATCTATCTGATAAAATCAAATTTAAATTATTTGATTAGTTTAAATTTAAATCTATCTGATAGAATTAAATTTAAGTTATCTGATTAGTTTAAATTTAAATCTATCTAATAGAATCAAATTTAAATTAATTCATATATATATACATATATATATAATATCAAATATAATATATATATATAAATAATTCCTCCATCCTAGATATTCATTGAATCTAGACACATTTCTGATTCAATGAATGTGGACATTTTAGCTCGAGTTGGTCCATTCTTGTGTGCGACCCTGCAGGCCCAAATGATGTTGGCAATTGACCAACTACACTGTTTGACCCACAAATCACAAGCGGCCTCTAGCAAGACATTGTGACTACCTAAATCATACGGGATCGGTGATCCGATGCAACCTATCTTATAACCCTATCATATCCCTTTTGTCACACAATATCTAGATCGAGTATGAGGAATGGAAATGTCATCCTCAACTTGCTTGATCATAACTTTCTCGATCTTCGAGTAGACTGATATAAGATGGAACTATTTCCATTTGAGCATGGCCATGCATTTCTCAGTCACACTCATCGAGAGGCCCAGAGATATCTCTCTATTAATTAGAGGGACAAATTCCATCTTGATCACTCATCTTCCTCTGCATAGATTCCATTATACTTGATCATAGTCTTTATAATCACCCGATTAAATGTGACATTAGATTATGCCAAAGTACAGTGTCCTTCATGTAGGAATCTATGGTGATCTCAGGTCCAAGGGATCAATGACACAGTTATACATGAGATAAACTTATGACCTAATCCATGTTGCTTATCTCATGATGGGTCTATCCGGCGTCTTGTTCTCTAACACACACCTATGATTTTGATTCATATCATCATACATGATTAACACTTAATCAATCAAAATCATACTAATATTAATTCATCGTTGTTCCCATAAGGATGATTGATTAAGGACATTTTGGATAATTCAAAAAATGATTTATCCATGGATATTATTATATATAAACATGCAAATAATATAATAATGTAATAAAAAGAAAGCTCTTATTTCGTAATAAAAACAATGTTCGCAATACAATGATTGGCCTAGGGCACAATCTCCAACAAATACTTCGTAAACCAAAACGCGTAGAGTTAATAGTGATTCGAACTTTTTACAGTTTTTTATTGTAAAATTTGAAGAGAAAAGAGAAGGAGTAAACTTTTATTTGCATATATATATGTATATATATATATAATAACTCTTTGTTTCATTGTATTTTTGAATTTGATAAGAATTTTATAATAAAAAACTCTATAAGATCTTTACACATCAATAAGAGGAAGCCTCCACAATATCTTCAATCTCAAACCTATCAAATATTGAGGTTGCCCTTGCCCATTTCTTCCCATCCGCATGCAGTTTCTCTTATCCCATGACCATGGTTTTCTGGCGCTATTTCAAATTTTCACGTGGCCAAGCCTATGTTTACACGTATATACAGTTAAGCTTTCACAATGTCGCTTAGCACCAATGCCACAATCAAGTGACAATTCTCAGCCATTAAAACAAATCAATAGCTAAAATATGATGATATTAACACTTTAATGTGGTCATTCCAAAATAATTATATTTTTACTCACAATTTAGTAGAATTTGTAAAAATCTTCAAATCATATCATATAATTAAAGTTATGTTACAATTAATTTTACTAATAGGTTAATAATTTTAACTTGTATTCAAATTTATTTTACTATAATGTTAAGTGTAAAAATTAAAATAACATAAAAATATGTATATATATATATATATATATATATATATATATATATATATATATATATATATATATATATAAACTTGAATCTATTGATGAGGTTATTTACACTTGTAGTTAAATCAAACCTAAGTTGTTAAAGAAATATACTATTTTTTTAATCAATTAAGCTAACCTTAGATTATAGATGATTGTTAATACATTTATATGGATAATTTGTTTCAAATTATATTTAAAGTTGATTATTTTATCAGTTTGTATGAATGAGCGGGATACAATCTAATTCTTTTAATTAAAAAAAAAACTAAATCTTTCATTCAACAAAAAAGGCAAAAAACAAAGTCTTGTCTACCTTACGTAAGTTGTAGACATTTCATTCATCTCCCATTCCATTGGGTTTCGCTTCCATGTAATAAGAACTCTCCATTTTAGCATAAGCGAAAATGGGAAGAAAGTTACTTGTTTAGTGTTTGCCCAATAAGTAGCTACCAAAATTTTACAATCATGGTATAACATATTCATATAAAAGACAATGACATAGACATTTTTTATATTTAGGGTTACAATAGAAAATTGTAAAAAATAATATTGATAATTTACATAAATTAATTAGGTTACAATTTTATATAAGTAAAATTTGCATGAATTTTTCTTGATGCTTTTACTTATCTCAGAGCTAAGAGCTGATCAAACCATAAGGCTGCAGCAGAAAATACATGCATTTTTCTTTTAGAAAGAATGAAAATAACTTTCTAACTAAACCTAGCCTAAACTGAGGGTAATTAACTACTTACACGGTAATCAGGTTTAACAAGGTGACAGTACAAATTATATCAAACGAGTAGGAGAACCATACGATATATGGAATAATTTTAATTTTTTATTAGTTTAAATAAAAAGTTGAAAAATATTAGCGAGAATATGAGTTATCTTCTTATTAGGATTTTTAAAAAATAATCAAGGAATATATACAAATTAAAATATAATTTACTAAACGATAGTTAAATAAATAATTAATTAATTGATTAAAATAAATCATAATATATGAATGCAAGCCTGAAGGACCGACTCTGCCAAAAAAAGAAAAAAAAAAAGTAAGTGGACAAAACCATTTAATCCAAAAATTATTTTTTTTAGAATTTATGATATTATTTTGTTGAATGGACATATACATTATAAATTTATACATTTTTTGAGAAAATTTTATCATTGTTTAATTACAAAATATTTTTTATTAAAAAATAAAAATATATAAAATGGATCAACTTGTTTAACTCACAAGATAGAATAAGTAAATATTAATTTCATATTCTTAATTTGTTTATAATTAGTTTGTGATAGACTAGACTTAAACAATTCCAATTAACATATTTGATAGTAGTACTTGTTGATGTTAAAATTAACTACAGTGAAATGATATTATACATTTTGGTTTGTTGTCTTTATCTCTTGCTTTCGTGTAAAAAAGTTTAGCCAAACACATCAAGATGATCATTGGTTATACATTTCTTTTTACCGAACCAAAAAAAAAAATTAACTATATATTAATCTTGAGTTAATTTTAATATGGTGTGATGATATATTCTATCTATATTAATACATTAATATATTAATATTTTGATGATAATTTTAAAATATTAATAAATAAAATAGTTTGACAATAAGAATTAAAAAGTAAGGATGATCAAAATATTCATATTTGTTGAAATCCCTGAAATTTAGAATTACTGGAAATATTGATTAGGGATAATTACAGATTACGACAATAAAGGAAAGAAATTTATGGTAATCACCTTGCTGATTTCTTGCTAGAATTAGTGTATAAATATATCTTGTAAACATTGTACACAAATATAACAAGTGAGCTCTTTTTTTCCTTATGGTATTAGAGCAACATTCGAATTTGGATTCTACTTCACCCAAATGGGAGATTCCATTGATAGTAACTTAACAACAATTAAGGAGTTGAACTTAACTCCATCTGACACCTTATCAATGATGGGTAATGGATTGGATGGCTCCTCCTTTCTTTTCGCCACTAAAAAGCTCACTAGAAAAAACTATAGAGAGTGGGCACGTGCGATTAAGCTTGTAATTAAAGGGAGAAGGAAAGCTAGCTACCTTACTGGAGAAGTCATAACACCTCAGAGCAACGATGTTGCAACCTACTATCGATGGGTAACAAATAACTCTTTGGTGATGTCATGGCTCACCTACATAATGACTCCATCAATTCAACGGACATTCTTTTTGTTAAGCACGACGAAGGAAGTCAAAGATGTTACGAGAGAAGCTTACTTCGATGGAGAGAATGCCTAACAGGTATTCAAAATCAAGACTCAATTATGGCAACTGAAGCAAGGAGACCATGATGTGAATTATTTATTATGTTGAGATGATGGGATTATGGCAGGAACTTGACGCACATAATGAAGAAGAATGGCATTGTGCAAATGATTGCCTTCTATACAAGAAGCGATTGGAGAAAGATTGCATTTTTAAGTTTATGGCAAGTATGAGGTACGAGTTTGATGATGTGACAGTACGCATACTCACATAAACATCATTGTAATCCGTTAGAGAAGCTTTTGCAAAGGTTCAACAAGAAGAGGCCAGGCATTGAGTTATGCTAAAAGAAGAAGGAATGAGCAATCTAGAAAATGCAGTAATGATAATCCATAATAATAGACCGCAAAAACCAAAATCTTTTTATGACAATTGCAAAAAATTTAGGCATAAAAAGGAAACTTGTTAGGAATTAAATGGAAAACTCATGGACTATAAGCCTCAAAGAAATAATAGAGGGAAAAGATACCAAGCCATTGCTAATCAGTGTTCTGAAAATGCTAATCAATCTTCTAAAAACTAACAATCAAAAAATCATAAAAACTCCCACCCAAATTCTAATGATTGCCAACTTGGTAAAACTTTAGAAATGATATCTACTCTTCAATTATTCGGTAAGTTACCAAAAAATACTCTTATTGCATCTCTGGTTCATAAGGGTAATTTCCTTCATGCTCTTAAATCCTCTTAAACTAGTATCTTATGGATTATTGGCTATGGGGCCTCTAATCACATGATTGATACTTATCAATTATATACCAATTATACTCCTTACACTGGTAACCTGAAAATTAGGGTTGTACATGGGCAGGGTCCAGCTGGATATCTAGTCGGCCTGATATTTTGCCCGATTAAGATATTAGGCTTATTTTTATGCCTATGGCCCTGCCCGACCCGAATAAGCTCCATTTTAGGGCGAGTTAGGGCGGCCAAGACTTTTTTTTTCATGAATTAATACTTGTAATAAAAAAATATCTTTTTATAGACTTATAGATATATATTTCAAAATAATAGACATTTAAAACTCCTATATTTTTATCAGTAATAAAAAAATAATCTAATATTATCAAATAAAATATAAGCTATACTAGCATAATTAGTCTTAAGTAAATATGTGTATTTTTATTATTCAAGAAAAGAAATACCAATAAGTATACATATTAACAATAAAAATAATTAAGAAGTAGGGAATGTTTGCGTAAATAATAAAAATTGTAATATATAAAGAGAATTAGATGAAATAAGAATTATATATATATAAGATGACAAGATATTAATAATTTAAAAAAAAAAACTATTAGGGCAGGTTGGGCAGAACATGTTTTCGCCCGTGCCCCGACCCGACTTAATATAGTTTTGTTTAAAGTTCTGCCTATTTATATTTTTAGCCCGACCCGATTAGATTGGGTTAGAGCAGGCCCCTAGGACGTATTGAGCCAATGAACACCCCTACTAAAAATTAAAATTGCAAATAGAACATTGACATCTATAGTTGGTAAAGGAGACATACAAATTTATGATTCTATAATCTTGAAATTTGTCCTTCATATTCCAAAACTTGCCTGCAACTTAGTTTTTGTTAGTCAGTTAACAAAAGATTCCAACTATTATACTAATTTTCTTTCCACTCACTATGTCTTTCAAGACTTATCATTAGGGATGACGATTAGTAGTGATAAGGAGTGCAAAGGGCTTTACTACCTTGAGGATTTTGGAGTTGGTAGTCTAAAGTCTGGTACTAATTGTAATTTTGTTTCATTCTCCAAAAATAACAACTTGATGTTATGGCACAGGTGATTAAGACACCCTAGTTTCAAATATTTGTATTATTTGTTTCCTAAACTTTGTTATAATAAAAATTTAATTTCCCTTTAGTGTGAACGTTGTGAATTAACTAAACACCATAAGAGTGCATATCCTAAATCCATATATAAGCTAATTAAGCCCTCTACTATTATCCATAATGATATATACTATCCTTCATAGATACCAAATAGAACCCAATCTAAATAGTTTATCACTTTTATTAATGACCACACTTGTGTGTTAGGTGTACCTGCTAAAAGATAAGTATGAGCTTCCCTCAGTATTTTCTAACTTCCTTACTATGATTAAAAATCAATTTAATGTAAATATTTAGATATTGCGCACAAATAATGGCATAGTATATTTCAATCATACATTTGGGATCTCTCCTTTGGGCACATGGTATTGTTCACCAAAGTTCTTGTAGCCATGTGCCTCAGTCAAATGGAGTTGCAGAAAGAAAAAATAGACATATCTTAGAAGTTACATGAGCTTTGATGTTTACCTCCAATATACCACAAAATTTATGGAAAAATGTCATATTAACTACTACCTACCTTATTAATAGAATGCCAAGCCGTGTACTCTCATTTACCATTCCTCTTAAAAAGATGCAAGAAATATTACCTATGGTTAAACTTTCCACTTGTATACCTCTATGGGTGTTTAAGTGTATTGCATTTGTTCATGATCATTTTAATTCCAAAAATAAGTTTGATCCTCATGCTATCAAGTATGTGTTCCTGGGATACTCTCCAAGTCAAAAGGGGTACAAATGCTATGACCTTTCCTCTCATCGTACATTTGTTAGCATGGATGTCACTTTTCTTGGAAACACCCCCTATTGCTCCACGTCTTCAATTTAGGGGGAAAATGTGAGTGAGTTTGAAATTGGATATAAAGGTGATGATCTTATACTTGTTAATGATGTATATTTACCACCTTTTGAACTTGTCCATATCCCATCCAATATGCTTGTGCTAGAAACATAAAGGAATTTTATTTCAGGGGGAGAAGCAAATAAAGAAACTTTAGTCTATTCACGAAGAAACAAATATGTAATAAAGGACCTAGTACCTGAAGCGCTTCAAGAGTTAGAACCAATGGTGGATCCTAAACATTCCTTACCTAAACTAGAGGAGGTAATTAGTTCTAATTCTGACTAAACTTTTAATCTAGATTTATCGATTACCTTGAGAAATCCTACTCGGTCTTATACTTTCCACCCTATCAAAAAATATATCTCTTATAATGCTTGTTTTCTTGCATATTGTGCCTTTGTAACTAATTTGGACAAAGTGAAAGTCCCAAACAATATTCAAGAGGCACTATAAAGTACTTGAGTGGAGAGTAGCTGTGATGGAAGGCATGAAAGCCCTTGAAAAAAAGAAACTGAAGTTGTAAAGCTACTATGTGAAAAAAGCTTAGTTGGCTACAAATGGGTGTTTATAGTCAAATACAGAGTTAATGGAATAATTGAAAGATACAAAGCACAACTAGTAGTTAAAGGATTCATACAAACATATGGCATAAACTACACAAAAACTTTGCCCTAGTTGCAAAGCTAAACACTATTAGTGTACTCCTATCTCTAGCTTCCAACCTTGATTGGCCACTACAACAACTAGATATTAAGAATGCATTCTTAAAAGGTCAATTAGTAGAAGAAGTATATATGACACTTCCCTCTAGTTTCAATAATAGCAATGATGTGAATCAAGTTTGCAAACTTAAGAAGTCTCTATATGGCCTGAAGCAATTTCCCAGAGAATGGTTTGAGAGATTTGCAAAAGTATTAAAAGTAGAAGGATGCATTCAGAATCACTCAAATCACATAATATTTTTGAGTAGTAAGGATATAATGATAACAATTCTCATAGTATATGTAGATGATGTTATACTTACAAGAGATAACATCATAGAGATAGAGAGATTAAAGAATGGACTAGCTACTAAATTTAAAGTAAAAGACTTCGGTCATATGAGGTATTTCCTTGGCATGGAATTGCTATATCTAAAAAGGGGATAAGTGTATCTCAAAGGAAATATACACTAGATTTCCTAACAAAAATAAGAATGTTGGGATGTAAACCTAGTGATACTCCAACAGAAACTAGAAAGAAATTTAATAATACAGGAGGACCAGTAGATAAAGATAACTACCAACCTGGGAAGTTAATTTATTTATCTCATACCCGACTTGACATTGCATTCATTGTGAGTATTGTTAGTTAATATATGCATTCACCAAAGGAAGGACATCTTGAGACAATATTCTGAGATACCTCAAAAGCTCACTTAGGAAATGACTTTTGTTCAAGAAAGGAGATCAAGTTAAGATAGAAATATTTATAAATGTTGAACTGGATAGAATCATTAAAAGATGAATGACCTATTATTATGTATTGCACATTTGTGTGGGGCAACCTAATGACATGGAGGAGTAAAAAGCATAATGTTGTTGGAAGAGGCAGCACAGAGACAGAATTTAGAACTTTAACTCAAGGAATATATGAGGGATTATGGCTCAAGAAGTTGCTTGAAGAGTTAAAAGTTACTATAAAGCTCTCCATAAAGCTTTATTGTGATAATAAAGCTATCATTAACATATCACTCAATCTTGTGCAACATGACAAGACAAAATGCCTTGAAGTTGACAGGCACTTCATTAAGAAAAAATAGAATAAGGAGTTATCTATATGACATACATTCCTACCAAAGAGCAAGCAGCAGACATCCTTATGAAGGGTTTGCCACATCATACCTTTAAGGAAATTATTTGCAAGTTGGATATGATTAACATAAATGATCCAACTTAAAGGGGAGTGTTGAAATCCTTGAAGTTTAGAAATTACTGAAAATATCTTTGATTAGAGATAATTATAGATTAAGACAATAAAGAAGAGAGATTTATAATAACCTCCTCACTGATTTCTCCCTAGAATTAGGGTATAGATATATCTTGTAAACATTGTACAGAAAATATAACGTGAACTCATTTTTTCTCATTATTCAATGAATAGCCGCAAAATTTATTCACTCATATTTTGAGTATGGGGCTCGAAAAAGGGGTTTGAATTTAGGTTTGATGATTTTATTAAAAAAATTTAAGGGTTTAGGTCTAAGGACCCCAAATCCATAATATATAATTTTACATATGTATATATTTAAGCATTGATTGTTATGTTTAATACAAGCGTTTATTGAAACAAGACAAATTTAAAGAGAATGGATGTGTCAATTTCTCTTTAAAAATTCACAATATTAATTTTGAAAAGAGATAAATATAAGTGGTGTGAGTTCTATTTCTTAACTAATAAATATAAGTGATGTGAGGTCTATTTCTTAACTAGGTGCCACACATATAAATGGGAATTATAATTTGGATTATCTCATACTTAGTGTATAATTTTGTTAAAAGGTAAAAATGACATAAATAAGTGAGAGTATATATAAGATTTATTTATTACTTATTTTTTATTTTCTTTCTATAGCATCCTATTTGCATTGATTAGAAAAGAATTCAATTATAATAGTCACTACTCAAATGGACCCCACATATTTTGTATTTATTTATTTTTTTTAAATTGACAAATTAAAAAGATCTATTCTCAATTTAAATTATGTTAATAATATGTTTATATAATATTGATAGTTGAGGTTTTTTGTTTTGATTTTATATAAATGAATTTCATGGAATCATCAATTTGTAAAAAATTACTTATTCTAAAATTTCTTCAAGTGAACAGATTTCACGGGGAGATCAAGATTACCTTTGATACCCACCAAGATATAGATCCTGAATAAAAACGATATATTTTTCTGAATTCTGGAAATGATCATCATTGGGGCGGATTTTAATATTAAAAATGAAAATATTAATTTTTAACAAAGATGGGCCAAACTCCTTAACCCCCACGAAGTAACTAGGCGACCTGAATCGACCCTCTCGTTTGCTGAAGTTCCGAGCCTTTTCAGGCCGCCTCTCTTCACGGCTATTGCTCATTTGGCGAGCTTCGTGCGCGGGTGCCTCCTTCTCTTCCTCTGACCTGAATCAAGTATTTCAAATAATCACTACCCTACATTAAACAACTTCGATTTTGGCTTGTGAAGCCCTTACTTGTGTTCGAATATGGGGAAGAAGAAAGTGAAGGAAAGTGGAGGAAAAGAGCACTGCCCCTCGACTGTGTTTGTCTCGAACTTGCCCTACTCATTCACCAATACTCAGGTACATGCCTTTCATTACTCCTTTGTTTGTTTGTCCCTTTGAAGCGCAGAGTTCGATGAGAAATTGTCTGCTCATATATCTATATATTTTTTTATTTGAAAAAAATCAGCTGGAGGAGACGTTTAGTGAAGTTGGACCAATCAGGCGTTGCTTCATGGTCACGCAGAAGGGTAGGGAAAAATGCATAATTTTTCTCCGTGAAATTCTATCTGGGTTTTGGAGTTTCAGGCGTGTTCTTACTGTAATTAGACTTTTGCACTAAATGTTTTTTTAACTGCGAGTGGGAATTCGAACTCTCACACTTGTTCACTTGTTTGAGCGAATTTATTCAACTTTGTGTTCAAGACCATCAAACGATTGACCTTGGCAGGAGAGAGTGGCCGTATTTCTACTTTCCACCTGTTGAACAGGACTTGATGGCTCTTTTCTGGGTCAAAGATTTTAGTGCCTATCACTACTAGTGTATGACTTACTAAGTGGTGATTAGACAACTATGCTGTATTACTAGAAGCGTGGAGCTCTGAATTATATTATCGTATTTTATTTGCTGAAACATGATGCCATCTATTTTGTGACACCAGTAGTGCTGTGCTGCTATTTCTTTGGCACTTACAAAATCGGCGTACTTATAAAGTACAATTTTTAATGTGCCTCCCATCTGGCTTCACTCAGGCTTGTTTGAGTTATAAACCGGCTTGTTTGAGTTATAAACCATTAAGGAATTCTTGTTCTGGCCGTAAATATAATAAAAGCACGAAATTGTATCAAACAATGTATTTACATATATAGATATTAGATACAGAATAAACCAAAATGTATACAATTAGTATTAGCTAAACTTGAGCTAGAATATGTAAGCTGTGTTTATCTTTCTTGAATTTCTGATATCTTTACCTTTGTTTAATTATCACAGGGTCAGGCCAGCATCGTGGTTTTGGTTACGTTCGATTGTAAGTTTATTCTCTCCTGAGAAGTTTTAGTACATTTCCCTCCCTTTTCTTCTTTGTCTTCTTCTCTTCTTCATCTACTTCTTTTGTTTATACAAACTTTTCCTTTTCCCCCTCTTCTGAGTCTTAGTAGGTTTTGGCACACTGTTATAAATCGTTGTGTTCATGTTGACCAGATTCTGAATTTATGACTTGTAGCTTATGTTATATTCTTACAGTTCTTATAATTCACTTTGTCACTTATGCTTCTACCATTGATGAATCAGACTGAAGCTTCTATTAAGTTTGAACATTTATCTTGCAAACAGGAATCATGACAGTAGCATAATATTAGTAAACCTCCATGATCTTGAGACATTGTTCCTCAATCAACTTGGCATTATGTGGTTCATGAAATTCTTTAAGAGGATATATATATATATATATATATATAATATTCTTAAACTTTATTCTAGATATGACAGTTGCTTCAATGATGTGAGATCTGTTTACTTTAGATAATGACTGTGCTTTGTGAATGATGTTTCATTGTAGTAAACTATCCCATAACTTATTTGGCTATTGAAATAAATATTTGACTCTTTTAATTCTTTTGCATTTTTTTAATCATAATTTGTGATGTAGTTATCTCTCTCTCATATATTAATTGCTGCTATCTTCAGTGCTGTTGAGGAAGATGCTAATCGTGCAATTGAGCTGAAGAATGGTTCGTCTGTTGGAGGTCGGAAAATTGCAGTAAAGCATGCTATGCCACGTCCTCCCCGTGAAGTGCGACAGTCAAAGTCCAATAAAGGTTGTTGCTACCCTCTAACTCTAGTTCAGCATACTGCAATATATATATATATATATATGTATATTTTAAATACTTTCTGGAAGATGTGCAACTACCTGAATATTGTCAATATTCCTTTTCCTTTGTTTATCTTCTTTTCTGACTCTGACTTTTATGACGCTATAGTGGATAAGACTGATGATCTCCTGAAGTCAAAAACTGATGACAATGATGGTGGCTTTTCTGGAGTGAAGAAGCCTTCTTCAGTTATTGAGGAAAAAGGTTGATAATGTGTTCCTGCACATTTTTCTTAGTTGCGTATTTATTTAGTTATTTATCTTATATATCCATTTATTTTCTTTGAGAATTTTCAGTTTTAAATAAAGAAAAAAATTCAAGGAAGCCTACCGAAGTGAAAAAAGCAGCTCTTTGTAGTGATATAGCAGATGAGGGTGGTTGTTCTGAAAAGCAGAGGTACTTACTCTTCTCTCCTTATTTTCTGTAATTCCATTAAGTTTTTCATTCAGTTAACTTGTGGAGCCTTAATTGTTAAATGAAAGAATGTTTCATGGTTGTGATTAAGAGTAAATAAGAGGAATCTTATCTAGAGTCCAGACTTTGAAATTTTTTTAATTAATTAATTAATTAATTTGATTTTGTGGACTAATATTTCATTCATAAAAGTTCTGTTCCTTGTTATATAATTGTCATTTTTTTTGGCAGGGTTGCTAGAACAGTCATACTTGGTGGTCTTATTAATTCAGATATGGCTGAAGTTGTTCACTGCAGAGCGAGGGAGATTGGCAGTGTGTGTTCTATAAAGTACCCCCTTCCTAGGGAAGAATTTGAACAACATGGTAACTGCAAGTTTTACCTTTTCAGACTGGGGTACTATAAGTTTCATGTTTATGTAATCATTTTCAACGTTCATTGAAATTGCCAAAGAGATGGTTTTTGGGATAGAATGTTCTCAACAACTTACTCATCTAAAGATTCTTATACTATTTGGGATATTAGAGGTCACTATAACATTTTTCCAGGTCTTCTGCAAGATGGCTGTAAATTGGATGCTTCTGCTGTACTTTACACAAGTGTGAAATCAGCACGAGCTTCTGTTGCAATGCTACATCGAAAGGACATAGGAGGAGGAACTGTTTGGGCACGTCAATTGGGTGGAGAGGTAAAGTACATAACGTCCTGCTCCTGAAAAGTATCCTTTTGATATAGATGACTAATAGGAGAGGTTTTATTATTTTGTATTCTTAAATGCCAGTTGTTACTTTATATGAAACAAACTATATTTTCCTTAATATCACACATGGAATATGTATGATCTATCTTTTTTATTTAAGTATATATTTCAATGCTTCCTGGTGTACGCTTAATTTTTCTCTTGGGGCAATTGATTTTCTTTGCTGTCGGTCAATCATAGTAAAATAAGAGGAGCCAAGAAGTTTTGAAATCAGGACACTTGTCTCCTAGTGTGTAGGCACAAAAGCTCTAGCAATATGTCATTGTTTAATTTTTCTTGCACAAATTGCAATCATCTTTCATTGCATATTTCTATTTGTTGGCAAAAGCTTCTGACCTTCCATAGCAATGAATGCTCACATTTTCATGCATGGAATACACACCTGCTAGAAGTTTAGCTGGAAAACCTATTTTCTATTCTCTTATGAAAGAACCTTTAGCAGCCACTGGTTATTTTCTGGTTGCAGTTACCATTGGCTTAATATGTTGAAAGTTATACAATGCTAATGCGTTATGCATGACGTTTTGAGAGCCTCGGTAGGCAATAGATACTAAGTAGAGATGTGTAAATCTGTTCTTTGAAATGGGAGTGGTGTTTGCCTTCGTTGCTCAACATTTTGGTTGAGAGACTGCATAGTCATGACGGAAATCTTCAACTAAACTGAATTGCCATTTGGTGACTGTAATTTGCACGTTGGCTTTTAGAGAAATCTGACCTTTTGTTAGAATCATCCGATAATCTGTTACATGGTAGAAGTTAGACTTCAGCGGGTGTTAGGTTTTATTATCTACTTTTTATTTTTTCTTTTCACTTGGTCACACATGTAGTTTTTCCTATTTACAGAATGTGTGCATCGATTATTATGTCAGTTTCTGAGCAGTTTTCTGTTGTATGTGAACAGGGCTCCAAGACTCAAAAATGGAAGCTTATTGTCAGAAATCTTCCTTTCCAGGTTTGTTGTTTAGGGTTACAGAACTTGATAAACTTTCTTGATTGGAGGTCTTGACTTCTGACCAGTTGACTAAATATTGATGTAGGCCAAAGAAAATGAAGTGAAAGATATGTTTTTATCTGCAGGGTTTGTGTGGGATGTATTTATTCCACACAAGTCTGATACAGGGTATATTCTGATTTCTTGAATTGAATTGTTTCAACGTAATATTATGTTATGTTTTCTTATACTACTTTTCCCCTTCCCTTTTGCAGTCTGTCTAAGGGCTTTGCATTTGTGAAATTCACAAGCAAGCAAGATGCAGAAAATGTATGAATTTTAGTCAAGGTTGTGTTCTAGAGTATTGGATCTCATTAAATAACCTGCTTAAACCCCCCTCTTTTTTCTTTTTTCAGGCTATTCAGAAGCTTAATGGATCAAAGTTTGGCAAACGGCTCATAGCTGTTGACTGGGCTGTTCCAAAGAAGATATTCAGGAGTGATACAAATGCTGCACTTGATTTAGAAAATGGTAAGTTTTTATAATTTAGTACAACTGTTACTGCCATCAGCCATACTTAATCTAAGCAAGTTCTATTTTTCTCCATCCTTTCTGAATCTATAAAGAGCTGGTATTCTGAAATTGGGTGCATGTTATGTGCTTGTCCACACTTGAGCATAAGTATGCTGATTTCTTATTGAATGAATCTGTAATACTAATTCATTTAGGAATGTTGAAAGCATTGTCTTCTGCCTATGGCTCAAGAAATTTAGATAATTTAGGTCCTTTATTTTCTTTTATTCACAGTAGATACTTGTTGATTTCCATATCTACTGCACTTTATTTCTTTCCATATATCATTGTTATTTCTTTTCTTTTTTGTTTGGTCAACATCTTTCCTTTTCTGTCTGGTCAAAATCTGAGTTGTATGTTTCTATTTTTTTCTGTCCATTAGTACATATATCATGGGATATGAGAATCAGACCTTTATGAGGTTCTCTCCCTATTTATTCTCATGTATTCTTCTCTGAAATTCATGAAATAAAAATTCAAGCACAACCAGAAGCAGGAGTTGAACGCTCTGGTTCTGTTCTCTTGATAAAATCTTCATAGTATTAGAGCTACTCTGATCCAGAGATGATTCAATTCGGCTTTAGGCTGAACACTGATGCAAATGAAAGCCCATGCTCCATATAGGGGCTCAATCGTCCACCATGTAGCGCATCTCGGGCGCTTCAAGTGTTGGTGCCCAAGTACCCAATGAACCAGTCTCTGTTCTGATCACACTGCATTGTTTGAATGGCCACAATTACCTCCATTGGTCTTCGGGTGTGATGCTGTTCGTTCGTGGAAGAAGCAAGGCACAATATCTCACTGGTTCAGCTGTTCAACCAAGTCCTGACAATCCAAAATATGTCATTTGGGAAGCTGAGAACAGTATGGTCCAATCTTGGTTGATGAATTCAATGACTACTGAGGTTGAAGAAAATTTTATGCTATATAAGTCTGCGCATGAAGTGTGGGAGGCAGCTAGAGCAGCTTACTCCTCAGTGAAGAATAAAGCAATTCTATTCTAGATTGAAAGCTCTCTCCATGATTTTAGGCAGGGAGAGTTAGATGTGACCCAATACTATAATGTGCTTGTTATGCACTGGCAATAACTTGACCTTTATAAAATCCATCAGTGGACATGTGCTGTAGATGCCAAATACTATAGCACTCTCAAAGAAGAAAAAAGGGTGTACAAATTTTTAATTGGTCTCAATCCAATCTTTGAAGAAATCAGAAGTGGAATCATGAGTCTGGACCTTTTACCCACAATCCAAGAAGCTTTTTCTGAAGTTAAAAGGGAAGAAAGTCGAAAGAAAATTACAATAGGTACCATAACTTCCAGCATTGCACCTGATAATTCTGCTTTAGTAGCTCGTGGATCTCAGATTAGCTATCTCAAGGCAAAGAGGACTAGAAACTTTTGGTGTGACCACTGTAACAAATTAGGTCATACAAAAGACAAGTGTTGGAAACTTCATGGGAAACTTGGCAACATGAAGAACCAAAATAGACAAGAAGCACTTGAATACATGGCAGGTACTGATGAAAAAACACAACTTGAATCTATTGGTTTTAGCAAGGAACAGCTTAAAATTTTGCAAAGACTAATTGGTACGCAATTAAATAATAAGCCAAGCAGTGATGTGGGTATTGGCTTGGTTCACCATATAGGTAATTTCTCTCTTGCTTTTAACTCTGAAGTGTAGAACAACACTACTTGGGCTGTGGACTTTGGGGCTGCCGATCATATGACGAGTAATCCTCTACATCTTAAGGATCTTATTCCTTGCCATAATAGTTCCCTTGTTGTTAAACTCGTTGACAAATCCCCATCTAAAGTTCTTGGCTCTGGTACAGTGAAACTGTCTGACAAATTAGTTCTGAAAAATGTCCTTTTGTTCCTAAATTGATATGTAACCTTCTTTCAATTAGCAAACTTGCCAAGGATCTCAATTGTATTACTAAATTTTCTTATGGTAGTTGTCAATTTGAGAACTTGGAGTCAAGGGAGATGATTGGCTGTGCTAGACAATTTGATAGTCTTTACTTGATTGAGGGAGCAAGCAATAGTACGAAGAGTGCATTGACTTCCACTACATCCTTTATTAAAGTTAAAGCTATGGCATTATAGGAGTGGTTATCCTAATCTTGAGTACATGAAAAAGGTGTATCCTCATTTATTCAATAAAAGAAATATTGAATTTCATTTTGAAGTGTGCCAATTGTCCAAACACACAAGAGCTTCTTATCCTTCTCATAACCATATATCCACTCGTCCCTTTGACCTTATCCATAATGATGTTTGAAGTCCTTCCAAAATAAAAAATATTACTAGAGCTGTAATGTCCGTTTTTCGTTAAACGACAGAAACAGGCACGTTTTCAAAGCAAGTCCCTCAGAATAAATTAGTTAAAATCCCAAAAAATTTGAGGAATATTCTAACCTCTTAAAAATGAGAATTGTAGCCTTAGACAGAAGGAAAAACGGAGCTAGAATGAAGAAACATTTAAGCAGACTCTGGGGATGTTCGTGGACCAGTATGTGGCGAAATTTGTTAAGCTCTCCAGATATTCCTTTTACCTGCAGAGATATGATGATGAGAGATGGAGGGCAGATAGATTAGAGAAGGGCTTGCTCCCTGAGATCAGAGATAGGGTAGTGCCCCAGAGAATCAGGTACTTTAATACACTAGTTGAGGTATGCAGAGTAACGGAGACGAACCTCAGGATGATGCAGCCCAGGTCCAGTGTTAGACCACCTCTTCCCTTCCCTAAGCCTAAGAGACCTAGAGAGGGTTCTCAGCCTGTAGTGACTAGCCGAAGAGGTGGAAAAGGTCAGTGGAATCGGAAGGGTAAGAGACGAAGGACTCAGTCTAGCAAGGGCAGTGCACCTACTACATGTCCCCAGTGTGGCAGGAATCACGGTACTAGACCGTGCTATGCAGGGCAGAATGTGTGCTTCAGATGTGGCAGGCCGGGGCACATAGTTAGAGATTGCACTCAGGCTCCTCCACAGGCCCCTTTGCAGATTGCACAGCCAAGGGAGATGACTCCTCCTCACAGACCACAGACCCAGGATAAAGTCTTCGCCCTATCCCAGCAAGAGGCTAGCCTGCCCCAGGTACAATGTTTATGGGAAACTCTACCTCTCTCTCTGGGGCCAGTCCACTAATTTCTTTAGGGAATACTTCTGGGAACTCCCTCACTGCAGGAATCTTATCTGTACCCTCTTCTACCTCGGCCTGTACTGAAAAGAAAACTAGATATCCCTGACAACCATGCCTTAGAGATCTCTCAGCTTGGGAGGTGGTCATGACAGATAACTCAGCCCTAGTACTAGGCACAGTCCCACACGCACGTAAAGTAATGCACCTGTGGCTACAATCTAGTGTAGCATTATTTGCAATAGTTCATCTCCTATTCAATCATACATAATATGTGCAAAGCAAGTTTTTCAAATGCATGCATGGTGAAAGAGGAAGACATGCATATTTTAAAACAATCTTGGCATGTGAATCAATCATACAAAACATCCAAGAGCTCACCAACTCTCCCTAGCACCATGGAACATGCTTGGCTGAGACTATGGCATTATTTGGACTTCTTGGAGTTCTCTTGGTTTTCTCGAAAGGAGAAGCTTATGGGGAGCATCTTTGGTGTCTCAAGAACTTATTTATACTCTAACTTAAACCTAGGAAGCATCACAAAGCTACAAATGTTAACTTGATGCTAAAAATAATTCCAGAATGAAACAGATACATTTAGCCATTGGAATCCTATGGAACAATAACTGAACTCTTGAGGCGCCATTGCTACTGATAGCCAACTTTAAAAATGCATAACTCTTTGCTCAAACCTCCAAATGAGGTGATTTTGGTGGCCACAGAAAGTTGATGACCTCTACTTTATGCATATTAAATTTCACAAGCATTGGACATCATTTGGCCTTCGGGTGACACAAAACACAAAACTATTAATGTAAACAGTGCCCATACCAAAAACAATAGAAAATTCCAACTTTGAAAATTCATCAAATATTCTCTAGACCTCTGAAAATTATGTTCTTTAGCTTCCCAAAAAGTTTTCAATGAGATCTAATTGCATGCCAAATTTCAGAGCAAGACTAACTCATTTGGCCAAAAGTGATATAGGGTTCTATTATGGTCAATTTTGGCGCTATATTAGGTACCCAAATTACTAAATGGATTTTCCCTTGGTCTTGGCACCTTTTGGGCAAGTTTAAAAACTTATTTGAGACTTGTGTGAGTTGCCCAAATGGTCCGAAATCTCATGCATCTCATTTTGGCCGTTCAACTTACACTTATGCATATTTCCATCAAGCTTCCATAATGCATAATTGGACATTCAAAACTCAAACTGTATTCTAAAGCTCATACATCATATTCATAACTCTAAACATTACATAATAGTATATTTATATATGTCTCAAGGTTCATTGTACATATACAACATCATAGACATTAAGATACATAAGTATGGTTCCAAATTGACTAAAACCAAATTATAAGTTTGTCAATCTCCTTCCTTTAGTATTGTTGGCTCCCATTAGCATATCCACTTGGTTCACCTAGCATGTTAGATCATTGGAGAGGAGGGAATGAAATTCAAAGAATCCCAATGGCTCATCCCCATTCAATCATACATAATATGTGCAAAGCAAGTTTTTCAAATACATGTATGGTGAAAGAGGAAGACATGTATATTTTAAAACAATCTTGGCATGTAAATCAATCATACAAAACATCCAAGAGCTCACCAAGTGCTTGGATTAGCCTCACACTTTTCCTCATGGATTTTGGACTTGCCTCACCCATTTTTTAAGAGCTTTAGACTCAACCATACTATTGGGAGCATACTTTGCTTTTGGGAGACTATTTACTTTGTCTCAACCAAGCTCAAGGGTTCTTGGCTCATCCTCACCAAAGGAAAGATTTCTTGCCCTCTCCACACTTAAGCAAACTTACACAAACATCGTATAATCATTTGAAAGCATAACATGGCATATAAAGGCATGCTAGCATACTTTTCAAAGCTTGAAAATACACATACACACATTCTAAAACAAACTAAACACACATCCATGCATGAGAGAAGGTGGAGAGAGCTACCTTGTATATAAGCACACACTTTTTTCTTAGCTTTCAAGCCTCCTCTTTTGGCTACACACATACAATTTGGTGGAGATGGTTTCTCTTGGCTTAGAGACAATGTATGGGAGCCAATTAGGTCCATGAAATATATTTTAAGGCTATATCACTTGGCAAAACACTAGATTGCTCTATAACTCCCATTATGGTCCATAAAGGAGCTTAATGAAGCAACACCCCTCAAATGACTTTTAGGCCTCATTCTTTCCTTTCAAATATGATTCTTGACTCCTTTTAAGCCTCTTGGAGGCATCACATCATTAAAACAAAAGGCCTAACACCATGTTGCTTTTTTAGGTCATACTTAAGACACCAAATCACTTTCCATGAGTTCTAAATTTTTTCCAAAGCCTCCCCTCATTTTCATTCATCAAATATGACTCAAGAATGACCTTAGAAAAATTTAAAACTCTCCCTAGTACCATGGAACATGCTTGGCCGAGACTATGGCATTATTTGGGCTTCTTGGAGTTCTCTTGGTTTTCTTGAAGGGAGAAGCTTATGGGGAGCATCTTTGGTGTCTCAAGAACTCATTTATACTCTAACTTAAACCTAGGAAGCATCACATAAATTTAGAATTTGAAAGGTGCACTTGAAACTCTAGGTTTGGTATCTTGAATTCTAATGCCTATTTCATGGTTTTCTTTGCATATTCTTACTCCTCTCCATCAAATACCTAAGAATCATGCTTGATTGGGCTTGAAAATCAGATCTTCCTATGGTTCTTAGGCTAGGTCGAAATGGAGAAAAAGAAGACATCAACATAGCTACCATAGAGTGCATTTTTACCTTGTTTCCTTAGTTAGTTTGGCTTGAATCTTACTTTCTCCAAACTCTTCTTTTCAAATCCGAAAATTCCCCTCTGTTCTTTCTTCAAACAGCCCTCAAAAGTTCAGAAAATTCATGAAGAAGAAGAGGGAAAAAGAGGAGAAGAGATTGGTGGAGAGAAAGCAAAATTCCATACCTAAAATCTTGAATTTTTCCTCCTTCTTTCCTTCTCTTTGTGCGCCACTCTCCAAGGGTTTTGCTTCTGATTTGGGACTGGAAATTCTGAAGTGAAATGAGGGAGAGTGTGAGGTGCCACTTATATATAGTTAAGGCAAAATGACTTTTTCAGAAATTCCCATTTTGCCCTTTATACTTTGCATTTTCGTTTCTCCTTCGTTTTAACTCCTTTTTGAGAACCGCCTTTTCAATTATAAAATTTAGGTTCCCAATTAAGAAAAATGGCTTTGGAATCACTCAAATCGGAGCTAAAATCTTTCCGAACGAATCAGTCAAAGTTCAGGCACACCGATGTTGGAAAACGTCCATTGGAGGGGATTTAACTGTCCCGGGGCTTCCCAGGGTTTTCAGGGCCTTTGAAAACCTCGGAGAATTCAAAACTTTGGTTAAAAAAGCTCTCCTGTGTGAATTCCAAAAATTGCCCAAAATTACGAAGATGCCATTACGTTTTGTAAGGTTTCCAAAAATTGCCCAATACAGTTTGAGTTTTGAATATTCAATTATGCATTATGGAAGTTTGATGGAAATATGCATAAGTGTGGGTTGAATGGCCAAAATGAGATGCATAAGGTTTAGGACCATTTGGCAGCTCACACAAGTCTCAAATAACCTTTTAAACTTGCTCAAAAGGTGCCAAGACTAAGGGAAATCCATTTGGCAATTTTGGTATCCAATATGGAGCCAAAATTGACCATAATGGAACCCTATGTCACTTTTGGCCAAATGAGTTAGTCTTGCTTTGAAATTTGGCATGCAATTAAGTCTCGTTGAAAGTTTATTGGGAAGCTAAAGAATATAATTTTCAGAGGTCTAGAGAATATTCGATGAATTTTCAAAGTTGGGATTTTCTATTGTTTCTGGTATGGGCACTATTCACACTAGCAGTTTTGTGTCACCCGATGGCCAAATGGTGTCTAATGCTTGTGAAATTTTATATGCATAAAGTAGAGGTCATAAGCTTTCTGTGGCCACCGAAATCACCTCATTTGGAGGTCTGAGCAAAGAGTTATGCATTTTTGAAGTTGGCAGTCAGTAGCAGTGACGCCCCAGGAGTTCAGTTACTGTTCCATAGGATTCCAATAGCTAAATGTATCTGTTTTATTCTGGAATTATTTTTAGCATCAAGTTAATATTTGTAGCTTTCTAGAATGACCGAATGTGTGTGATTTTGATTTTTATAGAAGTTATGAATTTCAGAAGTTTGTATCAGTAATCTGAACAACAGCCCAGGCAGCCAGCGACCTCTGTAGCTTTTCGGATGTCAAACGTCTTCCATGATGCGTGTTATGATTTGGGCACATTTTTAGTGTGAAGTAGACATCCTAAGCTTTGTAGAATGACCAAGATTGCATTGTTTCGATTTTTTTAGATTTAGTTATGATTTTTCAAAGTTTGCCCAGAAAAGAGGCCAAGTCTGGCCAAAAATGAATTCCCATTTTTCATGCTCCATTTCGGTTTCCATGGGTTGTAGGCATGTTTTTGGGGTGTAAACAAGTTGTAATGGTGTAATTAAATATGGGGATGCATAGCATGAGCTCACACGGTCCACGTGACACCGAAATGAATTTTTAGATACGACGCAACGCGAAATTAATCATTATTTCTTTAACTTTTTCATGAAAAACCACTATGATTCATGATATTATGCCATTTAAATGTATGAGATGAGTTAGAAATTATGGTGTTACAGGAGCCAAGTGGTTTGTCACCTTTATTGACAATCATACTCGTCTCACTTGGACTTATTTAATGAACGAAAAAATTTGAAGTATCACACATTTTAAAGAATTTTTACCACCTTATTCAAAACCAATTCCAAACCACTATCAAAATTCTTAGGTCTAATAATGGAATTGAGTACTTTAACATTGTCCTTGGTAAATTCTTGGAGGAAAAAGGGATTTTGTATCAAAGCACATGTGTTCACATGCCCTAACAAAATGGTGTGTCGAAAGAAAAAATAGGTATCTCCTTGATATGGCTCACTCACTCCTTATTGCTTCGCACGTGCCTGCTTCTTACTGGAGAGAAGCAATTCTCATAGCCACCTACTTAATTAACCGAATGCCATCTAAAACTCTCCAATTTTATAGCCCCAGTCTCGTTTCCAGAACAATTATCTTACCATTACTTCTATTACCTCCGTTCTTCCTCTAAAAATATTTGAGTGCACCTCATTTGTCCATATTTATCAAGGTGGAAAACTTGAACCCCAGGCTTTCAAGTGTTTATTCATCAAGTACTCTGCTACTAAGAAAGGGTATAAAAGTTATTCCCTTATCACCAAAAAATTCTATATCACTATGGATGTTTTTTTTTTTTAAAGCACAACCTTACTTTGTCCAAATACCCATTTAGGGAGAGAGTGGAAGTGAATGTGTATTTGTAGAATTATCTACTAAACCTGAACTTAAACCTTGTTTTATCCCTAAACAGAATGAGAGTGAGGATAGTCAGCCAAGTCAACCCACTTGTAAGTTCCAAACATCAACCACAACTATTCAACTTGAACTTGAACCCAAACCTGAACCACCTGAACATGAATCCCAAGATAAGTTTCAAGTGTACAAAAGAAGGGGAAAAGTCAATAATTCCAGCATATGGCCTAATAAGTACTCCCAAGGCTACTCCAAGTCCAAGTGCTTAAGATGAAGAAGATGATCAGCTTAATCTCCCTATTGCCTTAAGAAAAAGGGTAAGGTCTTGTACTCAATATCCCATTGGAAACTATGTTGCTTATGATAAATTATCTAATGAGCACTGTGCTTTTGTCACTAATATTGCCCATGAGAAAATCCCACAGAATATTCATGAGGCAATGAGCAAGCTAGAATGGAGAATGGCAATTCAAGAGGAAGTTAGTGTCTTGGAATGAAATAGAACATGGGTAATCACTGATTTTCTTGAAGGGAGGAATCTAGTGGATTGTAAATGGATCTTCACCATAAAATATAACCCAAATGAAAGCGTTAACTGTCATAAGTAAATGTTAGTAGCTAAAGGTTTTACCTAAACATATAGGATAGATTATCAAGAAACTTTTGTTCCTATTGCTAAATTTAACATCATTAAAGTTATATTGTTTGCTGCTAATCTTGATTGGACATTTCAGCAATTTGATGTCAAAAATGCATTTTTGAACGGTGACCTAGAAGAAAAGGTCTACATGGAAATACCCTTTGGGATTAAATTTGAAAGTGGAAAGAACAAGGTTTGCAGACTTTACAAATCTTTGTATGGTCTCAAACAATCCCTTAGAGCATGGTTTGATAGGTTTACCAATGTGATGAAAGGCTATGGGTACATCCAAGGACAAGCTAATCACACATTATTTACAAAGTTCTCTTCAAATGGAAAAATTAGTTATCCTTATTGTTTATGTTGATAATATCATTGTTACAAGTGATTCTAAGGAGGAGATTGAACATTTGGAAGATTCTTTGGCCAAGGAATTTGAGATCAAAATTCTTGGTGACTTGGAATACTTATTGGGCATGGAAGTAGCCAGATTTGAGAATGGGATTGTTGTCTCTCAAAGGAAGTATACCTTGGACCTCTTAGAAGAAATAGGGATGCTTGGTTGTAAACTAGTTGATACTCCTATGAGAACTAGTTATAAATCAGAATTCAAGGGAGAGAGTGCTCCTGTGGACACAGGAAGATACCGACAGTTAACGGGAAAATTGATATATTTATCACATACAAGACTCGACATATACTTCCCAGTAAGTGTGGTCAATCAATATATGAACAAACCTTTTGAGGAGCACATGAATGCTGTGTACAAAATCCTTTGGTACCTAAAATTGACTCCTGGAAAAAGTATTTACTTTAAGATGGCAAGTGAGAGAGACATTAAAATCTACACTAGTGTTGATTGGGCTGGCTCCATAACAGACAGAAGGTCCACCACTAGGTATCGTACCTTTGTATGGTACAATTTGGTGACATAGAGAAGCAAAAAACAAGCTGTAGTTGCCAGAAGCAATGTTGAAGTTGAATATCAAGCATTATCTCATGGCATTTGTGAAGGCATTTGGCTTAAATGTATACTTGATGAACTTAGAATTCCCATGGAAGGACCTGTGAAAGTGATGTGTGATAATAAGGCAACTATAAATGTTGTTAAGAATCCTATCCATCATAATACGACTAAACGTGGAGCTAGATCAAAACTTCATTAAAGAAAAACTTGACTCCGAGGTTATTGATCTCATATACACTCTATCTCACTCTTAGATTGCAGACATTCTTACTAAGGTCCTATCAAGGGTGAAGTTCAAAGACTTAAAGAGCAAGTTGGGAATGCTAAACATCCATTCACCAACTTGAGGGGGAATGTTGATTTCCATATTTACTGCACTTTATTTCTTTCCATATATCATTATTATTTCTTTTCTTTTCTGTTCCGTCAAAATCTTTCCCTTTTTATTTGGTCAAAATCTGAGTTGTATGTTTCTTTTTTTTTTTTTTTTTGTGTCTGTTAGTGCGTATATCACGGGATATGAGAATCAGACCTTTATGAGGTTCTCTCCCTACTTATTCTCATGTATTTTTCTCTGAAATTCATGAAATAAAAATTCAAGCACAACCAGAAACAGGAGTTGAAAGCTCTGGTTCTGTTTTCCTGATAAAATCTTCAATACTAATCTGCCTGCATATATCAATGGCACTTGCATATTCTTTTCAGAGAGTTAATTATTTGGAATTTAATTTCTCCACCACCAGGTTGGTTCAATTTGAGAACTGGAAAGCCAGCTTCCATTCTATAGCTGAGATGCTGCAATAATTATATACTTTTGAAGTCGGAGTGATGGATTCAATTTTTCAGTGAAATTTCCAAATTTAACATTTAATAGACCTGTTACTTGCATTGAGGTCAAAGTTCATTGTTTCCATTTGCAGTCTTCTGAATTTCTACAGTACATTTTATTGTCACTTCTAACACTATTGTTTTTTGGGGGGGGGGGGGAGGGGAGATACAGTAACAACTACATTATTAATGTAAGTTGATGTCATAAAGGGGGGATAGGGAATTGAGAAGTTTGGTCTTTCTTGTATCTGCTTCCATGAGATTGATGTGAAGGGATTTGAAAAGCCGGATCAGATGTTGGAGATCTTGCTTGATTATCCCTTCTGCCAGACTTCCTTTCTTGTTCATATTCAGCCAGGAAGCTTCCTTTTTGCTGACAAAAAGGAATTGTAGGTTATGGCTTTGGGGTTGCTTGACTATCTCCATTTGGGTTACCTGTACAATTATTTCCGTGATGGTTTTGATGCAAGCTGGTCTCCTTTGCATGGTCTTGGGAAGGTTCCATTTGCCAATTCTCACTAAGAATCCGTTGAAGAAAGTCACAGCCTTGATCCCTGTCTGCCTTCTCCTTGATTGTTTGTATGCCAGGATGATGATAATCCATCCCTCCCATGTGGGCTTGTTAAGACCTGTGAGGTTGGGCTTACCTGGTCTTTTCCTTTGTTGAACCAAGTTGTTTGCTTGTCAGGATAAGGAGTTCAGTTGCATTTTGCATCGCTCTTCTAACACTGTAGGTAGGTATGGGTATTCTAAGATTTGCTGACGTCAAAATATATAAGTTTCAGCTGATTGTTTGGATGATATCTGAATTTTGAAGTACAACGTGATTTTGTGATGCCTACCACACATTGTTTGCTTGAGAGGCTGTTCCATTCTTGTTCATACTTGCAATTCCAATGTCATGGCTTAACCTCTGTCTATTTTTTTCTTTCTGACCTAGTGACATTGTAAGGTCAAAGTTCATTGGTGTTTGGCTCTTGGCTTTTTCAAGGGAATCTTCATTTCTTGTTTGCAAAAAGATTGGGCAGCTCTTCTACACTAATTGGCTTCCTTGGCCTTCTGTTACATTGTTCTGTTCTTGTGTTTTTTTTTTTATTTATTTTGTTTATTTTCTGATTTGAGGATTTGTACTTTCTTGTCTTTCTAATATATATATATATATATATATTTTTCCCCTATCAAAAAGAATAATGTAATGCTAAATACCATTCATAACTAGTCTATGCATAGCTATTTGTGTAAAGCATCTCTTATGGTTTGCTCAGGACAACAAAAGGTGAGGGATGAAGATGGTAGTAGTTCTGAGGACAATTTAGAGGATGATATTGAGCATATAGGCAAACAGGCCCATCATGAAGGTGATACTGATCGAGATGACTCCAATGTCTCACAGGATGAAGGTGCACCATCTGAAGTTAATTTTGATAAGGAAGCAGACATTGCAAAAAAGGTTCTTAAGAACTTAATCACATCCTGCACCAAAGGAACATCCGTAAATGATGATTCTATGTTGTCCAAGAAAAACAAGGAGTCAAAATCCAATAAAGATGTTAATGAGGCAGATAAAAAATCATCTAAGGAGTTAGAAAAGGTTACAGGTACAGGTCTTTCTGAGCCTGAAAGCTTGGACAGAAGTAAGGTATCAAATCTTAAGCAAACAGAAGAAGAAGAAGATTTGCAGAGAACAGTTTTCATAAGAAATCTTCCCTTTGACTGTGATAATGAAGAAGTGAAGCAACGATTCTCTGTATTTGGGGAAGTAGAATACTTTGTTCCAGTCCTCCACCAGGTGACCAAGTATGTCCTGAACCATATTCTTCTCGTGTGTTTTGGTTTTTATTATTTATTCATGGTCCTCTTTTGCTAAATGCAGGCGACCAAGAGGAACTGGTTTTCTCAAGTTCAAAACTGCAGATGCGGCAGATGCTGCGGTTTCAACAGCTAGTGCTGCTTCTGGCTTGGGTATTTTTCTCAAGGGTAGGCCATTAAAAGTTTTGAAGGCTTTAGATAAGAAATCAGCTCATGACAAGGAACTGGAGAAGGCCAAAAATGACAATCATGACCAGCGCAATCTTTACCTGGCAAAGGTTTGTCTTCTCTATTCCCCCTTTCATGGCTGGTTGTGAAGACTGATATGCAATAGGACTAACTTTTGTCTTCTGTCAAATTGTAATAGGAGGGACTCATTCTGGAAGGAACTCCAGCTGCTGAGGGGGTTTCCGCCGGTGATATGTTAAAACGCCAGGAGTGAGTGTTTTAGTGGATTGGAATTCAAGTGGCAATACAATTATTAAGAAAAGAAAATTTTGAAATGAGCCTTGTATTCTTTTGGTTTTCCATTTTCTTGTTTGCTCAGGAATTTGTGGAGAAAAATAATTTTTGAAAAAGGACTAGAATAAGAATATTAGTCCCTTTAAAAACAAAGATAATTCTTAATATACTGTTCTGATTTCTTCATCTTTTATGCCTTGTTTGATCTTCTTTGTAATGGCTACTCTGAAGATGCTGTCAGGAGCATCAGTTAAGTATCATAATTCCTCTAGCAGGTTTTAGTGCTCTTACCTTATTTTTAAAAACCTATAGGTTGGAAAGGAAAAAGACGACAAAGCTACAATCACCAAATTTTCATGTTTCAAGAACTAGACTTGTAATCTACAACTTACCAAAGTCAATGACTGAAAAAGGGCTCAAGAAGCTTTGCATTGATGCAGTTACCTCTAGAGCTATCAAGCAAAAACCTGAAATTCGGCAGGTTGGTTGAGTAGGTCATAACTTGAAGGTGTTCTATATTGTGTCTCGTTTAGATGTAAGATCATCATCATTTAATGCTACATTCCCTGTGCAGATAAAGTTCTTGAAGGATGTGAAGAAAGGAAAGGTTGTTACAAAGAATCATTCACGTGGAGTTGCCTTTGTTGAATTTTCAGAGCATCAGCATGCCCTTGTGGCTCTGAGAGTTCTTAATAATAATCCAGGTAAAATCTTTTGCTGATAGTTGTAGGGTGGGACTATTTTGTGTTTTATTTCCAGTTTAATCTAATGTTATTTTGGTTGACTTTAGAAACTTTTGGTCCTGAACATCGGCCAATTGTGGAGTTTGCTCTTGATAATGTTCAAACACTGAAACTTCGGAAAGCAAAGCTACAATCACAGCAGCAGGCTGCTGCTCATGGTGACAACAATGTTGAGGAAAACGAGGAACCCCACATTCCTGGTTTCCATACTCATAAAAAGGACAGAAAACGAAAATCTTGGGATCACGGCAAATCGTTGAAGGATTCAGTGCTCAATAAAGATGAATCAGCAAGTACAGTGCCAGGTGGAAATGCCACGGGAGCACACAATTCCAAAAGACAGAAAGGCAACCATAAAAGTAAAAAGGCAGAAGGGTCATCATCACATAAAGAAAATTCAGAATCCTTGTCCGTGAAGCCAAACAATTACCAAGATGGCCAGAATCGTGGTGGTAGGACCTCAGACGCTGATGTTGACCCCTACAAAACAAGCAATGGTAAAAAAATAGATCACGGACTGAAAAAGAGGAAGGTGCATTATCAAGCAGAAGCTGGGGAAAAAGTACCAAAGAAACGGTCAAAAAAGAATAAAGAGCCTGTGGGGAAAGACGTGGTAGATAAGCTTGACATGCTCATAGAACAATATAAATCCAAGTTCTCACAGCAGGGCTCGCAAGGGAATGATGGTGAGAAAAAACCTTCCAAACAGCTTAGAAAATGGTTCGAACCATAAATAGTATTGGCAGGCTATAGAACGCTATGGCTTTTTCTGTAGCATGCTATTAATTTTTTCACTGCTAGTTTTTTACTACCTTTTCTAGCAATGTAATTTTTTAGATGATTTTTTTTAATGTCTTCAAGAAAACACAATTTGTGGGTCGTTTTGCTGTTTGTTTCTGCTTTTGGATATTTATATTTATTTAATATCAGAGGATAAATTGGGAAAGTGATATCAAACTCTATTCATCCAGGCAGCAAGTAACAGTTGTGTTGAACACCGAGTAGTGCTTCAGATCTCACGTTGGCCGATCACTTGGTATTTAAGTTTTCTTTTTCTAATAGGTTAATCTTTTTGAAACAAATTTTTACAGATGAAATGGATCGTCTTCATGCTCTCCTTATAATTTATACCATTTGATCATACGTTGCACATTGAGTAAATATTAAGACTTAAAAGAATACTTGAGGTTCTTCCTTTCAACGGATTAGCTTTCTGAAATGTGAACTTTCATAATTCGAGTCTTATAAAACATAATAAGGATAGAAGCAATGCTATGAGAATTACTCATAATTTTGAGTAATTTACATTTATAGCATATAAGAATAATCCTTCTTGACTAACCAATGAAACTTAATCTTTTAGTCAATACATCAATGGTTATTTAACTTTGCAATTCTATTATGATGATTACGTATTAGCTATTTTCATTTATAAATTTCATTTTTGAAGCAAAATAGGATAGCTCAAAACAGGATGTATGCATTCCTGGCAAAACTGGCATTACCTCTGTTAACGCATGCGGAATTGCCTGAACTTACTAGAAACTTCCTCGCTCCTGTTTAGTGTAAAGGAGAGCGCACCATAATAACAAAATCCACCCCACATGCGCGCGGCCGAGAATTCTCGTCCATCCAATCAATCGTGCATGAAAGCCCTCATACTTTCAAATAATTACGGAACTACCCTGACCTTCATCATCACCGTTCATTTGCAGTCGAGGGCACCCAATCCTTGCTGCTGCTGGAAGTCGATCAAAACTAACGTTGATAACAGCCTCGATGTAAAATTTGATTGCGCTCCGCGAAGCACCGAAACACATAAAAAGTAATAACCTGAAAAATTGCTAATTAATAAAATTTTTAAAAAAGGAAAAAAATTATTTTTTTTCCGTTTTTTCGTCTTCCATCTCTCCATTGTATTGCACCTCCATGGCTAAACCAAAGGCTCCAAGACGAACCCTAGAGTCATACACAGTCAAACACATAAATAAAATCATTAGAGGTATACACTTTCTCTTACTTTCATGTGCTTCTTTTTTCCTATTCCAATTTTCTTGGGAAAATCTGTTTGTTTGATTGTTTTTTTCTCCTCCATTTCTTGCATTCACTCCTTATATGCACTCTTTCCACTGTTCTCAGCCGGCGACTGCGTTCTTATGCGGCCCTCCGAGCCGTCTAAGCCGTCCTATGTAGCTAGGATCGAGCGGATCGAGGCCGACTCGCGAGGCGCCAACGTTAAGGTTCATGTCCGTTGGTACTACCGGCCGGAGGAGTCTATCGGCGGCCGTCGCCAGTTCCACGGTTCTAAGGAGGTTTTCCTCTCTGATCACTTTGATGTTCAGAGCGCCGACACGATCGAAGGCAAGTGCACGGTTCACAGTTTTAAGGGCTACACGAAGCTCGATGCTGTTGGAAACGACGATTTCTTCTGTCGCTTCGAATATAATTCCGCCACCGGAGCCTTCAATCCTGATAGAGTCGCTGTGTATGTTAATTCTTCGTTTTTTTATGTGCTTGTTATAGGACTACGATGTTGTTTTAGCAAGATAACGTCTTTATATGCTAGCCTCTGCTATGCTGTTTGCGAAATATCATGTGATCGTCCTTATCAATCTGCCGTTCACTTTATGATTAGGAAGCTACTATAATTTTTTGTTTACGCTATCTATCTGGTTGAGCAGCGTTAATTCGAGTTTCTGCATTTAGCAATCAATTAAGACTTTGTTTTGGTTGATCTCACTTTGAGGTTTAATAATGGTTGTAGTTCAGTAACTTAAATTGGTCACACACAGTTGTTTGTGAGGTCATATGCCCACTAAGGTCATTAGTAATTTTTTTCCTTTTTAAATTACTACTAGTCTTGTAATTTTTATTTGCTTCTTTAATTGGGGGCATCGAAAGTCGCACCATCATCTTACATCCCGTCTGGTAGCAGGAGAAAAGGGATTCCCTTTCTTTCATGTTTTGTTTACTACGTGGATTATATTCTTGTTATCATTACTCAATAGTGTCTCTTTTTATTACTTTTTTAAAATAAGGACAAGAATAATTTCTTATACATTTTATTTACTTATTTTTTAATTTTTATTTTTATTTTTATATCTAATATTTTGTGTACCAAATGATCCCTCAGAATCAAAGAGTTTTAGGAAGTGTTCATTGTTCATATTTTCATTGCAGGTATTGTAAATGTGAGATGCCCTATAACCCTGATGACCTAATGGTCCAGTGTGAAGGCTGTAGTGACTGGTAAGTTAGATATATACAGTGATATTAGCTCTATTTCATTATTTTACTGTGCTATTGATTTGTTTAAGTTCCATTTTTGGTTTTATTTTCTGGATGCTATCATGTCTAGTTCTGAAGATCCTTTGCATCTTGTGGATAGATTTCAATAATTCATTTTGAACTGCCTGTTTTATCTTTTATCTTCTGGTTTCATGTGAGGAAAACAAGTTATTTTAAGTCAGCTTTAACCATACAACCATAAGTTTTCCGTGTGTAAGACTTTTCAGTTCTCAAAATGTAGGACCATCCATTCAATTAATATTTTGGTACTCAATGTTGCTTTATGAATGCTGGAATTCATTTTAGCATCTAATATGTCATGCATCAATAATATATTGTTGTTCTGGCTCATTTCATTCTTACATTTTCTGCTTCCCTCTTGAAACTTAAATAATCTACCTCTTCCATTTTTATGCTTGTACGTTCATGAGCATGTACTTTTGTATGTGCATTGGTGTTTGCATGTATTCAAAAGTCATATTGGTTTGGTTTACTGGCATATTGAATGTAGTTTTATAAAATAAGTTTCTCGTGATTATGTCTACTGGTCGTTGTGCACGGCCATATAACTAAACGCTACCTGGAACCTAAAGACAGCAATACTTATAGATTCTGTCATGTTATTTCGTTTTGTTGGGGTCAAGTGCATCAGTGTGAGAATTGGCACCTTCCATGTTTGCAGTGCCAATCTAAGCACTAATGAAGTCCAATCTACAGATTCAGGGAGTCAAATTGACAGATTGGAAAAATTAGTGTCTAAATTATCAAATATAGCATCTATGTTTGATGCAATGAAATACACTGAAGTGAAACATAAATGGTGTAGATCACTACAAATTGAATAAAATAAACCGTGCAATGGAGTGTTATTCTCCATTTCCGGATTCATTATATTTCTAGTTTGGCATGACATGTCTTCTTTTGATCTGGTATCTCATTTATTTTTCAATTTTTTTCCTTGATTTGGTTATTCAACATAGATACTTATTGGAATTACTTTCTCTCAATTTAAAAAAAACAAAAACAAAAACAAAAACAAAATTTATAAAAGATTATGTACTGGATTCATTATTTAATCAATAGAGTATTTGTATTTATAATTTATTTTATGAATAAAAATGATAATGAGGATTGGTTACTTAAACATTACCAGTTGGGTTGCCAGTGTTATGCGCAAGATTCCCTTTTTGCTCAACACTATATCTGCCAAATTCATGGCACCTGTGTCAAAAGGGCTTTCAAAATATGCTTAGACACTTGTGTAAGGATAATAAGGATCTGGAATGTGGGGAATGTTCAGAGCATTAATTGCATTTTGGCATTCTTGAATGCTTTTAGGGTGTAGCGTCTTTCTTATTATAAGAAAGGAATATGCTGTGCTATCATCCAATGGCAACTCAAAATAGTAGTACATAATGAGATTAATTGAGGAATAGACTGCAACTATGCGTAGGGATGAACTCAACACACTTGGCTAACCCAATTAATTAAAATCTTGATCACCTTGTGAAATTATGCAACACTGTTGAATTCAAATCCTAATTTTTTAGACTGACAAAAAAAAAAAATTTTGATACATATTTCATTCTCCAGCAATATCTGTGTACTCATCTCATCACTGGTGTCTGTCTTTTTGGAAGATGCTCATTTTTGCTTGAAAGTAACTGATAGCTTGCTTATTTAGGGGTGAGATTTCTGAATTTATTTGAGAGGCATTATCAATTTTTTCAGGTTTGTTGGAAAGCCATGTGAATGGATTGTGAAGATTGATCTTGAGACTGATTGTTGTGTTTGCCTAGTCTGAATATGTAGAAGAATTGCCATTTCAGCTTCTTTTTTTTTTTTTATATGAAAAAAAAGAGGTTTTGAATGTGAAAAATTACCTTTTTAACAATACAGGCGATTATGATGTAGATATTAGACTTTGAATGAATGCTGTTTTCAGCATAATATTCTTGATCCAGGTTTCATCCTGCTTGTATAGACATGACTGTGGAGGAAGCCAAAAGACTTGACCACTTCTTTTGTGAGAGTTGTTCTGCTGAAGATCAAAATAAGTTGCAAAATTCTCATTCTGCTGCGAGACACTCAGATACAAAGGTATTCTTAGGTGCTGTTACTTGGTAATTGATAGTCTGTTTTCAGCTCTTAATCCTAATTGATTTGACTTGCACGTGCTTGGAAAAAAGTTACTTTACATCTTCGTCTGTTGTCTATTTGTTTATCAATTTATATTCCATTGCTACATCATAGCTGTTGATCTTCATATGCTAGGTTGATGATTACTATTTCTTCAGTTTAAAAATCCGTCTTCTCATTTTGGTATCACATTATGCACATCTTTACTTCTGTATTTGGCAAATTATTAATAGCCAATATAGATGCATGAAAATTTTCTTCTGGTGAATAACTCGAGCATGGCAAACCAGCATGATAGGAACTTGTTCAACATATTCTCAGAATCTCGTGTCTCATTACTGATGCTAGGAAGCACTGGTATACTAACATTGATGTTTTTCCTGGCCGCGCAGGTGGATACAAAACGCCGTCGAAGGTGATAGTACATAAGCATAGAATGAGATAGATCCTTGATGGGGGACTGGGAGAGCCTGCGTTTCTGATCCTGGGTAGACACCTAACAAACACGGAGGCGATGTTTTCTACAGTAAACTGTAGCCTTTCTACTTTGACAGAGACCGATTTGGTAATGTTTGTCGTGTCTATTTGGTTTGAAGACTTCTCCTGTTTACTTTGAAAGTCGAGAATGTGTTTGCTTGTTTGTAATTATCTGTTGTAGATTCCTTCTCCTCTCTTCCGGTCCTTGTTCATACTAGGACTTTTGTAAAGTATCTTGACTTATTTATGAGCAGTACACGACCCTTTTTTTCTTTCTGCGAAGAAAAATTCTGTAAAATAGGGTGCAGCACTGACTTTTTTTTTTTTTGGAAAAAATTATTATTTAGAATTTTAAATTAAAGATATTTATACGTAAGTACTTTAAATTTTAAAATCATTTTAAAAAATTTATAATTTAAAATTTTAATTAGAGGCTTTAAATTATAAATTTATTGTGTAATTTAAATTTTTAATTTTAATGTTTTTAAAAATAATTGTAAAATCTAAATGTTTTAATATAAGTACTTTTAGTTAATAATCTTGAATTGTAAATTTTTTTTTTAATTTCTTCATGAATCCCTAATTGGTCATTAACCACTGTAGGCCTTTGGTTATTACTACAACGTCAATTACTTTGAATCGTCAGGTTTTTTGGGTTCTAAGAGATTTAGAAATTAGGTGTTATACCTATGCAATCAAAATTTTCAATAAAATCATGATAATTGAAAATTTAATCATTTGATGTAAAAATTATGTGTTTACAGAAATTTAAGTACCTATCATATTTTTAGTGAAAAAGTTGTAAAAATTATATTTAATGTTATAAAACTAAAAAAAATATAAAAAATATAATAAAAGTAAGAAACAATTGAGAGAAGAAAATAATTATTATTTATTTAAATACTTCCGATTTAATATAAAATCTATATTTATAAATTTTCAACTATAAAAATAGGTTTATAAGTTACAATAATATGAATAAAAAATTTATATAATTATACAAAAATTATAAAACAATCATTTACAATATTTAAAGATGTTTTCCCTTTTTGTTTTAATCGATTTTTTTGTACTGTGATTAGGTCTAAATCAACTCGCATCTATCCTTAAACTCTTTATTTTCTTTTTTCTGTTGCAACTTGGGCTTGAGCTTGATTTGCTATCACCAATTATATGCGGAGAACTCGGAAAAAACAAAAATGCCAATGATTTCTACTTGATAGAAGATTTTGAACCAAAAAATGAAAAAAGATATGCCCCATGACCAATTTAACAATGTCCTCTCAATGGTGATACACATTCCCCATCACGTCTCATTAAGACAGTACACTCTTTTCCTGTGGCTATGAATGATCAACTATAGGTATACAAAAGACTTTGTTGCCAACCCAAATTTATTATATATAAAAAAAAAAAAGATACAAAGGACTAGAAAAGGAGAAATAAAACGGAAAAAAATGAGATGTTAACAATGCTATCTTCTCAAATTTCAAGCTCTGGAGTCTTAACTATATGCTTTGAAGTACTGTTGCTATAGATTATTGTCTTGATCTGTTCTTGCTCTCTTCCATACAATTACTGTGCCATAAAAATCAGATGAAGCCAGCAAGTTTTCTCCATAGTTCCAGGCAATACCTATAACTGGAAAGCGATGACCCTGCATTGCAAGAATTCTTGTCATTTTGAGAATCGTTATAACGTTAACACCTTAAAATGGCAGTAAGATGAACCTGTAGCTTGTTTACGCATGTATGCCTCGGCCGTGTTAAGTCATAGAAATAGACATTTGAGTCCTCACTTCCAGCAACTTCACATGGCAAAAAAGGATGATTTAGAAAGACGGCAATTTTGATATTGCCATTGCTAAATCAATGAAAACATCAACACATCTACTGACTAAATTATGAGTACTTACCATGACAAAGGAAAACTTAATTATGAGTTGTATAACTCAACACTTGGCTGAATATATAGTTATCGATTTGCAGGCAGTATTCTTTTTCTTTATTTGATAAAAGCAGAATAAGTGTTGGCAGAATTCACCCAAAAAATTGCTGTACAGCAATGACAGTCTGTGACCCAACCAAAAAAAAAAAGGCAATGACCAGGCCACATTTGGTATGGCAATGCATCCAACTGAAAGGGAAACTTATCAAAAAAAAAAAATTAGAAATTACCTATTACGTTTTTGTTATCATTATTTAACAATATCTGTTAATTTTTATTATTTTTTTAAAATAGGAATATGAGTATCATTTTTCATCTATTCTACCTACTTTTTCTTTCTTTCTCCTTTCCTTTTCATTTCATTCCATTTCTTTCCGTCATACCAAACAAGGCCTAGGTGTAATTTACAAAAGCAGTTTAGCAGAAATCCTTCAAGAAGCAGAATGGAGAAAAAGAAGAAGGGGGTGAAAAAAAATGCTGCAAATGGAAACAGACATACCAATGAATTCTCCTTTCTCAAGTGAGAGAAGAGGACAAAAAGAAGCTTGAATGTTGTGAATACGTGGAGCTAATTTCAGTGAGCAGCGAAGAGTTAAATAACCTTTTATCTCCAAAGCCACACTATAACAAGCCAACTTTTAGTAAGTGCTTCAAAACAAAATATAGAGGTTCAATGAAGTCAACCTGATGAAATTGGGGGTTAAGAGTATATTATGTTTAAACCTGAAGAAAGACAGATTTCCGTCCTGGGTACATGCCAGCAACACAGGTCCTCCAGCCAGCAGAGAGAAACTTCTGTACTGCACTGTTGTGACAGGGGATTTGTGCCAGCTACCACTTCGATGACGATGAGCACGGGATAAGATCCCAGTGTGGGAGTTCATAGTTACTGAGTATACACACCCCTGCATATACACGCCAGTAGATAAAGAAATATAAAGAGATTAAACCTATTAATAGGGATATACATTTGCATGTATATAGCTGCACACCTGTCCATCCCCACAAAATATCAGATGTCCCGTATGATCATGGTCCATAGAGGTAACTTCACTGTCAAATGCTGTTTTATTAATTATCCTTCCAGTGCTGAAATTGAACACCTGGAACATCAATTAATTTTGAGAAAAATGAATCAGTATAATACTAAAAGTCAGACGGGTAAGATTAATGAGAAATTGGAAAACTTAATAGCATAGGTTTTGATATATATATACATAGAGAGAGAGAGAGAGAGAGAGAGAGAGAGAGAGAGAGAGAACTTTAGAGAGAGTTGTGTGTGCATTAATAACAATAATATTCATAACATGGGGTGAGATGATGGGAACAATACAATGCATGAATTCAGCTAACCGTCATTGTCTTTCGCATTTTCCAGTGGCCAAAGAAACATGTTCTTCCTTGTCACTTCTTGGAATGTGTTATTATAACCAGACCTCAGCGGTTGACCCGATCACACAGTTAGGGTAATCAGGATCTTGATTGTGTTTGGCAAATTTAGATAGAAGCCAAGGAGCCAGTTTGAATTTTTCAGAAAATTGTCTCCAAATATTTATTTCAAAGAAAGTGTGTGCATGAGAGAGTAGATTTAATAGCTGACACAGCATAATGCATGTATTCAGCAGAGATCACTCTGTGTACCTAACCAAGAACAACAATAATTTGTTCTGTATTCTAGGAAGAACGTAACAGTTAGCACCATCCTATTATGTCATGCTTCAATGACATATCAGATCTTACAGATAAAAGATGGAAATGACCAAGATCAACACCATCCAGTGAAAGAATTGTAGCAAAGGAACTGTCAGATATATTACTGTACTTCTTTCTTAAAGAATAGTAGGCAAAAGCAAAAAGTGATTACAGTGATTTCTTTGTTTGCATTGCCAACTGAAAGAAAGTTGTTATTTACCTGCACCAAACATAGAAGAAATATTTAGCCTCAAGTAGCAACCAAAGATATAAGAAAATAGAATAGATAATGCAAACATATGTAGATGCACCCTAAGCCACCAAAATAATCTCACTACATTTAGAGGAAGTCTACACTTGTTTAACATGGACTTTAATGCAAACTACTGGGTAGTGAATACTGCCCCCAAACAAGATCCCAGTAAACATCTTCGTCCTTTGTCAAACTATGAGATGAGAGAGATTCAAAACCACCATTCAAAAATCCATCCTTGTTCTTTGTAAGAGATAGGCTTTCCCATTTTATGCTTCAAGTTCATTTGCAGTGTAGAGAATGATATGACAAGGACACACACAGAAGGGAGTGGAAATATGAGAAGTTAAAACACTCATACACAGCAGGAGAAAGAGATAGAGAACATTATTTGTTGTTCCACTTAAAAAAGTTATAAGTTGAAGCTTTATATTATTGATCACAGTGCCAGAATATCTATTATTTTCCAAGTTTTTTTCTAATCTAAGAAGACAGAACATTTTGTCCCACTACAAAAAGAGGACAATACTGTCCTCCACATAGAGCTGAGAAGGTTAGCCTTCCCTCACACACACACATAAATATGTTGTACTTACAGGGTGAAAACGAATACACAGTTGAGAAGAAACTCCATATATCACCCGTATGCAAATACCTTTAGCTATCTCCCATACTCTCACAGTTTTATCCAATGAAGATGATGCAATGTACTGATTGTTTGATGAAAAATCAAAATCTGAAAATAAGCCAGCAACAAAAGAAAGCATTGATGAAAATATATACTATAAATGTCAACATCAACAGCAGAACAATACCAAGATTGGGGATTTTAACACTCTATAAGATTTAACATGCAGCAGATGGTGTGCTACAAAACAATGGGACAATGCACTATGCTCAATATTGGATAGCCTACTGTAAGCAAACTGTTATGTTATTAAACTTAAACATTCCTAAAATCCTGATTGACAAGACATCTAACTTTTTTCTTTTTCAAAGGATGGTAACTCTTCAATAATATGGAAAACAGAAAGAAAGCATAAGGCCTATCAGCCGATATACTGCAGATTAAGTCTGGTAAATGCATTAGGTGATAGTGTTGTGCAGAGTCCCACAGACATGACCATATATGTTGTATAATTAAAGACCACAGAATCAATAAGAGTCCAACCTGTAACATCTTTGGAATGACCATTCAATTGTTTGATGATTGAAGGTTCCTCAGAGACAGTGCATACTGTCAAGGTGCCATCTGATGCCCCATATGCAAGCAGATCAGAACTCATGTGCCCGAACTTCAAAACAGTAACTACACATTAATATTTTCAGGATTACTTTTCCAAGAAAACTAAGCAGATTTCCCAGATCAGTAACAGTGATATGGGAGTGAAAAATCTACAATGGAATCTAAATAATACCAGAGGCTTTGCTTTGATCAAAGATGCAATGCATTCCAACAAAAGAATAGGCAGGCTCAACCCCCCGATGACGTGGATGATCATTATCACTTGCACTTGAGCCAAAACTTGTTCTATGATTAGATAATGGATTGGCACTTTGTAGATCCTGCAAAGAAAGAAAAAACAGTGATTTGACAAGACACAGAGAAAGAGTAAACAATCAAGCAAATTAAAACCAGCATTCACTGCATATGAGTAAAGTTGTAAAAGCTCCTATTTTAAGAAATTAAACAAAGCAATAACCACATTCCTTAAAAGCAAAAACACAAAAACTCCAATCGTAAATATTTTAATGTAAAATATTGTTACTATCCTATTACATCTTTGTTTTATGTGCAATTTGCAAAACAGAAAGTCCATGTAAATTTACCAAGGTCCAGGAAAGATTGGTGTATTTAAGTTTGATAATACTTCAACTTTTGCAATTCTACTTTCAGCAAGAAGAATGTGCGCAGAACATACTCATTATATCATATAAGGTTACATGAAAGTTAACTTTCATATATAGGCTCAGTTCACGATACAATAATCATGGTCAACAGTGCATTTTATCTTCCAATCTTAATTATTTTAGCTCTACCCTCATTTATGAAATTCCTTAGTTATTATTCATTGCTTAATTTACCATATTAACATTTTCAATTTCTTTTCTTTGTGGGATTTAAAACAATGACCTTAATTTCACTCTGAAATCTTAATTTCTTGAACAAATAATACACCCTACTCTACAATTTTAATCCTAACCAATCTAGTCCTTTTTTTCCTATAATATTTAATTCATTAGAAGGCTAGGTTTGGCACTTCTCCTATCATGTCATTCTTAATAGAACAAATACCTAAATAAGCCAAGGCATCCTACATATGCCGTGTGCCCATGCCAAAGTATAGGCTGTACAGCCTAGTGCCTAGGTTATTCATGGATGTGCCTTGAATGGTTATGGTCTCCCAATGAGTTATGAATGTAACACTCTGATAACTACATAAGGGCTCTGTTTAAATAACACAACTTCCATTAATTGAATCTATGAATCTATTCAGAACTTTATTGGACACAGCATGCCACAATATGGCAACAAGATAGCCTGGGCAAGTATCGTCGCCATCAAATGTAGAGAAGTGCACATCAAAAGAAAGTTGGGAGACATTTTGCTGGGATGGCAATTTGCTCCTAACAAATGATTTATGCATAGCTATATGTCACATAGCACAATAGGTACAATTATATAAGAATAAAATCAACATGAAACCACACGTACCCGGACAGAACTCCAGCTATCCACCTCAGACCAACGAGACAGTGGACTTGGAGGTGGAATCCAGCGGCCACTGATGCATCAACCAGTAAATTATCCTGATGTCAGAATTGTATGGAAACATAAATTTAAACTAGCACACATAAATGAGAAAGCTGCATCGTCATAAAATTTAGGCAAGTTTTGACTAAAGCTGTTGCTAAAACTAAGGAAACAATCAGAAAGAAATAGATAATATACCAAGGACTATGGAAGGAAGGGGGGTAAATAGAAGAAGATGATGGCAAGGGAAAAAGTTATGGGAAAAAAATATTTTCTTATATAAGATGTCTTTATTAGGAGGAAGGAAAGTGAACTCTGTTGGAGGATAAGGTATTTTCCTCAAATAGTCTAAAACAAAAGAGAAGAGGAAACAGGGCAAAGGATGCATCAACTCAAAAGAGCTTCTCAGTTTCTTTGCAAAAATATTAAGGAAATTCTCAACTTTTGCCACAATCATCTTGCAATAAACACCACAAATTGAATATATTGATGCTCATAAAGTAAAATTTCAGCAACCTGTTTCCGGGAGTGACTTGGAGGCTAGGGACACGTGAACTTTCCGAATCCATTGGCCTAGATATGTAATTACGGTAGGCCACATAACCCTTCTCATTGCTTCTCCAGTCCTTCAACAGAAACACGTGAATAAGCTTGTGTCTAAAGCTCAGAAGGTCAATGTAAAAATGAAAACGAACTATGTAGACCCAAAGAAGACCACAAAAAAGATGTAAATCTAGCAGTTAACATAGTAAATCTTGTTCAAGACGATTGATCATAAAAGATTCCAAAGCAGCAATACTAAACAGAGAAAGTATATATATTAAAAACAAAAACAGAAAAAAAAAAAAAAGATCCAGTTAAAAAAGTAAATAAATAAATAAGTAAGCTATGACCACTAAAGAGCTAAGCTTCGAAATGTAGATACATTTTCGGAAAATGTCAACCAAATTTCCACTGCTTCCAACTAAACTATAAAACCAGCTAAACAATGCTCTTCCCAATCTCAGTATTCAAATTGTGATTCAATCAGTAGATCCAAATACCTACAACACGAATAGAAAACATGGATACTACTAAACATAATACAACTCTGAAACTATCCAAGCTCGAAAACAAAGAAGGTCGAAGCATACTATACGGCGAAGAACGCAGGCCTCAGCCTTCCGGTGAAGAAGAAGGCGCCGAATGCCGATGTATTGAGCATCAGCGTCAGCTGTCACAGGCTGAAAAACACAGCAGAATAGCTCTGGATCTGCATAAATCTTCTTCTCCTCCTCCTCCTCACCCCTCTGTTGTGCCATTCTATGAATGCTTCATCAGAGGACGTTGGCCGAGCCAAGAACCTCCCTTCTGGTGATCGGTGCAGAAATCGAAACGAGAAAAACCAACAAAGAAAATAGATTGATTGAGAAAATGGAAATGCGAATTTCTATGTTTATTGTTCAATCAAGGAGTTGGAAGATAACTTTGCCGTTTCACTTTGGCGAGGGGCACGGCCAATGGCAACGAGTAATGTTACGGTTGACATTTCTTCTTGGTTCAGTCGGTTGACATCTTGACATCCTGCCACGTTTTCGACTTTCAGGCTCTATTTTGGGCCATAATTTTGGGCTGGCTTTATATTCCGAAATAGGCCCAAAATGACAAACCAAGGTTGATATTCTAGAAATTATATTACGTAAATAAATAAAAATGGAAACCCCAAACAAATAGAAATATATAATAAAATAAAGATTAATAGTTATAGCTACAGCCTGCAAGATTCATATTAAAAAAGGCTTAATAATCACTCTTAACCTTTAATCTGTGTCATTTTTGTCCTTTTTGTTAAATTTGTAACTTAGTAGATAACAAACTTAATTTACATTTTTTTAATTAAATCTTTAAATCTCTGATGGATCTATTTTCTAAGAATATCAAAATTAAGTAACATTTTTTAAGTTGAAACTCACCTGCATAAAATTTATTTGTATAAAACCACACAAAAATAAAATAAAAAGTCTCACAATCATTAATATTTATTCAAACATATACTCAATAAAACTTAAAATTGTCTCTAATCTCAACATTGTTGTCCTCATGTCTTATGTACATATATTTATCAATCTAGTAAATCTTTATACAAATATTTGTTAAATTCCAGGTTACATACACACGCTATGAGTTCCCACCACTTTTTTTCATCCTCAATTCAAACCCAAGGAAGTAAATTTTACAAGTACCCATAGCAATGAATATTTTGGTCATCCTCATTAACATATTATACCATTAAGGCCACATGAAGTCATCAGAGGTCCATCACCAACTTGTTCCAATGATAACAACCAACAATTAGTAGGGAGACACTGGATGAAAAAAAGGGAACAATACTGCTTATGTGTGGTTATAATTGTAGGGTGAATAGTAGTCTTAAGTATTTAACAAAAACTGATAAACTAATATAGTGCTCAAGGAAAAGTCGTGGGCTATTCATGTGAAGGGTGTTGCTCATATGTATGGCTCTATGGTTGTGGATGGACATTTTGTTGTTTTGTCTTGGGATGGGACACCGAGTAAATTCAAATATATGGTTTATCATCTATTGATTATATGTCTTAAGCTTTTGATCTAATTTCAATTTATTGAATATATGCTTCAAATGTTAAATGTTAATTTTGTATCAAGATTTCTTGTTCAAAGAAATAAAGTATAATCTAATAATAAGGTATCAATTTATCGATATCAATTAATAGGAAAAGAGAGGGGGAAAAAAGACATGGAGTAGATTAAACCAAATCAACCAACAGACCCAAAAAACAAATTCAAAGCTAATAAGTGAAAATGAATTCACATTTATCTCTTATAAATAATTATTACTTATCAAATTGTCTCCCAAGAAGGTTTGAAATTATTTGCAAAATATTTCCAAGAGTTGATTTTAAAAGATCAAAATTATCCTACAACATTGATCAATTATGCTAGAGATTGTGTGAAATTATTTTTTATGTTCTAGATGAAATTTATTTCAATATGCCAAATTATAGAAAAAGAAGACTGTTATTCTTATTCTCTTTTATTTTATTTGGGTTTCTATAATTTCATTGCAATTAAATTGATGATTTAGGAATGAAAAGATAGTTAATTTGTATTATTTTTATTTTGGTTCATATGGAAAAGAAGAGTTTATTAACTTGTGTTTTTTCTTATGATGATATTAAAAAAAATTTTATTATGAAAGAGAGATTGATGAAAAGTTTAACTTAAAATTTCTATATACATATTATGTTAATTTTTTTCTAATTCCCCCTTTTAAGTAATTAAATTTTGGATCTGTCAGTAACTGTAAGCATGCAAATGAAATATCAAATGATTTATGAGACTGGAAAGAACATACAATTCCAAAAAGCTATAATCATTTATTGCTTGCCAAATCCTCTGCGACACCTTCTTTTCCATGGAATTATATTTTGAAATTAAAAGTGCCTCATAGATTAAATTTACTTTTCTGGAAGCTATAACAAGAAGCCACACTATAAGTTCAAATGGAGTCATCAATTTTTGTTACAAGATATCCGAGATTTCATTTCAAGCTTTAGCTAGATTACTCCACTAGACTTTTGAGCAGTTTAATTTCAATCAGATTTGACAATAGAGAAATTTTGTTTGTTAACACTAAAAAAGTTTAGTTTTCCTCATTGGAATAATTTCCCACTTGCTATAAGAACTCCATGTTTGGGATTCTTTTCTAGCTTAGTTCAGAAAATATGTAGTTAGTCAGAAGAAGTATGAATTATTCAGAATTACCAGTTCTACTTCTTTACCAGAAAACTTTTAATTGTGCCATTGATATCGATTAAAGGAATTGAATAGTTTTCACTTTCATACACAGTTTATCAATTATTGAATAACTCAAATGTAGTTTGCTATTGTTATAAACGTCCAAATCTTACTCCTTAATGATTATACTTATTCATCCTATGGTAATAAAAGGTCCTCCCATTCCCATATACTCAAGTTACATGCTCTTTCCACAAACATGTTAGAGTTTAATTGCTAAATGAAAATGGTGCAATTTCATTCAATTATCTGGTGCCTATATATAGAAAAGTTAGTTTTTAGCCTATTGTCAATCCACTGCTTGTTAGCCAATTGAATCCATTTAAGTTAATTTGCAAGAGTTAGATGTTAAACTCAGATTATTTGATGTACTTATCCATAAGATAGATACCAAAACTGTTATGTGACCAACATCTTGATTTGACAAAGCTCAATAAAGAATTAGAATCAAATCAAAATATAATATTTGAATTAGTACAATTAAATAAAAAGAGTTATGCCTTAATTAATTGTTATAGCTTTTAGCCTAATGATAAACGTTCGATTCAGCGAGTAACTTTTTTAGCTTAATAATAAGGTTGATCTAATGTAAACAAATGAACTACCTCCGAACAAATGAAATTATATGGCATAACCAAGAAAAAGTGGTAAACCAACACAGAAGAAAAGTAGAAAGAGCTTGAGAGTGACACCCATGGCAGCTTTGCTCTACTTGGTTTCTTGCTTCCAATTCATTGGAGATCCTTGTGCTTGCAGCTACACTTAGACCATAAGAGATTGTGTAGGCAATTAACTCTGTGCCTGAGAAGTTGTTATTTTTAAATCTAGCAGTGGTCCAGCTAGGAAAACCAAAATCTTGAAAGCCTAATCATATTATGACAGCAAAGGGTTTTAATGTTCAAGTTAAGATATTGGTTATTAAGACTCTACTAATAATAAATAATTAATTACTTTTAGTAAAAATGATAAGTTCTCACTAAGGTGGATATGTAGATGAACTTTGTTATTTATAATACTTATTTTGCTGGATGTTTATTGTCTTATTCTTATGTATCAAAATATTTGTCGTGGAAGATTATACAATATATTAAGTATAAATTTTTTTTTTAGCCACATATTATATATAAACTTCCAACTCAGAAGGCGTAAGAAATTTATGATATATATAAAAGAAGAGTATTGTTTTTAAGTTGTTTATGATGTAATCATTTTTTTTATTTTTTCATTTTTAGCTTCTGCACAGGGCCACCTATCCTAGTGAGGTGTAAATGCTTGGTTGGGGTATGAATTTGGAGTTGTAGAGGCAACTATAGACCGTAGGTATATATCAAAAAGGAAATAGCATATAATAAACGTAGAAATTGATAAGTACCTCTATATTCTCCAGAGTAACTAGATTATTTTTAGAAAAAACTGTATTTAAAGAATCAAATTTTATAAAATTTATAATAATAGATCTTAAAAATTAAAATTAAAATTATCTTTAAAAACTAAAATTATTATCAAATTTTAGGAATTTACTATTACATTTAAGAAAATTATTATTAAATTTTAAAAAAAAATAAATCTCCTAAAACTTAGTAATAATTTTAGTTTTTTAGGATAATTTTAATTTTTAAAATCCTTTATTTAGATTTTATAAAATTTAAGGTTTTAAATAGAATTTTCTTTATTTTTAATGTTATAAATTCTCATTACTTTTTTACTTTCTGATAAAAGCCGCTTAAAAGCGGAGATAATTCAGAGACAAGAAAAAGAAGTTACAAAGATATCTCCAAAGCGGGCGAAGGTTAGCGCTTGAGATTTATTTCCCTGTTCCTATAAAGTGCTTATAAAGAGGATAGTGCTCTTGAGAATAGAAGCAAGCAATGTGAATTTATTCTTATGTGAAAAAAATACAAAGTAAAATGACTCTAGTGCTGAAAACCGAAATTGGCATTCACACAGACATTTCAATTTACCTGACAAGGATTTTTATTGACATTACATTGGGTATTTTCCTCAAAAGACAGTAAATCTATGTATCACTTCGATGGGTGACTTGTGGAATCATCAACTGGGTGCCAAAATCTGTTAAAAAACCACAAGGAATCAGCCTCCACAGCATACCCATCTTGGTTTCGGTGCCAGCTGTAGTGAGCATGAGTTCGGTTCTTGATGTCAAAAATGGCGTGTCCAAAACTGGCCTCTCTATATGCAGAGTACTCTGGCTGTGGCTCTGTCATGCTGCAGAACAAATTGCCATTTAAATCAGACTGGGATGACATAAAAGAAGCCATGATTACAATTCAACTCTTTCTCTTTTATTGATAGAGCTTACTTGGTTGCTAAGCCTTCAAGGTTTCCGCCATCACCAATGGTTATATATACGGGAGCTGACTGATCCTTCACAGGTGTGCAGAGACCATTTACAACGTTGTATGCCACATTGGAGATGCGTTCCTGATACAGAAACAAACCAGTTATCAATGGATGCAAACACCAAAATCTATTTTGGGTGAGGGAATATATGGGACTTCATTCAGGTATGTGTTTGACTAGATTCAGAAACAATAACATCATTATCATGAGACAAAAAAAAGATAAATTCTTGTAAGTGCATTATTTCTGCAACAATAGAGAATGTTGCTTCTTTAAGGATTGAAATTTTTCCTTTGTTATTGCAGCAAGATGATAGCTAATTTGCATGCACTTCAACTAGCACATCTCTCCTATCCAATCAAAGGTAGGCCATCTGTGCCGGGACTATGGGATTCAAAAGGAAATTCCTTGCAGCCTGGCCCTAAGAAATTGACAAAGTAAAGATTCTAACTTGTGATCGTGAGTCTAACAACACATGAAATGCTCGCCTGCAAAGGAAAAAGTTTTAAGGCAAGCCTAATGAATCATGATCTTGGTAGTTCTCAGAAGCATGTGAAGATTTCAAGAGAGAAAATGAAGAGGTAAGTAGCTTGAAAGCAGCACTACACCAATTACAGCTTAGTCAAGACTAGGTACAGAAAAGTGGAACAACTTGATAGAAAGCAAGCAAGCAAGCACTTACTGATCTCTCATAGGCATGAACATGACCAGCAAACACAACATCAACCTTGTACTTCACAAACCAGGGCTCATACATCACTCTCATGGTTTCCCCTTCCATATAATGATAATTGTAGCTGTTATACCAAGGAGAATGCATGAGAACAATCAACCACGGGGTCTCTGTCCTGTTAACTTTTGGTAGCTCCGCCTCAAGCCATTTATACTGGGGAGTGTATTTTCCTGAAAAAGTAAGATATTCCACGTTAAAAGCACGGACATTACAGTTTCATGTACGCCCTTGATCAAAGCACTGACCCCACAAAAAAGAAAAGCAATATAACTTAACATGGTTAATAGACGATTACAGAGTCAGTTATTCCTTTGTTTTTCGGGCCAACAACTGAGTCAGTTACTCAAACATGTATATTTGCGCAAACATTGTTAAGCAGCACTTGAGGATTACACAGTTTTAAGCCAAGGAGACTTATGTGTTAGCCAGTGATTTAGGATATTTAGTATTTATTGAATGTTGCACGATAATTTAGATGAAACAGCGTATGCTACATAGAAAAAGTATATGGCATTACCATCAGCTGAAGTTCTTTAATCTCTTGATAGAGTACCAAACGTAGTCAGTAGAATTTGATCATTTATAAGTCACAGGTAATTGCAAGTTTGCAACTATGAATGTACTACAAGCAGCGTTGTGTATATGAAAATCATAGCATCAACCAATATGTCTTCAGATACTTATGCATTATGCTCTATCTAGAATTACCGTATGCTGAATATGAGGCCAAGACAATGATATGTGCAGAAGCTCTCTTGACAGAATACCAGAAAGGTGCAGTACTCTGTGATGCTCTATAAGGAACATGGTAACGGTGGGTATAAGGCTTGAAAGGTTTGTTTTCTCCCTGCAACAAATCAACAACATCCTCTCAGAAACTTACTCAATTGCTAATATTTGAATTTGAAACTGCGTAACACGAGGGTTTTTCTTTTTTGTTTTGGTTGAAGAACAAAAATGTTGAAAAAGTAAAGATGATAATAAAAAGATGGTCTCAAAACAGTTTATATGAGAAGCTTACAATCTCTGGAGCGAAATCAATTTCATGGTTCCCCGCTGTCCATATCCAAGGTTGATAAGCAGTACTTCTTTCTACGAACCTTCCCCAAGTATCCCACCTAACATTATCATGATTCAAGTAGTTATCAGCATAAGAGAGGTCTCCCACAAACAGCACAGTTTGTCCTTTGCAAGGGTTCAATTCATAGTGAGTAAGCGTCTTATTTGAATCAAAACTCTGACCAAGATCCCCTGCAACCCATGCACCATTAGTTAATAACAAACAAATTGGGACACACATTTCGTATTGTTCCTCAAGTTTATGCTGAATGTTCACGAGTTACAGTAAGTAGAGACCAAGCACCAGCTACAAAAGTCAAAATTACCAGTTTAAAGACGTATTCATCTTGCCCAAACAGTGGAAACACTTCTTTTGTTGGTCATTCCTACAGCACAGAGCACCCATGGGACTCTTATTTCTTGTGGTATATGATGGAACAAAAATTTGTACCTAAGACCTTCTGCTAACTACTCATACCCCCCTCCACTAGACCAAGCATAGTGGCTTTCCATAAAACTCTTAAACCCACCAAATGCAAGTCAAAGATCAAACAAAACACCAACTTTCAAGGCAACCAATATATTTTCACAAGTTTGTAACACAATGTTAAACTGTGATTTATTAACTACAAAGTAATACCAGATTAGCTAATAAAATACGCTTACCTATTAGACCAAATGTGTATGGCACATCCGGGCCAACTTCAGGAGGAGTTATAAACCAAAATTGCCTCGTTGTCAACCCAATTCCAACCTCATAGTAGTATTTGGTGTTGAACTGCCCAAAAAGTAGATTGATTCAATAAAAGAAACTTCTTTCTCTTTTCTTTCAGAAGCTTCAAGCTTCGCGTTGGAGTTATTGTGTAGAGCAATCAGTCTTACCTCCAAATCTCTGATGGTACAGTGATGAATAAAGCCTGACGTGTAATTGAAGTATCTATAAGTGGTATATTTTCCCTTAGACTGCTTCTTTTGCTCGCTCTTCTCACTCCAGTAACGTACTACACTTGACCCTGCTTCGTCCTCAGTCACCCAGGACACTATCACTGCCTTTCCCACAAGGTCACCTTGTGTTATATGAACCTAACATCCAGATCAGCCATTCATCAAAACTCTGAGACTAAGACCCAGAAAGAAAGGTAAAATACAGTTTTCAATTATGTCCCATTTTCACTTTGCTGCCATCTGATTCAAAAGTTGACATTCTCTTATAATGAGTTTTGAGAAAATCAGATGGAATTTGAGAATTTTCTTTTGAGATTTGACAGAACTGTAGTAGAATAGCAAGATTGCTATTCGGTGGCACTGCTTCAAATCAAGCAAAGAAATGGGATTAAAACATAGAGTGAACCAAGCAGGAAAATGACAGAAAGAAGGCTTTACTTCATTTTTTTTTCCACTTAGACAATTAGAAAATAAAATTATAGCTAAAGTAAAAAGGTGCACAAAGGTACCTGTTGGGGAGCGTTATAACCAGAAGGTACTTTGAATACGTCGCTATCAAGTGGCATATCCACAGCCTTCTCAACTTTCCTGACGAAGGTGCTAGTCTTGCCACCATTGCACAGCTCAGGCACATTCAGAAGCAAACACAAAACCAGAGCTATTGCTACAAAACAAGGAAAACCTAGAAGACGCATCTTCCCAAAATCTAATCCTCTACGAATCGAGGTCCCACTAACCTATGAATCTCGACGCCTTCTTCTTCCTCTCGTCTCGTGTAATATAATAGCAGATGAATAGAATTCAATTTGAAATGACAATGGCATAAACTGGGGAATAGTCAAGGTTCTCTATGAATTTTAGTCAACGAATACAAAAGGATAAGAAGGAATACAGATCCACTGCAGGGAAAAGATTTGAACCGTTCAAATTAATTTAAGTGTTATAAATCTTTTTTTAAATTTTAAAAATAAATTTTTTTATAAGATACTGAATGTAAAATAAAAAAAATTAAACTGTGAATTTTGAAAAAGATTAAGTTTTAACTTAAAAAAATAAAAAAAAATTTGAATCATTCAGATTTTAGTTTGAATAGTTGACATTTTATTAGAGAAGAAATGGAGAAGATCCATTTTCGAGTAAGAGAGTATTATGAGATTATCAATATACTACTGTTATTTTTCCTCGTGAGAAATCAGTTTTGTTTTGTAGAATCATGGGGATTGAAAAATTAATATTTTTGTTAAGTAAAAAGTTAGTATAGAAATAAAATGAGTGAACAAAAAGAGATAATTTTGAATATAAAAAATGATTTTTTTATTATTTTTTTATGTTTAAGTAATAATCAATGTTAAATAATAGTTGGATAATAATTATAAAAATAAAATAGATATTATAAAAAAAAATTCTTTCCTCTCTTTTTTTATTTGTCAATTTTTGCTTTTCAAAGGGGCCTTGCTTGTTTATGACTTGAAAGCAAAGATGATGAATACAATAATGAGAGAAGAAAAGTTGCCTTTGGAGTTGACTTTAGAGTCTAGTGTCTCACAAAGCAATGGCTCGTAATAATAATAGGAAAAGTTGAATTCGTTTTTCATGACGTAAAAGAGCATACTTTGACCATAACACATTTTATTTTATTTTATTTAGAGTTTACTAAGGCAAATATCTTATGATTAATGCCACTAGCCATTTGGTATTTAACTAACTACCGCAAAATTTCCATTACCATATTTTATTAGACCGGGGATACTCAGATTCAAAGTTGTCAGGCATGGCCCAAATTCATTCTTTTTTGTCATTCACAACTTAATTTTATTTTTAATTTTAGATAGAACCGTGGAATACGGAATCTCTGCAAGATTATTTGTAAGAAATAATAATGTTATTTACAAATTCTAAAAAAAAAAGGTATGCATTTTCCTTAAATGTAAATTATGAATTTTTTATCAGATTAATAAGTTATAATAAGATGCATTCTCTAATGAAATTGATTTTTTTTTTAATTTTGCATTCAAGCATGGCAGCAAGCCTTAGGCCAAAAAAATAAAAAGCTAGCGACAAGTAATTAGGCCTCATTTAATACACATAACTGTAAAATATAAAAATAAAATAAAATAATTATATTTATTATAATTTATAAATAAATAAGAATAACATTTTATTTGTAAGTTTACTTGAATAAAAACAATACAATAATAAAATAAAATAATAATAAAAATGATTGTCATGCCTTTGTTTAAAAATAATATTAAAATAAAAAAGATAAAGATAACAATAGTATAATAAATTTTAAATAAATTAGATATAATAATTATTTTTAATTTGTATACTTATAGAATAGAAATAAATTTTTTATCTAATTCTATAAAATATGTATTAAACAAAATTATTTAATGATTTTTTTTCTAATGGCCATTAGAGTAATGAGAAATGAATGGGGATCCCAGGTAGCAATGAGTATCTTTCAACGCAATTTATTGCAACTTTGCAATGGTTGATTCCGGATTTGTCTTTTCGGTGTGCTCAACGAAAATAAGATATATTTTTTATTACAAATTGTTTAGAATTAAAATTAATCCAGGAATTAATGAAAACTTGTCTTCAAGAACAAAGAACATCCCCATGTGCTCCAACTGAAGGACGCGCGGTTTTCTCAATGGCAATTAATTGCCCTTGATAAAAATGAATGCATCATCGGCTAGATCCTTGGAATTTTGTTATGTCATATGACGCGTTTATGAAGAGATATATATATATATATATATATATATATATATATATATATATATATATATATATATATATATATATATATCATGGGCTAGATCCTTGGAATTTTGTTATGTCATATGACGCGTTTATATATATATATATATATATATATATATATATATATATATATATATATATATATATATATATTTGTAAATTGTAATTAATTATTAATTTTTTAAAAAATAATTACCACGTATGTCATATGAAAAAAATTAAATCGAAGTGTGAAGTCGATATATTTGTAGCCTACAAATTAATTTAACAATATGTGCGGAATTAATTTTGTTTAATTATTATAATCAATATTAAATATATACTTAATCAATATGAAAATATAAATTAATTTTACTTAAATATTATAACAAACATTAAACGTATATTTGATTAATGTAAAAATAATTAATTTTTATGTTTAAAATAAAATAAATTTATTATTTTAAATATAAAATGAATAAAATTAAAATTAAATATAAAAAATAATTTTTATAAGTCATATTCTTAATAAAAGAAACTAGTATTATTTTTAATAATATTTTGATCATATTTTAATCTCAAAGAGATTTATATATATTTTTATAATAGATAAGGAAATTATATAATTCAAGCGTATAAAGAGAGAAAAAATAATTTATGCTTAATCTTGAATTAGTCCAATGGTAAGCAAACATATGTTTTTATTTTTCAATTGTTATTGTTTATTAATAATATAACAAAAAATGTTAAATGCATGAAATGAAATGAAAAATCTTTTAAAATATTATACTTATTCACCTTATTTTTGCTTTCAATTATAAAATTTAAATTAAATTACAACTAACTCCTTCATTTAATAATCATATTATAATCGATCTTCACCTTCTAAATTTTAAAACTTAAACTGTCTTTGGTGCGACCAGATGCCTACATAATCTTGAATGGGATGACATTTTGAAAGACCGAAAGTCGAATGAAAAAGCTTTGATTCCCATTAAGTCTGTGAAATCATATTCACCCAACCAGAAGCGAGTTTCTTCTCTTATATTTATTTGCAAATAATTGTCAAAAAAATTTTTACGAGAATTAATTTTAACATATTGAAAAGTAGTTTTACATAACGAACTTTATCCGTAGTATTAAGTGTGTGTTTGGATTGATGGTGGGTAAAATTAGTTTTCTAAACTTTGATTTTGTAGAATTGATTTTGTGTAAAAGTGAGTTTACATGAACGTGATTTATGTTTGGAAAGTTTAGGTGAAAAGTGATTCTGATAGAATTAATTTTGTTTGGATATTATATACCAAAATCACTTTTAAGTGTAAAATTACCAGAAAGGATAGTCATATTATTTTATTTGATTTATTCTTATAACATTACTTTTTTTTAAATAGTATTTAACAAATAATATAATATAATATATCTTTTTATTTTTGATGATATTAGAATTAAAATATAAATTAAAAATAAATATTTTAATTATATTATCCTCTGTGATACATGATTGTGAATCTGTGATCCTCCTTCTCATTTGCATGGAGTTATTATTCTTGACATTTGAGCACTTGACCCTTCACCATATGATTCTTCGATTTCTTAGCAAGGTTAAAATTTGAATGAACTGATTATAATCACATATCAGAATATTGTTTAAAAGATTATATAAAGAAGTTCAAAAAAAAAAAAGCAATTAGCAACCACGTCTCCATTTCCACCTCCAAACATCTCCATTTGCCAAGTCCTTAGGTAAGCTTTCCAGCGACCTCCCATCCTCTGCCAACACCATAATAGCTTTCTTATTCTTACTGATATCATCCCTTGCATTGCCACCTTCATCTTCGCTGCCACCTCCATAAAATCCACCACCAGCGATCCCAATCCCTCTGCCGCCGATGGTGGCTGTGGCAGAGGAGGAGGAATAGAAAACGAAAGGCGAGCTCCTACGATGGCGAAAGACGGAGGAGGAGACAGCAAGTGGCAGAGAAGGAAGTGTGAGGCGAAGGCGGAGGAAGGAAGAGGATGGAAATGAAGAAGCAGTGGAAGTAGAAGAAATGGCACCTCAGACCCACTGGTTAGCGCAATAATCCGTCTCTCGAATTCTGATACCAACCTTCTCATAGGTGGAACACACTGCCGACAGATTCGTCATGGCTTCCTAACTCAATCCCTGAACCCCACAAACGCAAAGTAAAAGCAAAACATTAGATCAAGAGATTGCTTCCAAGGCATCGGCATCTTTTCTCTAGGCCCAGATCCTTTTGTTGTTTTCGATAGTCTGTAGATAGTGCCTAAAACACCAGTAAGAAAGGCATTTGTCTTCGGCGGCTCCCTATTCAGTGCTATGCCTATGCATGGTTCCTTGGTAATCTCTATTTTGATCAGGGGAACCCCTGAAAATGAATCTGCTAATGAAGGTTACAGATTTTGTCAATGCAGCTCGTGGTTATTTTGGCCGATTGATCTTCCAATATGCTAGTTTCAACAACGTTCGTTCTTTACATTTATTCCTAGCTGCTTTGGCTTCGAACCAGACGAGTTGACCTCTAGGGTCGGCGATGTTCGGTCTGAACCTTGCTGGGCTAAGAGCTCGAGTTGGAGTAGTAATAGAAATAGAAAATTCTAAACCAGAAAACAAACCTATTGCGTTTGCTGTAACGTGCGTTGGCGGAAAGCAAGTGTAAAATGCTTCGAGCCAACGTGATTTTTCTACTCCTCAAACGATGGTGCGACAGATCGAATGTGGATCCAAACATGTGGCCAACGTGATTTTCCTGTGTAAACCTTGGTTTGAGCAGAAACGCAGGTACCTGAACGTGTTTCCAAACGGGCACTAAGAAAGTCACTTATGAACGTCAAAGCAGAAAAGCTGAAAACAGCAGTAAAAACAAATATTTGAATAATATAAAGAAATTAGAAAAGAACTTATTTGCAGGAAGTCTCACTTTTTGGTCAAGGAAAGCCGAAGAAAGAAAGAGACAGTGGTAGCAGAAATTAAGGACTTTTTTAGGTCATGTCAGCTTTCTCATATTGATAAATGGGTGGATGGAGGGGCGTTCCAATTCCTGCATATCTTATCTGTGTTTTTTTTTTCTTTTTTCTTTTTATTTTTATTTTTTTGTGTACATCTCATTATTCAAACTAGTTGCTTTCCCAACGTGCAGGATGCAGCAAGGATTTAGGAAATGTTCAATGCCATGGGCTTCACAAGAAAAACAATTTTGAAAAAAAAAATCGATGTATGAATAGTATATATTTGGACATAAATAATATAATAATAGTGTACCAGTGCGTGAGTTGTACAGTGAATAATTTATGCAGAATGCATCTCCACGAGTTTATATATATATATTTGGATGATTTAATTTTTTTAATTTTAATTTTTAATTTTAAAAAATATAAAATAAAAATAATCTTTTAATTTCAAATTTTAATAAAAATAAAAAACAAAATTTTAAATTTTAAATTAAATTTAGACAATTTAATTTGCACCTCAACATTATGCACGCCGATAGAGGGACCATAAGCCCATAACCTTTTCGTTAAAGCAGCCCATCACTTTTGATAGTACTCCCTTTGTCCATGTTTTATTCACATCAAACTATGGAGACCCAAAGATGACCACATAAAAGATGTGAATCCGGCGGTTAACATAATAAATCTTGTTCAAGATGATTGATCATAAAAGATTCCAAAGAAACAATACTAAATAGAGAAAGTATATATCTGAAAAAAAAAAAAAATTCTTATTATGATTTTGTGTGGTACAGATGGTGAATTTATATAACTCAATATAAAATAAACAAAAACAAATAGAGTAAGTGCTAGGCTGTATAAAAGTCACGTGTCTGGTTTGTTAGAAACAAAATATATTCTACACATGGGAAGAGAGAAGCAAGCACGAGAGGAATTATGAATTTTCATCAGGTATCGGGGGATGCTCAGTGATGTCTAGCATGTGTGCTTTAATATGCCCCCGCGGGCCAAGCTAGCAAGACACAACAGCTAGGCTTAAACGAAGAAGAGTAAATCAAGGAGTTGAAAGAGGCTTAGTGAGAATGTCTACCAGTTGAGTTTTGGAGGAGACAATGCAAAGGCGAAAAGACTTGGCAGTAACACGTTCACAAACAAAGTGATTATCCATATCAACATGCTTGGTGCGAGAATGAATAACTATGTTTGTTACAAAATAGGTGGCGCCAATATTATCACAACAGAGTTCGGGAGGTTCCTTAAGAAAAATACCAAGCTCTTTAAGGAGAGATTGGAGCCAGATGAATTCACAGATAGCTAAGGCTAAAACTTTGTATTCAGCTTCTGTGCTAGAACGGGCAATGGTATATTGCTTTTTGGAGCTCCAAGAAATGAGATTAGAGTTAAGAAAAATGCAATAAGCACCAATGGAGCAACAATCATCAGGGCAGCCTCCTCAGTCAGTATCTGAGAAAGCAGCAAGAGAAAAGGTAGACGATGAGCGTAGCCAGAGACCATGATCAAGAGTAGCCCCGAGATAACGAAGAATGCGCTTAACAACCTGCCAATGAACATTCCGAGGAGAGTGCATATACTGGCAAATGCGATTGACAGCAAAGGCAACATTAGGAAGCGTAAAAAAGAGAGATATTGGAGACTCCCAACAATGCTTCGGTAAAGTTGAGGATCATCAAAGGGATATCCATCAGTTGCAAAGAACTTAGTAGATGGAGCCATTGGGGAGTGAACAGGTTTGCAGTTTGTCATGCCAGTGCGATCCAAAAGGTCAGAGATATACGTCCATTGTGACAAAAATAAAGCATTGGCAAAAGAATGAACCTCAAGACCAAGGAAATAGTACAGAGGTCCAAGATGCTTCACAGGAAAGGATTGGGCCAATGCAGTGATCAAGGAGCGCACAACATCCATAGAAGACTCAATGATAATAATATCATCAATATATACAAGAACATATATAACACATGAAGTAGTACAAGAGATGAACAGGGAGGAATCTGAACGAGATATAATGAACCCAAGTTCAGAGAGTCTAGAGCTGAGTTTGGCATACCATGCTCGGGGAGCTTGTTTAAGACCATAGATAGCCTTCTGAAGCGTGCATACATAATGAGGATAATCGAGATGAATAAAGCCAGGAGGTTGAGCCATGTAGACAGTTTTAGAAAGAGAGCCATGGAGAAAGGCATTTTGAATATCGAGCTGCTGCAAAGACCATCTGATAAACACATATTTCTATCTATTTTATTCTCCTAAACTTGGGCATTTTAACAATGAAATATGGCTTTAAGAATTTAATTAGATAAGATTTCATTTTAATAGCCATTTCTATATTTTAAGAGTTAATTTACAAAAATTTGATTTTTAATGCTCAATTTTATCTTAAATAATTTTTGTGGATTTTCCTATTGCATTGTTCTTATTATTTGTGTAGAATTTTTTATGGGCAATTAGCTTGAATGGGAAATTGAATTGAAGGTGAAGATTGAGCTTCAAGTGTACTTTTTGTGGAGCTAAACACTTGAGAATGTGAAGCAGAGCAAAGATGAGCAGAAGGTGCATTTGAGAGGAAGAAGGAGGCTTTGATTCTACATTGAAAGGAGGAGTATGGGCTGGAGAGAGATATGCAGAAAGATGGATGGAAACAACTTGTGTTCAGCTCACATACCACGAGCAAAATGCATGAAGAAGCATGATCTGTAGGCACGTGAAAGTGACGCTGAAAGAGGGGCTGCAAATACGTAAAAATGAATGAGAAAGAAGAGAACATGGCACTCTGGGGTCTGACATGGTAAGCAAGCTGAATGTGAACAAATGAAGGAAGAAAGCCATAAGTCATGGAGAACATAAGAGGAAGACGTTGAGCTGGGAGCTGGCGCAATAAAATTGCGAGGAAAAGAAGGATGAAGCTCGAGCTTTAGAAAAGAGGAATCAACGTGGAAGATAAAGAAGCCTGTGAGCAGAACAAAAGAGAGGCAATGAGAGAAGAAGCTTTAGGCAGAACAGAGAAGAAGGAAGAATACACATACATGCAGAACGTGCTACAAAAAGAAACAAAGCACCAGTTACAGAGTACAGCAACTGCAGAACAGAGCAACATGTGAAGCAAGAAGCACAAGTCGGGCATGTGATCGCTTAAATGAAGGAGCTGGAAGCAAAACACAAACCAGCATAGAACGAAGGAGTCAGGCAGCTCGAGTTAAGCGTAGAACGCGAGGAGTGGAAATAAGCCATGAAAGCACGTGATGAAGGCTCCAAATACATGCAGAAGTTACATGGAATAGGAGCTAACATGATAAAAATGACGTCAGAAAGAAAGAACAAGAAACTAAAGCAGAATGTGGAATGTGGAATAAAATAAAGCTTACATGGATGAAATGGGGCCCACTCTCATACATATAATCACATGGAAAGCTTCAGACAATTGGAATGGGGACTGAGCACGTGAAGTCATTAAAAAAACACGTGAGAAGGGGATCACACCATCAGCATTCGAGGATCCATCGTATCCATTCATCTCTCACACCTTTGTCACAATCCATCCACACATTCACACGACGCCTTCATTCATTCCATTCCCTTCGTATTTCGCCATTCCACACACAGAACCATCCACTCCTCCATTCTCCACTCCACTTCCTCCATTTCCATCCACCGAATGAACTCTGATTCTCATCTGTGACTAGTAAAGGAGGAAGCTCTTGAGTTGAAGCTTGAATCCAAGATTTGGAATCAGAATTTTGGCTAAGAATTTCATTTTATTTTCCTCTCTTTCTATATCAATTTTTATTATTTTATATGCTTGGTTGAGTATGTAAGTGATTGAAATTGATGTAGTTCATGATTGATGGCTGGTTAGATATTGATTAGGAGAGATATTGGTTGATAAATTGTATGAATTAATTGTTGGATTTTCATTTTCCTACAATTTTTCAAGTGTGCAATCAAAGTGTTTGATAAAATGCTTGTGAGAATTGGTGTGCTTAATTGTTGATTTAAGGATTCTTAGGAGTTTGGTTGGTTAATTAAACATCCTAGGGTGTTAATTCAGTAGCTAATCAATCAATTAATCATTCAATTTAAATGTTCATCGATCCTAAAGGCAAGAATTAATGATTTGGTGTAGGATTGAGGTCTCAATTCAACATTAACTTGCTAATTTCTTGAATCTTGAATGGTAATTCAAGATACATTTGTATTGAACACAATTAGGAACTCTTAGACTAGAATTAATCATAATTGGATTAGGATAAGGATAGTGGATACCAAGGGACGAATCCAAAGCTAGTCACAAACGCATTATCATTCACAATTCACACAATTAGGTAGAAATTAGGAAATTTATTTCAATTTAGTTTTAGGTTAGTTTAATTCATTCAAAAACCCCCAAACTAGATAGCTTTTAGGATCTCTTAACACTTAGAAAACTTAATTAAGCATTGAATTCCATTTCCAAGGGAGATGACCTAGATTGTGCCACTAGTTACATATTTAGTTCAACCTAGTTTTATTTTAAAGGTTGCATGACAAGTCCGTCACCATCCCTAAGACACAGCTAGAGAAAATATTAGTCTGACAGTAACAGGTTTAACGACAGGAAAAAATGTGTCATGAAAATCAATGCCAGCCTGTTGATGAAAGCCTTTGGCAACAAGCCTTGCCTTATAACGGTCAACAAAACCATCAACCCGATATTTTATGCAGAACACTCATTTATAGCTAATAAGATTTTGAGAGGAATCTGGTGGAACAAAAGTCCAAGTTTGAGTGGCTAAGAGAGCTTGAAATTCATTATTCATGGCAGTAGGCCATTCAGGATATTTGAGAGCATGAGAGACAGAGGTAGGTGTTGGAGGTGGAGAAGAAATAGTGACAGAGAATGCACGAAGAGGAGACCAAGCAATAATACCATCATTATGGTGTTTTGGTTGGAAAATGTTATGTTTAGACCAAGTAGTCATGGGATGAAGGTTGAGTGGAGGGGGAGAAGAAACAAATAAAAAAGAAAAAGAAGAAGAATCAAACCCTGTATGAGAAGGGGGAGAGAAGAGTTAGAAGGGGAAGAAAAAGAAGAAGTCAAAAGGGAAAAGGGGGACTCAGAAGAAGAAGAGGTAGAAGGTAAAGAGGGCTAAGAAGATAAAGAAATAGGGGGTAAAAGGACAGAGGCAGAAGGAGAAGAAGGTGGAAGAGAAGGGGAAGACTGTGCAAATGGAAAAGTATTTTCATCAAAGATAACATCACAGGACACATAAAAGCGATTAGAGTTAATAGCATAGCAGATGTAACCTTTGTGGTCAGAGCTGTATCCTAAGAAAGCACAGAGAGTGGACCGAGGTTGAAGCTTAGTGTTATTATGTGGACGAAGGTTAGGCCAACATGTTGTACCAAAAACCAGTAAAAAGGAATAATCAGGCTCATGATTAAATAAGAGTCTAAATGGGCTTTGGTTGTTTAACGTGGGAGTAGGTATTCGATTTATTACATAAATGGAAGTGGCAAATGCATGAGCCCAAAAACGTTTAGGGATAGATGCATGATGAAGGAGGGCAAGACCTGTGTCAACAATATGCCTATGCTTTCGTTCTACAGAACCATTTTGAGAATGAGTGTAGGGACATGTAATACAGTGAGTGATTCCAAGAGATTCAAGATAGCGATGAAGGGACGAAATTCACCACCCCAATCAGTTTGAAGAGATTAAATTTTATAATGAAAAGTAGTTTCTATTTTCTTATGAAAATGAGTGAAAACAAATAAAATATCAGACTTTGCATGTAAAGGAAAAAGCCAAAAGTATCTACTAAAGTCATCAACAAAGAGTACATAATAATGATACCCAGAAAAAGAAAGCATAGGGGTAGGGCCCTATACATCAACAAATACTAATTCAAAAGGTTTAGTGGATCGATTTAAAGAAGCAAGATAAGGGAGAGCATGAGACTTTGCTGTACAACAAGCCGGACATAGAGATGATGGTTTCTTAGTGGAGACCGAGAGAGAATGCTGTAAGAGAATGCGATTGACAACACGAAAGGTTAGGTGCCCGAGACTACTATGCCATTGATGAAAAGTTGTACGTTCACCAATGAGAGCTTGTGATGAAGAAGAAGGTGGAAAAATGTACAGATGATTATGAGCGGTTCCTTGTAGAAGAGTAGTCTGAGTCAGAAGGTACTTCACAAGAAAATAATTAGAGTAAAATTCAAAGAACACAGAGTTATCAAGACAGAATTTAGAAACAGAGATTAAATTTTTTGACATAGAAGGAACATGAAGAAGATCGGAGAAAAGAAATTTGCCAGAGGTGGTTGAGTAATGAGCTGAACCATAGTGATGAATAGGTAGAGTCAAGCCATCACTAATGTGAATGGAATCATCTCTAGAGTATTCAGAGGAAGTAGTGTTAAGATTTGCCAGATCAAATATAATATGATGTGAGGCTCCTGTGTTGAGATACCATGGATTTGTTAATGATTGCAGAGATGAGTAATTGGCCAGAAGAAATGGCGGTGATAGAGACTGATATGCATGGTTGAATCAGTGAAAGCACGTTAAAGTTGTATGTCCAAGCTTCTAGTACACTTGACAGACTAGCCAAGAAGCATTTGGAGAAAAGAATCAGCCAACTCTACCACCACGAAAAAAGGAAGTCCAACCACCACAACCTCATCCTGTAGCTGCATGACCGCCACGACCAGAGTTTTGCTTGACAGAAACATTAGCTGAGATTTCTATAACAATAAGTAGTACTAAGTGATGCATAGAGAGACGTGCTTCATAGGTTAGAAAATGACTAAAAAGTTCTCTAGATGTTAGTTGCTCCAATTGGGTGGTCAAAGATGTTATTATTGGTTCATAATCTGTACTAAGACCAGCAAGGATATAAGTGCGAAATTCGATGTCAGATAGCCGTTTGCCTGCTGCTGTGAGAGAATTATGAAGCATGATAGCTTTATGAAAATATTATGATATAGTATCTGAGCCATTTTTTAATGATGCAAGTTGGTTATGCAGATGAACAAATCTTGCATGAAATTGCTTTGCAAACAGTACCTTAAGAGCTTTCCACATGGTCATGGCCATGTTATGCTTGTGACCCTGTGCAATGACCTTTTTGTTAATGAGGATATTAAGAGAGATAAAATTAACTAATCCTGTCTAAATCATTTTGTGTGCTCAGGATTTATTTCACCAAAAGATAAAAAATGAGGTGGTTGTGGAGTAGATCTATCGATGTGACTAAACAATTGTTGGCTGTGGAGATACAGAGCACGCTAGATTAAGTAGTTATCATAGTTGAGCTTCACAGTAACATAGTGTGACAGGGATGTAATGGAAGGAGATTGTGATGAATTAGACGATGGTGGAGTATTAACACCAGAGACTGGTATTGTGGCGAAAGAGGAAGAATTAGCCATTTGCCTGCTAAGGCTTTGGCTCTGATACCATGCTCTGATTCATAAAATGGAAGAATTCTTATTATTAGAAACAGAATATATTTTGCACATGGGAGGAGAGAAACAAGCACAAAAGGAATTGTAGATTTCCATCAGGTATTGCAGGATGATTAGTGACTTCTAGCATGTGTGCTTCAATAACATCAAACTATAGAGACCCAAAGATGACCACATAAAAGATGTAAATCTGGCGGTTAACATAATAAATCTTGTTCACGACGATTGATCATAAAAGATTCCAAAGAAGCAATACTAAACAGAAAAAGTATATATATGAAAAACAAAAATAGAAAAAAATAAGATCCAATTAAAAAAATAAATAAATAAATAAGCTATGACCACTAATGAGCTAAACTTTAAAATGCAGACACATTTTCGAAAAATGCTGACCAAATTTCCACTGCTTCTAACTAAACTATAAAACTAGCTAAACAATGCTCTTCCTAATCTCAGTATTCCAATTGTGATTCAATCAGTTGATCCAAATACCTACAGCTCGAATACAAAACATGGATACTACTAAACATAATACAACTCTGAAACTATCCAAGCTCGAAAACAACGAAGGTCGAAGCATACTATACGGCGAAGAATGCCAGCCTCAGCCTTCCGGTGAAGAAGAAGGCACCGAATGCCTATGTATTAAGCATCAACGTCAGCTGTCACAGCCTAGAACACACAGTAGAATAGCTCTGGATCTGTATAAATCTTCTTCTCCTCTTCCTCTTCCTCATGCCTCTGTTGTGCCATTCTATGAATACTTCATCAGAGGACGCTGGCCAAGCCAAGAACCTCCCTTCTGGTGATCGGTGGAGAAATCGAAACGAGAAAAACCAATAAAGAAAATGGAAATGCAAATTTCTATGTTTGTTTTTCGATCAAGGAGTTGGAAGATAACCATGCCATTTCACTCTGGAGAAGTGCACGGCCAATGGTAATGAGTAATGTTACGGTTGACATTTCTTCTTGGGTCAGTTGGTTGACATCTTGACATCTTGCCATGTTTTCGACTATCAGGCTCTATTTTGGGCCATAATTTTGGGTTGGCTATATTCTTCGAAATAGGCCCAACAATGACAAACCAAGGTTGATATTCTAGAAATTATGTCATATAAATAAATAAAAATGGACCCAAAAAGATTAATAGCTATAGCTGCAGCCTGCAAGAGTCATATTAAAAAAGGCTTAATAATCACTCTTACCTTTTAATTTGTATCATTTTTGTGCTTTTTGTTAAATTTGTAACTTGGCAGATAATAAATTTAATTCACATATATTTTAATTAAATCTTTATATCTCTGATGGATCTATTTTCTAAGAATAATAAAATTGAGTAATATTTTTTAATTTGAAACTCACCTGCAAAAAATTTATTTGTATAAAACCACACAAAAATAAAATAAAATGTCTTACAATTATTAATATTTATTCAAACATACACTCAATAAAACTTAAAATTGTCTCCAATCTCAACATTGCTGTCCTCTGATTTGTCTCTTATATATATCAACTGATATATAAAGATTACAACTACCAAATCTATACAAATATTCCTTAAATTCCGAGTTACACACACACACACAACGAGTTTGCACCACTTTTTTTCATCCCCAATTCAAAGACAAGCAAGTAAATTCTACAAGAACCCATGGCTATGAATATTTTGGTCATCCATATTAACATATTATATCATTAAAGCCACATGAAGCCATTAAAGGGCCATCAAAGGTCCATCACTGACTTGTTCCAATGATAACAGCCAACTATTAGAAGGGAAGGATTGAAGAAATGGGGGTTTGGGCTGAAAATATCAAAGGGTGCGAGAGTAGTTTAAAGTACTCAACAAAAACTGATATATTACTCGGGGAAAAGTAGGTGGGTTATTCGTGCGAAGGGTGTTGCTTATATGTATAGATATGTTGTGGATGGATGTTTGGCTATTTTGCTTGGGATGGGGCACTGAGTAAACTCAAATATATGGCTTATCATCTATTGCTTATATATCTTAAGCTTTTGACTAATTTCAATTGATTGAATATATGCTTCAAATGTCAAGTGTTAATTTTGTATTGAGATTTTTTATTCAGAGAAATAATTTGATGATGAGATATTAATTTATTGATATCAATTAATAGAAATGAAAAAAAAAAAGGCATAGAGTAGATTAGACCAAATCTACTAATAAATCTTAAAAAAAAAAAAAGAAGCAAAGCTAATAAGTGAAAATAAATTCACACTTATAAATAATTGTTACTTATTAAATTGTCTCCCAATGGAAGTTTAGAATTATTTGTAAAATATATCCAAGAGTTGATTTGAAAAGATCAAAATTATCCTACAGCATTGATCAATTATGCTAGAGATTGTGTAAAATTATTTGTTCTATTCCAGATGAAACTTATTTCAAAATGCCAAATTATAGAAAAAATAAGACTGCTATTCTTATTCTCTTTTATTTTATTTGAGTTTCTATAATTTCATTGTAATTAAATTGATGATTTAGGAATAAAAAGACGGTTATCTTGTATTATTTTTATTTTGGTTCTTATTGAAAAGAAGAGTTTATAATTTGTATTTTTTTAATAATGATATAAAAAAAGTATTTATTATGAAAGAGAGATTGATGAAAAGTTTAAGTTAAAATTTTATATACATAAGTATGTTAATTTTTTTTAATCCTTAAAAGAAAAATAATTTAATTTTGAATCCAACCATAACTATTAGCATACGAATGAAGTATCAAATGATTTATGACAGTGCAGAGAACATATAGTAGCAAAAGGCTATAATCATTTATTACTTGCCAAATTTTTTGCAACACCCTCTTTTCCATGAAATTTCTTTGGAAATTAAAAGTGCCCCATAATTTATTTATTCATCTAGAAACTATGACAAGAAGCCACCCTATAAGTTCAAATAGACTCATTACTTTTTGTCACAAGGTATTTGAGATTTGATTTCAAGCTTTAATTGGACCAGCCTACTAGACTTATAAGCAGTTTAAATTTAATCTGATATGACAATTGGAAAATTTTGTTTGTTAACACATAAAAAGTTTAGTTTTCTTTTTTAGAATAATTTCTCACTTACTATAAAAATTCCATGTATGGGATTCTTTTCCATCTTTGTTCGAAAAATATGAAGTTAGTTAGAAGAAGTATTTATTATTTAAAATAACCAATTCTTTTTTTCGTTAGAAAACCACTTAAGCTAACTTTTAGGAGTTAAATGTTGGACTCAAATTATCTGATATACTTGATTATAAAATAGACACAAAATCATTGAATAAACTGCTGGTGTGACCAATATCTAGATTTGGCAAGGCTCAATAAAAAGTTAGAGTTCAATCAAAATATGATATTTGGATTAGTATGATTAAATAAAAAAAGTTGCACCTTAATTAATGGTTATAACTTTTGACTTATTGATAAGTGCTTGATTCAAACAACTAATTTTTTGAGCTTAGTGATAAGCTTGATCCAATATGAACAAATGAATTACTTCTTAACAAATGAAACTAAATGGCATGACCAAGAAAAAGTGCTAAAGCAACACAGAAGTAGAAAGAGTTTAAGAGTGACACCCATAGCATGCTTTGCTCTATTTGGTTTCTTGCTTCCAATTCATTGGAGGTCCTTGTGCTTGCAGCTGCACTTAGACTATAAGAGATTGGGTAAGCAATTAACTTTGTGTTTGCGCATATTGCAATTAAAGAAGTTGTTATTTCTAAATCTAGCAGTGGTCCAGTTAGGAAAACCAAAATCTTAAAAAAACCTAATCATATCATGACAGCAAGGGATGGTCCTCACTTTGCTGAGAAAAATGATAAATGCATTTACGATGGTTCATTGAAAAGATTTACAAAAGTATTAAATAATATGTTGGGCGAAATATTTTCAAAAGAATATTTAATGTTCAACCTAGGTCGTTGGTTAGTAAGACTCTAATAATAATAATAATAATGAATTAATACTTAAGAAAAGGATAAGTTCCCATTAAGGTAGATGTGTAAATGGACTTTATTACTTATAATACTTATTTTGATGGATATTTATTAGCTTATTGTTATGTATCAAAATATTTCTCATGGAAGATTATATAATATATTAAGTGTAGAATTTTTTTTTTTTGGGCCACATATTATATGTGGACTTACAACTTAAAAGGCGTAAGAAATTGGCCATATATATAAAAGGAGAGTGTTTTTTTTTAGTGTACATTTATTGTTTTTAAGTTGTTTATGATGTAATAATCTTTTTTATTTTTCATTTTTCATTTTTTGCTTCTGCACGGGGCCACCAATCTTAGTGAGGTGTAAATGTTTGGTTGGGGTATGGATTTGGAGTTGTAGAGGCAAATACAGAGCGTAGGTATATATCAAAAAGGAAATAGCATATAATAAACGTAGAAAATTAATAATCACCTCTATATTATCCAAAGTAACAAATTATTTTTAGAAAAAATTACGTTTAAAGACTTAAATTTTATAAATTTTATAATAATAGTTCTTAAAAATTAAAATCATCTTCAAAAACCAAAATTATTAACAGGTTTTAGGTATTTATTGTTAGATTTAAGAAAATTATTACTAAGTTTTAAAAAAATAAATCTCTTAAAATCTGATAATAATTTTAGTTATTAAAGATAATTTTAATTTTAAAATTTTTATTATAGATTTTAAAAAATTTAGGTCTTTGAATGTAATTTTTTATTTTTAACATTATGAATTCTCATTAGTTTATTATCCAAAGATAGATTTTTATTTTTTTACTTTCTGATAAAAGGAGCTTAAAAGAGGAGATGATTCAGAGACAAGAAAAAGAAGTTGCAAAGATATCTCCAGGGTGAGCAAAGGTTAGCGCTAGAGATTTTATTTATTTCCCTGTTCTTATAAAGTGCTTATAAAGAGGATAATGCTCTTGAGAATAGAAGCAAGCAATGTGTATTTATTGTCATGTGACAAAAATACAAAATAGAATGACTATAGTGCTGAAAACTGAAACTGGCATTCACACACACATTTCAATTTACGTGACAAGGATTTTTATTGACATTACATTTGGTATCTTCCTCAAGAGATAGAGTAAATCAATGTATTACTTCGATGGGTGACTTGTGGAGTCATCAACTGGGTGCCAAAATCTGTTAAAAAACCACATGGAATCAGCCTCCACAGCATACCCATCTTGGTTTCGGTGCCAGCTGTAGTAAGCATGAGTTCGGTTCTTGATGTCAAAAATGGCGTGTCCAAAACTGGCCTCTCTATATGCAGAGTACTCTGGCTGTGGCTCTGTCATGCTGCAGAAAAAATCGCCATTTAAATCAGACTAAGATGACATAAAAGAAGCCATCACTACAATTCAACTCTTTCTCTTTTATTGATAGAGCTTACTTGGTTGCTAAGCCTTCAATGTTTCCGCCATCACCAATGGTTATATATACGGGGGCTGACTGATCCTTTACAGGAGTGCAGAGACCATTTACAATGTTGTATGCCACATTGGAGATGCGTTCCTGATACAGAAACAAATCAGTTATCAATGGATGCAAAAATCAAAATCTATTTCGGGTGATGGAATATATTGGACTTCATTCAGGTATGTGTTTAACTAGATTCAGAAACTATAACAGAAATATCATGAAACAAAAAGAAAAAAGATAAATTCTTGTCAGTGCATTGCTTCTGTAACAATAGAGAATATTGCTTCTTTGAGGATTGGAATTTTTTCTTTGTTGTTGCAGTAAGGTGATAGCCAATTTACATGCACTTCAACGAATATATCTCTCCTATCCAACCAAAGGTAGGTCATCTATGCTGGGACTAAGGGATTCAAAAGGAAATTCCTTGCAGCCTGGCTCTAAGAAATTGACAAAGTAAAGATTCTAACTTGTGATAGTGGGTCTAACAACAGACAAAATGCTAGCCTGCAAAGGAAAGAGTTTGAAGGCAAGCCGAATGAATCATGATCTTGGTAGTTTTCAGCGGCATGTTGTGGAGATTTCAAGAGAGAAAATAAAGAGATAAGTAGCTTGAAAGCAGCACTACACCAATTACACTTTAGTCAATACTAGGTACAGAAAAGTGGAAAAACTTGATAGAGACGTAGCACTTACTGATCTCTCATAGGCATGAACATGACCAGCAAACACAACATCAACCTTGTACTTCACAAACCAGGGCTCAAACATCACTCTCATGGTTTCCCCTTCCATATAATGATAATTGTAGCTGTTATACCAAGGAGAATGCAACAGAACAATCAACCACGGAGTGTCTGCCCTGTTAACTTTTGGTAGCTCCGCCTCAAGCCATTCGTACTGGGGTGTGTATTTTCCTGAAAAAGTAAAGATTATTATACTAAAAAGAGATTCCACTTTAAAAGCACTGACATTACAGTTTTATGTACACACTTGATCCAAGAACTGACACCAAAACAAGAGAAAACAAAAACAATATAACTTTATATGGATAATAGACAATTACAGAGTCAGTTATTCCTTTTTTTTTTTGGGCCTACAACAGAGTTAGTTATTCAAACACGTATATTTGTGCAACACATTTTTAAGCAGCACTTGAGGATTACAGTGTTTCAAGCCAAGGAGACTAATGTGTTAGCCAGTGATTTAGGATATTTAGTATTCATTGACTGTTGCACGATAATTTAGATGAAAAAGCATATGCTACATAGAAAAAGTATATGGCGTTGCCATTAGCCGAAGCTCCTTAATCTCTTGATAGAGTCCCAAAAGTAGTCAGTAGAATTTGATCATTTATAAGTCATAGGTAATTGCAGGTCTGCAACTATAAATGTACTACAAGCAGCATTATGTATATGAAAATCATAGCATCAAACAATATCTCTTCACATACTTATGCATTATGCTATCTAGAATTACCGTATGCTGAATATGAGGCCAAGACAATGATATGTGCCGAAGCTCTCTTGATAGAATACCAGAAGGGTTCAGTACTCAGTGATGCTCTATAAGGAACATGGTAACGGTGAGCATAAGGCTTGAAAGGTTTGTTTTCTCCCTGCAACAAATCAACAGCATCCTGTTAGAAACTTACTCAATTGCTAATATTTGAACGTGAAACTGCATAAGACAAGGTTTTTTTTTTTTTTTTTTTCGGTTGAAGAATAAAAATGTTGAAAAAGTAATGATGATAATAAAAAGATGGTCTCAAAACAGTTTATATGAGAAGCTTACAATCTCTGGAGCGAAATCAATTTCATGGTTCCCCGCTGTCCATATCCAGGGTTGATAAGCAGTACTTCTTTCTACGAACCTTCCCCAAGTATCCCACCTAACATTATCATGATTCGGGTAGTCATCAGCATAAGAGAGGTCTCCCACAAACAGCACAGTTTGTCCTTTGCTAGGGTTCAATTCATAGTGAGTAAGCGTCTTATTTGAATCAAAGGTCTGACCAAGATCCCCTGCAACCCATGCACCATTAGTTAATAACAAACAAATTGGGACACACATTTCGTATTGTTCCTCAAGTTTATGCTGAATGTTCACGAGTTACAGTAAGTAGAGACCAAGCACCAGCTACAAAAGTCAAAATTACCAGTTTAAAGACGTATTCATCTTGCCTAAACAGTGGAAACACTTCTTTTGTTGGTCATTCTTACAATACTGAGCACCCCTAAGACCTTCTGCTAGCTACTCATACCCCTCTCCACTAGACCAAGCATAGTGGCTTTCCATAAAACTCTTGAATCCACCAAATGCATGTCAAAGATCAAACAAAACACCGGCTTTCAAGACAACCGATATATGTTCACAAGCTTGTAACACAATGTTAAACTGTGATTTATTAACTACAAAGTAATACCAGATTAGTCAATAAAATACGCTTAACTATTAGACCAAATGTGTATGGCACATCCGGGCCAACTTCAGGAGGAGTTATAAACCAAAACTGCCTCGTTGTCAACCCAATTCCAACCTCATAGTAATATTTGGTGTTGAACTGCCCAAAAAGTAGATTGATTCAATAAAAGAAACTTCTTTCTCTTTTCTTTCAGAAGCTTCAAGCTTCGCATTGGAGTTATGGTGCAGAGCAATGTCTCACCTCCAAATCTCTGATGGTACAGTGATGAATAAAACCAGAAGTGTAATTGAAGTATCTATAAGTGGTATATTTTCCCTTAGACTGCTTCTTTTGCTCGCTCTTCTCACTCCAGTAACGTACTACACTTGACCCTGGTTCGTCCTCAGTCACCCAGGAAACTATCACTGCCTTTCCCACATGGTCACCTTGTGTTATATGAACCTAACATCCAGATCAACCATACATCAAAACACTGAGACTAAGACCCAAAAAGGAGGGTAAAATACAATTTTCAATTATGTGCCATTTTCACTTTGCTGCCATGTGATTCAAAAGTTGGCATTCTCTTATAATGAGTTTTGAGAAAATCAGATGGAATTTGAGAATTTTCTTTTGAGATTTGACAGAACTGTAGTATAACGTTATGTGTCAATAAAGCAATCCTCATGTTAGTATATTATCAACTTTTTAATAGCAAGATTGCTATTCGCTAGCACTGCTTCAAATCAAGCAAAGAAATGGGATTAAAACATAGAGTGAACCAAGCAGGAAAATGACAGAAAAGAAAGCTTATAGAGTGAAACAGGCATGAAAATGACAGAAAAGAAGGCTTCCCTTCATTTTTTATTTTTCCACTTAGACAATCAGAAAATAAAATTATAGCTAAAGTAAAAAGAGGCACACAGGTACCTGTTGGGGAGCATTATAACCGGAAGGTACTTTGAATACATCACTATCAAGTGGCATATCCACAGTCTTCTCAACTTTCCTGACGAAGGTGCTAGTCTTGCCACCATTGCACAACTCGGGCACGTTCAGAAGCAAACTGAAGACCAGAGCTACTGCTACAAAACGAGGAAAACCTGGAAGACGCATCTTCCCAAATTCTAAACCTCTATGAATCGAGGTCCAACTAACCTATGAATCTCGACGCCTTCTTCTTCCTCTCATCTCGTGTATATATAATAGCAGATGAATAGAATGCAATTTGAAATAATAATGGCAAAAATAGGGGAATATTCGAGGTTCTCTACGAATTTTAGTCAACAAATACCAAAGGGTAAGAGAGTCTTCTGAGATTATCCATAAACAACTGCTATTTTTCTTCCGTGAGAAATCAGTTTCGTTTTGTGGAATCACGGAGACTGAAAACTTGATGTCTTGCTTGTTTATGACTTGAAGCAAAGATGATGAATCCCATAATGATAGAGGGAAAGTTGACTTTGGAATCTGGTGTCTCACCAAGCAATGGCTTGTAATATGAATCAAGATTCGTTTTTCATGACGTAAAAGAGCTTACTTTGACCACAACACATTTTATTTTATTTGGAGTTTACTAGGGCAAATATCTTATGATTAATACCCCTAGCCATTAGGTTAGACTGGGGATATTGAGATTCAAAGTTGTGAGGCAAGGCCCAAATTCATTCTTTTTTGTCATTCACACCTTAATTTTATTTTTAATTTTAGATAGAACCGTAGAATACAGTACTTCTGCAAGATTATTTTTAAGAAATAATAACCTTATTCACAAATTCTAAGAAAAAGTATGCATTTTCCTTAAAATTAAATTATGAATTTTTAATCAGATTACTAAGTTATAATAAGAGGCATTTTCTATTGAAATTGAATTATTTATTTTAATTTTGTATTCAAGCATGGCAGCAAGCCTTTGGCTCCAAAAAAAATAAAAAATAAAAAAGGCTAGCACAAGCAATTAAGCCTCATTTAATACACAGAATTATAAGATATATAAAAAAAAAAGAATAAAGATGTAAATAGAATAAAATAATTATATTTATTATGATATAAAAATAAATAAACAATATTATTTTATTTGTATGTTTAATTAAATAAAAATAGTACAATAATAAAAGAAAATAATAAAAAAATGACCATCATACTTTTATCTACAAATTTAAAAAAATGTTGGAAAAAAAATAAAGATAATAATGGTATAATAAGCTTGATATAAATTAGACATAATAATTATTTTTAATTTGCATGCTTATACAATAAAAATAAATTTCTTATTTAATTCTATAACGTATGTATTAGACAAAATTATTTAATGATTTTTTTTCCCTTTCCTTCTACCAAATGGCCATTAGAGCAATGAGAAAGGAATGGGCATCCGAGGTCGCAATTCGTATCTTTCAACGCAATTTAGTGCAACTTTGCAATTATTGATTCCGGATTTGTCTTTTCGGTGTGCTCAACGAAAATAAAATATATTTTTTTATTGCAAATTGTTTAGAATTAAAACTAATCCAGGAATTAATGAAAACTTGTCTTCAAGAACAAAGGACATTCCCATCTGCTCCAACTGACGGACGCGCGGTTTTCTCAGCGGCAATTAATTGCTTTTTTTTTTTTTCAAATAATTACCACGTTGTTTAATGAAAAAATTTAAATCGGAGTGTGAAGTGGATATATTTGTAGCCTACAAATTAACTTAACAATATTTGCGGAATTAATTTTGTTTAAATATTTAATCAATATGAAAATAGAAATTAATTTTACTTAAATATTATAACAAATATTAAATATATATATTTGATCAATGTAAAAATAATTAATTTGTTAGTTCAAAGTAAATTAAATTTATAATTTTCAATATAAAATGAATAACATTAAAATAAAATATAGAGATATACTTTTTATAAGTCATATTTTTTATAAAAGAAATTAATATTATTTCTAATAATATTTTCATCACATTTTAATTTCAAAGAGATTTATATATATTTTGTATAATAGATAAGAAAACTATATAATTTAAACGTATAAAGAGAGAAAAAATAATTTATGCTTAATCTTAAATTCGTCCATTGGTAAGCAAACATATGATTTATTTTTCAATTGTTATTGTTTACTAATAAAATAACAAAAAATGTGAAATACATAAAATAAAATAAAATAAAATAAAAATTTAAAAAAATTATACTTACTCGCCTTATTTTTGGTTTCAATTATAAAATTTAAATTACAATCCTTCATCTAATAGTCATATTATAATAGATCTTCACGTTCTAAATTTTAAAACTTGAACTATCTATGTTTTGGTGAGACCAGATATTCACAGCATCTTGAATAGGATGACATTTTAAAAGAACAAAACTTGAATGAAAAAGCTTTAATTCCCATTAAGTCTGTGAAATCAGATTCGCCCAACCAAAAACGAGTTTCCTCTCTTATCATTTATTTGCAAATAATTGTCAAACAAATTTTTTACAAGAATTAATTTTAACATATTGAAAAGTAGTTTTACAGAACAAAATTTATGCACAGTATTGAGAAAAGTCACTCATGAACGTCAAATCAGCCGTAAAAAATATTTTAATAATATAAAGAGACTAAAAAAAGAACGTGTTCGCAAGAAATCTCACTTTTTGGTTAGGGAAAGCGGAAGAAAGCAACAGACAGTGGTAGCAGAAATTAAGGATGTTTTAGGTCACGTCAACTTTTTCATATTAATAAACGGATGGATGGAGGGACCATAAGCCCATAATCTTTTCGTCGAAGTAGCCCATCACTTCTGATGGTGCCCCTTTGCCCACGTTTTATTCACATCGATTTGTGGGACACATTGAGTTCTTTTATTCAAAAAAAATTATAATTGAGATCTAAATTCAAAAGATTTATATCAAATAATTTTAAATTTTAAAATTATTTTAAATAATCTAAAGATAATAAATTTAAATTTATAAATTATAATTTTATTTTGCATAGTTTAAATTTTTTGTCTTTAAAAATAATTTTAAAATTTGTCAACATAAATATTTTCTCTTTTATTTGGTAGCCTTTCTTCTATGTTTTTTACCTAAAGGAGAAATGAACATAAAGAAGAAAAACAGAAACCACGTCAAATTTATTTTAATATTAAATATTAGAGTCAATATTATGTCAAATATCAACTCATTTCAAATATTGTTTATATATATATATATATATATATATATATGATCAAGTTTAAAATTAAAATATTCTTTAAAAAAGTCAGAGCAATTAAAATTGAATTAAACCAATTAGATTAACCAAAATAATAATAAAACTGGTCTCTAATATGATCTGGTCAACTTACAAAACTAGACAAATACATAATTCGTTAAAAATTTGTAAAATTGATCGAGCCAACAATTTGAACAATTCAAGGAATTTTTTAATGGTTTTCATATATGAAGTCAAGAACAAAAGCAAAGAGAAGAAGCCACAGATCTAGATTTAAAGCTAAACGGACCCAAATTTAATCTTTAAAATTAATTTTACAATCCATAAGAAGGAAGGGAGATTTTAAGCAACAATAGAAAAGAAAAATGACAGAGAAAAGAAGCCACACTTGTCAACTTTACAAAGCACCAGTGGCTCATGACAATAATGACATGGCAGAGCAAAGAGTTACAAAGAGAAAGTTCGATAAAGGCATGGTATTGGCATTCGGCTTCTCTCCAGTAACGCGCAAACGTGGTGTCCATCCTGTCCAAGCAACCTGAGCCGTTCAACGAATCTAACTCGTTGCCATCCTAATATGCATCCCACGCTTCAAAACGCAGCGTTTCACTTTAATGAAACACTGCGTAGCAATATAGCGACACAACCAACAGATCGTGGTCGTCCTTCTCACTGCCTCCAGATTGCGACATGTAGCTTCCGTCTTCACCCCTAAATGTTGTTTCTGAAGCAGGAAACCCGTGGCTCTATGTTGTTCTTCGCGTGCCAGCTGGAAAGAATCAAATGCTAAAGGAGATTCAACTATGTCATGAGTTTTAGATTTCGAAGGAATAAAGGAATCAAATGCCAATGGAGATTTAGCTAAAACAAATCATGGGTTTCTTTAGACTTCTTTTTCTCCATACAAGTTTCCCATTCATATGCAGATAAGTGTGTTTCAGTTCCTCTTAATGCCCATATATGCTACAATAGTTTTATAGTTTATTCTGTTTAATGGCAACATATAAACGTCATGTTATTGCTTCTATTCTCTCACTAGAAGTTTTTTATATTATGTCCATTAAAATGTTTGGGCTCTAGTTATTAATAGGGAATATCAAGCTATTCTTCCTGAGACAACTAACATGATAAGGGAATGTTGAGGTTCAGAGTTAGTGCTAAGGGATGCAGATCCTAATTGCATGATAATTGCCTAGGATTGAGTTTGTATGAACATTGTGGGAACATAACAATTATTGAAATAAGTCTTGATAGTAACCAACCAATCAACTATCTGATTTTTGCATTGATTCTAAAGTTGCATAACTAATATTTTTTTTATTGAAAATTCAAGGACATTATTCAATTGCGAAATGTTTGCTTCTACTCCTTAATTAACTGTGCATGGTACTACTATAAGTATAACCAAATTATAACTTTGAATTGCCTCTTATTTATAAGTTAGAGTCATTTATGATTTATATGATGGTGGAAACTAATTTAATTTTTTAGAGTTCTATTATTAGTTATTGGTGTATTACTTTTAAATTAAGGAGGTAAAATAAGAAAACTAATCTCTAATTTAATTATTGGCTTATTACTTACTTGTCATTGTTGGTGCCTTATAATAGTCACTATGAAAAATTAGGAGATCTAATGGATACCGTAAAAAAGGTCACAGTATTCTCATGCTATCATTCCATTTTTGAAGAACCAATTATTTTTGCAAGTATAACACCCTTTGTTCATATAATGGAGATGATGACTTGTTCAGCTCTGACTTAAGTGATGATCAATTGAAGATGAGACTTAGGCACATGTCTTGCATGCAGTGCTAGGTAAAGATACATACCAATGCCATTTCATTCGAATGGAAAAGTTTTGTTCTGATGGTTATATGGTTGTATGATGGCAAACTAGGCATAAGTTTTGTTCTTAGATATGGTAAACTGGTCTTGTGCTGTTATGCTATTACACATATGGCAAATTGGGCACAAGTTATAGTGGTGCTTTGTAATCAATAGCCACAGCAAAAATGATGATGGCAAATGAAAAGAAAACACTTTGTTGTACTCTAATGTTTGAATTCTAAATTTTCGATAACTTTTCAATCTGCATGGACTTGGTATCTTGCTTGTGTTGGACTATATGAAACTTAATATTTAAATGCACCTATTGTCTATAATATTGTTCAAGTACTGCATTATAGTCAAAATAATCATTCCATTCTATGTTTTAATCACAGATCAAGGAGTTGCATGTTATTGACCTTTGAAAGATTGATGTGTGAACATGATGAACTTTATGGCTATTCGAGTATTGCTAGTTGAAACAAATGAAGACAAAATTGCACAGGCCAGTTCAAGTATTATTAGTATATCTGAAAAACTTCATTTTTAGAGGTTTTAAGCCAAGAAATTGAAGATATGTTATGCACTGTACAAATGGTATGTTTCATAATCTGAACCAAGTGGTGTGCTACATCATCAGCTGTAGAGACTTGTCACCAGCAAAAGAGTAACAAAAATAGGAAAACCATCATTATGAGGACCAGAAGAAATATTTTGGCAATGAGACTAAGAATCATGTACCCATTGTAAGCTTGTGTAAAATGAACAGATGTACCAATTGTCTTCTTTTGTTTCCAAAGAGACAAATGTAATTTAGTGTGGTTGTAATTAAGGAAAATGTTGAATAAAATGTCTTCTTTCAATTGTCACTCTTTTTTGTAGTTGATATTGCAGCATTATGAAATATAACTTCCAAAATATAACTACAATATACACAAAGTCTACATCATATACAATTTCCAAAATGTGACTTTCATATAAAAACTTCACAAATGCTCTATGCCATACAACTTCCAAAATATGATTAGCATATAAAAAACTCCACAAAAACTATATAAAGTACAGTGTGCAAAATATGCATTTGTATCATATACCACCACTTAATTGATATTTGTGAAATTTCCACTGACTTGCATTGCTTCAAGTGAGAGCATATGATGATCCAGAGGCACTTATATTGCAAAATGTCCTCTAATTATAACATAGTAATTGTTGATAATATGGTTATCATATAAACTGAATGTTCTTAACATCATCATTTGGGTGAAAGTCAAATCACCCTCATGGACTTGTGGTTGTGCAAAAGGCACTGATGGTGCTGAGCTTGATACCCCAATAGACATCGAGCTAGGTGTTAAGTTTGAGACCTCAACAGACATCTGACTATGTACAAGATTACTCTGCAACAAGTACTCATGAATACTAAATCTTCATCAAAAAGTAGTAAATTGACATTTATACATAACAAAGATTGTTGTGCTTGCGAATTTTGGACACTTGGACCTTTTCTTCTTTTCCTACCATGACGCTCAAGGCAGCTCTTCATGCGCTTCCTAGTTTTTATACCGATTCGCTTCTTGAAGCCCTTTGCTTTTTTTATGCATTCACTTAGTGATAATGAGGTAGAATCACCTTCACCTGCTTCACTTTTTTGACTCAATCGAAGCTCTGTTACCTATTTGTAAGAGTAAAAAAATAAATAAATAAAGAGAAGTTGCACTGATTTTATATGTTAAGAAAATTTAGTTAATTTTAATTGTTACAAACTTAGTTCACACAAAACATAGTAATTACAAGATGACTTTATTTACCTGTTTAGCCAACTCAAACATAACTTCATTTACTAATGTGAAAGCTTCTTCACATTCAAATGCTTCAAATGCTATTCTTATTAGCATGGGACAGAGTTGTATGTATCGCCGCGTGCTTTCCAATCTTATATCTCCTTTAACTTCTTTTCCCTTCACATCATATATGATACCACTTCTTACTTTCTTTGTCCATCTCTTAAGAATATATTGATCTAGAAGTGTTTTAATATCCATGTGATCAAACACTTTCAAAGCATGGCTACACAGTATTCCAAAGGCCTTGAACTTCATACAGCTACAAGATATTGACTTATCTGAAGGATTAAATATCACTCTACAATCTCCCTCCATATTGACCATAGAAATAATGAATTCAATCAGGGGTAGAATTTCATTCTTGTGCTTTATATAGGCAGCTGCATATTGATCAAACTCCTCTTGGAACAACTCAAAGATAATGGGTGTGTAAAGTTGAGCTAGTTGCTTCAACATAATCGAATATTCTATTTTCAACCTTGGGATTTTTTGATGCGATTCAAATTCACATTTCAATTCATTATATTGCTTGTCTTCTACCACCCTTTTAAATGTTTTAAAGAATTTAATGATGTTTAAATCAGGGTTCATGAAACTTTTAACATCTGAATTTAAGCTTTCCTCAATTGAGTGCTTCGCATATCCAAGGTGACAGCCTTTTCATGTAGCAAGCTACCCATTTTTCTTTTATGCTGTACATATGACTTAGCTAGTTATTCTCTTGAACACTATAATTTGCTAACAACTTACTCCACTCTATCTCAAATTGCGCTTCCTCATCATACTTGTACATGCATCTTTTGAAGTTTCTTAAGAAATGGGATTCATCAGTCATCAAATAGCCTAAATGCTTCGCACCATTTTGCATCAAATGCCATATACATAATCCATGGGAAACATTGGGCATCACATCACATAATACTTTTTCCATTATTGCATCTTGATCAGTAAAGATAGTTAAGGGTTTTTTTTATTGATAACCAGTAAGAAAGTCTCAAAGAGCCATTTAAAAGACTCTGCTATTTCATCGTATAATAATGCTGCCCCAAAGATCACTATTCCCCTGTGATGATTAAATTCACAAAATAAAATAAGTGGTCGATTTGCTTTATTAGTGCAATGTGTTGTATCAAGAGACACTACATCACCAAAATACCCATAATCAATCAATATCTTTGTATCTGCCTAGAAGACCTTAGTAATTTGTTCCTCCATATTCATTTGATAAGTATAAAAAAATGATGAATTTTCTACCAGTTAGTCTTGGAAATATTGCAACAATGCCCCAGCGTCTCCATACATCATACTTCTTTGTCTTCTTATAGTGAGATAATTTTTGACATCCTTACGAGTATAATTGACATTTGCTCTTCCCCTGCATGTATACTCATCAAGTCAAAAGATACTTTTTGACGAATCCCAAAATCTTCTGCTAACTCAATTTCATGAGCCTGAACTTGAGATATTTTACGGTGTGAAGCTAGCATGTGAGTAGTTTCTACAAGATGTAATGGGTGATTATGTTCCTCAACAAAATCATGCACTTTATATATGCCTTTCACAAGTGTTAACCCAATTCAACATTTGCAATATATTCTAGTCTTATGTTGAGGATTTATAGTTATAAAATCTCTTTTGTCTTTCTTTCTAATCCCTTCTTTACAACATACATATCTACACGATGTTATAGAGGAATCCTTCTTTTTGTTGAAATGTTGTTTTCGAACTATGAAGCTAACTTTTTTATGATAATTAACCTAAAATAGCCATGCCTCCTCTAAACTCTCAAATTCCATCCCAAGTTTAGATTTGAAATCAACTTCCATAAAATGATCCATTGAAAGAATTGGTACCTACAAAAGATCCAATTTCATCAGCTTTACTCTTTGAAATATAACTTGTCATTATATTTAAACAAAAAATATAGATTAAATTTATATACTATTTAAATAGATTTTTTTTAAGATCATGAAATAATATCAAAAGTGTTAAAACTTTTATATAGTTTTTATAGTTTTAATTTTGATATATTTTATTTTATACGTTAAATTTGATTTGAAGTTATTTTAATATCAAAAGTATGAACCCAAAGTTATATAACTCAACAAATAAACTCAATGTATCTTGTGTTTTTTCTTTTGTTTTTCTTTTTCAATTTAAAAAAAAAAAGTAAACAACTTAAAAAAGCAAGTAAAATCAGAAAAGTATAAAATAGAAAAAGTATGAATTAGTGTCATAATCTGTCTTTGATGCTACAATAACATCTCCACAACAAGATTATTAAAATTTAGCAACACATTTTTCCCTTAGCTTATTGAACATGTGTTTCAGCCCCCTTGCTAAACTCCATAGAAAGTCTATTAAAATAACAAAATCTGGAATTAAAAAAATGCTATACCCTAAGTAAATTATCAGCAGGTTGCCACTATAATAACAATGGAAGAATTTCTCAATGCATAAGATAGAAGAAAGATCCTGTGGCTCATACTTGTGCTTGTAGGACTACTTAATTAGTCTGGTCTGAGGATTGGCAATTTAGCTCAGTTTGGTCTGAGAAGGAGAATCAAGATCTATGCTACAAAAAGGAGAATCAATAATATCAAATATTTCAAAAGTTAGGATGGCTTGTGTGGAGACATCTCTCAAGGAGCAAGTTCGGTGGTTTGAGGCCCCTTTGAAGGTTCCATTTTATCAGAGCAGTTCATGAGAAAGGGTGTTCCAAACCAGCAGCAAAGTTTCTTCTTTACAGTACATTGGAATTGAGTCCATCTTAAGCACCCTTTTCCACAAGGCATTCAATCAATCTTCCAACTACAATGACCTATAATGCTTCCACTAGTTTTGAACTCCAGATTCCTCACATTCTAACTCGCTAGATTGTCATCAGCTACGCTGTAGGAAGGTTCTAATTCATCATAGCAATTCATAAGGAGGGGTGTTCCAAACCAGCAGCAAAGCTTCTTCTTTCCAGGATTGAACTCGCACTTGGAGATAATGTTCTGTTTCCCCGCCAAAAGCTTAGTTCTTCTACAATATAACAGGGAGCAGGTTGATGAAGATGGACGTGCTTTCAGACCCAGCATATAGGTGTAGATGGAGGCCATGATTTGCTGTCCGTGTCGCTATGTCGCTGCGCAGCATTTCATTAAAGTGAAACGCTACATTTTGAAGCATGTGATGCATGTTAGGACGGCAACGGGTTAGATTTGTTGGATGGCTTGGATTGCTTGGACAGGATAGACACCACGTTAACGCTAAACCTGATCACGGGCCGAGAAGCCCGCCGGGCCCGATAGGTCAGGCCCGAAAAATATGGATATGAGCCCGAAAAAAAAAGTCCGAAAAGAATGAGCCCGTTTTTAAAAAAGCCTGAATATAAAAAGGGCCAGGCTTTGGCTTTTTTTAAAGCCCGGCCCGAGCCCGAACCCGCCTGTATTATAATTATTTTTTATATATTATCAATAAATAATATTATTAGAACATATATTTATAACTATAAATATAAGTAAAAAAGAATTATATAACATATATGATTATTATTATTTTTACTTTTATTTATTGTATAATATATTATTAGGAATAAATTATAATTCAAATAAAATAAATTATTAATAGTAATATTATTAGAAAAATTATTATTTTGAGAGGTTTTACTATCTTATATAGGTATATATATATATAAGTTATTTAAACTTTTTGTAATTTTTTAATAAGTTATTTGAAATTTAAAATAAGAATAAAAGTATGCCTAACAAATAATGAAATATATATAATATTTAAAATTAAAAAAAGACAAAAATATAAATAAAAAAAAGAGTTGTACAAAACGGGCCGAACCCGGGCCTGAGCCTAAAAAAATTTGCAACTTTTTTAATGAGCCCAGCCCGTTTTTGAACGAGTTCGGCCCGTGATCAGGTCTAGTTAGCGTGTTACTGGAGAGAAGCCAGACACATGGTATTGTCCATGCCTGAAGGCGAGAGTTGTAAAGCAAAGAGTTATAGAGGGATTTGGATTGTCTATAGTCATATGGGCAACTGCAGGCCATGCAATCAACAAGATCTCATCATCTATTTGATTTGATCGTTTATTGCTTGCCATTTGTTGCTATTTTTTTTAACACAACCTAAAACACATGTTTTACACTTTTTTCCATTTCCAACTATGTGTTTCATCCTTCTTCTTCCTTTTAAAACCCAAATGAAATGCAAAGAAAGGCAAAATGTCAAAGATCTAAGATAGTCATAACTATCGAAGCAAATCGACGAACCTAAACCGTCAAAGCTCAAAGACTGTCAAAGTTACAAGCATCTTCCTGGATTTTGAAGACTTAGGTTGCAAATAGATTTGAGAAGGCCTAATTTTTTGTGTTTTTTGTTTTCTGTTACTTGCATTGCATTAAATGTCATGAAAATAAACTTTGGTTGCAAATAGATTTGATTTTTTCACTTTTTATTGGTAAAATATCACGTAGCTCCCATTTTAGAGACCGTTGAAGCTGTAAGCATCTTTCTAAAATTTTACTCTCTTCAAATTTACTAGTTTTTAATTTCATCATGACTTCTTTAGCTCTTTGTTGTTTCTCTGTCTTATATTAATCAAAGAAGGCACTTAAAACTTACTATACAACTTATTAAAGAATTAAGACTCTTAGGTTGCTTTTGTTGATTTAGGGGGATGACATCTTATACTCTATTCTTACCCAGATTTTAATTTATTTCTCCTATAATGAAACTGCTTCTATTATTTAAAAGGTTCAATTTAATGCTTTGTAATGCACTAAGCTTATTTTACGAGGGAAAATGAATTTTCTAGCCAAAAACTAGATTTCGTGGAATATTAAAAACTATGTCTATAAAGGAAAATTAGAAAGTTATTTCAACTCCAAAATGTTTTGCTACATATGCTCTACTAAACTTGCAACCTAGCATGTGAGGTTGCAAAGTACAAACATTGTAGCTATCTATATATTTTCTTAGCTCCTAAACAACTCAAGATTCCATTTTCAAGTATTGAATAGTGAATACAATATCAGAGTTTCAATTGTTTTCCTTCTTGCTCTTCGACAATTGGGTTTTAAAGAATAAGAATGATGAAGGCAACTAAAAATCAATAGATTAAAGACAGTCGGGTTTTAGAGACTCGTAGATGAAAAAAATTAGGTTTCAAAGCTTTTATGTGCATTTTGTGATGTTTTATAAGGGGGGAAAAAGATATGGCAAGATCTGGATGGTCAGATTAGTTAAATGGCCAATATTTTTTTGATTACATCACATATGATCATTGTCTTAATTGTAGACAATCCAAATCCATTGCAAAAAGCATCATAGTTTCTAAAGGCATGGTGTATGAATTTCAATCCATGGTTTACTATTGATCAATATGGTTGAGTGTTGGTGAGTTAGCTTCAATCTCATAAAAATTTCTTGATTTGCACTATTGACATTTATGTCAAGTCAAGTTGAAGGAATGAATTTGGAGAAGGGTTTTCAAATTTCATATTTCAAATAAATATAAATATTAATATTTAACTAAGAGTGAAAGTCCATTAATAGTAATTATAAACTTTAAATAAAGATATAAAAAATAAAAATCATTGAAAAATGAAAAGTCATTCAAGCCTATATTCATTAGTAATAATTATGTATATGTATTATAGAATTATTTATTATATTATATTTTTTAAAAATGTATATTTAATTATTATTAATTTTTTACTAATTCAATAATCAGTATATTTTTAAAGCATTATAAAGAAGTCATGCTTTTTTAATAGCTTTTACCAATTTTTTTGGCCATTGACTTATGAATTCTAATTTATGATTCATTTGGTACATACAATGAAAAAAATGAATAAAAAGAAAAAATAATTTTGTAGATGGAGAAAAACTTTTGTACCCCTATTTTAATTTAAATATAAAAGGAATAGATATTATTAAATAATAATGAGTAATTATTACAGGAGTATAATAGATATTATACGTAATTTTGTAAAAGTAATCCTTTAATATTTGCAAGCAACTAAACATTTCCTTATGACCAATTTGGTTCATCGCAAGGTGGACGTAATATATTTACATAATTTTTATAATATTTATTATACCTCTATATTTATTATTTCATCTATCAAATTATTTCTTTAAAAATAAAAGTACAAAAGTCATTTCTTATCCCATCTACCTATTTTTTATATTTTCTTCTCCTTTATATCATTTAACCAAATGCGTTTTTAGAATTATAAAAATAGGTTAACCTTATAGGACTAATTTAGTCCAACTTTGATAGATTAAGCTTCTAAATTACTAGCCTATATGATAAAATGGCTCTCAAGTCCATTTTATTATCAGCCCATTGGCTTAAGTAAGTTGGACTAGGCCAATCCTATAAGTCCAACTAAAATTTGTAAACACTATGTTAAAGTAGAGTACTAAATGAGGATGGCCAGTTAATAATCTTTTAATATCTTTTTTTTAATATTTAGACTATTAATTAATTCCCAATGTAATTTAGTTATCGATTTTTTTTATTATTATAAATTTTACTTGAAACATCAAGGCATGCATATTATAAGTAATTTCAAATATTGTGTATTTTGAAGAAGAGGCAAATGAACATGAAATGTGATTTAAAATGGTGTGCCTTGGTACATTGTATGATGCATTTTTGCATATGCAATTAAAACTTTTGGGTAATTTTTTTAAAGATGTTTAAATTGCATATTTATTCTCTCTGTTATGAAAAATACACAATCTTTTTTAAAGTCAAAAAGTAATAAATAACACCCTCAAGAATAATATTAATTTATTTTATGAAAAATATAAATTATTCAAAAATATGCTTCTCAAAACTTTTATTTATTTATTTTGCATTTAAAATCATAAATTTAATTAATTACAAACTTTAAAAAGTGATTATTTTATATTAGTCAAATACATATTAAATATTAGTTATATTATAAAAGTAGTAAATATAAATATATTTTAGTCAAAATACATATAATTATAACTTATTTTTTATTGCATAAGTGATTAATGTAATGCATCTTTTGATTTAAAAAAATGAAAGTACAATATTTTAAAATAGAGAAGCAAGTTTGTAATTTAAATATCTCTTAATAAAAAAGAATGTAATTTATCATTTTTTTTTAATTTCACCATACAATTTTTTTTATTTGAATAATTAGACATAATTGAATTTAATATATTTATGATGTATATATATTCTTTATTTTGAATAAAATATTCCATAGACAAGCTCACTCCCCTCGATCCATAACTCTTACGCCGCCACGTTTGATAGATATAAATGGGAAGGAATATAATAGAAACGAATGAAAAATATGAATAGAATGAATAAGAAATAACACTTATTTCCTTATTTTAAAATAATTACTAAAAAAGAATTTTGTTTAAAAGGGTGGATTCAATCAACCATATGAAATTTCATTTGTTTAAAAGGCCAAACTCACCCCAAATTTTGATTTTAGACTTGAATTGGATTGGTCCATTTTCACAGGTCTATTTACTATATTTATTTTTGTTCAATTATATGGTAGCATTCAAATTATGCTAACAAAATTTTACATTTACAATTTATCAACTTAGGTAACACATTTTTTGCATTATTTTCTTTTATAAGCAGGTAGCTATAGTGTGAGTTAATTACCATTTAACGGCTAGCAGAGGAGATATGAGTTAAAGGAACAAAAGGATTGGCAAAAAAGGTGTAGAAAATTACTCCGACTAAGCATTGCCCCCAAACCAACATAAAACTTTATTTTATGTGATTATTTTATTTTTTATTTTTATTGAGTTGGTTCAATAGTAGAGATAAGCATGTTTTGTGTGATTAAGTGCCATCATATTTAATCTAAATTTAATTTAATGATAATAATAATTATTATAATTATTAAAGTCATACCTAGATACTGCCTTACCACAACCAACATAAAAGAGATGAATCTATACTCCAAAGTATGAATGGTTTAAAGTAGAGCTAAGAAAGACTTAACGCATAAGTCTTTGCTTTACTTTGATGATAAGCCAATGATGTCATAAGCATGCATTTAACTTTTGTGGGTAATCAAAAGGCGCATGCATTAAACATTTATAAATTTAGGATCCCACACACCTAGACCTAACATAGATACATCCAGATATTGTATTGAACCGATTTATAATACCCCCTTGGTGGCACGAGGGAAATAAAAAAGGAGATAATATCTATTATATACAATATTATTATTAGTTAATATGTCTTTTACTTTTTATTATTTTTAATTATTTTTTATTTCAATATTAATTTTATCTAACTAAATATATAATAGAATAATATTTTTATTCATTTTTATATTATACTAAAGGTAATTATTATTATTATTTATTTAACTTTTTCTATTTTTATTAAAAATAATTTTATGTACTAAACAAGATATAAGATTAGCAAAATAGTAGTTGAATTTATTTATAGGTATAATAAACAAGAAATCAATTATATTTTTACAAATTTCTAATAAAAATTTTAGATTTGGAAAATTATTAATATGACTAGTAAACAATAAACTATTTTACAATAATTAATCTATAATAAATTAATTGTTCAAATAACATTATTAAAAACATTTACCTTACAAGGGGGATGACTGAGATGCATGGCGATGCCATTGGAAAATAAATACTGAAACAAAATATAAACGAAAACGAAAAGCATTTACTTAAAAAATAAAATAAAATAAAATATCTTAAAAACGAACAAGCAAACACCCAACCACCATTCAACTCTGACGTTCAAGGAGGCCACTTTTCCTCCTTTAATTGGTTAAATCGGTCACCATCCCTCAAGTGGTGGATGCTGGATAGAATTATTGGTATAATCAGTGCCGTACATCAGAGAACAATAATCAATACTGTCCATCAGATAAGTAGCTGCAACTTTTAAACGGTCCAGATCTGCAGGATCATCGTAACTCGGTGAGCGAGATCACATCCTTAAACCCAGTCTGTTAGCATAAAGTGGTAGCGAACCCCCGTGGCTTGAGCTACCACTATCGCTGCGATTCTCGTTATGGATAGGAAACTCTCTGTCATTGTTGTCTTCGCTCTTCTCTTGGTCTCGGCGATCTCGTCGGAGACGGAGGCTTTCGCCGTCGTGAATGACGCAGAGCCGTTGATCAGGCAGGTGGTCGACCGCGGCGACCTTAGATTGGGTGCAGAGCATCACTTTTCTTTGTTCAAGGATAGGTTCGGGAAGTCGTACTCTTCTAAGGAAGAGCACGATTACAGGTTCAAGGTATTTAAGGCTAACTTGCGCCGAGCTCAGCGGCACCAGAAGTTGGACCCGTCGGCAGTTCATGGTGTGACTCAGTTCTCGGATTTGACTCCGTCCGAGTTTCGGAAGCAATTTTTAGGTCTCAGAGGTCTCAGGTTGCCTGCAGATGCAAATAAGGCTCCCATATTACCGACTGATGATCTTCCCAGAGACTTTGATTGGAGAGATCATGGTGCTGTTACCCCTGTTAAGAATCAGGTTTTTCAATTTCTCTCATCTCTTTCGTTTTTCCCGTGTCAAAACGTACGGCACATTAGGGCTTAAATGGTTGATGGTATATTCTTTTATTGACTATGATTTTGATGATGCTATTCTAATTAATTGTTTGGGAAATTAGGGTTCATGTGGATCATGTTGGAGTTTTAGCACAACTGGAGCGCTGGAAGGTGCTCACTTCCTCGCTACGGGAGAACTTGTCAGCCTTAGCGAACAGCAACTTGTGGACTGCGACCATGAGGTTAGACTGTCTGTTATAAGTCTAATTTTTATCCTTTTTTTTTTTTGGGTGAATTGTGATTCAGATGGATTCGTTTCTTATTCTCACTTTATATTAAGATGAAATTGTAGTGTGACTTTGCGAGAGGTTTAATCTGATAAATGCCCTCTTCATTTTAGTGATTGAATGATAACTGCTATTGCATCTGCAAAATTTGGTAACATCTATTGAATTATTATGAAGCAGAATCTGTTGGTTGTTATTACCCAGCAATCGTGCAATCGTTATCTTTATATAGCTCAGGGTATGAAAAAGTGGAATTAGGTTACTTTAGGGTCAGAAGTTGAGTACTGAAGTTTATATTTTGGAATATATTTGTCGTTGGTGCTTCTCCGGTGTCAATGGGACATTATGATTCTGTTCAGGACTGCGGCTCTGTTATAGAGCTACTTGTTACATTTTTCCATAGGTCATACATGGTCAAGAACAGATACTCTTATTTCTTAAGAATGAACTTTGCCTAGGTGAACATATATTGGGGACTTGGAGATAAGTGCACTGAAAACGTGCATGTTCTGGTTGAATGCCTGCTAGTCCGTCGTAGTATGGACGCATTGTGGCTATACTGTTTTGGCCATATTGCAATTTCCATCATCACTAGAGTTTTGGTCTTCGCGGGTTGCTTATCTAATAAATAATTAATCAATAGCAGTCACTTGAAAATTTGAAAGTTCAAGTTTTGTATAGAAGCCTAAATAGAGTTATTGGAATTTGTTGACTAGTGTAATTTATTTCATTTTTCTTTTGAAGAAAGGAGTTAGTCGAACTTAAGCACTTAACTAATCGCTGAAATATGTGTTGACTGTTGACCATGTCTATTCTATATCATTATTAAGTTATTAATGTGGATATATAACTGATTATTTTCAGGCTATGAGGATTACTTAAAAGTTTATTAACTATTAGATGTTTCCGTGTATCTTTTCTAAATTGAAAATATGCCTATGTGCAGTGTGATCCTGAAGAACCTGGTTCTTGCGACTCTGGGTGCAATGGCGGGTTGATGAATAGCGCTTTTGAATACGTCCTTAAATCTGGTGGGGTCATGCGGGAGGATGACTATCCTTATACTGGTACTGATCGTGGGGCCTGCAAATTTGACAAGAGTAAGATTGCAGCATCAGTGGCAAATTTCAGTGTTGTCTCGCTTGATGAGGACCAAATTGCTGCTAATCTTGTGAAAAATGGCCCTCTTGCGGGTAAGTTCTTCGATCTTTATGTGAACGATGGTTGGCTTTTTTTCCATCTCTTTTTCTCTTCAGTCGATAACGATGGCGGAAATGTTGTAACTTTGTACGGGTAAATGCAGTGGCCATCAATGCAGTGTATATGCAGACATATGTCAGAGGAGTATCATGCCCATACATATGTTCAAGGCGGCTAGACCACGGGGTGTTACTGGTTGGATTTGGTTCTGCTGGCTATGCTCCCATTCGGCTGAAGGAGAAACCATATTGGATTATTAAAAATTCATGGGGAGAGAATTGGGGAGAAAATGGTTACTATAAGATTTGCCGGGGACGCAATATCTGTGGCGTGGACTCCATGGTTTCAACCGTGGCCGCCATTCACGCAACTTCTGAGTAGGGTGTTAGTTCTCCTTAACTACATCTATCAACTGTGTACATAGTGTATTTTATTTGCTATATCCCATTCTCCTGATCTTGTATCAGGCTTACAGTATCATGATTAAGGTGTAACTCCAAGGATGTCTCACTTTTCTCGGCCTTGTATGCTGGAAAAAGTATTTAACCATCCCCTAATAACATCACAACAATTTGTCAGCTTCTTCACCAACAATGAATATTTGAGGTGATTTTATGCCGAGTCGGAGAGCTTCTATTCTGACTCAAGATTGACGTCTCAGAAATGATGCCGAAATGAACATGTTCTTCACAAAATTTCAGTCACACTCATATAATTCGTACGCATAGAAAATTGAGCAAACTCCATGATAATAATGCTGCTTACCAGTCACAGCATATACAAGATCCCAAAAGAAATAAGATATACGCCCCGGAAAATATGCTTATTACTAAATAAAATTAGTTCATTATCAAAGTTGTGCAAATTAAACAATCATTATGAAGCTATTTGCATATAAATGAACAAAATTATTACACTCGGCAACGCCTTCCTAGCTCATAAAATGTCATTGTCCTAATAAGAATCCATTTATTCCCTCCAACGACATAAATAACCAAAAAAAGTTAAAAAACAATGATTCCACCCCATACAGTGCCGCGGATACCAATTACTGACCTGCCGCACCAAATGAAAGAATCACTACAGGTCCAAAACTATGCAACCCCAGCTTCTCAAAACTATGAAAAAATCACTAACTTGCCAGATTTTATTTTCCTCTTTACTTCCCCCCCCCCCTCCCCTCTCTTAAATCCATGGTATGCAGTGAAACTATTTTCTGTGGTTCCACTTGCCAGAAGATTGTCTTTGATTGAAGGGAGTGACTAGGAGTTAGCAGTTACGCTCTTGGTAATTTCTCCTTGGTAAGTTATTTCAATTTCTATAGAATTAGGGGCAAATGCATTGGTAGTGATTATTTATCTAAGCAGGGTAATTTTATTAGGAGTTTAATTTTTTTAGTAGTGATTTTTTTAAACCTCTAAGATATATTTTAAAATTTTTATTTATGATTTATTGTTATTAATAGAAGAATGTTGAGATATATTTAATAATAAAATTTTAATTTCTTATAAAATAAAGGTTAAAATATATTTTGTTCCTTTAATTTTATTTATCATTTTAAATTAATCCCTTAAATTTTAAGTGTCTTAAAATAATCCTTCAAATTTTAAATTTATTTTATAAAAATCCTTTTTAATAAAAATTTTCAAGTATTAGCTAATGTGGAATGACATATCATTATTCATATTGTTTAATGATGAAGGGGTAGTCCCAATTATCATTTATTTGAACAAAATAAAAAAAGTTAAAAAAAAAAAGAAATATTTGAAATAAAACAAAACCAAATGCATCCTTGTACAACGTGGTCTGCCCTGAATCTGATTGCAGTCCATCCACCCTCTGGTAGCCCCAGAGTGTCTCTCTATTGAGTCAACAAGATTAAAGCTTTTTGGATCATTCTGTGGATCAAATGGAGAGGATGGTTTTCTGGAGCTACCATTGCAGTGCCCTGGAGAACAATTTGAACTGTTGAATTAAAATCCAATCTGTATACTTTTGTGCCATTATTGCTCTGGATGTTTTGCTGGTTTATACCAGTGTGGTTAAAAACCATGGGTGGATTTGAGTACTCAGAGTGAGGTGGGTTTATTAGAAGGAGATGAAGCCAAGAACTTGTGTTAGGGTGAAGAACACCGTGGGTGAACAGGGACGCGGGTTTCGTTTTATTTTGTTTTAATATTTAGTTTTGTATTTTTTTTTCTGGATAAATGATAAGTAAATTTGCCACCTTAACATTAAAATAAAAATATAAACATTAACACATAAATTTCACGCCAAGTACAAATTAACATTTTATTTAAAAAAAATCTGAGGCAAATTTAAAATTTAAAGAATCATTTTAAAACATTTCAAATTTAGAAACTTAAGTTAAAATAATAAATAAAGTTAATGGACTAAAATACCATTTCAATTTAAAATAAATTGTATAATTAACATACATATTGCAAAGAGAATTAACGGTCGAAACTCGCGATTGACATGAAGTTTTAATCTGAAGACAGGTCCCTCTTCATAGAATTAAAGATGCGGAGTCATATTACACTTTTTCATGGGTAATAGAGGAACACAAGTGACAAAACTTACTCCTAGCATGTGCACACCTTCGGCTTAGGCCAACACATAGCAGAGTTCAGGTCATAAACAATTTGACAACCAAGCATACACAAGAAATTTCAGATCCGTCGGACCAAAAAACAGCCATTTTGATTTTAATACTTGATGCATTCTGAGTATAATCAGATGTTGAAATCAAGTTTTCGAAATATTGAAATTGGTTAATATGCTAATTCATATAACAGTTATAATTCAATATTTATAAATAATATCATGACTTGTCATATCATAATATGTGCTTGTTAAGAAAAGAACACATTCAAATACAATTTGGCAGCTTCTTTTTTTTGGGGGTTATCAAGGATCGAAGTTGTGATGTTTTACTCTTATTCCCACCCTTTCAACCACCCCAGATAGCCTCAACTGGCACAGCTTGGCAGCTCTAAGATAAAAGGAGGACGAAAATGAAAAGCCTACCAATGTAACCATTTACAGGGCACCATACTATTTTCCTCAGCCCTTCGCTTGCGGCGAATATAAGGGAACCACGTCAACTAGTAGTCACCTTAAAATATAAAATCCAAGTCATATAATGTTCCATTTTATCACGACCTTTTTACACTGTCCCCATGCAGAGCAACAAATCCTTCGCTGGCCAGAGTAGCAACTGCATTCCTTAGCTGCATTAACATGTGTTTGGCTATTAATATTGAGATATATTCCAAATGGGAGTGTACAAGCAAAACCGAGCAAAAGTTCTTTTGGAAGGGAGAGGGAAGGCTTACATCAGTAAGGTGGAGTTCGCTAGCGTTCTGTTTCTTCAACTCTTCCAGTAACTAAATGACGATATTTAAACATATTAGAACGTTAATGCATACTTCAGATATTCTATATGTATACCTCCACCAATAGAGTAAGCTAGCATACCTCCAATAATCGCATTGATGGTCCCCCAATTTGCATTTTCTCCATTATTACGTTGCGAGTTGCTTGTAGCAGATTCTCTCTTCTCATCCTTTCGCTTGCAGAAACTCCAGTAGTAATAAGATCCATGTCAATAGTTCCTGGGAGTATAAAAGGACATCAAAAGTAAGGACATTTCGATCTGGTTTGTCTGGGCAAAATAACAGAATCAGGCCCATCATTTGGAAAGCTACCAGTAGAGTGATCCGTTGCAGACTGCTGCATTGCAACTTCTAGAAGCCGAAATGCCTCCATTACATCACGCTTTTCGACCTGTGTCCATCAGGTTTTTTAGGAGTACTACAAAGATTTTCTTATCTGTACTTTCTTAAGAAAGTAAGCAAACATAACTAACCCATTCTGAGAAGCGAATCCGAGCCAAGGCTTCGCTAAGCCGTATCAGACTCTCAATCTGCCTTGGTGTTGCTGTTATCACCTGTTTAATTTGTTCAGAAGATTAAAATACATAGTAGAGATGGTTTGAGAGCAATTCTTACCTACACTATAAGCCCCACGTCATTTATACACTCAATGGTTAAGATTTATTTTGTATGTGGACTCCGCTTATATTACATATAGACACCTCCTCTGTACAAATTAAATTCTGGCCATTGATTATACTTGATGCACCATGCACCAAATACACCTAAGAAAAATTCATGATTTGAAATCTTAAAATTCCAATATTAGAAAACAATTTGTTATAATCATATCACAGAATTAGAAATAATAATTCCTGGGATAAAAGTTTTCACAAAAATAAAATAAATGGTGATATCCAAGTTGAAAAAATATATTTGTCCTCTATAATCTACATCATTTGTATTCTTGTGGAACCATTCAACTGAGGCAAACATGGTGATTTAAACTGATTGATGAGTACATAGCAATTTAGTAATGTTCTAAGAAACAATAACACTTTAGTAGTTGCATTCAACAAGTTCATATGAAGTCAGCATCTAGTCAGTTAAACGAACCTAAAGCACTTTACCTTTTTGCTACTCCCTGGAAAATTTCCTCTTCTTCTTATCTCAACATAACCTCTAGTCAATTCTTCAGCAGCTTCATCAGATAGTTGTGGGTGTATATGCTTTCGTGCATAGCTTACATAAGCAGTTAATGTAGAAAGATCCAACACATCTTGCTCCATGTTCTGCAAATAGAGACATATAGCACTATTAGTAAGCAAGCAAAAGCAATGAACATTGGACCTTAACCTTGAATGGAATGATGGCAGGATTAGACCTCAGGATTCTCAAAGTGTAAGGAAACAATATGCTTGGCAAGTCGTCTATCTGTCTGTTCATCAGCCTTGTCAAGAATTAAGTAGATCAAATCAAACCTGAGCAAGAACAGATCAACTCAGTTCAGTTCATAACAACTACTGCAACATTTTCCAAAAACTGTTGTCCGTTTAAGCCATTATCAAGCCTTGTTTTAACCACTAGTTCTTAATGGACAGAAGCAGTTCGGCTCAGCATGACTAATAGTAACCTTCTATTTGCTTCACGATGAGTCATAAAATCTGTACAGCAGGCCCATAATTTATTTAGCGCTTATCACAGTTTATGTTCAACGTCTACAAACCTGGACAGAAGTGTAGGAGGAAGGTGTATGTTGTCAATAACTGACAAGCGAGGATTATATCGTGACCCACTTGGATTTGCACAAGCCAACACTGAAGTCCTAGCATTGAGAGAGGCAATAATACCTGCCTTCGCTATTGAAACAGTTTGTTGTTCCATCACCTGGAATAAACAAAGACTCAGTGCAATAGACATTCAAAATACAGAGCTAATAAAACCATACATGACACAAGAAATACTTCTTTCTCAAATATGTAGAAAGAGAAAACATGCAATCAACCTCATGTAACATGCTCCTGGCATTATCAGACATTTTGTCGAATTCATCTATACAGCAGATGCCTCTGTCACTTAAAACGAGGGCACCACTCTCTAGAACCTGAAGATGGGGCAGGAATGTTTAGGGTCGCCTATGTTTCTTAAACAGAAGATAATATAATATCATGTGAGGATGGTTCATACAGTTTCGCCTGTTTCAGGATCTTTGGTCACATAAGCAGTCAGTCCAACAGCAGAGCTCCCCCTTCCACTTGTGTAAATGCCACGTGGAGATAGCTTATGTATGTACTGGAGCAGCTGGGACTTGCTAGTTCCAGGATCACCAACAAGTAAAATATTAATATCACCACGGAAGCTAGCACCAGATGCCAACTTCAAAGCATTGCCACCAAAAAGCTGCAATGAAGGCAGTTACAAGCCGTCAGCCCAAGTACAGCAGATAGAAAGTGTAAACGAACTAAAGGCAAATCAATGAAACAAGCTGTCAATCCATAAACAGAAAAATTGGGTAACCTGGCAAAGAAGACCTTTCTTCACATCATCTAGCTCCCAGATGTTTGGAGCCAATGACTTTGTCAGCCTTTCATATATATCTGGCAGTTTTGAGAGCTCCTTTAGTTGAGCCACCTGCAACTCAGACAAGCATGCAATTAACAAGTATAGAAAAAAAAGCAGTAGATTTCATGGAAAATAAGATCAAGCTTTACCTTTTCCTCATCAAAATGAATTTCTTCTGTATTTCTGCTGCCCAGGCTAATATCAACATCCATAGCATCCTCTGACAGCATTCTTGACTTATCAGTCTTCTTTATGTGAAGACAATCAATATAAGTCTAAAATTTGAAGGGGCAGAATTAAAAAACCCTAGTTAGATAATATTAATAAAGTGACGATTGAGTATGGAGCTCCAAATATAATTAAATTAAGGATTTGAAGCCATAATGCATGCCTTGAACAATGATTTAACAGTTCTTTGAGTTGGTCCAACCCTGACACTCATAGCCCTGTATATACCAGTCACCTAATGAAGAAGAAAACACATCAATGACATGAATAAACAAACAAGGGCAGTTATTTGAAACAAAGCATGTCATAGTATGGTCTGACCTCAACTCTGTCACCTGGCTTTCCAGCATCCACCAGCTTGTCATGCATCAGCAAGCTTACTGTGTGTGGTGTTCCCCCTTCAGGTATGTCATCAGGTGTCTCCTGGAGCCTCACAATTTGCTTGTCTGTGAACCTGATTTTGGAGGAAAGATTTACTTAGTTGCATAGTTACTGGAAGTGAACTCTAATCTCAAAACTTATACGAGGAACAGTTATGTAATGAAATAAATATAATTTGAACAGGGGTTTTAGCCGCAACCTTCATCCCCTTTACTTTGTATCTATACTTGTATCCATCCAGTAGACTTACAGTCCTAAAAACTGCATTTATCTGGACCTCCCAACAAAGAAGGCATATATCTTAAAATTCAAGAGTGAACTCAAGTAGTCTTAGTCACCAGATGTCTGAGATTTTATTTATCTGAACTGAAGAAAGAAAATTGTTGGTATCGCAGAAAAAGTTTAGTTTTCTTCACTAGAATAATGTCCCAGGTACTACAAGAATTCCATGTATGGGATGCTTTTAAGTTCTTAATTTCAGAAAATACGAAGGTTGTCAGCAGTTACAGCCATAGAATGACTTATTTAAAAGCACATAGACAGTTACCAGTTATATGCTTATTATTATTACTATCATTTTTTATTTCTTCACCAGAAAACTTTAAAATGTGCCACTGATATTGATTGAAGGTTAATATCAAAAGAAACTGACTAGTATTCATTTACAGTATATTAATTATTGAAGAAGTAAAATGTAGTTTGCTATTGTTATAGACTTGCAAATCTGGCTCCTTCATGATTAGGCTTATTTATCCAATAGTAATAACAAGCTCTCCCAGCTAATCAAATGACAGGCTCCTCTTTCCACAAACAAGTCATTCGTTGCATTACCTGCATCGGTTGTGAACCAGTGTCATGGAGTTTCTGGCTTGACACTCTTCCCTCAAACATATTGTAGGTTCAGCTATCCGTCCTAAAAAAAGTCATCAAAGTATAACAATATAAAATGACATAGATTGCTCCCTAAAGCATTAGGTAGAAATGCCCACTAGAATTACCTCTCTCTACAGCAATCGGGTCAGAGCAGTATCCACACATGAGACATCTAAATATAGCTTCCCTGATTTCCGGTATGATTGAGCTACATCGTATAATCATTCCCTTCAATGATACCATCCTCTCAATATCTAAGAAAATAGACACCCTTATCAGCCCATTCGTAATATTATACAAGCACGACAATAACATACAAGTTTGGAAAAGGGGGAAGATAAACCAAACTCACCGGATGGATTCAAATTTCTCATTGAAGTTGAGGTTTTTAGGTTAAAAATTCGAGTTTGAATGTGCTTCTCGAACAACGGGTTGATTCTACTAACCATATTCATCAGAACTAAATCAAAAATTGCAAGAACCTCGAGGGGGTATCTGACCATTTTCGTGTACAAGTCCGGATCATAATCAAACACATCGCGAGCATCGACGTCCAGCGAATCTCCCTCAATTTCAATGACCAGTTTGATAGCCCTCTCATATTTCCCTTCCATATGCAATCCATCGCTCTGAGATGACTGCTCTCTGAAGTGCTTCAAAAACCTCTGAATCGCCTCATTTACGTCTTCGACGCTTATATTAGTACCCCAGACGAAGGTAGGCCTAACATCGTCCATATTATAGCCCTCTCCACCTTCTGATGATATGGGCGCGTCATCAGTGGATGTGGGTGTGGCAGCAACAGGGGTAGACAAGGACGCTTTCCGACCACTTCCTCTTTGCCTGGACCGAGGTGGAGTTGGAGTAGCATCGGAGGAGGCGAATCGGGATCGATTAGACGGGGGAGTTGCAAATGCAGACGGTGTAGAAGAACGCTGGCGCCTTCTCTGGCGAGCAGCATCACCGGGAGACGATAATGTGTTGCCGATAGGGCTGGAAAAGGAATCATCGGGGGAGGAAGGACCTGCATAATTTGGCCAAATTCGTAAGCGTACACACCAAAATGAAGCCCTAAGAAGAACGTAGAAGGAGAGATACCAACCGTTGTTAAAATTCATCGGAGAAGAATCGGAAGCCATGACTATTAGAAGCAAGCACACCGGTAGAGAGAAAGGAGAGAAAGTGGAGCCCGTTAGGCATCCCGCAGCTAGATATGGCGGGACGAAGGCAAGATTTTCCCGCCAGAAAATTTGGGCCGATCGGGTTTAAATTTGGGCTTTGACATTAGGATAGTAAGACGCTGTAGAACGGCCCACGTAGATGATATGGAACAATGGAGACATAAGATTATAAAAAGCATAAAATTTGTGTTCCTCAATTAACCTATAAGGCTATAACATGTGTATTTTTTCACTCCTCATCATCCAACTCAGCTTTTTCATTTTAACTCTGTTAACTAACGTCTAAACTTTTTTCATTTTTGGGGCCAAAAACTAACGTATGAGTTAAAGGAAAAATGATTCCCCCAAGTTGATGGTCGATTCCGCCAAGCCCCACTCCAGCAAGACGCAGCAGAGGAGAGACAAAGCGGAGATTCTAACAAGTATCCCGTCAGAGTAAGTCGGCGATGCCGTCAAAGTTGCCCGTCGTCACCATCTAAAAATCCTTAAGTTTCAATCTTTAGTTCGATTAGCGTTAGCTATGAAGTTCATCATAAAGTGTGAAACTAAAGGCTTTTTCAAGGTGGCGACGGGGAACTTTGACGGTTTCGACGACTTCCTCCGACGGAATACTTGCTGCAATCTCGCTTTCCTCTGCTTCCTCTCTCATCTACTGCGTCTTGCTGGAGAATGGCTTAGTGGAATCGACTTGGTGCGATTATTATTATTATTATTATTATTTTTTAATTTAGACATTAGTGGATAGGGTTAAGGTGAAAAATCGAGTTGGATGGCAAGGTGAAAAAAAAAACATATATTATAGGTTAATTGAGGAATAATATAATAAAAATGTAACGAACAGTATGTAAATTTTATTTTTATAAAAATGACAAAAGCTCTGTTTTAGTGATGATTTATTTTTTAATTTAATTTTTTACATAATTATTTTTAATTTATTTTTTCATAAATAAAATTATTATTTATAATGTTCTCGTATCAAATTAAAAATATCTATATTTTATTTGTGAAAAATTAAATTGAAAAGCATCTTATTCATAAAATATTAAATTAAAAAAATAATTTTATGAAAAAACTAAATTAAAAAATATCTCATTTAAAAAGTATCAAAATAAAATTTTACACTTAAAAAAAACATTGTCATGTGCATGTTTATGGTTTTTATTTTTTCAGGGTGAGGGTTATGTGTGTATAAGAAAATAAAGTAAGGATCGTCAAGTATATCAATTTGCTTTGCTTGGCTTTGGGCTAGCTTTGTTATTCAGATATTCATCCTGAAAGATTATATGTTTGCTAATGCAAGTTGAATCTTTTCAATATTTCTTTGTATTTGATACAGTGAATTTTGGGAAAAGATAAATACAAAACATATAAATTTTGTATATTTCACTTAAATGGTAAATGTTTCTTAAATGTGTGGATCGACTTAAGTAATAAAGTTACATATTTTGTGTCTATTTTTCTTTAAAACTGACTTTTTTATCAATTCAAAAACAAATTAAAAAGCTCGGTTATCAGTTAAGCCAAATAGGATTGATAATGAAAGCACTAAATTATTAATTTATATAATATCGGTTTAAATACACTTTTGGTTGCTATAGTTTTGTAAAAATTTTAATTTAATTCCCTATTTCAAAAGCAAACAATTTTATGCTTCTATTTTTTAAAATAATTCAATTTTACTCATTTGTCACATCATTTCAAAATCTAAGGCCAAATTTAAGAGTCTATTAAATTAGACGTTATTTACTTACTTAATATTGCTAACTGGTAATTTAATTTGATATTTAAGTAAGCATACTAGCAAAATTTGGATGTAAATGTGACAAAGGGGTAAAATTAAATCATTTTAAAGAATCAAAAGAGAGCCCTATTTGCTTTTCAATTATATGAATTAAATTAAAGCTTTTTATCATATTAAAGAAATAAATAATTTTGATCCCATGGTTTAGGGTACGAGTGCTTCGATTCCTCACCCTTCAATTTGAAGGCATTTGAGGACGTGATGTTGAGTTATAGACCATTTCTACATATTTTTGTTTTAGTTGAAGAATTTGATAAACAAAAATTTTAAAAATCGTACAATATATGTATGTGTATATAGTACCTTTTTCCCACAAAAAAAAAAAAGCTTTATCATAATCCTTATTTCCCTTAACCGCAAGGTAATGTCCATTGTTGTAATACGATATAACTTTTGTACACAAAATATTTGTAATGATCAGATCAGCATCGAGGGGGCGCATATTAGATCAAGTAAAGCATCAAAACACACTTTACTTGCTTGCTTTTCTGCTTTTAACATGATATTCCAGACAAGAATCCAATGAGCCAAAATGTTTATGTGTGTGTGTGTGCATTCTCATGACATCCACCTATGGATCAATTAAAATTTTTTTTTAGAGGTTTACATTATATGATTTTTTTCCATTTAAAAAAAATGTATACTCCCTCTTTTGAAATTAAAAAAAAAGAACTTATTGCCATAAAATTAAGATGAATTATAATTACATATATTTTAACCAAAATATCATTATATATTTTATTTATATAATGTAACAAATATTAAATATATACATATAATCCATATAAAAATAATAAATTTTTAAATTTAAAATAAATTTATAATACTTATGGCAAAATAAATATTTAACATTGAAAGAAAAATTTAAAAATATTTTTAATAGGTTATTTTTTTAATAAAAGAAACTAATATTATTTTTGAATATATTTTAATCATATTTTAGCTTTAAAATAATTAGTACATATAATTTAAACACCTTTTAAAAAGAATAGAGCACTTACTCTCAAAAGATAAATAAACTTGTACATATGATCATGATTGGAATTCACATTGTCACATCTAAATAGTAGACAAGTTTATTTCAAATCAAATAAAAGCAGCTGGAAATGGGGAGCACGACAACATTTGAGCAAGCAAAGGAAAAAAGGTAAAGGAGTTACTTCAAACGAGGCATCTTTTGGGCTATCTTCTCCGTAATTGTAATTGAAGAACAAACCATCTTACGCATCATTCTAGTCTACAAATTCTATATATAATTTGAGATAGTAAAAGTTTATTTTAGTGTATTTTTTAATTTAATCTCTCATAAATTTGTTTAACTCAATCCCTCATATAAGTATTTTTCAATCTCTTCTTTTATAGAATTATTTTCTTAGTTTGATCATTCACATATGATTATTTTTTAATTTAGTCCATCGCAAATAAAAGCATTTATTAATAATGGTCATTTGCATATGAATATTTTTTGATTTGATAGAATGATATTATTAATAATGATTTTATTTGTAAAAAATAAATTAAAAAATAATTTTTTAAGAGACCAAAATAAAAAATATTTATCTGTAAAGGATTAAATTAAAAAAAAATCTACAAGAGACTAATTTGAGAAATACACCATTTATAAAAGGGCCAAAATGAGATTTTACTCTAATTTGAAGCAAGGTTAAATGCAGTATCTGAAGCTCCATTAATGTCATGAAAAACAAGTGGAAGACTTGTGGATGAGAAAATTAAATTAATCAAGGTAGTTCTATGCAAACTTTATGTAATGTTTTATTTAGTATATGAGAATTTTAATTTTTATATATTTAAAAATATACTTATAAATTTAGGTGTAATAAATATAAAAAAATTATAACATGTATGTTTGTATATGTATTCTTTTCTTTTTATGCATAAAATTTTGTATGTGTCTTAATGAATAATAGAAGAATATACTAGTTTTTCATATATCTCTTCCTCAAAATTTTAAAAAGTAAATTTTCAGATATTTAGGAAACTAGATTATTCATGCACCAAACACCATATAAGAGGTCTTTTAAATAGTGAAAACGAATATATAATATGTGGTTAAGTATATTATTTATTATGTTTAAATTATAACTTTGTCAATTTTTTGAAGTTATGTTATAACAATTTTTTTTACTAAATTAATTAAAGTCTTGAAATGCATGCAAATTGACCTAAACACTCATATAATAATAATAATAATAATAATAATAATAATATATATATATATATATATATATATATATATATATATATATATATATATATATATATATATAAAACAAAAAAAGAATCATATTATTTATAAGTCATGAACAATATAGCTTTACTTTAATATTCTTGTGTTAGCCTTTTGTTTTCTTTTTTTTTAATATTTTTTGGCAACTTTATATTTTTAAGTTTTTTTTTTAATTTAAAAATGCTACAAGGATTATGTCAGCCCTAATAGTAATAGCAACAATAGTAGAAATAATAATAATAATAACATATAAGAATCCTTTATTGTCATTACCACAAAAATAAAATTTGTTATGGCATATTTGTTGGCAGTTTCTATAAAACTACCAACAAAAATAAAATATAGTTGGTGATTTATAATAACCACTAATAAAAATGAAAAAAATGTTGATGGTTCTTAATGAACTATTAACAAAAATACTTTTGTTGGTAGTTTTTAACAACTGCCAATAAAGGACAATTATTTATTGGTGGTTTTATTGTATTATTTAGTTATTAGATCTTTTTTTTTTAATTATTTAATTTTGTATTCTAACAAAAATTAAAAGTAGAATATAAATAGTTTTTTAATTTTCACCAAAGGGATACCTTTTTTTAAATTAGAACAATAAAAATATAACATGTACTTCTTTGGTAAAAATTGAAAAAATATTTTTATCTCTTTTTTTAAATAAAAAGAATAATATTTTAAAAAAATAAATCAACGACTGAGATTTGTGCTGCCTTGTGCATAGCAGTCACAATAGAAGATCTTCACCCCATGCTAACTAGTTGTACGAATATATGCACTTTTCTTCTTAATTGATTAATAAGCTTTGCTATAAGAATAATCCAATGCTTACCTACTTTAAAGAAAGGGTGATTGCCCCATCTTTCAATATGTATCATGATATATTATAGAATTAGCATGCATGTTAGAAGCTGACTGTGTGGGAGAGAGTGCACGCGTACTCTGGAAAATTACGTAGTGTGATTCTAAATCTATGCATTTATACTGTATTAATACTAAGAATGGCCCACGAGACTTAAATTTGGTACATGGCACTACCTTTCAAGTACAAAGGATATATTCCTAAGGTTGTGTCGTTATCAATCAATTCCTTATAGCGAAGTGTGACTCCCTCTTTTCTATAAAAGCATAGAGCGCACACGGTTTATCTACCATACTTTCTGCAAAAGCTAACTTGAACTAATTTCCACAAGATGCTTAACCTTTCATACTCTTTTCTTTCCTTTTCTTTTCTTATATTTATGTTTATTGAGTGATTCGATCCTCAAGTCTCCTAATAACAGTATATATCTTATTCATTATGTCATGTTCATGCATACCATTAAAATGCGTAGCTTTTTACGGCCTTGTCCTGCGTTGATTTTTATGCAAAAGTTTTGGATACTAGTATCATAGATTTTATATAAATACGATTGAATTCTTCTTTCCCCATATCATTATTATATTAATTAATAATATTAGAGTATTAGAGATATACGCGAATCATTTTTAATCTCACAACTCAAGATGCCGACACTTATATCCAAAATCTTTACAAACAGTTCAACAACTTCTGGTTTTGTTTTCAGTGTCCGCCATTGAAGCAAACTAGCAAGCTTAGAAAAATCCTTAGCTCTCTAAACAGCATATTACCTCTTGCCGATCGACACGACACAAAGCGAAATGATATAGTAGTAATAAATAATCTTGAAATATTGATAATCTGTCCCAACTTTTGCTTCTAACTAAGCTGGCAAAATACTATAAAAGAATGGGGACAAAAGGGACTCGAAGTTCCGCAAGATCATGATGATATAACAAAAACCTAAAAAGCGTGCGATTTGCAACAAAATTAGAAGACAAACTGCGACACCTGCACATAGTATAGGGACATAATAACAAACGCTAAATTATCATCTACCTAGGGACAAATGTTTAATATAATTGGGGCATTGGTATTTCAACCAAAAAAATTAAAAAGAAAAGAGATGATTATGCATAATTGTGTTCCAAAGCCATTCTTGTGTGATCTATGTAAATTCACCAATATATACTTGTCACATATAATTGATGAAAGTCCATTGTGCTGTTGAAACGGTTGGTTCAACTGATTATAGAGATTTGGACTAAGTTTTTGTATTCAGGGTTTGAATTTTCCTTCAATTAATCCTTTTAAAAATATTCTTTGACAACCAAGAGCAAAATTGAGTGCACTTTTTGATATTTTAAATATGTTCTAACCAGTAATTTTAGAATAATTTATCCTTATTATTATCTCATTCGTAAAAAAAAATTGCCAATTACATTAAAGTTGTAATTTTTTGTATTTTTGACTTTCACTCATTTACGAGTAGAGTACATGAAGGATATGTAATATATAGTCCTGAGCCTACTCAGGAAAAATCCTCCTATATCTTGGTAGCTAGCTACATGTTATTTACCTGAGCAAAAACAATGTCTCCAAAAGAAGAAGCTAGCCAGATAAATTAACCATCTATTAAATACTTCCTGGGTCTATTATGCCTTCTCATTTTTTTGTTTGTTTTTTCACTTTAGAGCGAGATGAAACTAAGGTTTGGGGTTTGAGAAATAAGGCATACCAGGCACGAAGGTGGCAGTTAGGGGATATGGATATGTTGGATGAAAGATAGAGTCAGCAGATGGTGCTAATGGAGGAGCCATTGCACCATCATGGGTTTGTGTTGCTGCGTTGGTTAGATTGTGATATTGCTGAAGAAGAAGAGGGGCTGAGGAACTCTCACCACTACCTTCACTAGGGCCTTGATCATAAAGAAGACCGCTGAATACATGTCCTCCAATGCTCACTGACGTATGGTACGCACATTCATTTACCCAATCATCCATAGACCGCACTAGCACGCGCCGAAACATCGCCGTCATACTCATTGAACCAGGAAACTTCGACTCCTTTTTATCTGAAATATACACATTTCTTAAAGATTATAATAACGTTATTTATCGATCGTTAATAGCTAAAACTTTTAAGTTCAATTGATTGTCAATATAATATCAGAGCCTTAATAGCTAATTAAATGATTTTGAATTTGACCTTAATTTATTGTTCTCCTGATTCTTCTAATTAAGCTTTTGAGTTGAATAGATAGATCTTGATAATAATATGGCCATCGATAATATTATAGCTAGCTAAATAACTAGTTTTTTTTTCCTCTCTTTTTCTTTTGGTAGCAGTCATTTTTAAATCTGATAGAAGTTTTAAGGAGGAAGATGAAAGCAGGCTTAATTAGGTTCTTTTAGGTTATGATTACAGTAGAATTGAGAAATATTAAATCAATGAATTTTGGCTCAAAGGTACTGGAGTTGTTTAAGGGATATGGGTTCGAATTCTAGCCAAATTAATCAAGCCCCAAAAAAAAAAGACTGATGAGTAATAAGAAAGTGTTAGGGCTCTCTGATGGATCTTTTTGGTTATGTGTGAGAAAATATAATACCTGGATAGGGGTTGTGTTTGTGCCTTTTGGGGATATCTTGATGAAGGTGGTTTGGATGATTATTAAGAGTGGGCGATGGGGGATGGTGATCCTCCCTCTGGCGTCTCCTATGATCCACAGGAACCCAAGTGCTCTTGAGATGGGTTTCACACTCAAACCCTTTGTTCTTGCAGCAAGTTCTACACCTCATGTACCCACAACCTTTCTTCGCTTGGTTCCCACAGTCTTGGCACTTTGTAGAATCCCTTACTACTTCTTCTTCCATACCCGACATCGCCATCCTTTTCGGAATTGGGGGCTCGAACTCGTAGGTCCAAGGCCAAGTAAGGATCAAATTCAAAACCGGCCCTGAAACAACTGTAGTAGTATGGAGGAACAAATATTACCAAAGATCACCCTTTAGCCTTTACAACCCTTCGAACTCTTGGTCGTCTTCAGCTTCAATAGTCTCAGTGATGATGGGTCTAAAAGGAAACAAAAACTTTCTTCTTTTTTGTTTGAAAGAAATATATTATTATAAGCACTTGATGAGTTCAAGAATACAATTACATTTACACCATGGCAAAGCCACCACCGGGAGAATCAATTCTAGTTTCAAGTAAAACCGACCTGCTCTCGCTGGAGTTTACGAATCAAAGCCCAAAAAAAATATAGGGAAAATTAAATGGAAAGAGAAACGGTTTTATCAGAGCAGCGAAAAGGATCATATTTTCATTATATTTATAATGCAAGCATATATGTAAATAATCAATTGCTTTAGGATTGTGGTGGCCGGTAATTTGAATGATTAATGGAGCATTTAGCCTATGATCTCTACAACTCTCGATTTGCATATCCAACAGTTGACATGAGTAGAACTACTCGTATGTAAAAAAATCAATAATTATAATGTTACTGAATGTTAATATAAGTACTTACTTTTGTTATATTCCTCCTTTGCATAGAAGTTAGGCAGAATAGGAGATTAAGCATTTGACCTAGGATTACCGGCAAAGGAGCACAATTCTACTGGATAGTGAAAAACTATGAAGCGATATTTTACTTCAAAGTGCACTTAAATATTATGTAATTTTGTCATATCGCGATAGCTTTGACTCAGGTTATTAGCTTTCATGCTAGGTTCTTTCCGTTCATGTGGAACGGTCATTTATAAATAAAATGGAAAAAAACGTAAAATGCCCCTTTAAATTTTATGTCACTTGAATTTAGACCCTTTAACCTTTTTTTTTTTTAAATTAAGTTCATCAAGTTTCACAGTCCAAAAAAAATAGATAATTCTATCTATTTTTTTAAATAGAGTTTTATGCGAAATTGGGGGTTTTTTTTTTTGTGTGTGGACATAGCGGTATCTGGAACAAAGGGGAACTTATCATGTTAATTATGGGGGAAGTCTAATGTGCTGGCGGAGTTAACGTCATTAAGGAAAAAAAATGAAAATGGAATGACCTATTTTCAGGAGTATGAAAAATGAGAGATATATTTTTCAATTTTGAAAGAATAGTAGGTTATTTGCAAATGGCCTAAAATTTAAGATTTTTTTTTTCGAATAAAAAATGCACTTGGCCAACTGTTAAAGCTTAAATTCTTCCTGATTTATCAATGGTTATGACATTTTTTTTCCAGTAATATTATTTATTGGTTGCATTGTTCACTGATGCTATGGGGGATGCTAGATATCATGCATATTCACATGAAAAGGAAAATCCATTATTGAACGTACAACAAGACTTGCCCATTTCAACCTTTTCTTAACCATCTTATAGGTTTGTAGATCATGCACCAAGAAGCAATCTTCCCAAATCAAAATCCCAACCCTTTGCAATTAGGCATTGTATCCGTATAAAGCCCCATCTTGTAGGTTAAGGATAAATAGATAGTTTTCTTGTTTCTTGTTCATTTTTATTTATTTCTTACAATTATAACAAAAGAAAACAAAGACAATAAGTTAAATTGCATATATCACTACATCTTACAACCCATAATTTCAGTGGCAAATTCTAAGGTGAAACCCCGTCATTTATTCTTGAGTTTCAAGTTCTAACTCTTTATTCATTGTCCATTTGAGGACTTTACATTCGGCTTTTCAGACGTAGAAAAATATAGTTTAAAACAATTCATCACTAGTAAAAATTTCACGTATTAATTTTTGTAAAAACTAAAATTGCCGTCTGTTTAACTTTAGAATTCAACTAGTATGACCCCGTGCTATGCACGGAGGTCAAGAAGGAACTGAAAAAAATGATGGAAAGATGATAAAAAGAGAGAATGAGAGATATTAAAAAAAGAAGAAGAAGAAGAAGGAATTTAAGGGGAAAAAAATGCACAAAGCCCAAGATGAATCCACGTCGTAAGAATAGTAAATGGAGGGGTCATTCCAAAGTTATATATATATATATATATATATATATATATATATATATATATATTGATTTGAGCCAGACAGACGTGTAATTATTCCTCTTCTATTTTCGAGGGGACAATGGCGAAGTTACTGGTATTGAAGCATATTTTCTGATGGAGGGAAATGGAGCCACCAAGAGAATTGAAACTTGGTGGAATTCCGGACAAGAAATTGAAAGATGCTTCAACTGTTGTCAGCACTTTCAACAAACAATGCTTGAGGCATATATTGACTTTCGATAATGAGCATTTTATTACCATAAAATATGGCGTTATATATATGCTCTGATTGTAGGTATGTTATTATATATTGTAGATGTGCTATCTCTCTTGATGCTGCAACACTAACATTTTTTAACAAATGGGGATAAAAATCAATATCAACTTGACAAGACAATTTTTTAAAAAAGCGTAAACTATGTTAATTATTTTTAAATTTAATTAAATTATTCTTAATATTCTTTTTATTTTAAAAATTACACTCAACTTTTCTAACATTTTAATATATTTTGTAAAAGCTTATGTTGTTTTCTAAGTTATCCTTTTCAGAAGAAGAGTTTGGTATGGGTTTAGTCTAGCCATAAGAACAGAGCTCATTTATCTGCGCTCCATCGTTCCCAGGATAAATGCTCTCATCAGTGTAGAAGGCGTCCTCAGTACTTTCAACAACGCTAGCTAAAGAAAGTGCATCTGAATCTAAAACCTTGCATACAAGATGTCCAATGGCTTAAAAACCATAGACGCTCGGTGGAACAAATGACAAGGTCCTCTGTGCATGGACAAAAACGGGCTTGGGTCCTTTATTAAAATGGATGAGGAATATTTACGGGTCTCGGTGTTGGTGATTTCATCTAGTGAGCCCCTACTCAACACCCCTCTCAAGGGTTTTGGAAACTCTCCAAGCGTTTCAAGCTCTCCACGTCTTCAACCAGACGGTGGTAAAAGGATCATCTTTTGAGATGAGCGTGGCAACCATGGGTGAAGACATCATCGGTTTAAGACTCGAGATTCACATCACTGTCTATCCATTACTACTTTGAAAACCACCCCTCCTCCCTCCCCGCCCGGCCCCCCAAAAATAAAATAGAAAAACAAAAAACAAATTTAAGTTTGCCCCCAAAGGAAGGCTAGTATGAATCTCCTTTCCCTTACCGTATCTGTTTTTCAGGAGCTCCTTTCCCTTACCGTATCTGTTTTTCATGAGCTCCCAAAACAAAAAATCTTGTCTACTATTTATTTTTTGTCAAACAAAATTATTTTTTTTACACAATATAATACCATAATTTTACTCTTAATGCAAAAGTAACTTTCAACTTTCGTAGCTAAGCAAAAATGCTATGCAAATTTTTTTTTTTTGCAACATTTTCTAAAAGAACACCTAACAATCCAATGGAATAAACTTGGTTGTTGAATAGCACAACTATTTTTGTCCTTGAGAAAGGACCTAAACATCCTTCATAGTAAGTCTTTGGGTCTAACCTCTTCTTGCTTATTTGTAGAATTAAAATTAGTGCACAAATTTAGATTAAGTCAACTTAACACACTAGAACTCATTGGCTTACTTCATAGTAAGTGTTTGGGTTTAGCCTCTTCTTGCTTATCCAACTTCTTTGTTGTGGCCAAGCAGGCTCACTAACTTGTTCTTGTTGCCTAGCCTTTTCCTCAAAAAGGAAGTCATCAATATCATTAATACTTAGCTAGATGGCTGGAACCTCAGGAGCAAGATCCCCAAATGATAATGGGATTGTTGAATCTAGGTATGACTATCCACCAACACTAGTAGCTAGAGTTGCTAGGGGAATTCTAGTGCTAGATCCACCAACTCCATGAGTGGAGCCTAATTTACTCTTTTCAATAGCCTCTTCATCTTTTGAATTCCTACAAAAAACAAATAGTAAAGACATTTGATGCATATAAAACATAGATATTCAAGCACAAGAAAGAAACACGTTTCATCAAATCAAGCATAAGAAAAAGATGCAATGCATTAAACCTAGACAAACATAAATTTGTTTCTCCACATAAGAATAACATTTCTAAGTGTTGAAGGTGGAATGATTTACTCTCGTAGCTAATATCATCATCTTCTTTATCCATGTTATACAAGTCTCATGGCTTTAAATGCATGGCCATGCTCTAATGTTTATTCAACTTATCTTTCACGTAATATACCTATTAGGCTTTTAAAATCTGGATATATGGCTCGTCATCTTTATTATTATTGGTGTACATCAACTATAAAAAATTAATAGATGTGAATCATAAGTCATCAGTTATAATCCCTCTAGAATTGGTTGTTAATAGCGTTGAAAGCAGCATTGAAAAAGGGAGTTTCTTTTAGTTATTCTCCTTTATTTTTATTCATTTGAATGTACACAATAAATAGGATACAAAAGGATAATAGATTTTCTAAAAGATAAGGAGACAGGTTCTGTTTTAAAAGATAAGATCTATTTAATTTAAAAATTAAACTTATCTAAAATTGAATACAAACAAACAAATAAATAAAAAACATTTATTTAACTAAGCCCTAACTAACTTTTATTATCGACATTTCCCTTCAAGTTAGTGCATAGATATTTATCATGCCCAATTTGTTAGTTAAGAAATCAAATTGTTGCCGTAAGAATCCTTTAATTAGGATATCTACAACCTATTGTGTCATTAGAATAAATGGAGTATAAATAATTCCTTTCTCAAGTTTTTTTTTTTTTTTATGAAATGTCTGTCAATTTCAATATGTTTTGTCTTGTCCTATTGAACTCGAATGTGTGCAATGATAATTGCTGCCTTGCTATCACAACACAACTTCATAAGATAACTAATTGATCTTCTAAGTTCAACTAGAACTTTGTTCAACCATAGCACCTCACATATTCCTAGTGCCATACATTTGAATTTTACCTTTACATTGTTTCTTGCCATTACACTTTATTTTTCACTCATCCATGTAACTAAATTTTCCCATAAGAAGGTATAATAACCAAAAGTAGATCTTCTACCAATTATTGACCTTACTTAGTCTGCATCAATATACATATCAATTCTTTTTTGTTCACTTTTTTTTAAAGGAATAAGCTTTTTCCAAGAGTAGCTTTTAGATATCTTAAGATTTGATAAACAACTTCAAGATATTCCTCTATAAGAGAATGCATAAATTGGCTAACTACATTCAGTGCAAAAAGTTATGTCAGGTCTTGTATAAGATAAATAGATGAACTTGTCAACTAATTTTTGGTATTAATTTGCATCAACTAGGATCCTTTCTTTTATTTCTCTAAGTTTTGAATTAAATTCCATGGTTGCATCAGATGGTCTACATCCGCTCATCCCTCTTTCTTCTAATAAGTCAAGGACATACTTTCGTTATGATACAACTATACCATTTTTGGACCTAGCAATTTCTATACCAAGGAAATATCGCAATTGTCCTAGATCTTTAATTTCAAACCTAGATGCTAGATATTGTTTTAATCTATCTATTTCATCCAATTCATCTCTTGTGAGAATAAAGTCATCAACATAAACTATTAGTACAATCATCTTTCCTTTTGTTAAAGCCTTCAAGAATAGTGTATGATCACTTTGTCCTTGAATATATTCTTGGCTTATTACAAACTTTGCAAATCTTTCAAATCAGGCTCTAAGTGACTGTTTGAGACCATATAAAGATTTTTTTTAGTTTACACAGATTCAATCCAAATTTTTCTGTGACACCAAGTGGGGCATCCCATGTAAACATCTTATAGCAACTTTCCATTAGTAAATGCATTTTTTATGTTAAGTTAATGTAATGCCAATCAAGATTCACAACAATAAATAAAAGAACTCTTATAGTATTCAACTTTGCCACATGAGAGAATGGTTTTGAATAGTCAACACCTTAAACTTGAGTGAATTCTTTGGTCACTAAATGAGTCTTGTATTTTTCTATTGACCCATGTGAATAGAATTTCATAATGAACACCCATTTGTAACCAGCATTAGTTTTGCCACAAGGTAGATCTACTTTATCCCAAGCATTATTTTTTTCTAAGGCTTTCATCTCCTCATATATTGCTTCCTTCCATTCTAGGATATTTAAAGCTTCCTATACATTTTTGGAAATGGCTATACTAGACAACTGTAAGGTAAATGCATAAAAAGAAGAGGATAATTTTTTGTAAGATATATAGTTGGATAGTGGATACTTAGTACAGGATCTAATACCCTTCCTAAGAGCAATAAGAGCGTTAATATTTTTAGTTAAGCTTGAAAGATTAAAATTACCTATCATTTTGTCTAACTCATGATTGCCTCTTTAGTTGAATTCGTGGTAGTATTGAAAGTTGAAATTCTCTATTTCTTACTCTAGGTTTTTTCTTAGAAAAATAATTCCTTTAAACTTATTTGTATTTTTAAAATCACATAATGGCATCATAAAAATGTACCCATCATTAGTAGCTTATAAATTATTTGTTTCATTTAAATTTTTATTTAACATTATGCCTCCATCAGATTTAGTTTAAACCTCTTTTAATTCAGATTTAGTTTGGAACATGTCAAGGTTAAAAGTAATATTTAACTATGAATAAGATGAAGGCAAATTTAAATCTCCATTAAGATTATTATGATTTATTTTCAAAGAATGTGACATCCATTGACACTATCATTTTCTTGAAGATGGGACCAAAGCACTTGTATCTTTTTTTGTTAGGAGGATAGCTAACAAAAATGCACTTTTGCGCTTGGTGATCTAGTTTCCTTTTTGAACATTATGAATGTGAGTAAAAATAGTGTTGCCAAATACTTTTAAGGGAATATAAAAAACTAGCCATGAGGTTTGGATAATAATTTCTAAAAATATTTAAAAGTATATTAAATTGTATTGTTCTAATTTTGGCATCTATTGATTAAGTAAGTGGCTGTGAGTATTGTTTCCCTCTATAAGTATGTTGGAGCCTTAATTATAAAACATAAAGCTTGAGCAACTTCTGATATTTGTTCTTTCTCTTAGCCACTTCATTCTGTTGAAGGATGTGAGGACAAGTGCTTTGATATACTATGCCTTTATCATTAAAAGAGATTCCTAGAATTGTATTAAAGAATTCCTTTCCATTGTCATTTCTAAATATTTGAATTTTGCTTTGAAATTAAGTGAGAACAATGTTGTAAAAGGTTTTGAAAACATGTGCTACTTTTGATTTCTCTTTAAGAAGGAAAACCTATAAACATGAGTATGATCATCAATAAATGTTAAAAATCACTGTTTACCTAAAATAGTAGTATTTTTTTAAGGATCCCAAATATCATTATGTATTAAGGTAAAAGGTGTTGATTATTTATATAGATGTAGTGAAAAAGATGAATGATAATATTTTGTAATTTACAAATCTCACATTGAAAAGAGGAAGCATTTTTATTAATAAATAAATTGGGAAACAAATATTTTAGATATGGAAAAATTGGGTGGCCTAATCTAAGATGTCTTAACAATATTTCATCCTTAGAAGGATATAAAACAAAATTAAGACAAGTCTTCGGATATTGCCATTGTAAGGATGGTTCCTTTTCTAAGAAATAGAGTCCTCTATCTTTTTTAGCATTGCTAATCATATTCTTTGAGTTTAAATCTAAAAATTCACATTAGAAAGAATGAATTCAACATTACATTTTAAGTTATGAGTTAGTTTATTAATAGATACAGGATTGTAATTAAGGTTAGGTACACGAAGAATGTCCTAGAGTGTAAGGGAAGGAGGGAGAATGATAGTTCCTTTTCTAGCTATAGCTGAAAAAGATCCATTTGCAATTCTAATTTTCTAATTTCCTACACTTGGTTTATAAGTGTTAAACAATTGAGAGTAACCAGTTATATGATTAGTGGCTCTAGAATCAATTATCCAAAAATAATTTGGATAAACATTTACAAAGGCAAAGGTAGGGATATTATCTTTTTAAGCCACAGAAGAAGAAGGAGTGGAGTTTGAATTTACTCATTGATTTTGAAATAGTTTGTATAAGTGGTCTATCTACTTTCTAGTGAAAGGTAGAGTATTAGAGGAGTTAGATTACCTAGGTTCATCATGACTTACTTAGAATATATGTGTATCACCTTGTGGCTTCCTCTTTTTAATTTATTGGTTTCCCTTGGATTTTTCAATAAGTTTCACGTGTGTGTGATGGTTTCTTATAATGATCACACTATAGTTTTGACCTCCTATGCTTGTTGTCACTATATGCATTAGCATCTTAGATAGCAAAAGCATATGCATTTATATCCATAGGTGCATAAGCTCTAATGGATGGTCTAAGAATGATATTTATCCATGTAGCTTCTTTACAAACTTCATTGAAAGCCTCACGAATATAAGATAGAGATTATCTACCTAAAATTCTTTTGTGAATATCATTAAGTTCCTTATTGAGACCTGCAAGAACACAAATAGTCTATGACGTTCAATTTTCTTTCGATACCGGATATTATCATTGGGATTTTCCCTTTCTTTTTTTTCAAACAAATCCAATTCCTGCCAAATGGTCATGAATTGATTGCAATAGGTAGTCACATCCAGGTTACCTTATTTGGTGTTCCACATTTGAGCAGTGAATTCATATAAGTGGGAGTGATTGTCCATATCACAATATGTGTCATGGACTGCTTCCCACATGTCCTACATCATATGAAGGAACATAAATGATTTTTCAATGATAGCTTCCATCAGATGGATTAGCCATGCTATTACAATGGAATTTTCAAATCTCAAAGACTGCCATTTAGGGTTGTTCACAGTTGGTTGTTTGATTTCACTAATTTACCTTTGCCATTAATAACAAGTTTTATGAATTGAGCTTACTTTAAATAGTTTTTACCATTCAATTTGTAAAAGGTAATTTGAAAAAACTATTCAGACGAAGAAGAAGCAAAAGACTAGGGAAAACCTTAGGTAGAGCTTTCAGGCATTATACTAAAAAAGCTTACGCTTTTAGTGGAGCCAACCATTGCTGGTTTAGTACAACATTGAAGGCAGGGTTGAAAATGGGATTTTTTTTCTTGATTATTCTCCTTTACTTTTATGCATTTGAATGTTGATACAAGACAATAACAAATTATATAAAAGGGTAAGGATAATGATTCTATTTTAAAAGATATAATCTATTTTAATTTAAAATAGAAACTTATTTAAAGCTAAATCTAAACAAAAAAACAAAAAAACATTTATTTAACAAAACCTTAACTAACTCCTATTATCGATAATTGCATTAGTTTGCATACATTTAAACAAGGTTATTATAAAGCAATTATGATAGTTTAATTTAATTATGTCAACTAATTTCTTATAATAGGGCACACTTCTGAAATGCATATAGCCATCATTAGTATTTGCATAACTGCTTATATTGAAGGTCCCAAAGACTTCACAATTCTTAGTTTGCAACCCTTGGTCTTATTCTAAATTATAAAATTTGAATCTATTAACATTCTGTACTCTATATCATCTTACTTGATCAATTAGACCGAAGGCAAGTAACGCCACATCAATTGAGTGGAAACCATTAATATCCTTTCTTATGTGAATGAAAAGAAAGTGATATTTTTGTTATATAAATACTTCTAAATGGAATAATAAAACATGGTGTACATGCACTTACGTGATGAGAACAAAATTTAACAAACTCTTTATAAACTTGTTTGTTTATCTTTAAATATAATCATGTATGACTTTTTAATTGTTGTAGTGATTATGGAACACTTAGTTTATCAACTCTAATATACTCACTAAAAAAAAGATATATTTTTCTACTATTTGTTAGCACATGTCAATATGCTTGTAGTTTCTTCATAAAAAATGATAAAAGCCTAATACTCATATATCTCCTAGGGTATATACTAATATGATTCATAAGGTGAACTTTTGCAACCTAGCATGCACATTTTTGTATCTTATGTTTTCAACCTTTGTCTTTTATTTGCAACATCTAAGAACAACTTTTTATAAGGAACAGTTTGACATGCAGGCACATGTACAAGAGATAGATCAAATTTAGACCCATGATTAATCTTTCATTATTATTTGTTCTTAAAACTAGCAATCCAAACACCTTCCCATATATATAATGTATGAGGAGTGTGGCCCATGGGATGTAGCTTCTTTGTTACTCAAGCTGACGAACAAAGAAGTTGCTTAGCATTGTCATGCCCCTCAAAAAAGTAAGTTGGCTATTTTATTTATTTATTTATTTTAAACATATAGTTATCATGTTGTGCAGCAGACAATCCATATACATGGCTCATGATATATAATGCTAGCATGCACTACACTCACAACCATAAGTAAAGAAAGAAGGTAGAGAATAAGTTATTAAGTATGTTCTACTAAAGAAGGGTTTTAATGTGTTAAAAAAATTAAGTTTAAATCTCTGCATTTCATCTAAAGAAAAAGTATAAATTATTTCTTACTTTCTTAGGAAGAATATTTAATTTGTCAACTCTAACACTAAAAAATTTACCAGTTTTATAAGAAGTTTGAGTTTGTTTCACATTTCTATCCTACAAAAGCTACAAATATTTGTTATACACCAACCTATCTCTAGACTTGTTAAACAGTGTTTTCACAACCTCAATTCCCCATCATCACTATTGGTAGTACAGTAATCTAGGTCCTTAATCTTCTATCGATTACGTTTTATGAAGTTTGATTGTTTTACAAAGAAGATGCATTCCTTCTAACTAAAATTGAACATTAATTGTGTATATCATAGGCAACCTTAATGGATGCATGCCAGAAACTTATCTCAATGTTCCTAGAAAACCAAATATATTGCTCTTTACATAAAAAAGTAAAATAGTACCAAAAAAATCACGGGATAAAACCCTATGGTATTGGATAATTAATATTTTTGTGTTGATAAAAAATATTTTCTGCCAAATATTACACATTATTAAAATATTTAAATAAAAGCAATGTTAATTATGGGCAATATTACTGAATAAATAAAATAATGAAAAAAAAACCTAAGTCATTGGCAAATGATAGATATTGTTGAAAAGAATAAAGTCACATCCTTAAATGTCTGTGTTCCATGCAATTCTTAGAACGAAGCTTGTTTGGTTAGTGGGAAAGTTGAGTGATGGAGAGGGAGAAGGAAAGGGAGTGGGATTGAGAGAAAGACATATTTGGTAAGTAGGAGATTTTTTTCCCAGATGAGTTATCTCCCACTAACATGAGAGAGTTTATTCCATTGTTTTGTGGTAGGAGAGAGTTTTACTGAGTAGAAAAATAAAAATTAAAACTATTTTATTCTTTTTTAGATAATTTTTTTCTATTAAAGGTAAATTAAAAATAAAATTTTAAATTAAAATATTATTTTATTATATTTTATAATTATTAAAAATATTTTAATATTTTAATTCTCTTATCATCCTATTTTTATATCATTTTTATTTAACTAAATATAAAAAAATAAAAATATTCTTATTTCTTCTTTCATCATACCAAACATAATTATAAAATATAAGATTTTTTTTTATTCCTATTCAATTTTTTATTCCTATTCTATCAAAATTTAATCCCTTATACCAAACGAGGCTTTACAGTCCGGAGAGTCTCAATCATTTAATGCAATGTTGGTGATTATGCTATATCTTCTATTAAAATTTTTTTGGCCAACTAAGTCTACCAGATATATATTGTCTTAAACTTTGTTTTCTTTCTTTTGGTGAACTTAAATCATTCATCTCCGTTTCTCTTAACATCATGCAAATTATTCGAATCTTATATACCTAAATCACAATTTTCACTGTTTATTGCTTTTTTAAGCTGTGTTAACAAGCAAGAACAAAATATTGCAAAAATAGTTAAATAGGAAGGACAAAAATAGTATTCTCTCTTGTAAAAAAAAAAACTTCAAATTGGGAGATGGTAGGTCGGTGAGAAGGTGGTGGTCCGACAGCGACAAGAAGGTGGTGGTGGGTCAGTGAGAACAGGAGAGATAATTGGAAAAAGGGGTGTTCAAATAGGAGAGAGGGGAAAGCCTTGACGGTACTTACAACAAGATGTAGGGCGAAAATTTATACTTAATATAATATTGGTAATTATTAAAAATATAATTTTAAATATTTATTAAATTAATATAATAATAAAATTTATTGAAATAAAAAAATAGATATACAAAATAAAAATTAAATAAATATAATAACATTTAATAATATTAAAATAAATAAATATAAATGTCTTAATGTAAAATAATATATATATATATATTAAAAATGATACAATATGTATTAACTATTAAAATTATATTCTTTAATTTTTAATTAAATAAAATTTATTTATAATTTTCTATATATTAAAATTATTTGCAATTTTTTATTAATATGAATAGTCAAATTATTTGTAAAAAAATTATTTTTATTTTATTACGAAGTTCTGTTTTTACAGTGAATAAAGCATAATTAAAAAATTAAAAAAATTGGAAAAAGTGAGAATTAGAGAGTGAATAGTATATTATTAGTCATTGTTAAAAAAAATTTATGATCAAAATTTAATATATTTTATAAACTTTATTTTTATGATCCATATAAAAAGTCATTATGTTTTTAAAAATATGTGATTAAAATTTTAAAATATCAAAAGAGGTAAATACAAAAATTTTAGAGGGACATATTTAAAAGTTTTTTAAAAAATAATACTCTATATATATATATATATATTTATTTATTTACATATAAAAAAAATTTCTTAACAGAGGCAATTACGCCTAAAATGGATTACCTAAAAAGTTCAGCTCTGGCTAGAAAGTTACTCGCAACTGACAAAGTGGCCTTGCCAGTGAACGGATGGCAACTGGGGGATGGAAAGGTAGTCAAGGTGGGTGGCAATAGGAGGGGGCCCACTTTTTTAATTGATGAAGGGGGTATGGGGGTACTGTTAAATTAAAGAGCCTAACAACCGGCGTTGGGTAGTAGGCGTCGATCGAAATTCATATTTTAAATATATTTTTTTATTTAAAAATTTAAAATTTAATATAAAAAGATAAAAATTATTTATAAAAAAATTATATTTAAAAATTTTTAACTGTATAACATAATTAAAATTCTTTTATTTTTATTATTGTAATTTTTATCTTTTATATTAAACTTTAAATTTACATTTAAAAAAATAAAAAATAAAAAAATTAGAAAACATTAATTTTTTATCAGCTGTATCCCCTGCAGTGGAATTCCCTCCCTACTGCAGATGATCCGAATTCTCGGCGCTAGACCATAGTCTTTAACTACAATTAGGCTTACTGTAAAATGAGTCTTATATGTTAGGATATTAAATGTCCTAACAATTAGACAATCATCGTTAGAACTCACGTCCTAATTGTAAGATAGACAAGCCACCATTAGGCTTGTGCTGCAATGACAGTTTGAACTAAATTGTTGATAAGATGAAGTTTTGCAACGCCGCAGTCAGATGGATACAATGTGCGCCCTATTCAGATTTAATTTAGACCATTTAAATTTTATAATTTTTCTTAAATTAAAAAAAAAATGTTACCTTATAAAATGTAGAATAAAAATATTTTTGTTACTGATAACTATAAAAAAATTGATATTTCATATCAAAAAATTAAAAATAAAATTTTATAAAGTTTAAATTGTCTAAACTAAATCTACTCAGTTTAGATTAAAAAGCGCACAATTCCCTTGAATTCCCAGAGAATACAGGCTCTGCAAACACTCTGTTTTGAGTAGTGTTCAGCATACGGGGAAAGTTCGAAACCGCGGTTAGAAGCCTTATTATTACGAGGATGATGGTTCCGTCGCAGTTGTGTGAGCAAATATAAATTCATGTCATATGCTAGAGACTTTCTCAATCCTAACAAGACTCAACAATTCAGCCCCACAATCTTCTTCCCCACAACTTGATTGTTTTCTTACTTCCAGATCTGCTAATAAACTTATGGAAAGATCAGGAATGAAAAATATACGAAGCAAATTTCAGTCACGTAATTCCCATCAATATCACTGTTTCTTCAACACAGTCAAATTGTTGTTCACAAAGCCATCTTACGTCACGAATCCAATCATCATCATCTGCTTCAATTTAAAGTGAGCACGGGTCAAGAACAATAAAAAAACAAGTTATTTCCGGGATGTCAAAAGATCAATTGAGTATGATCCCGATTTGATAGAAAGAATAGAAAGACAGAAATGGATTTCACTTCAACCTCCTTCATCTTTGATTCAGAAATCCAATTTTCTGTTAAGATCCCTGAATCTAATCAGAACCATTACACGCATAAAAGTAAGCCATGTTTAAGCTTATACATATAGATGCTAATGATCTTGCTAACACAAATCCAAATACTAATTACATTGAACAAGTCTAACAATTAATCCAATCGAAGAGTCTTGTTTTTGAAGATTCTCGTTATATCTCGTCAGTAATTGTGCTTAAGACCCAAACCATGCTTGCCATGGACACATCCTGGCCTCACAAACAGATTCGGCGACCTCTTGGAATTCTGCATCTTCGAAAATGCCCTTTTCCCCAACTTCCTCATCCTCTGCCTCCCAAACTTGCTACTCACAGACCAGGGAACAAGCTCATCGTCCAAATCATACGTATCAACATTATCATCTTCAACACCACCATCATCCTCATCATCATTCTCTACTTGTCGCCCGTCATAGCCATCTGCATCACCATCCTCGAAAGGATGATCGCCTTTGCCGTCATCATCAACATCAGGATCCTCCTTCATGGGATGAAGAAGGCGATAATGAATGGCTTCACATTCAATTGGGCCATGGCTGGGAGAAATGGACCAAGAATTCGAGGAATCCCAAGAACCGAGCCCAATTTGAACACTATTACCCCCATCATCGCATTCTTCTGCTCCTCCTTCTTCGGTGTCCAGCACGTTGACAAATTCCCACTGCGATAGAGCATCGTCTTTTACTTCCAAGAATTGGACTTCTTCGAGGAGAAGAAACTCCATGGATGTAGATTGATTTTCCATCGTAACCCTAATTTTCGCTCTTCCTCGCTTTTTTGCCTTTGCTTTCTTGTTAGTTTTTGAATCTTTCAACTGGTGCTTCGAAGAAACCTCTTGTGCGCCTTGGTATATATATGCATTGCTAGGGATGATGTGTCACTAAGGAAGAACATGACAACATTTTTGCTTACGTGCTTTAGCCAATAGCCCGTAAACACGTGTAAGTCGTGAATTTCCGTACGTGTTAATGCTGACACTACATTTCTAATCCATTTATAAAGAAAACTTTTGAAGTCACTTAAAATAGAGGAAAATTATTCGTAATTGTAGGATTATACTAAGAGCTTGTAGTTTGAACTTTTATTTTATTAATAAAAATATAAAAAAATTTAAGTAAAAATTTTAAAGTAAATTCAACAGCCCAAATAAAAATATTTATAATATTTTTGGAAAATGTTTGAATAAAAATTTAATACTATTGTCATTTATATTTTAGTAAATAATTTTTTTAAAACTTAGATTACATGAACTTTATCCAAAAAATTAAATTATATAAAAAATATAAATGGCAATAATATTGAGTGATGAACGCTATATGAGTATTAAAATAAAACTGAACCAAAACATTCAAATTTTCTAAAAAATTGAGCTGTTTAGAATATCCAAAATTATTTGCTTTCTTTTTATAAACTCTCAAATAATTAATTTTTAAGATAATTATGGTATAATTGATGACAGAAAAAATATTTATATTAATTAGCTGAAAAAGTGTTATTAATGAAAATTAACTATTTGTACCATACACATTCATGTATTTAATTTTCGATAATAATCATACAACAATTCTTTTTTTATAAATTTAATATATATATATATATATATATATATATATTTCATATGTGTCAAGAACAATCTAAAATGAAGTAGTAAATGATATGAAATAGTTGATAATATAAAAGGAATTTTGAGGTATGGCAGTGAAGTAGCCTCCTAATTTTTATTAGGGCAATTAAGAGCAAATCTTTCATATATGAAAAGTGGAAGTCACAGCTGAAGGCTCCAGCCAAAAGAATCAAGCCATTGACCTTATTAGTTGAACAATAAATTAGACCTGATTACGAATGAGGTTGCCGCCTGATTTTTGTCAATTTTCTTGAGGTAAGAACTCAAAGTCCAACAAGTTTCTACGCAAAATAAAATTCAAATCCTGACAAATAATCAGGTCTACTAATGAATGGATTATATGTCAAAAATAAAAACGCATCAGGGACAGCCCACAATCACCTACAGTAAAAAGGGCAAGGTTAAAGAGAGATTGCTATCAAATTATTAATCAAAGAATAGTGATGATCAATGAAGTGGCACTGGCACAATCAAATAAAGAAGAATGAGGAGTTATTTAACTATTCTAGAAACAGCATTGCTCTAACAACCAAAGGACTGAAACCCGACTAAACCGAAACGAAATGCATTTTGCCAAATAAATCTGCAAGAACCGCAATTTACAGTAAGTCTTGCACCCTATAACCATCATCTCATCTAAGTACGGCCCTTCACTCTGCTGTGTACGGAAAACTAACACCCCCCAAAATAAGTTTTATTACAATGAGAATCATTTTCAACTTAACAGAAAGGGAAAGTAAATGGAGAAAAAGAATTAAAAAAGAAAGAAACTCACTCAGAAACAGTAATTCTTCTGGACTATATCTAATTTCTATCAGGAAATATTAATTAATCAATGGGCTTGTATCTGCTGCTGAAAAATTGACCTGAAACGAATTGAAAAATGTTCTTATAGTCCAGCAGATCAATCACCGTACTTGGGAAGGTGAACAGAGTAATCCAGAAGCATCAGCCCCTACCACTGCAAGATCACACACGGCACAAAGCTGCCCCTCCTGGCTTGGCACAAAACGTGACGTACAATACGGGCAAGAGACATCCTTCTGTCCTCGATAGATTGGCACATAGGTTGCACCACAAGTCACAAATGGGTTTCGGAAATCATAGTTCAACTGTGTGGCATCAGTCATATTCCTTTCTGCAGCTGCCAGCACTTGCCTAGCTGTCTTAGCTTGGTTTTCAATAGTAGGATTGGTCTCAAGTAACCTCCTGGCAAAGTTAGCAGCTGCAGCAAGGTTTTTTGCCTTGTAGCAGACAGTCATTGCATTAAGTAAAGCTAGCCTCAAGTGAGGTGTCTGAAGGTTGCAGTGAGTGAAATACGCTGCAAGCTCCTGCTGACGTGCTGGGTCATCCTTAATTTCCCTCCTCTTTAGCTCCATCTTCAGACCCAAAACATATTCTTTGACTATGATAATCAATTCCTTCACATCATCCACTTCTCTCCTTGACCCAACAACAATCAAAGGGATTGTATGAAGGATATTAATGAATGTCCGCAGAGCTTCAGTGAATTTCCCGGCTGTTGTTGACTTATAACCAGCTTTGAGCTTTTCATCCAATTGGGACAATTTGAAAGGAAGAGCCGGTGGGCCTCTTACATTTGGACTAGATGACTCAGTCCAACCTCTTTCAACTGCAAGTGTTATTACTGGAGCAGATGAAAATGCAAGCAGATAGGAATGACTGCTGGCATGAAGATCAAGAAACATGGATCTCAAGAGGGCAAAATTTTTAATCCCAAGTTGTCGGTTCAGTAGCCGCATTGCAGTATCAAAATTGCCAGCTGCAGCATGATCAGCTGCAAGAGATGACCTCTGTATCCATATCTGGCTTACCAGCATGCCAGGTTGTGGGGCCACAAAAACTGAAGATCGCGTACTGGTGGAAGCTTTTGGAGTGTCAGCTTCAGAGGGCAGCTCTAAATCTTCCATCTCCCATCCACCCTCTTCATCATTATCTTTAGGCACTTCTCCATCCTCCAAAATTGCAGCAACATCTCCATTTTGTAAACCATCCATATCAACCATGTCAAGCTCCTCACCCCAGTCACCATCAGCAGCCTCATATTCTTCATCAGCGGCAGCCTGACCAATATTGTCAAGCCCCCCTTCAAATATGCCTCGCATGACCCTTAGAAGGGGCCAATCACCACCACACATGACAGGTGATGGTGGCATCAAAAGAGATGGTGCTTTTCCCTCAGGCAAAGGTGGGACATTCTTCCCCAGTTCAGCTGCAAGACGTTCAGAGACATCATGTAGCCCATGGACTGATGCAGTGACATAAGCAAGAGGCAAATGGCCCGCAGATTCCAAAATCTTAACACGCTCATGGACATCACCCAGGTATAAGGCATTGTGAAACTGGCCCATCACATCGTTTTTTACTTCAGCGATTTTCAACATCTTGGAAAGTTTTTCCATGTTACCAGTGATGAGATAAAGGAAAGACAATCTCTCAAAATTTTTTGTCCTCTGGTATGCGTACTCTACTATACCAGCATTTCCCTGCCGAAGTGCCTCAATCCCCAATCGATACCAGTGATCTTTCTCATCAATTGCTGTAGCTGATGCAACTGCTGTTTGAATGTTCCCACTCTCTAAAGCCAAATTAAACCGAATTCTCTCATCCTGCACAAAATGGAGGGCAACCTCAGGAAATCCTTTCTGTTGCAGATAAGCAATCATAGCCTGCCCACAAAGCTGTGAGTTCCTTATCACACTCATGACAAGGTCATATCTTTTCTTTAAGAGGGAAAGTTTAAAAATATATTCAGTTGCATCAATGACTACACCTTTGTTTTTCCCATCCCGATCCAAGCAGAAGATTGTGTTTCCAGAAACCTTTGTAATATAAATCTGGATATCAAGTGTTTTAATTATTCCACTATCTCCATTAGGAAGGCAGTATTTGATGTGATTTAATGTTGTGTAAATAAAAACACCATTGTCATCCCAGCCTCCACTTTTTACACGGATTGTCTCGTGGAGAGTGCACTGGTGCACAAGCTTCTTGCTCGCAATAATAATGGCATGTTTGCTGAGTAAGGCAACATTTTCCATATCATTAGACCAGACGACATACTTAATAAAAGGGGTTTGAAGATCACCAAGAATAATCCTCTGCTGAAGATCAAATATAACAACCCTATCCTCCGACCTACACAGCAAGTTCCCTGTTCCTGCATAGAAAATAGCATCAGTGGGAATCGGGAGGGCACTTTTTTTAACGAGCTCATTCTTCAGATTTTTTACTAGGACTTGGTTGTTGCTTTTGTCAAGCACAGCAAATCTGTTTCGAGCCACAAAGACCGCTGATCCTCCAAGACCTCTCTTTGCTTCTTGCATATCACCCCTACCGAAACTGTCCTTGGATATACTATACAACTCATAAGACCCACCATCAACATCTGAACACAGAAGAACTGCATTTTCAGTTGGGCTATAGGAAAGGGTCTTTGGACTTTGATTCAAATTTAAAGAACCGGGTCGTCGAATTGGAAGTACTTGTGTCTCTCTCTGTGTTGAAAATTCATGAAAACGCAAAAACCTATCTTTTGTGAAGAACAAAGAATCACCACTAACGGCAAATGCTGGCCTTTCTCTCTCCAGCTTAAAGACAATCATGCCACTGTCATGACCAGCTGCTAACAGATTCATTTCAGGATGTGCTGCAAGAATCCAAAATCGATCATGCTCCCGGCGGAATGTTTGAATTCCAGTCCGCTTTGTTGCATCCCATACTCGAATGCTTTTATCCTCGGAATTTGATACAATGATATCATGTTTGGCTTGGAACATAACACACGAAACATTATTCATGTGCCCTCTCAAAGTGTCAACTTCCCATGCCTTGGTGTCTGAAAACAGAGAATCTATTTTATTAGGAACATAGAAAATGTTGCTCCAAAATTTCAATTACTACACGTTTTTTTTGGGTAAGACAAAGCCTATAAATTTTAATTCATGTAATAACTGCCTTGGACCTAAGATTTAACAAATGCACGTAAGTTTCTTGAAACTAATCCAAATAATCAGGCTAGCATCAATAGTTTGGTAAAATCCAGCCTGCCCCATATGTAGAATAAGAAATGAAAAGCCATATGTGTTCCCATTTAGTTATTATTCAGGACTACATAAAGAAATATTTACCATTCATCCTCCAAAGTTTCACTTGCCGGTCATCAGCTCCTGAGACAATGAGAGGCAGTGTAGGATGAAACGAAGCCCAGTTGACTCCACGATCATGACCTTCCAACACATACTTAACAACTGCATCAACACCACCAAAAAGATCTGTGTTCATCTGACTCAGTCGCAGTATGTCATCTGCAGGAGACCCTGATTTCCTCTTGAGAGCACCAATATCCCATACACGAACAGTCTGATCCAAGGAGGCTGACACAACAAGATCCTCTTTTGGGTGGAACAAAGCACACATAACATAATGATTGTGGCCAGTTAAAACAGATATACAGGTTCGCGACTGCCAGTTCCAAATGCGAATGGTCTGGTCATCACTGGCACTCACAATCCATGGGTTCTCATGATGAAATTGCACTGTACGAATATAATCAAGGTGTCCTAAAAGGGTAAACAAACATCTATGCATCTTGTAGTTCCAAACCTTAATCTTGTAATCATCCCCTGTCCACAGAAAATAATAATAATCATTGCAGTGCAAACTTTACCTCCTTGCCACATGCACCAATAAAAAATGAAAATCTCCTCCATTCCAAGTGACAAAAAGCATCAATGGATATCACAAGAAAACCCAACCATTAGGAAAACATGTAATGTATAAATGTTTTGTCTAAAAAAGCCGCATTGATATTAGTTACATAGTTTCTGATCCAGAGGGTTCAATTATGGCCCAAGTACATCACTTAAATAAAAGACAGCTCAAATAAACCTTGACAATCTATAAAGCTCATTCCGTTTCCTTATTGCTCTTGGTATTACTTGTTGCACCACCCTGGGGAAAGTAAAGGACAAAGGGAGTGTAATGGAATTAGCTGGTGCAAGAAAAGTTAAACTGACGTGACAAACTATTCCACGGAGGACAAATAAATATAAGGCATCATGTACGTAATTTTTCTAAGCCTACATTCACCTTCCAATTGTATAGTATGGTAGATGTAAATAAATGCAGGTCAACATAGAAATACAAAAGAAGGAAGTGAAAGAAAGTGAAAGAAAGGACAATCATTTGTTCTCTATCTGATAATCACTCAGATTTACAATCAATGGATCAGAACACTAAGCTGTCCACCGAAATAGTTATCCAATATACAAAAAGCACAGCAACGCAAGGGGGTTGTAAATAAGGTACCTCCAGAAACAAAAAGAGGCTGAGATTTATGGAAATGAACACCTCGGACAGGCCCGTCATGCTCATCGAATCTGTCAATCAGGGTCCCCATTCGATAGTCCCATAGCTGGATCACACCACTATGAAGACTCGCAAGGATCCACGGTCTCTTACTGTGGAAACTAAGTCCCTTCACTCTATTACTTTTGGTCTCGAACTTCGTCAACATCTTCCTCAATCACCGTATCACAAGGACTGTCTCTGCACAATCCAAGTGCATTAGAATTCCCATTCCAACCGAATCAACACCAGATCAAGCTGAATTCCAACCGCAAACGCAATTCACAACCAAATAATCACATAAAGTTTATATTGAATCGCAAAAAGAACTCTAAGAAGTGAAATGAAATCTTGGGATACGAATTACCTATATAAGAATAAAATTGTCCAGCATTTTCCGACAGGTAATAAATAATTAGAGGAAAAAAAAAATCCCACCCCATGGAATCACCCAATTGATTTTAATCCCAATGTTCAAATGACAAAACACAAAATTTTACCTCAGATCTAATTACTGTGAGGAAATCAACAAACAACTTAACGCATCTACAATCACGTTCAACAATAGACCCACATTGACATGCATATATACCAAGAGATGGAAGTTGCAGAGAATAGAAAAAGACGAGAATTAGATCGAAAGCGGTGAGAGAAGATTGATTTTCAGACCTCTCTTGATATGAGATCTGGGTCTGGCTTGTGTAGTGTCCTGTTAGTTTGAGGAGAATGGGGAGGAGAGAGAGGGAGAGAGAGAGAGATTGGAATTTTGTAATTTAAGAACTCCACACTCGGAAATTCGAATCGAAATGGCTTTTAATTGCATAGGGCCATTTCCCTCGCTGTCTAATTCTTTCTATTTTTGTTTTTGTTTTTTTTTTGTTTTTTTCCTTTTCATTTTGCCGTGAACTGTGAAATGATGAGGGATGAATAGAAATTTCACGGCTATGATTTTTTGGGTTGTTTTCGCGGTTGTTGATTTTTAGCTTACTTTCTAAGGATCATATGTATGATGAAGAAATTGTACATGAGTAAAATGAAAAAACAAAAGAAGAGGAAAAAAATTTAATGAAGTCAAATTATCATACCTTGAAAAACCAAGAAACCAGATGAATACAGAACCAGGAAAAAAAAAAAGGGAAATTAGAGGACACTGTGTATAAATATTAAACGAGGATAATAGTAGATTTAATTTTATAAAAACCTAATTACTTATATAATAACGAAAAAGACATTTTTCATACTTTTATAAAAAAGAATCCCAAATTTGTTGTTTAATAATAAAATTGACAACATTTTAAGTACATGCGTGTGTGCGGGCACATTATTGTTGCATGGTTGGATTAATGTACCAATCAGTCTAAACAAAAATAGATTATTAGAGATGTTGTGTGTGTGTGTGTGTGTGTGTGTGTGTGTTTATTATTGTTGCATGGTTGGGTTAATGTATGGCCAAGCAATCTAAACAAAATAGATTATTACAAACGTTGAGCCTTTACTTAATCAAAAGTGCATCGGCTATAAAAGAGAGAGGGGGTAAAGATATGCCTTTTCGTTGATTTTTTTATATGAAAAAGTAATTTACATATTACTAACATACAATTACAAATTTAAGTAATTTTGGGATTTCAAAAGTTTCACTTTCATATCATGTTTTTCTTTTGTTATTCACTTCACTTAAATAAATAAATAAACAAATAGATATTAAGAGATGTGGATAGAAGTGAAAAACTTGAACAAAAACAAGAAATGAAAATAAATGATTAAATGTAATTTACTCTTTCGTTCTAACCCTTTTATAAATCTAAAACCATCAGCATCAATATACTCCAGACTCAAAATTACTAATCTAGAATATTTGATGCTTAGTGTTCCTCTGAATATCCTAAAGTACAGAACATCCATTAAAATAAACTAAATAATAAAAATAGGAGCTTTTTCAGTTTGACTTGATTTCTTTGTAAGTTGTTTTTTCTTTTTGGTAAAATTTCTGAGTGTTGTTGCAAGTCTTGGTTGCATAAAAGTTTGGCTCTGCTCAATAAATAAATGAACAGCATTACGATATATTCCTTAAAATAGCTTTAAAAGATTTTTTTTTAATACTCTACTTTTTCGATCCCAGAATGATTTAACAAATTACAAAATTTAGGCTCCAGAATAAAAATATATGGTAAACCTACTCGAAATCAAGATAACAATTTTAAAATTCAACTCGCTTACGTTTGGTCTCATTAAAAGCGTAAGCAAGCTTCTACCCTTTTATTCATTTAAAAAATAAAATACGTAGGAAACCTAATTTATACTTTTCTCCAAACATGTAAAAGATGCCAAACAGAATTATATTTACCGGCTGGGCTTTATTATACATCAATTTAGCTTGAAAAGGCAATTGAAAGGAAAAATTAATGGGCATAATTTTGCTTCTTCCTTTTCATTTTTATCGTAGAAAATTAGAATGCCAAGCACAATAACCAAAATGCCATCTTCTAGTTACAATCAATTAACGATATTATTAGTGATAAAATAATTGGATTTCAAGTTTATAACAGCAAGCACAGAGGAGAGTAGAAACGTAATGACGAATTAAAGAACGGTAAATCATTGCCATTTCATCTTCAGCACAATCTCAGAATAACTTCAAGGTAAAATCAGCTTAGCGAACCACCAAAAACCAATAAACCACCATATCTCTGTATTCAATATTCATACTGTTTTACCTATTGAATATTAATCAATATCATCAGGTTTTCTTTCGTGTTACGGGTCAAATCAAAACAAACCAAACAACATAGGGAACCAATTACCTATTTTTTAGCTCTTTCTCAGAACACTGTTCTGTTGTCGCCAAGTATCCCATGGGCAATGCAGGCTCCAGGCAACGGATTTAAATCTTCTCATGTGACATGACGTTTACGTGAGGAGAAATACAAACACGAGAAGGATTTTTTATCCTTTTGTAATTAATTATTCTATATCTGATCCAAATCTGACAGAAACTGCAGATTCCATATCTAACTAGGAGTCAACTTAGCCATCAGCACCTCAAAATTGTGAGAAACCCGTGCTACTAAATTCATTTTAAGCTGATATCAAAATTGTGAGAAACCGGTGCTACTAAAGTCATTTTAAGCTAATGTGCCAACTTTGATATCAGGAACCCATCAGTATTTAATCCTATTGCAAACGCATTTCCAACTTATTAAGCAAACAACCTACCTTTGAACCGACAACTATATATGTTTAAAGTTTCCAGCCCTACTTCCTTTCTCTGGCCCTCTCTTTGTCAACACCCACCAACAAATTCGCACTGTTAGTAAAACATACTTCAACACCAAGTTTACCCACAAATATACAAAGCTTTATATCAAAGTGGATATTCTGCAAAATTTCAGTGACCAAAAAAAAAAAAAACACAGTTTATCATGGCTGAACTAGTGTTGCTCACATACAGCTCTAAGGAACTGCCATCAATAACAGAGCTTTGTGGAACTACTCAAAGCGAAGTATTTCTTTGATCTTTCACAGGCAATCAATTGAAACATTGATTTGTCAGAGAAAAATAAGAAACATTGCCCAATGGCGTCTGCATGCATTCACAAGTAAGATTGCCTCCCTATAAGAGCAAACATAATAAGAAACCCATGAGTATTCTTGTCTATGAACAACTAACAAGAATAGCCATAGGTTGAATAACCGAAATGTGCTTTTTATATTAAAAACCATTATCAACTAAATAGAAGATAGACACAAAAAGGAGATATATCAAACAAGCCATGGGGAACTTGTTCGCCATTGCTATCAGTTACCTTTATATGCTAAGATTCAGGGATCAAATAATCCCATTCCTTCTAAATGGTGACCTGAAACTGAGATCGAAGCATGGTCCTTGTCCAGTACTTTAATCACCGTATCTGGGAAGGAGAACATAGTAAACCAGAAGCATCTGCACCTACAACTGCAAGATCACAAACAGTACATAGCTGCCCCTCCTGACTTGGCACAAACCGGGAACTACAATACGGGCAAGAGACATCCTTCTGTCCTCGATAGATTGGCACATAGGTTGCACCACAAATCACAAATGGGTTACGGAAATCATAGTTCAATTCTGTGGCATCAGTCATATTCTTTTCTGCAGCTGTTAGCACTTGCCTCGCGGTCTTAGCTTGGTTTTCAATGGTGGGATTGGTCTCAAGTAGCCTCCTGGCAAAATTAGCAGCTGTGGCAAGGTTCCTTGCCTTGTAGCAGACAGTCATTGCATTTAGTAAGGCAAGCCTCAGGTGAGGCATTTGAAGGTTGCAGTGTGTGAAATATGCTGCCAGCTCTTGCTGGCGTACTGGATTATCCTTCATTTCCCTTCTCTTCAGCTCCATTTGCAAACCCAAGACATATTCTTTAACAATGATAACTAACTCCTTCACTTCATCAACTTCCCTCCTTGACTCAACAACAATAACAGGAATTGTATGAAGAATGCTAGTGAAAAGCCGAAGAGCCTCAGTGAATTTCCCAGAAGTTGTTGCCTTATAACCAGCTTTAAGCTTCTCTTCCAATTGAGAGAAATTGAACATGACTGCCGGTGGACCCCTCACATTTGCGCTAGCAGACTCACTCCATCCTCTCTCTACTGCCAGTGAAATTATTGGAGCTGATGAAAATGCACGCAGGTATGAATGGCTGCCAGTATGAAGATCAAGAAACATAGACTTTAAAGGAGCAAAATTTTTAATGCCAAGTTGCCTGTTAAGCAACCGCATTGCAGTGTCAAAATTGCCAGCAGCAGCCTGTTCAGCTGCAAGAGATGATTTCTGGATCCATATCTGGTTCACTGGCATGCCAAATGTTGGAGCAACAAACACTGAGGAACGGGTGTTTACAGCAGTCCTAGGGGTTTCTGCTTCTGGAGGAAGTTCAAGATCTTCTAGATCCCATCCTCCTTCTTCTTCTTTTTCTTCAGTTGCGTCCCCATCCTCCAGAACACCCGTCACATCCCTATTTCGTAGGCCATCTTCATCAACCACATCTAGCCCCTCTCCCCAATCACCATCAGCAGCATCATCCTCATCATCAACCCCAACCTGACCAATATTTTCAAGCCCACCCTCAAACATGCCTTGCACGACCCTAAGAAGAGGCCAATCACTGCCAGACAAGATGGGGGGTGGGGGCATCATGAGAGTTGGTACTTTTCCCTCTGGCAAAGAAGGAATATTATCCCCCAGTTCAGCTGCAAGCCGTTCAGCAACATCATGTAACCCATGGACTGATGCAGTGATGTAAGCAAGAGGCAGATGGCCCACATTCTCCAAGATCTTAACACGTTCACTGACATCACCCAAATATAAGGCATTGTGAAACTGACCCATCACATCATTTTTTACTTCAGCGATTTTCAACATTTTGGAAAGTTTTTCCATGTTTCCAGTTATAAGATAAAGGAAAGACAACCTCTCAAAATTTTTGGTCCTCTGGTATGCATACTCTACTATACCAGCATTACCCTGGCGGAGAGCCTCTACTCCCAACTGATACCAGTGATCTTTCTCATCAATTGCTGTAGCTGACGCAACTGCTATTTGAATGTTCCCACTCTCTAGAGCCAAATTGAACCGAGTTCTCTCATCCTTAACAAAATGAAGGGCAACCTCAGGAAAACCCTTCTGTTGTAGGTAAGCAATCATTGCCTGCCCACAAAGCTGTGAGTTCCTTATCATGTTCATAACAAGATCGTACCTTTTCCTCAGCAAGGAAAGTTTGAATAAATACTCAGTAGAATCGACAACTATAGCTCTGCTTTTCCCATCTCGATCCAAGCAGAAGATTGTATTTCCAGAAATCTTTGTAATGTAAATAGGGACATCAAGTGTTTTTATTATGCCACTATCTCCATTTGGAAGACAATATTTGATGTGATTTAAAGTTGTGTAAATAAATACACCATTGTCATCCCAGCCTCCACTTTTCACACGGATTGTCTCATGGAGAGTGCACTGATGCACAAGCTTCTTGCTAGCAATGATAATGGCATGTTTGCTGAGCAAGGCAACACTTTCCATATCATTAGACCAAACAACATACTTGGCAGAGGGTGTCTGAAGATCACCAAGGACAATCCTCTGCTGAAGATCAAATATAACCACCCTATCCTCTGCCCTGCATAGTAAGTTACCTGTTCCTGCATAGAAGATAGCATCTGTGGCTATTGGGAGAGCACTCTTTTTAACAAGCTCATTTTTCAAATTCTTCAATAAAACTTGGTTGTTACTTTTGTCAAGCACAGCAAACCTGTTCCGAGCCACAAAAACAGCTGATCCTCCAGCTCCTTTCTTTGCATCTTGCATATCACCCCTACCAAAGCCATCCTTGGATATGATATATAACTCATAAGATCCTCCATCTAAATCCGAACAGAGGAGGACTGCATTTTCAGTTGGACTGTAGGAAAGAGTCTTTGGACTTTGATTAAGACCAGGTCGTCGAATTGAAAGCACTTGTGTGTCACTTTGTGTTGAAAACTCATAGAGTCTCAAAAACCGGTCCTTACTATAGAGTAGAGAGTCTCCACTAACTGCAAAGGCTGGTCGTTCTCTCTCCAGTTTAAAAACAATCATGCCGCTGTCATGACCAGCTGCCAACAGATTCATTTCAGGATGTGTGGCAAGAATCCAAAAACGGTCATGCTCTCGTCGAAAAGTTTGAATTCCAGTTCTCTTTGTTGCATCCCATACTCGAATACTTTTATCCTCAGAATTGGAGACAATTATGTCTTGTTTTAAATGGAACATAACACATGATACATTATTCATGTGCCCCCTTAAAGTGTCCACTTCCCAAGCCTTTGTCTCTGTAAACAAAATGAGAAGCTACTCTATTAACTCTTTGTTTTAAAATAGTGACATGTGAGATAGATAAAGAAGGAAGCTAGACATTATATATTATTGCTACAAAAAAGGAAACAGAATGTGAATGTGCTTACTTGCACCAAAAAAATCTCAGCTAACATTATCCTTAAAACACTCTTTAAGGGACCTAAAACCCTCAAATTCATTACGTGTTGAGTAAACAGCAACATAAGTACAAAAAAAGCCAGCTATCAACAATGGGATCCAAGAAAGATCTGATATCAAAGCTGAGACTGAGGAAACAGAGCAGTTATATAGATTTTTTAGTATTTCAAGGCTTACCATTCATTCTCCAAATTTTAACCTGCCTATCATCTGCTCCTGAGACAATGAGAGGGAGCGTAGGATGGAATGCAGCCCAATTGACTCCTCTATCATGACCTTCCAAAACATACTTGACAACAGCATCAATACCACCAAAAAGATCTGTATTCATCTGACTCAATCTCAGTAAATCATCTGCAGGAGAGGCAGTCTTTTTTTTAAGAGAACTAATATCCCAAACCCGAACAGTCTGATCCAGTGAGGCAGAAACAACAAGGTCCTCTTTAGGGTGGAAGGATGCACACATTACATAATGATTGTGGCCAGTCAAGACAGATATACAGGTACGTGATTGCCAGTTCCAAATTCGAATAGTCTGATCATCACTGGCGCTCACAATCCATGGGAACTCATGATGAAATTGCACAGTACGGATATAATCAAGGTGCCCCAAAAGAGTAAACAGACACCTATGCATCTTGTAGTTCCAAACTTTTATCTTGTAGTCATCACCTGCCAAAAGAAAACAAAAAGAACTTCCCATAATCATTCAATTGTGATTGATGAGAAGAGATTCAAATAAACTGCTCATCTCTATCAAGAATATTTCTTATTCTACAGCATTACTAGCAAAGAAACTTCCATATTTTGAGTTTCTCCCAGTAATCATTGGATCCATATTAATAGTGATTGCCGGGAAGGGATTCAATCCAGAAATTTAAAATAAGTGAAAAAGAAAACTGTACATAAGACACAACTAAAACTATTTGTAATTTAAATACCAAGAGACAAATCAATCAAGACTATTTATTTTGATGCGATACAAATAAAACAGAGAAAAATGAAAGAACATGTAAAATACACTGCACTGATATACGCATACAAAGATCTAGTAAGTTGATAACGATCTCAACCTTGTTGTCATCAGATATACACACGAACAGCACACTAGGTCTAGTATTGTCATCTCAACCTGAACCGCGTTCTCATAGTAGTTGGAAGTGTATATCAACTTTCAAACTTTACATATTTGATTTTTTTTTTCATACTGTTTTAGGGCAGTTATTTAGAAATAACTAAGCTAGATCTATAGGTCTTCGATTAATTCAAATAATAAGAGCTCCAATTTGTCCTTCAATATCAATAAAATTAGTACTATTACCAAAGGAGCATACCTATAAGTATAAATTATCGGATTCGCAATACCAAGTTCAAAGCAATCCTAAAAGAAAAGTAAACCAGATACCTCCAGAGACAAACAGCGGCTGAGATTTGTGAAAGTGGACACCTCGTACAGGTCCATCGTGCTCGTCAAATCTGTCAATGAGAGTGCCCATGCGATAATCCCATAACTGGATCACACCACTGTGAAGACTTGCGAGGATCCACGGTCTCTTACTGTGGAAACTCAGTCCCTTCACTCTATTACTCTTGGTCTCGAACTTCGTCAACATCTTCCAGGATCACCTTGTCTCAATATCAGTTTCCACAGTACCCAAGCCAATCAAATACCCTCAAGAATCCAACAAATCAGAGAAGCACCAACCAGCTAAATCAAACCCAATTCGAACTGAACAAGAAACACTGACCACTGATTCGACGTTGAGCAACAAAGCCTTACGGATTGAGAGTTCTACATTAAAATTCAAAGTTATGCGATAATTCGAAAACAAAAGCAGAACAGGAATCTATCAGCTTGAGAAAACTCCAATTGGAGAAGAAACCGGAACGAAGGTTCATGTAAAATAGGAGGATTTGCAGGCAGCTCCTAGATCTGAGTGCTTTTGGAGATTGTCTGTGCTAATTCTAAAGGGAGAAACGGATGGGAAGGAGAGAAATTAAGTACTCGTTTGTTATACAGAATCGAAAGAGATGATAAAAGAAGGAAAATTAACCCAAAAAAAAAGGATTTTATAAATAAAAAGGAAATTTCGTATTTTTATTTAAAAATAATAAAAATAAATATTATTATATAATAATAAATATAATAAACATTACAAATAAATAAAAGAAAGCAAGCGAGGAATTCAGAAGGATTTCGACTGAAATGCCTATGTCAGAATTACACTGATTATGGCCGTTGGATTGCATATTAAGGGTCATGATCTGTTCTATCGCCTTGAAGCGAGACGAAGAGATGAGGACAAAGATAAATAAAACGTCAGACAAAGTCAATTAATTGTCAAATGTCGCGAAATAAAGAAAAAGGAAATTAGACAATTTTTCATGGCATTGCACTTTTTAAAAAATCATTATGTGATTGTAAACCTTTTCTGATGTCTAACATTGCATATATTATTATTTTCGGAGACTAAATGATGTCAATTAATTGGGAAGTTTTGTTTAAGAAGTGTAAACAAAATCTATCGATTTTAACTTGATGAAATTTCAAGCACGAAATTGATAAAAACTGAGTAAACATCAGTTGAGCTACAATGCATTTCTTGGCCAAAAAGAAAAAGAAAAAAAAAAAACTCAATTGAGCTATCATAGGTTAATCAATTTTTTATGGTCAAATTAGTTGAAAGAAAATAAAGTAAAACAAGAAACAGTAAATAGTTAAGATTGACACATCTATTACCCAATTATTTATACTCTTTTTCTTCTTTTACATGATCTGCGAAGCTTGTATGATTTCCAAATAGTGGATACTCTGCAAGATTTCTTTCTTAATTATGAAATCAGTTTCTTTGTCACACAGTACTCATATTGCATAGTAGAGCAAATTTTAGAAAAAAAATTAAGAAAAAATAATACGAATTTCTATTTGGAGGGTTAGAACCCGTATAATTTTGTTTTTGATAATTGGAGAAATATGTGGAAGCTTAAGATTCAGGTAAGAACGATCATGTTTCTATAGATATTGATTAATGGCGGCTTACTTGTTACTGATAATCTTAGAAAACACCCAGCAATATCCTATGTGTTCAATGGAAGAAGAAACAGCTGATTATCTTTTTATGAAGTGCCATTTTGCAAGAGCTGTGTGGTTTGGTTCCTTTTTTCTTTGAGAATAGATAGAATGCAAACTCAAGAATGTTTAACAATGGTTGAATGGATGGAGTAATCTGGAAAGTCATGGCGTTTCGCAGGAATTTCTGTACTTCGAGCTTTACTGTCTAGCAGCATTTGGGAAAGAGACTCTTGTCAAATCGTTGCAGAGGCGTCAAGCCAATGTGGAGAACAAGATTTCTGGGAGAGACATCTCAAACGTTGGCAAGGAATTCAAGGATTTTAGCATAGGTATGATTAAGGATTCACATGGATCTCACATGACTAAGGCATCGTTTGATTCAATAGAGAGGAGGGGAAGGGTTTTAATGAATTTTGTTTAGTTGGAAGTAAAGGGAAGGAAGGAAAAGGGAGATTATTGTTTGGTTCAGAAGGGGAGGGCAGGGGAGGGGAGATAATTATGTTTGGACAAATTTATCCTTTATATTATTTTAATAAAAAAAATTATTTATATCAATAATTTTTAAAAAAATTATAAATTTTAATCTTTTTTTATTTTTAATTTCTGATAAAAAAATTATCTTAATTTTTATTAAATATTAATATATTAAAAAATTAAAAGGGATAAAAAAATAAATTAAAATTTTAAAAATATCCTACCTCACTTCTCCTTTCCTCTCTCCTCCAAAACCCCTCAATTTGGAGGGGAGGCAAATTTGGCTTCCCTCCCCTCCCCCCTTATTTAATTCAACCAAATACATTATCCCCCTCCCCTCCCCTCCAAAAACCCTCAACCAAACATTCCCTAATGGTGTGTTTGGAAACCCGGTTGCAAATCACGTTTGCGTAGAAGCAATTATTTGTTGCTTCTTATAAAATGTGGTTTGCTCCCTGCAAATTATAATTTACTCTTTCCAAAAGCCCATCCAAACATGTTATAACTGGGCAAGAGTGTTGGTATAAGATGAGGGTAAATTCTTGAAAGTTTTTTGGTGTTATGATTAGATCCACAAATTGGGCCTATTTGGAAACAGATATGTTTTATGGAAATATAGTTATATAGAAATTGGTTTAGGCTCAAAATTAGCCTGAATTTTATTTCTCTGAGCCTGATCGGCTTTTTTTTTGTTTTGCACAGAAAATTTTTGAATTTGAATAATACCATTTGTTTTCTATCTTTATCTTTTTTTTTTAATTTTGAGTTTGTTAAGGATTTATAATATTTTACTTAGATACAAAAATATTTGATTAGATTCATTCTTAAGATATAGCCTTAGAATTTAATTAAAAAATAGAGATATTGAAAAGTAAGTTAATAATTATAGTTTAGGAAAAAATTACAAATTAAAAATCAAATAAATAATTCCTTAACTCCACACAAACACACAATCCTTTGTAAATTTATACTAAGTTAAAAAATAAAGTTGGACAAAAATAATAATATAAAATAATTAATATATTTTAAAATATTAATATATAAAACATCTAGACTAAAAAATTTTTTAATCTTATAATTAATATATTAAAAAACATATTAGTTTAGACTATTGGGCTAGATTAGAAACTCAAGCCAAACTCATTTTACAAATTAGTTTCTCTAAATAGCCTATTTTTTAACCATTTTTTATTTTTTAAGCTCGTATATGTTTTTTTTTTCTCAAATTCAGCCAAACAGGTTTTTGAATTTATGATCAGATCTAGTTTGTATTAAAAAAATCTTCCTACAGTAATACATATATTTTTTTTTTAAAAAGGAAAACATATAAACACCAACTTTCTTAAAATTATTTGTTAGAATTTAATATCACATCACACAAACACAATTACGTCTAGAAACACTTGACTATAACACTGACGGATGTTATTGTCTACATGTATACATGTAAAAATGAGAGACAAAAAAAGTGAATAGCTATAATAATGCATTCTTTTTGTAATAAGAAAATATTATAAGTGAGAGATGAAAAAAAATTCAATGACCATGCCATTACTTTTTGCTTGCTTTTGTCATCACAAGCAAAATTAATAAATTGAAAGTCGTTAATAATCTCTTTATTGAGTATCTTCGGCCTCCTAATAAATGAAGTATCTGGACGTCTAAGTAATTATAAATTAACGATTTAGTATTAAAAGATTTTTTCAATTTAATCTTTGAAAATGAAATCTCTTAATTTAATCCCTCCAAAATAATTTGTTTAATCTAATCCTTAAAAAAACAAAACTTCTAAATTTAATCTCCAAACAATTATTTTTCTCTCAATTTAATTTTACAAAGATAAAATCTCTTAATTTAATCTTTTAAACATTTTTTCTAAGAGAGTTACAAATGCTTTTTAAAGAATTAAATTGAAAAATTTTATTTTAAAAAAATTTAATTAAGATGAGAATATTTTTTAAAAACTAAATTTAAAAAATTTATTTTAAATGGTTAAATTAAAATAATTTTTTAAGAACTAAATAAGTAATTTTGACCAAAAAACAAAAACCTATATCCTAAAAATAATAGTCTGCTCACATGAATACGAGACTGAGTACTCAAAAGATCAAGACAAAAAACATTACACTCAACTTTCCTTCATTCTCCACCCACCCCCCCCCCCCCCCCCCCCCCCCCCCCCCCCCCCAAAAAAAGGAAAACCCAAAAAAAGAATTTCCTTCAGTTAAAGTAGCCTTCCTCAACGGTCTTTGTCACCAAGAACTGAACTTAAAAATGCATTCCACTCAAGACGGATTACAGATCCAGATCCATGTGCCAGTTACACCAGGGGAATAATTTACCACCAAATTTTAATATTTTTGACTCACAGTAATATGAACATAATTTTTTTATATAACTGGTGTAATATTTATTATATCTTTATATTTATTATTTTATCTCTCAAATTATCTTTTTAAAAATACAGATAAAATAATTATTTTTTATCTTACCTACCTCCACCTACTCACATTAAAATATCCTCTTTACCGTTATATCCTCTGACCAAAGAGAGCACACTTATTTTGCTACAGGAGATATAGTTTGCCCCATAGCCCGCTGTACATATTACAAGAACAAGCTACAAGTAACCAGCTCCCATTCTTAAGGCAAATTGGCACTGCTAGAAGACAAGTTGATCTAAACTTCTCCAGGCTCACCAAATGTAGATTCGCTTTATATCCTTTACAAAAGGGAGTATTACTTCTTGCATCATGCAGAATATTATTAGGATAAATAGCATCGAAATTCTAAACTGTCAGCCCGGCTTCAGCTATGAAAAATTGCTATTGTGATCTCCCCTGAAGAACTCGAACAATTTCCTCTGCTCTAGATTCAATGCCTTTCAGATATTCTGTCAGAATGCGCTGCTGGTAAGAACCTCCCTCCTTTGTTTTTCAGCAACGGGGAGCAGGGGCAGAGAGAGCATGGACAAATCAAGGGAGTAGCATCAGTTATGTAGAAGTGAGAGAAAGAAAGAAAAATTAAACCTCCAGACATAAGGCAAGGTTTTATCTCACAGTTCTAATCAAAGTGCGCTCAATTCGTTTCTTTAAGACAACATTGAGTTCCTCAAGTGAAACTTGTCCCGCGCCGATTGTCAACCCTTTGATCAAAATATTGTTCCATTCTTCTTCAGGAGCTGCAAGAGACCAATAATTGGTCAATGGGGCCTATGTAACTGCAGATGGAGATAAAAATTGGCTCACTATCAATCTAGACACTCTGCTCATAGTACTGAAACTTCTGGTCATCCGGAGGCTATAACTAGAAGCTGCAGGAAACAGTAGATTTACCAAATTGATGTCTTTAATATATATTAGTCTCCAATGATGCATTTGAAGGAGTCTTTCATCTAACTAGAAATTAACACTACGTTACAGGTACAGTTGCAGACTCTTTTCATAATATCATACTGATTCAACTCGTTTTATCTCCAAATTTATCAACCTAAATGAAATTCAAATCCATAAAAGGATATTCTTTATAAATGAAGTCCAGGCTTGGAATCCTTCACTTGAGCACACAAATTAGATCATTTCCCAAGACATAACACTCTGCGGTGATGAAGGCACCTTGGATTATAGTTTCAAGGAACTGCTCAGCCTTCAAAACTCCCTCCCCTGCAATAAGAACACACGAAGCTTCTAGATTAAATATTTATACCAAGCCACAAGCATATGATATAGTCAGGTAGACAACGACACGAATAGATTAGATTAAAATTTATTCTTTACACTTAAAAAGATCAGATACAAAAAAAGAAAGAGAAAGAATTTGGAGAAGAATGATATCTCAACCTAAACCAGAGATTAATAACATTTAATTATTCAAACACAGCAAGTTATGAAAATCTTAGTGACCCACTTAATTTGACCTTCTTTTCCCAATATATTATTTTCCTATGTTTCTCCGGTTCACTTAGAATTTGATACATAATAAAAATCGGAGACTTTTTCATATTGTTTATCTAATTCTTCTAAATATCAATCCTGTCACCAGCATTATTCTGTAATAAGCCACATATATGCCAAGTTATCGAGTAGTGTCATGATTCCAAAAGCAAATACTCATATTTAGATATAAATTTCCTGTGGTCAGTATGACGCATCAGCAAATAAAACATACCATTCTTGGCATAACTACGTTTTGAGAGAACCTTGGAAGCATAGATCTGCAAAACCTTTTGCAGCATAGCCTCAAGCCCAGGCTTATCCCCATCTTCTTTTGCCTGCACATTGCAGGCAAGATATATTAATACTATAGAGTATTGGATATGTCATATGCAATATAATTGAAGCACAAAAAGAAAACTGATGTAAACATAATATATATCTCAGGAAAGCATATGTTCTGCATTCACACAATGAACTTACAAGGGGTATTTTACTAAAACTGGAAACTTACAAGAAAACTAGGCTATAATAACGCACATGCAAACACAGGAAAAACTGAAAAAGAAACCTAACCAGTTCACCCCTCCCCCATTTTGCAATGAAATCTAAGCAGTCGAATGCCCAAGTAAAGAAGAAGCTTTAGAAAATTATGCAAATCACAGATACCTCATTCACTTGTTATATTTTTCCCATATAACTGATTAATATAGTAACACTATTTCCAACAATTTAAGGGTAACATGAATAGAGGACAATATTTGGATTTTGGAATTAAAGTGTTTACCAGCAATTGAAATCATTCCAAGTTAAATAAAAAGCGGTAAAGGAGATTCACCTGTCGTAGTTGTGCACTAACTTCTGCAAGAAACCCTTCATCCAATTGCCCTCCTTGCTCCCTTTGACTTATTTCCTAATTATTATAACTTAAGAAGTTGGAAAATTGATAGGACTTGCTGAAAGAATGTATGTTCTAGTATAACTGACCAACAGATATGCTCTTCCTTCATTTAGATGAGTAGACTTCAAAACAAAATATACACATCTGCATACAGTTGACCACTTTTGCATTCACAAAAGACTAGATGGTGCAAGATTCAACTATGTTTGCACTACCTCAGAATATGTAGGCAACTATATTTAGACTTTAGATCACTTTGCTGTTCTGTATTATTTCTAATTTCTTTCAATCTGTGTCTAATTCAGTTTCCAAAAAATATGAAGATGGACCATTGATCTTCAAGAGCATCTCATGTATATTTCAGTCCACTGCGATTGAAGACTGAAAGATAAGACAAATGTTGAGATTTTGCACAAAGCTGGTCAGTTATCCACTTATTTACAGTCAAACAAGTAATTTGAAAATTAAGATTAATGTTGGATTATCACAACTCAGCGACTCACAACTAGTCTCTTCATTCTACAGAAGTGCAGAAAAACAGCCTAATTTTGAAGGGTATAAATGGAGAATGGAAAGAGATTAGGAAAGATATCATTAATTATTTGTAAAATAGGATTAAAGGTAAATATAGGAAAGCATATTTTATTAGAATTAGGATTTAATATTATTATCTTTTATTATTAAAAATTATCTTTCATTACAATTAAGATTAAGGGCTTTATATATAACTCCTAACAGCTAATAGTTGTACTGAAGCAGAACCTAACCTTGAATAATAAAAAGTACTTTTCATAATTCTCCCTCTATTTTTCTGATATCTTCACCCTTTCTTCTGCATCTCTCTCCTTTCTTTTTCTCTTTCCCCCTTTTCCCCTTGTTCTACCTCAATAGCCCATTATCCAATAGAACATATCACTCTCTAAAATCAGAGAGAAAGTGAAAACTTACTTTTTCCATCAATGCGAGTGCCTGAGGATCTCTGGGAGGCCAGGAAATCTCTTCAACACCATTAACCACAGGTTTTAGTACTCCCTTGAGGACATCTGTCGCAGACTCTATTTTTTGCTGGGTCGCAAAGTATATAAGAAGATCATTATCAAAGGAAGCCTCAATGAGAATCAAACAACCTCAGCTACACGGTTAATGGAGGGAAGAAAGTACATTGGTCTTATGAACCAATCGATCCACCATGCTCATCACAGATAAAGCCAACTCCTCATAATCTTTCTGCATATTAACAATAAAGGAAACTTTTACATAATGGCATGACTGTAAAGAGACTGACTAAAGAAGCATTCTGAGAAATTAAAAACCCTGCTTTATCATCTTCAGATTTGCAAGTATCAGTTCTTGCTGCAAGTCGTATCCAAAAGCTTGCATTGAAAGCAAGGATATTTTCAACAACAAGTTTCTGAAGCTGTTTACAGAGGAAAAAAACAATAATGTCACTGAAAGGAATTAAGAAGCAACCTCAGTAAAAACACCTGTGGTTCTAAGTGACTGGAACAACATCATATATAATCCCATTCATATAAAAGGGCGGCCCAGTGCACGAGGCTCCCACTAGGTGAGGTCTGGGGAGGGTAGATCTACGCAGCCTTATCCCTGTTTTTTGACAGAGAGGCTGTTTCCAGTTCGAACCCGTGACCTCCAGGTCACTCAGCGGCAACCTTACCGTTGCGCTAAGGCTCACCCTCTCATATAATCCCATTCATATATTAACATAAAATTCCATAGCCAATATGATGCAAAGAAGTAAAAGGAAACTAACTATACGTGAAACTGCAGCCTTGTAACAAGAGAAATTCAAATCAGATAACTTTTGTTGTCTACATTGAAAAAGGTTCCACCTAATTTCTATATCGTAAACAAACTAACTAGCCTTGCATGAATGCTAGGTAAACTAAATAAAGCATTAAATTTGACAGCTAGGTCATGAATCATATCTATTATGCCCGAGGGAAAAAATTAAAGCAGCAACACAGAGGCACAGACAACCTACAGACAGAACAGAACCACAATCTGTTATTAGATATGGTTAAATACAATTACCAGAAATAAGGACAGCATGAAAAGGAATTATTAAAAAAAAATTGATATCACCCATATTCTTACTTCGTGAGGATTTGACTCCCTCAGCATATCTATGAGCCTATCAATTTCCACAGTCTTCTTGAATGCTTCCTCAGCATCTTGATTGACTGCACATATCAAATTTCTCCTGTTTTTAGATCCAAACACGTGAATTTACTATTGATCCCATTACCAATGTGAGAATTGTACAATAAAACACTGGAAATTAAAATAAACCATACATGAGACTTATTTGAATTAGTAACCCATAAACGTGTCCAATAAGAGCAGGCGCTAGCAAAAAACAAGTCAAATAAATACTGGGCAAGTGTAGAGCTCCGAATATTACCTCCTTCTCCAATTCAAAGGAAACAATCTAAGCCTTTGCATCCAGAAAATACCAAATTTGCAATTTTGAGACAAGGAACCCTGAATTTGGAGAAGGAAATATGACTAAGCAGAATTAGTAAAAGGTTCCATCTGAATAAAGCAAATTATGAAAGAAAATTCCACAAAATGTAGTAAACGTCAAATAAATACACAATTAAGGGCAAGGCACTGGTAGATATGAACTCTGCTCACATAAACTTTTTGGTCTCAACCACCAATAATCACATAAAATGATATATTGTATAAAATTAGGCTTTTATTCTTACCAGATGCAGAACATGATGAAAATCAGATATAATTGATATTGAAGTACCTGTATATGGGTGGAAGGCGAAGGATTAGAGAAGCAGCGACGTTGAAGAAGATACGGTGAAACAGAAGTGGTGACAGAGAACGCAGCCATTGTGGACGTTAAAGCAGTAAGCACTGTGACCTTAAGCAGCTCGAACTCTAATGGCGGGAGACCCTTTAATGACCGTTCAAGTTTGCGCAACCAAATCTCCACGATATCCCTCCACCTGAAGATTTGTCCTCACAATTTTTTTTTGGGGGGCTGTTTTTTTGTGTATTTTCCATTGATTCGACCTTTATTGTGGGCCTGTGGATCACAATGAATTTGGACTTCTGCTATTATATACTCCTACTTGTGGAGCGGCCCAATAATGATCATTTCGAGCCCAATATCACAATATATATCTTATTATAAATAAAAAAAACCCTTATGGCTAAGGCTGAGAAATAAAAGCCCTGTTTACCCGTGTCCCACATTTTACATTCGGACGTACAATCTATTTCCCTTGATTTAAAAAATAATAATATGTAATTTTTTATAGTTTTATTGTAAACAAATTTTAATTAAAATATAATAAATATATAATTACCTAATAATTATATAACAATTTGATTTCCTGGATGGCCTCCAGCCATGGGCAGAAGCTGAGTTGCAGAGACGAGGAGTGCAGGATTTGGCCTCGGCATGTGGTTTAATTCGATACAACGCGCAAAACCTTACCAGCCCTTGACACACTTCAGGTTTACTTCTTTTGTTCGGTCTCGACTTCTTCGCTATGATGTAATTTTTACAAATAATTTTATAATTTTATAATTAAATTATATAATTATCATGTTATACTTTGATTGAAAAATATAAAAGTAAAAATATAAGAAATTATATCTAAATTTAATTCTTTTAAAAGATAACTATTAAACCTCCTAAACTTTTAATTTTATACAATATAACTTTTTTTTTAATTTCTTTATCAAAAATTCTAACAATGGTTTGCTACTTGAGATAAAGTTAGATATATTTTTTACTCATTTGGTATGTTTCAACCCATATGAATAAGCGGTATTAATTTTCAAATGCCTTTGAAAATAATATCTAAATGTTTGTTTCTACGAACATCGCAGTTTTCACATGACATTGAGGCTTTGTTCCATTAATACATGGTCCGTATACTTGGCCCATGTGAAGCATGCATGCTTCTTGCAGAAGCAAAAAGAGCTTAGGCATGTTTCTTGCTCTGAAAGGCTCTTCACACTCACTGAGATGTAGACTTCAAGTACGTTGCATACCCATTGACCCATAGTAGCAGATTATTTGCAATTGAGGCAGAAAAATCGTAGTACATTTAAGACTTTTTATTTGTTTAAACCTTTTTCTATTATCACTTTTTTTAATCCTTTTATATTATTTTCAATTATATACTAAATGTATCCTGATATTCTTGCCTCAAATGTGGATAATCCTGAGAATGGACTGATTCATTTTCCAAATGAATATGAAGATATTTTGTATGGCCCACCAATCACCATGCCCCTACCCACTGGCCCTCCCAATTGACCATGCCTTTGTTGAGCAGACACAGATATTTGTTTAAAGGTTAAATTTAAATGTAATTTTTTATATTTTTATTATTAGATTTGTTAATTGAAAAATGATAAATATATGACTTTTTAATAATAGTATAATAAATGTATAGTTTAATTTTAAAAAATATAATTATTTGTAAAATTTATATATTTGTCATAATATTATTATTAAAAAATTATATATTAATTAAAAATAATAATAAAAAAAATAAAGAGGCACATATTAGTTTTTCCTTTGTTTAAAGTGTACGCAAAAAAACACTTGAGAAAGTGGGTGCGAAGAAGTTTAATGAATTCTTATGTGAAATATATTAAAATTCAATACATAATCAATTACACTTTATAATGCTAAGTGAGACATGTTATTTATGAGTAATTCTTACATATATTTGGTATATTAAGTTATTTATATATTCAATGGTTAAGATTTACTTTATACATAGACCCTATCTATATTATACATGAACCCTACTTATACAAATTCAATTCTAATTCTTGATTTTCTTAAAAAAATTTGGCTATTTATGCTTCAATGATAAGATGAAATATCGAAATGACTAATGATATGAATATATATATATCATTCCAGAAAATCAATCTGTTAAAAGAAAAAACTTTAAACAATGTTATACTCTTGATATTTAAAATATGACTAAAATTTTATTTTGGTCTTTTACATATAAAATAATGTTAATTTAATCATTTATAGAATTATCTTTTTAATGGAGTTCTTTACAAATGGAGTATTTCATAATCTAGTTCCTTATTTTTACAATTTAGTCCCTTATATAAGTATTTTTAATTTTATCCCTCGCAAGTAAAATAGTTATTAATAATGCCCCAATGTCAATCTCTTGTGTATAAAGTTGACAAATGTAATAACATATGAAAGGTATTTTTTAATATATTATCATTTAGTCACCATATTTAATATGTAGATTGACTGTTAATTTAACTAATAATAGATTAATTTGTTATTGATAATAATTTTATTTTTGGTATACCAAATTAAAAAATACCTATATGTGAAAAGATAAATTAAAAAAATAATTATATAATGGACTAAATTAAAAAAAAAAAAAAGTGTTTCATTCTTAAGGGATCAAACTGAAAAAATAATTTTATGAAAGACTAAATTAAAAATAGTCTATTTATAATAGACTAAAATCGATTTTTAGTCTTTAAAATATAATAGATTGCAAAATGACAATGTTTAAATCACAATATATTAGATGTCTACTAGATATAACTTTAAATCTTTATATATGTTCAATATTTTATTGAGAAGATTCTGTAAAGAATTATTTAGTGCCTGCACAAGTAAATGCTTCCAAGTATCATATCCTCATATTTCTATTATATTTTTGTACTTTTTACTGTTCACGTTCTTATAAAAACTTTATTGATATTTCTATTATATTTTTGTACTTTCCCTACCTTTTACATTCTAATGAAAACTTTATTGGTATTTTCACTCGATTTGCAAAGAAGTGGCCTACCACATGCTTGTGAAATTATCAGCGAGACACACTCATGAAAAAGTGCATAATTTGTCATTCAAAACCTCATCCATGTGGGTGTATATAAGATTTATAAAATGTCAGGTTTAAAAGTGCAATGTTCCTTTTTTATCATGTACTCCTCTTTTTTCATGCTGTGCAAAATCTCTCAAGGTATATTTGATATGATGTTATAAAGGAAAAGATAATGTAAATAATAAATAAGTAGAAATAAATAAGATAAAACATTATTTTTATGTTTTTAATTTTAAAAAATAATTTAATAGTTAAAAATTATAATTTAATAAATAAAATAATAATTATAAAGAGATAATAAATATTATACAACTATATAAAAAAAATACATTTGCATCCATTTCCGTGTGCAAACGAGGTGTTACAATATTTCGTTCAAGATTTTTGTGTATGTATGTATGTATGTATGTATGTATGTATGTATGTATGTATGTATGTATGTGTGTGTGTACATCACTTTGAAAAAGTATTAACTTGTCGTCTAGTTTGCCCAATTTCCTTATTTTGGTTCTTGCCCCTTGGTCAATTTTATGATGCGAGTAGGGGCAAAGTCTGCGACAACCTCGTTTGTAAAATTCCCAGAATTGTATGAGTGAGAAAATTAGAAGACTAAAAAGGCAGGAAAATGGCGAGTACCAGCTAGCAGGACTAGAAAATGCAAGAAAAAGAAAGAAAAGAAAACCTTCAAAATCACGACCCATATTACAGAATCACAGTGATGAATTGAACCTGGAATTTGTCACGAAAATTGTGTGTAACAGCACTTTTTTTTTTTCAATTAGTTTTTTGTCTCTCTCGTAGCTTTATTCAAATGCAGATAAAATCAATTTCAAGTTATTTCATGAAATTGAGAGTTCACATTAGGATCGGGTTTCGTGTACCCAAGGATCTTGGTCAACTTAACTGTAGCAAAATGAAAAAGATAGAAGATATTTAGGGTAGGGATATGTGGCCAAAAGAAAAAAAGGGTAGGGATCAATGTTTTGCCAAAAGTTGTATTTTTTATTATTAAAAAAATTATATACAATATTTGCAAAAAAGATAAATACAATAACTGAAAACTAAAAAGAAGATAAATACAATAATTAGTAAAATTTTATTTAATTAGTTGTACCTATCACCAAATACATTCATTTTTAATAGATTTTGATTACCTTGTTTCCTTCCGTGTTCCGTCTTAGTCCCATATATAGCTCACCATTTATAGTTCACCGCATAAAACATGACAGATGAATAAAATTTCCCAAGTTTTTTTTCATCAATAAAAACATGACAGATGAAGAAAAAAAACAAATTAAAACACCTAATCATATAATCCTTAGTCGTTAAAAAAAATCTATTATCATATTTTAATTAAAAAATATGGTAATAAATACTTAAAAATTATATGATATATTTCATATTAGATAATATTCAAGATATAAAATAATAATCGAGTCATAAAATGCTCCCACTCAATATAAACCAGTCTTAATCGTGGGTCATAACACAGTACCTGTGTGTTTTTTACATGGCCAAAGAGGGTACTCTGGCGTCCCACAAGTTGACATGGCTTCATTCATCAACTCCACCTCCACCTGGATGCATATTTTACAATATTGATTACTTATCTAAAAAACTTTTGCATCGGTTAAATGCAAGCCATGCCTCCAAGTTCACAGTTCAGACACATTCAGAATGAGAGTGAAAGCTTTTTCTGCAGAATATAATACCCTAAGGTCCAAAGAGTCAACTTTCAAACCCCCTCTTAATTGCTCAAACAAAGAGAAATACATATATACATACATACATGCGTGTGTGTTTGTGTGTGTGTGTGTGTATATAGAGAGAGAGAGAGGAGATAGCTATGGCCTTATGGTCTTCCGCCCAGAGTTTTCAGAGTCAGAAAAAGTTAATAATCCACAAGCCTAGCTGTTCTCACTGGACCCCTAATGCCTAATTATAAGCGCCCATAATTCCTTTGTCCCCATTACCCCATTTGCTTCATAAATAAAAAACCAATCTCTTTCTTGAGCATTCAAAACAAGCAAGCATTAAAGTGATTTAGTGAGAGAGATCCAGAGCGAGATGAAGATACAGTGTGATGTGTGTAACAAAGAGGAGGCCTCTCTATTCTGTCCCTCGGATGAAGCTGCCCTCTGCTATGCCTGTGATCGCACCATCCACCATGTCAACAAGCTTGCACGCAAACATGCTCGCTTCTCTCTTCACCACCCCTCCTCTAATGCCTCCCCTCTTTGCGATATCTGCAAAGTACTCATTCATTCTCCCTCTTACTGCTACTTTCTCTATACCCTTTAATCTATCAAGCACAAATACTTAAAAAGTAGAGTCAGATCATATTTGACACAACTCTTCAAATTGCATTTCACAGTGTTTGTAGTACCAGCAGATAGTGGTTGTTGCTTGTATCTACTTGTTCGAATAAATCAAAAATGATAAGTCTACTGGTATGGTCTTAGAAGATTTCTAGTCACATATAACCAATCATATAGTGTTCTAAGTGATACATAGAGAATTAGCCTTATACGTGTCGCATCAGAATCGATACAACTCTTCAAATCGCATTTCACAGTGTTTGTAGTATCAGTCGGCAGTGGTAGTTGTTTATATATACTTGTTTGAATAAATAAAAAATGATCGGTCTAATAGTATGGTCTTAGAAAATTTCTAGCTACATATAACCAATCATATAGTATTCTAGGTGACACAGAGAGAATTAGCCTTATACAGGTTTCCTAAAAGAATTCTAGAATCACAAGGATAATTAATTACTAACACTCGTAATTACAAAATCCTGTATTTTGAGGAATAATTAACGGCCAGTAGTTTATTTTGTGGATGAGTGCCTTTATTCTTGAAGTTATAAACACCAAATTTAGAATATTATTAAATTAACTTTTAATCTAATATCTGAGTCAATATCCGGGCTTCTTAGCCTTTAATTAAAGAACTTGTTAATGTGCAAGGGAGAAGAAAACATGCTTTGATTTGAGAATCTGATGTTATGTGATTATGTTTTTGTTGCAGGAAAGGCGAGCGTATCTATTTTGCCGAGAGGATAGAGCAATACTTTGCAGAGAATGTGACATTCCTATTCACAGAGCCACCGAGCATACCCAGAAACATAATAGGTTTCTTCTCACGGGTGTGAAGCTCTCTGCCTCTATTTTTAGCACTGACTCTCAAGTAAGAAACTCTCATTCTGACATAAACAGAGGCAGATCAGTTTCTCCTGAAAACGCCAATTCTTCAATTGTGAAAAGTTCTTTAGCCTCAGCTATTGCTGCTAGCAACGTTGAAGAGTACATAAGTGGTGATACCAGTTCAGTTTCAACAAGCAGCATTTCTGAATACTTGATTGAGAAGATACCTGGTTATTGCTTTGAAGATCTCCTTGATGCTTCATTCCCTCCACCCAATGGTTTCAATAAGGTTTGCTATAAACCCTATGAACTATGAAGCACAAAGTCATCTTTTTGTTTTACATATGTCAAGCACTTTTTTCAAGGAAGATTTTTCCAATGTTTTATGTTTCACTCATTTTAACATCTACGTCAATATTGAAAATTTTGAACTACTTTTTCTAATATGTTAAGAAAACATTTAAGTCGATTAAATTTAATTTAAACAATCTAAATTTTAAAATTTTTTTAATCTTAATTGTTATTTCTTTAATCTATGATTGAAAAACTATTTTTATTTTATATTTTATAAGAATCTTGTAATTTAAACTATTTATATTAGATTAAATTTAAACAGCTTAGATTTTCTTCACTGCACATCGAAATTGATTAATATTGTGCTCTTGTGTGCATGTTTTCTAACTAAAAACAAAAGAAAATTGAGGGAGAGATGCTTATTTCTCATATGGGATTTTTAATAACTTTTTTGTGGTGTTACTATTGCAGAACTATGAGGACCTTTCAGCATTTCAGGACCAAGATATTGAATCAAGCATGTGGTTGTTTCCAATGTCAGCGTGGGGTGCCTCAAGCTGAAGTTGAATCCCCTCAACTCTGTGCTTCGAATCTTCCCCAGAATGGTTCGCTGGTTGGAATTCAGGAAATAACAAAACAAAACTTTGCCAAATTGTTCTTAAAATCAATCCTCCATTAATGAAAAAAGGTAGACGCTCTCGTTAATTAACGATTTGTACGATCAGTTAGAGGATGTCCTCTGTTTAGTTTTTTGCATTTCTTCACATTTTTTTTTATTTCACGTTTCAGACTCTTAAATATTATTTTGCTTTTTTTAGCAATAGGTGAGAGGACTTTTTTAACTTTTCATTAGTGTGGATCAACAAGAAACCTAGAAACAGTTATCTCCCTTTCTTAGGGTGTTAGCATTTTACGAGGAGATTTGTTACAAGAAAAGCTATACTTACTTGCTAGAAACAGTTATCTCCCTTTCTTACACTGCAATGCAACTACCTTCATGTTAGCATTTTATGAGGGGATTTGTTCAAAGCTCGGAGCTTTATGGATATAAAGAAGTTCCTGAAATCTCTAAAAGGGAAGGAGAAAATTTAAATACAAAACCTATGTACAGTTTAAATACTTTTAAAATATTATTATAGCTCATGAAGGGATTTGCACATTAAACCTTAACAGTTCATCATTATTGATGGTAAATGACTGAATGCTAATCAGCAACAAACAGGAGTTTATTGTTGTATAAATGCCTTATGCGGTTGTGATGAGCACAAGAATTTTTCAAGCCGTTGATTGTTCTGGAAATGTAGACACAAGTAGTGCAAGCTTTAAAAAGTTCGTTTTGTAAAATTGGATTCCTTGCACTCTCTAAGTGAACTGAACCTAAGTTAATGAGGAAGGAAAGATATCTAATTCAATTGATTTATTGACAAGTAAAAGCTGCCTTTTTGGAATGCGATGGTTTGAAAGTCGTTTTCAACATTTTTCACACCATGAGAGGTATTTGCGTCAAGTCTCTGCTAGCTCAAACTCCCACACCGCCAAAAGAAAGCGACTAATTATTCTTTAAGAGTCTCTCACACTAGAGTGGACTGGTATTCCGTTCAACAAATCTCTTGGTTGTTTCGTTTTCCTCGAAGGAATACTAGAATTATTTATTTGTAGTCATTGATGACTAGTGCATGTAAAACATCTTAGTAGATAATTCTTTAAAGTCGAGTGTCAAATTTTTTTTTTTAAAATTTCATCAATCATAAAAGAATATATAATTCTAAATAACTATGTGCATGTTTGGTTCAATTTTTGCTTTCCTCAAATTGTGGTTTTGGCCAAAACAATATATAATTTTGTGGGTTACTAAACAACTATATCTTGTGATCCGGATTTGAATGGAGTTACAGGGTTTATTATATATCAATGATTTTTTTTTTAACTATTGTCGTAAATCGCAATTTGATTTTACCCGTCTGAAACTGATTTTGAATCCAAAATCAATCATTTGAGCTCATTTTCGAGCTAATTTAGTTATTTTTCTAATTTATTAGTACTTTTTTTTTTTCATTTTTTTTGGAGGTTTAATTAGAAGACTCATTAAAATTCACTATGACCCCTATAAATAAATATTGTTTATCTTTTTTGACACATTATTGAAGAACATTACAAATTTTCTGAGTGCTCAATTGAAGATCAAGTCCTGATAGTACAATACCTGCAAATCTTACAATGAGCCCACTGATCCAATCTTCACTTGTGGACTCATTGGAGGCATCATCTTATTCTACTCCTTTTGATTCTAATATTCATGATGTTGGTAACACACCTAGTCTTGATTCTGAATTAGTTCAGTATCATCTTCCACCTCATTTTAATAGTGGCCAACCCCAAATTAGATATGAGGCTGATCTTAAATCTAAAGTAAAATATCTCATAACTAATCATGTGTCATCCCACAAGTTGTCCAAGTCGTATTACATCTTATGTGTCTCAATTATCTTATGTCATTATTCCTAGTTATGAACAGAAGGCATTAGTATACACCAAATGGACCAAAGCTATGGCAAATGAAATGGCAGCAGTGATTAAAAAAATGCTACTTGGGAACTCATGTCCTTATCAACATGAAAGAAGACCATAGGGTAAGGGTATTTACAGTCAAGTATAAAACTGTAAAAAAACTAATTTATTCATCTCATATTAGGCCAAATACTGCATATGTAGTAAGTGTAGTGAGTCACTTCATGGATGACCCACGTAAGCCTCATATTGAGATATGCGAACTCTACTCCAGGTAAAGGGTTATTGTTTCCAATCATGAACAACTAAAGGTAGAAGGGTATATTGATTCCGCTTGGGCAAGTTCAGCTGATGATAGAAGGTTTAACTTAGGATACTTCACCTTTGCAGGTGGGAATCTTGCAACATGGAAGAATATTTATTAATTTTACAAAAAACATACTAGCAAGATCAAGTGCTGAAGCAAAGTACAAAGATATGGCATTTAGAGTATGTGAGTTATTTTGGTTGAGAAATTTGTTGAACAACTTGGGTTTAAAACAAAAAAAAAAAGACAGTAAATCCATATTGTGATAATACGTTAGCTATAGAAATTACGAATAATCTTGTCTAATATAATTGGATGAAGCATGTAGAACTTAACAAACACTTTATCAAAGAAAAACTTAAAGCTAAAATCATTGTTTTCTCTTTGTGAAGTTTGAGAATCAACTAGCATTGTCCTTACTAAAACAGTAACAGTCAAGGTGTTTTTCATTTTATTGCCATGTTAGGTATGTCTAATATTTCTGTAACAAGTTGAGAGGTGTTGGAATGAGTCAATGATTTGATTAATTATAGAACGTTTATTAGTGAGCAAATGTATAGAAATCTTTTTATTTAATTTTCAATATAGCAATCTGCTTATTTAATTTTAAATCTCTTACAATCATTAAGAAATTGTACTACAAATCAATGTTTTTAAAATCAAATCGATCATTGAATTGATAGAAGTACTGATTCACGATTTATTAATCGAACTATAATCAGTAATAATTAAATATATTTTTTAAAATTTTATATATTAAAATTTTAATATAACAAATAAATTTTAATAAATTTTAAATATTTAATTATTAATTTAATATTTTTTAAAATAGTACAAAAATTATTTTATAATTTCTAAATTATATTAAAATTATACTTATTATTAAAAAATTAAAAACAAAAACAAAAAGTAAATAATAATTTTGGTTAAATACATTAATATTAGAGAGAAATGTTATTAAAAAATAGAACATAAACATAATAGAGAATAAGTATAAAAAATAATTAAGTATATACATTTTATTTTTTTTATATTCTCTCTTTTTTAAAAAAATCTTTATTTTCAACTTTCTCCTCTTTTTTTTGCTTTCTATTTTTAATTTATCAAATTTATGTGAGATAAATTATTCTATTATATTAAAAAAATCTATGAAAAAAAAATTAATATAGACCAATTCAAACCGATTTTGACCGGTCCAATTTTAATTGATTTTGACTAATTCACCGATTTTTTAGAATAACTAAACTGAAACAGAAACCAATTCCCGATCAAACCAGTCAAACCGGTCACTTTGGTATAATTTTCTAAACCATGCTACAAACATAAAATTCCTTTTATATATGTATCTCTCTCCTGTGTCAATAAAAAAAAAATTATCAGAATTATTCCCTTGAAACCTTTGATTGTCAAGTATTACGGTGCACTAAGCTACTAACACTAACAATATTTGATACGGCAAAACAAGGAAAATGGGCTCTAATCATATTCCAAGGGGAAAAGAGAGGAACTTAACAGTCGATGTAAGTAGCGAAGTACGAACGGAGAATGAACAAAATCATGCCGTATTACATAAAACAACATTGTTCATACGTCATTTAGCAGTGCTGCTTACACCCTTTCCTTTTCCTTTTTACATTTTTTTTCCACCCTTGTCTCCCCATATTATACAGTTGCTCAGGGGTAGAGTAAAAGAAGATATTGATATACCTTTACATACAAGTAAACTAATGAAAGAATTGCACCCATTATCGCATGGAAAATATTAACTCAATGATATCGAACCCTGCAAAAATTAGACACCGAAAAATAAAGTCAAATTTATCCTTGTTGACGTTGTACAGAATTAAATATGGTTCATAAAATTATTATAAAAAATTTCAAGACCTTTTAATGAGATCAAGAGGTAAAAGCAAAAAGCCTATCTGATATACTTGTGCGGCAGATTGGACACTCGAAACAAGCTAGTGAACAAGATTTACACACTGCAAAGTTACACAACAGGTCATAAGTAACAGAATCAAGAACGTAAACCTGAAGGAAACGACCAAACAACGTAAAGCAAATAGGTTTGGACAAATTAGAAGACGACTTACAACAGAAGTGTCGGCATGGGAGAAGAATTGCTGCAGTTGGTGATTCAAAACATACTTTACAAACATGGGAATTGGCATCTCCATTCCCAAGGTACTTGAGTTCTTTTTCCTTCATCTCTTGCATGCGTGCCTGAAATTGCAAGGTACAGATTAAAAACCGTATCCAAGACCTTTTTTCTTTTTTTTAATTGTAAGTTACAAGAGTGTACAGTAAATATCAAGGTAATGATGTGCTTTGTCAGACATAACGACCTGACAGACTTGAACATAAAGATTATATTGAAAATTGAACTTGGCACTGTTATAATCAGATGGCCTAAAAACAATAATCAGTTCAAAGTTTTCTATGACAGAAACATTCTAGTAACTGCAGAAGCTTTTTACCTTAAGACGAACAACTAGGGGTTCTTCTGTGGAGACTTCATTATCTGGTTTTGCTACATCCAAAACCTGCTCTTTAGGAACATTGTTAATTTCGATGCCATTTGTTTTTTGATCATTCATTTGTTCTGTCCCATCATCTTTTTTATCAATGTTAGATTCTGGGACAGCAACCCCTTCTTTCTTTAACTTTGCAACAAGTACCCACATATTTGCTAAATCATTCTCCAAAGCTTCTTCTCTTTTCTTTGCCTCTTCAACTTTTTTCCTGAACTCCTCTTCCACAAATTCCTTCTCAGCTAATGCAGCCTCTAGAGATGCCTCTCGTTGTTTCCTAGCCTGAAGTTCCATCTTCAAGTCATCTGCATCAAGACTCCATGACTCAAAGTCATCTAGAACAGCTCCTGAAATTTCATTAGTACGGCTAGAAGTCCTCCCCTTCCTACCAGATCTTGCATCATTGTACTTGCGGTTAACACCATTAACAGTTTGCATAACAGCACTTCTAGAGTTGGGCAGGTCACGAGCAGCCATCAATTCTTTTTCCAATTTCGAATTCTGCAATGAAAGGCTTGTCACTTCACCAGCCAAATTCTTCAGCTCCACAGCAGCAGCAGAAGCCAGTTCTTTGGCATAAGAAGCTTCTTCAGAGAGTTTCTGATTCTGCACACGCAACCCACTGTTTTCTTCTGATAACTGAACTTGCTCTAGCTTTAGTTTTTCATTTTCAATTTCCTGTAAACGGGGGAGAACAGTGTCAATTAGGCAGTTCGATAGATTGCAAAACTGTAAATTGGATGAGAAAAATATCTATATTGCTTTACACTTAAGTATATGCTTCGCACAGAATAGCATTCCCTATACAGTGCTTCATTTATAATAACCAATAGTGAGGCGAGGTGTATTGACAAGCAGCGATTACAAAATCATATTTTAAAAAAAAGGAGAAGAAGAAGAAACCAATACAGTCAGGTGCAAGTAAATAACAGCACATATTGCATTTAACTATCCTAAGAGCATATATTTGGTGAAGCTTCTTTTACCAGAAAAGTTTTTAAACCAAAAGTTAAAATTTTTAACTTTTCAAAAAGATTAGAAGAAAAAACTTCATACCAAAAGCACTTTAAAACTTTTGTAGGGAAAACCCATCCAATCTGGCACATAATCCATTAAGCTATGCAACTATAAAAGCCAAAAATTCTGACTTACCTGGGACTGAATTTTCTTTTTCAACTCATCAATGTGTTCACCAGATACAAACTGTTCAGAAGAGACTGATGAGCCACCACTGGCAACTGCAGCCAGTTGCTGCTCTAGCAGCTTTACTTTTTCTTGCAATTCCTTATTCTCAAAACACTGCCAACAATTAGAACATAGAGGGAAGATGTCAATTATCAGGAGAAACAGAGAAATTTAAAAAAATATCTCTGCATCATTTGACTGAAATGACATAAAGCATCAAATAAACTTTCTTAGTTAAAGGAAAAGTTAAAAAGGTTTAGTCAACAGCAGAAAAGGCAACTCATACCTTATTATTAAGCTGTTCCTGGAGGACACGGTTGTCTGCAGATTTTATCTATAAAATTTGTAAAGAAAAGTTATTATAATTGAATGATGAATGCCAATAATCAAAATAAAAAATTTACAGCATACAGAACACGAAAAATGCCATCTTTAAATATTAGTGCAGAAAAATTCAGCATGCTAAGAAAAATATATTGATGACCTTAAAAACACCTAATATAGCTAAAACAGTACGTACCTCCAGCTCAAAGGCCTTTTCATTACACTGAGTCATTAATCTTGTGACCGTCTGTTACAACATACCCACACAAAAAATTAAATTAAATTAATGACTTAATCCAACCATTTGCAAAAATATGCAACCTTCATAACTACAAGAATACAAGAGAACTTCAGATAGACATTGCTACCTGCTGCATTTCAACCAGTGATGCATTAGACATAGCAGCTTCACCACTCTCAGTTATTCTTTGTTCTAAAACCCTCATTTGCTTTCTTTTTTCCAGGATCTCATGTTCCAGGTTCTCAATCTGCAATTAAAACGCAAATTTCCTTAATAAAGGGCTTCTAAGAACGCAAATCAGCAACCCTAGCACTTCTACCAGAGTTTAAGGTGGCATTTTTTGTTCAAATATTAACCACTTAATAATTGGGCTGGAGATATTGGCAAGAAAATCCAGAGGAAAGGACTTGAGCGCCCTGGTTGTCCACTGACATGGCACAGCTGTGCCCCATAAAAGTGTATAAAACCGTTTGGTATTCGTAATCACACCAAACAGAAATCTTCAGATCACCAAAGTTGACCCAAAAAGAAAAAAGGAAAAAAGGAAGAAAGCTACCAACAAGCCAAGAAGTTCTGTGTTTTATGGCCAAACTTGGGATCATAAACGATTCATGAGCACTTCTCTACATCTACGTAATGCATGAGTGGAGCATAGTTTGAAGACAAGGGAGAATACCTGAGTTTGGAAGCTTTCAGGATCATTTACAGACTGCTCCATCAAGCGCCTCAGAGTGCTGGTGCTGAAAGCGATATCTCCAGCAAGCATCTTGACTTGCTCAACAAGAAGATCCATCTGATCAGACTTTGTCATCCCTCCCTACAATTTTGTAAATAGTCAACATAAAGATTTTAATTCTTACTAGATCATATGGAGTAACCAACCACTTAAGGTACAAAACTGAAATACAATTTTGCCTACATAGTACCAAGAGTAGTGTGCATTAAAAACATTAGAGCACCTTCAGTTCAATGTACGTAGAATACTTCGACTGAAAAGTTAAGGTGATAAATGATACAAAAGAGAGGGTGCACTACTATTTCTATCAATGTATATTTTATCAACAAGGAGAGATAAAAGTAACAAAACACACCAGGAGACACAAGAACCCACGATAACTCATAAAACAAAAATTAATTAACTTATCTACCTCATAGTTAGCTTTGCTATTATAACTGTCACACATTAACCTCTAATACAATGAATATCGTCTTATTCTTTTGGACTTATTATCACCTCCACTTAGGTGATTTAACATTTTCTACTCATTCCATATTAAGCTAGTTTAACATTTTTTCCCTTCCTCACCAAAGGGACTTGCATCTCGGTCTGCATATGAGACATGCCCAAACCATCTTAGGCAATTCTTGTTATATCTTCTATCAAAGAAGTACCCAGCCTCAATCTCACTGTCATTTTGAAACAAGGACCCAAGATAATAAAATGCTTCCTATTAAATATCTCCTCCCCCTTTATCTTAGTCAAGCCATGATTTCCCCCAACTTTTGCTAAGCCATACTATATATGAGGTTGCAGATGGCCTTGGATACTAGAACTAGGAAGCTTTATGCTCCCATCACTTTGCGAATTCATGTCAATAGAAGGCAAAGATCAAGGAATTTAATCCCCATAAATCATGCAAGCTACAAGGTTACCAAAATTTATAACTAGGCACAGAAGTAGTCCTGATATAAGTGCACCAGTCAACTCACCATGTCATCTTTCTATGAATTTCACGTTTAATATGTAGTCACAGGATTTTTGTTTTTTGGTAGAATAATGCCACAGAGGTTCAAAACTAAACGCCAGCCTATTCCATGTGGCTTTACTCAAAGGATTGAGACTTGTGACATGCAAATTAGATTATAAGACAACAGAAATGAAATAATTCATAAATTTACCGCGGGCAGCTTTGTTCCACAGATTAGTTCACCAGCTTGTGTTGCTTCAGTAACAATACTACTTGCTGAAGAGAGTTCTTCATTCCATCTACTTGATGATCTTCTATGTCTAATGTCATGAGACAGATCTGAAGACATTGCAGAAGCATCTTTTTGACACTCACTTTCAATCAACAGAGATCCATCACGTTGGACATCATATTTCTAAAAAGGAAGAATAAGCAAGATTTACAATATGTTTCAACACAATCCAGAAAATGATAGCAACACAATAAAATCATACAGTGTAAAATTCTGATGAATGATGGATATTTGTAATCAGAGTTAAGGCTAGAAAAATTAGAAGGCCTAGTTCTGACCCTGTAACAGATGAAACAATCACTACCTAGCTGTAATTAAAAGAAGCCCAGCAGTCAATGGTAGAAAAACTTAGTCTGTCGGCTATGGAAATTTAGAATATGCAAAGCAGCACTTTATGAATCAAAATTCTGAATAACACTGGAACAGAATCTACACTATTATATTGAAGGAAGCACTAACATCATCCTCGCCAACAGAGAGACTTCGTTGGTGGCTGGGAATATCAGTTAGATATCCAGGAATTGTATTCTTTGAAGAAACAAGAATGAGCTTCGTTAGCCTTTGGATCCTACTCATAAGAGCAGCCTTGGCATCCTCCTCTTCTTCCAATCTCGATTGCATTTTCACTTGACCTTCTTCCAACTACTCATATAAAGGCACAGTATGAGAAGCAGACGTAGTCTAGTTATACAATCACAAAAAGCCTGTGCAACAATCAGAATACAAAATACAATTCAGGAAAGCTAAAAACCTTCTGCTTTAAGCTCATAATCTCCTCATGGTTGACACCAACTAGTATCCCCTTCCTTACTTGATCAAGTTCTTGCTTGAGGATTGAAATTTCCCTTTGGTATTTCTTAATCAGAGATTTTTCATCAATAATCTGCTCAAGAAATAATTCCAGAGAGAATCAGGGGGGGTCAAGTGCATGCTATTGGACTTGCAATTCTATAGCTAATTAATAGTATTAAGCAGACCTTATTACGTGAGGCATAGATTTCTACTCGCTTAGCCCTGCTAGCAAACTTCAAGGTATTATGAGTTTCCTCCATGTTACTGGATGCAGGAGTGACTGTGCATATAAGCTGAAGTTTTCATGTTAGAAAATATGTTAATATGGTACTCAAGTTGGCATTCTATTACTCAATGTTCAATTATATCCACGCAAAGGGAGAAAGCAAAAGGAACAACACTGGAAAAAATCACCACTGCATTTAAGTAGTATATTGCAGTACTTTAATAGTTTAGCAAATGTTTTGGATACCAAAATTTGACCATTTGATTTTGATTATTAAAAATGCACTAAAAGTAGAATCTCAAACTCACCGAAACATGGCCATGTCCACTAAGTGAAGATTGCAAGAGGCGGGTAAGCTTTGAATCTCGAAATGGAACATGTGATGCCTTCCCCTCGCTCAATTTTCCTATAACCTTCAAATCAAAACAATAAAGCCAAGGCATAAGTTCAATTTTGCTCCTCTCACCCAGAAAACGTAATTGACTAAGGTGTGCAAATTTTTTCAACTCTAACCAAAATATAAAAGCGAATTTTTTCGTCCACAGAGCAGGAGTGTTCTTTAACAGTTGACTCAGTGAGACATTATTATTTCATTGACAATTAACAGACTTAAATCCACCAATATAATTCTTTCTGGCTGCTACCTTCCCAAAAAAATGAAGTCACAAAATGCATCAATTTCATGCAGTTTTTAAAGCATTTGCTACATCTCTTGCAAAAATAAAATTGCAAATTATCCATATGATCATCTCAGGTCCAAACAAAAATGTTGTAACAAAACTTCCATGTAGCCAAAAATGTAAAAATTGTACACCTACAGTTCCAAGAGTCAGAAGACTTTTGTTGATGTAAGATCCTTCTTTTCTTCTTAGTCCAGTTGTTTCAGTTTTTGAGCTCTCAGATCCAGCCAAATCAATCAAGTTCTGGTAGAGGAAAACAAGCAAAAAAAATTAGAAGACATCTAATAAATATAAGTATAACAAATTCTGCAAGATAACAAATAATTTTTGCCATACAAGCTGAGAGAAGATCACTCCATCATAATCATCACCATGGGCACTGCTTTCAATCATCTACAAATGTATTAGAAAACAATCAAGGTTAGATGCAGAGAAAGTGTTGCTCCAAAGAGTACTTGGAATGAAAGTCAAAATGCAAACATAAGATATTTTAGTGACACAGTCATGAATTAACTTCAAACCAAGAAACAGAAAGTACACTTGTACAGCTGTTAGCACAAGCAAATGTTCACATGCAACTCTGTCATTCAAAAACTTAAGGCCTGTTGGGCTGTGACTTGAATAATTTTTTCTTAAATACAATGAAAGACAGTGAAGAAAGGGGATAATTTGACACCAATTTATAATGCTACTATATCAAGAATGTTTACCAGTGTAAAAATCGTGTGACTTCGGCTGCTAAAGAGATTAAAATTGTTAGATCCAACATGACGATGCTCTGCATCAAACAACAAGCTTGATAAATTATGTTTATCCACCAAGTATTCATCATCGCTATAGCAAAAAGGGGTGAAATATATGAAAATTATCTCCACACAGAAACCTTCTCCAGCAGCTATAAAGGAAAGTGCATGTCCTGGAGACAAAACAACCTCTTCCTTTATACCCTCAACATAAGTGCCCTGAAATACAAGCAAACACAAATAATCAATTATGTCTTGAATTGTTCAGGAAGAAAAATAAGGGAAATTGTCTAAAGAATTAACGGTTCCAAATCAACAATAACTGCCTAGATTCTGCTCAAATAACAATGTTTATCATTGACTTTTGAAGTTTCAATACAATGAACACCATCGCATTGACCAAAGTTGTAAAAGTAAAATGATAAGGGTGTAAAATCAAACAAGAATCTAACACCAGAATTGATGAGTGACCAATTTATTATCAGCACACCAAAACCATTTTTTTAAAGTTGATGTTCCTACATATATTTTGTATTCCACAGACAAATGAGAATATCTGTGTACGAATGTCTTGAAGGAGACAGCAAATAAGATTCCAATAAAAACAAAATAAAGTAAGGAACCTGTGCATCTTCTCTAACCCGCAAATTTTGGCCAGTAGGATCAAGCAAATCATTTATCACCTGATACCAAGCAGAAACAGCAGCATAAGTCATAATGTATTTATTAAAACAGAAAAAGGTTAAACAAATAAAACAGACTATTGCATGCAACAATGTGACAATCAGTCCTGCAAAGTTGTAGAGGCTCAATAATAATAATAATAATAATAATAATAATAATAATAATAAGCATATCTACCTCTACACAGTATGACAGAAAGAGTCACACTGAAAGTATGGATCTTTTGCATAAAAATAAAAAATAAAAAGGGTATGAATCTTAGCACTTCAGCATAAAGATGGTGGAACAGGTTTCGATGTTTTTACCTCATTGTAGATTTCTAAATACGACACTCGGAGTAGAAACTCTCTTCCAGGAGTCTGCAGCAAAATCTCAGTTATTGCAAGAATATTACTTGAGTATGTATTTAATCAATAAGGATGGAATCACTTCCATAATCATTTTAAGTTGAAGCAGTGACTACAAGATAAATCAAAGATAATTACCAACTAAGATTTCGTAACAATCAAGACATGAAACTACCTAAATTGAGCATAAAGACTAACGACAAAAAAAGAGGGAGAAAACCAAAAAAAAAAGAAACAGAACAGTATGCAAGACAAACAAAAGGGAAATAGTACACCAGAGTGCAACAGAACTATCAAGGTCCAATTTGACTCAAAAGCTTAAGTTGTTAAGTAAAGGCTCATAAATAGTTTTATTGTAATTTCCAACATGCCTCTCACATGAAAGCCCTTTGGATTTGAAGTTTGGACAAAGAATAAGCCCATTATACTTTGTGCTGAAACTTAATTTTGATTAAGATAATGGGGAGCGGCAAAAATTGACCTCTTGACAATTTGATCATAGAGGCTCTGATGACATGTAAAAAACCAATTCAACTTAAAAATTTAAGCCATTAAGTGAAAACCCATGAATAGGTTTATTATAATCAATACCAAGAACAATTACAAAGACATTGTTATATTAGCACTTCAAAGCATAATATAAAGAACAAGCTGTGCAGACATTTTAAGATAGGCAACATGTGCAAATTAACATCTACTAGGTCTGAAAGAACACTTACATCCTGGATAATGCTGAAAACATCTTTTATAGCCAGTGGTATGATACCAGGAGAATTTTGGTCTCCCTGCACATATTATGTTAAAATTGTAAATAAAAAACAAAACTAAAAAAAACAAATCATAGGCAGATATTGTTACGAATCAGAATTGTAAGTTCACCAAAAGTTTGCAAGCCAAAGCATGTTATTACTGCTACCTCTCCAAATAGAAGACTTGGGAATGAGACTTTTAGTGTGGACCTGCTGATATGATCATCAGATATAAGGTTTCAACCTAAGATTACTAAAACATAAGCCTAGGACCTTCCTTCACAACCCTCCCACAAATGTCAAACATACTCACAGTAGCACCATTGTGCAAAGAGGATTTCCTATCACTGGTAATTATGCAAATGGACGCCATAGAGCATGGTACCACCAAGAACTTTTATAGAGATAGAGTAAATTCATAGCCTCATACTTAACATAATTGACCAAAGGAAAAAATGTAAACTGCTAATACTGCTTGTGAAGGTTGAAAATGGGTAAGCAAGACTAAGTTATCAAAACTACATGACCCGGATAAAAATATGAAATTGCAATCACTGTATTAAAACTACATGTACAGGAAACTGAACATACTGCTTTTAACAAGCTAAACAAATGACTACTAGATTAATGTTCCAACTAAGGCTCTAATTTCAAACAAGTCAGCTCAAGCACGTAATTCTTTTGCTGAAGTTTATGGGCAATAGAGTACAAAACCTTTTTTAATATAATAGAAGGACACTGTCAATTGTCCTTTCTAGATGTTACTAGCACTACACCACTACCTTAGTCATCTCTTAAGTCCCTTCCAATTTTTCAGTTCTCCAACATACGTAATTTAGTGCTAATTCTGTAATGCACTACCTCTGTCATGAGAAACAATTATAATCAGCCCAATAGATCACAAGACTTAAACTTCATCCAGAAACTAATTTTCTGATAAAAGTTATCCTCAGCCACAAAAATATTCAACAAGGGTGGCAAGATATCCTATTATTTACATTCTTCTCAAGAATAATAAAAAATTTTGATGCTTACAAGTTACAGGAAATAGCCGTCACGTGGTATATGTGCTGCCGTATTAGAAATTGCGAAATCAGCACAAAATAAATAACATATTGGCGCAAACTTCAATTTGCAAACAGCATATACTCTTCAATAAGTTTATAGTCTGTAGCTAAATTCAGTGTAATCTAAACGACAAAATTTAGATTGCAATACGATAAAATGGAATATATGCCACTTTGATATTCAGCGTAAAACTCCAATAAAAAGGATAGAAAGATTTGCATTAAGCTAGAAAACGACACTTACATGCATAGTATGTGTCTTACCACTGCTCGTCACACCGTAGGCAAACACAGTTCCTGCAATGTTTGGGCTAAGTTATATTTCAAATTCACCTTGCTCCATCAACTACAAAGTACTAAATCTGACTTTGCCCACATATCACATTGTTATTTATTGTGGAGTCCAGAGACAAACATTTCATACCGTTGACGCCTTCCATGGCAGCCTTCACGACAGGTTTGGCCGCTACTTCATACACCTCATCTGAAGTCGTTTGCGGTCCAAAAACTCTATCTGCCACAATTAACCATTTCAAAAGCCCAAAATCAATGTTCTATATTTCTACAAGTAATGCGAATTTATCGTAAATTTGCCAGCAGATATCTAACTGCCCTCTATGAATGCACCATAAAATCACTGCGTAGAGAAACAGTCAAACCACATAAGTAACATGAAGACAATACCAAATGCATAAGCAGTAGCTGGATTATACTCATTCCTCACTATCTTATCACCATCTGCATACCACGCGATCTCGTCCCCTCTTTGATACTCCCTCTCACTGCAACCAGAAGACCAAAAATCGAACTGCTCAGTCACATTTACCTCAAATAACACAATTCCAAAATCAAACGATTCAATCTCCCCTAATCCCACCGCCAATGGATCTGATACCACAACCTCAGATCTAAGCATTACCTCAATGGTCTGAACCGAATCGTCACCGAAATGCTATCCCCGGACCTCGGCGTATCCAGAGGCTCGGCAATCAGTTCTTCCGTCCCGAACCCTACCGGAGAACGACTATCATAACCTCGTGGACCACAATACATTGACTCACTACGACCACGACTGGGAGTCATGGATCGGCCAGAGTTGAAAAACGACGATGCAGAAGAAGAGCACGAGCGAGGCATTAGCTTTCCATTCATGAAGGACGAAGATGAGGAAGTGGACGAGTAAGGAGTCGATGATTTCCGGTACGAAAACGGCGAGCTGCTCCTTGCTCGTGAGGAGGAGGCCATCGAGTTCGCTCACCGAGCTGGTGACTCAGCTGAAATCAACAAAAATGAACTGACAGAGGAAGATGGGGAAGAAAAGGAAGAAGAGGAAGAGAATGTGTCAGAGTGCTCACATGGCTATAGAAACAAAAGCGAAGAACATTTGGCACACTCCCGTTTTTCTTGCTTGCTTCCTTCCCAGCTTCCTTTGACTCTTTTTAAGTTATTATTCTGTGAGGCAAATAGAGGGAAACACGAGAGGAGAAAGTAAGATTGTTTCGTCTTCTTTAAGACAAAGACAGTTGCTGAGTGAGGAAGAAGATCAATAACTGGTGAGAGAGGGCGAGAGAATGGAGGAGACGGTCTCAGTTTAAATTCGTCTTTAATTTTCAAGTATTTTATTATTTTATTTGAGCAACTTTGAAATTTTTACAGTAAATTGATATTTATTTTTTACCAAAATTTTAACTGAAGCATTTTAAATTTGTAAAAAGTATTTTATATTTAATAGTATTCTTACATCAAGCTATAAAAAATATAATGATAAATTTAGATAAAATATTTTTGAATTACTAAAATAAAATGTTCAAATTTTATAAAACTAAATTAGAATAAAACATATCTTTTAACGTTAAACATATCAAACATCAATCATTTACCACTTTTCTTAAGAATTAAAATTTAAGTGTAATCTTTTTTATTTTTATTATTAAGTGTTTCAATAAAAATATGATATATACATATTTCTCTAATATAACATGATAGATTTTAAAATGATCATCTTCAATCGCACAAACAATTAGATAGATTTTCTAGTTATAATTTTTATTTTCAAACTTATAATTTATAACACTTAAAACAGAAATAACACCCTTTCCATAATACATCCCAAATAAATTTATAATTTAATTAAAAAATTATATAATTATTTATATTTGTTTGACTAATATATAATTATTTGTAAAAGTTATATTATGCGATTGTTAAAAAAAGTATATATTTATTATGTTTAATTAAAGAATTTAATAATAAAAGTATAAAAAAATTATATATATATTTTTTTTCTTTTGCCCTGTTCTAAACAAATATATCAATTCATCCAAATTTTAATAATTGAATTTATTTTTTTCTGAATGATGACGTGGCGGGTGAGGCGTTGAGGAGTTTAATTTGAACGGGTGGGAGCACCCGCTCAACAATAACAGAGAGAAAAGTCTTTGAAAATAAAAGCACGTTTGAGCGGGAATAACAGCGGCCGCCGATCCAGACAAATTAAAAATTAAAATAAAATAAATAAAATTGCCGTAGAGAACAAAAACCAACTTCTGAACAATTTTCTGGACTGCCACATGCCAACTCGCCGCGTGAGGAAAACGAAAGCTACTCGCCGGGAGAGAATGACAGCTGTTGAACTGGGCATTTTGGTCATTCAACTGCGACTTGGATAGATTGAATTGACTGTGGGAGGGTGAAAGTAAAACTTTGCCGAAAAGGGCAATTAAGGTAACGGCAGCGGTTACGTTGATAGATTCCATTTTTATATTTTTATTATTAAATTTTTAATGAATATATGATATTTATTTAAAAAAATTTAGTATAAAAATTATTAATTTATCTTTTTTTTATTACAAATATAAAAATTATTTTTAATTGTCTTTAAATTGATAATCAAAAAGTTTGGACCCACTATTTAACGAATGGTTTGTAGTTAAGCCGCGTCTATTATGATTTTAAGTTTCACGTATTCCTGTACATTTTCTTTAAGTTTAAAATGTATAGAATTTTTTAAAATTTTGAATTATGTGTGAATACTGAATAGTTTTTTTATATTTATAAATTGATAATAGATTTTTTTGAATTTTTATATTTATATAAATACTTTTATTATTAATAAATATATCACTTTATTAATGAAAAGTTAATACATCAAATTAAACAAATTTTTAAAATTTTATTTCTGTATAAATAATTTATTTAAAATATTTGAATTATGTACAAATAATTCTTTCAGAATTTGAATCATCTATAAATAATTTACTGAATGTGTCACGCTTTTATGAATAAAATAATATATCAACTAATGAAAGAGATATTACTTGCATATAAGTTAAGCTTGGGAGGATTTGTTATTAGATTTTAAAAATTAAAGATTATTTGCATATAATTCAAAATTTAACAAATTTTATGCGGTTTAATCTATTTTCCAAAATGCAGTAGAAAAACAAATATATAATCTGTGGGGAAGTAGAGATAAATAATGTTGTGAAATATAAACAATGAGTGCTAAATAAGTATATTTTTTATTTTAGAAAAATTACTTATACGTTATTTGTTTTATATATGTTGATTATGTTAATTAAAATATAATCATAATAATTTTTTAGCTTAATCTTTTATTATTAATTTTTTTAATAAAATTAAAATATATATAATTTTAAAAAAATGTAATAATAAAATATTAAAAAATTGCGCTAATTCTAATTCCTTTGAAATCATTTTAACGGCGAACGAAATGATTCTACCACGTGGAGCGAATATTCTTGTTATGTGGCAACAGAAACAAAATTTAAGGAGGAGACACACGATACAAGAAATTGTCCCACCAATAAGAGTTAGATAAGGCAGAGAATTATCCGCTTTCAAATCAATCGAGAAAATAAATTAATTAGAATATACGTTACTGAAAAGAATATATGTGCATTAATTTAAATATCATTTACAATTACAATATAAACAAAACAAAGATTTCAAAAAGTAAATTTATTATGTATTTAGAAAGTTGGGTATAAAAATAAAAATAATAATTTTAAAAATAAAAAATAATTTTAATATTCATAATGTTAATGATTAAATAATAATTATTAAATAATATTAAATAATAATAATAAAATTTATATTTTATCAAATTTTCTCTCACCCTCTCCCTCCTCTCTCCAATCATGTGCAGGTAATTTACACGTTGGTCTTAAATTTAAATTTATAAAAAAAGGTCAAAATTTTTTTTTTATATATTCGTTTTCAATGCTTATACTTGTATTTTTTTTATATTATTCATTTTGTTTTTAATACTCGTCTCAATTTTTTTAAATTAAACGACAATTATGAGAACCTGTTTGTGTAAACTAAACAATGTGATGAACATTTATTTATTTATTTAGTCTCTATTAAATTCATTTTTATTTTTAGGATTTAAATCGATCATAATTCCAATTTGACACAGCATCTTCTCATAGTTTTCTTTTTACTTTATGCGCGTAAGAACTGCGTTTCAAATCTCAAAGTTATGTAACATTTCTTTAAATGAAGTTTCATAAGAAGAAGTGTGAGAAAAAATAGTAAAATTATTTGATAAACACTTTAATTAATATTTAAGAAATAATTTATATTTAGCAAATTTTTTAAACATTTTTTATTGTCGAGTTACTTAAAGGCATGTATTTAAAAATTGGATTAAAAAAGTTAAAAGTAATTATGGTAATTAATAATTGAATGAGAATATTTTTATATTCACAAAAATAATTTTTTGCTTTTACTTCTACAAAAAGATAAAATTTTCTTCTTCATTTTTAGAATAAGAAAGTTGTTTCTACTATCATTCAAAAATATATATATTTTTTTTTTAGGAAATAGCATGGCCAAATGCTATACTACATCAAAACAATATTATTTTGGCAAAAATGTGCTTTTGTTTCTTTAATGTTCTTCAAGGTCTTATTTTTTGTCTCTTCTTAATTCATTTAGTTTTAATTTCATCTCATAATTTACTTTTGTCTTTAATTTCATTTAGTTTTAATTTAGTCTTTTAACTTTTTCTTAATTTTATTTTCATTTCTCAATTTCAATATGTTCTAGTTTAATTATTTAATTTTCAAAAATTACTCAAATGTTTCATTCTATTTAATACTATCAAAATAATTAAAATACTTAACTAAAAAGTCTTAGATAACTCCTTGATACCTTAATTCTAACAATTTCTGGTAAAATTAGATTTACTTGTTTTAATACCTTTTTAGTTAGCCTCCATTGCATTTTGTAACTTAATAGAGTAAATTAGAACAAAATAAAATTGAGAGATAAAAATAAAATTTAAGATAAAGTTAAAAAATAACATTAAAAGAAAATATATAATTAAAAGATAAAAGTAAAACTTAATAAAAAGTTAAATGATTTATTTGAAACAAAATGAAATTAAAAAATGAATTAATATGAATTTTGGGGTAAAGTTTGAAAACTAAGTTAAAATAAAATGAAATTAAAGGATAAATAACAAGTTTGAGATAAAATTAAACCATAATTAATGGTTCACTTTAGTACATTAATACGACTTTCAAATCCATAGGAGAAAATAAACAAAAATAAAGCTGTCATTATGTACTGCAGTTCATGTTACTTGATGATTTATTTGGCAAACATCGCAAATTTTTAAGTATCTATAACAAATAAATATTATTTGAATCACTACTCATACGCTGATTGTGCCCCAATTTTTGTAATAAGTAAAAAAATGAAGAAGAAAAAGAAGACAACAAGCACATTTCTGTTAAAGAGATCCCTTTCAATGTTTCCATCAATAATTAAAAATGACTAATACTGAATAAATAGTTAAAAATAATAATAAGTAAGCTGAGCCATGCACTCATGAATAATAAAAAATTATTAATATTGGACTAATTTTCTCTTTTAGCTAAACTCAACGTATAATTGATTAGGGACGTGCATTGAGACAAATTCAACCGAACATCAATGAGGACTGGAGATTGAGAAGTTTGAAAAATCCAATATCAGTAAATGAAGACTAATTATATACTTGAAATTTTCAAGACCATAGCCAAAGTCCTTAAATGTTGCCATTTAATTTATTTTTGTCACCTTTAATCAATTAAATGCATGGCTTAGTTTCACAAGAATGCTAAAATGAAAAATGTAAAAGTAACTATGAGTTTTGTTAAAATTATATAATTTTTTTATTTATTTTTAAAACATACACAGACTCTTTTGAAACAAAAAATAAATTAAAAATACTTCATCTGAATTTTGTTAAAATTGCATAAATTATTTTTATATTTTTTAAAATATATATAAATTTCTGTTAAAATAAAAAAGTAAATTACATTGATATTCTTTGAATGTGGTTAAAATTATATAGATCTTTTTATTTATTTTTAAGAAAATTTTATATATTTAAAAAAAGTCTGTATACTTACAGCAAAACTCTTTTTAAATCTATTTAATTTACTCAAAATGTAACAACAAAATAAGAGAGAAGCAAAAGAAATAGGACTAGGATTATAAGAACATGCCTGCACTTAACAACCACATTGACTAATGATAGATAGGAGTTTAATACAGTTGAATCGCCATCATATATATATAAATTACATTTGCTTCGATGGGTCGTTTTATAATCAGATTGTTTTTATTGTGGTTAAAAGTATTTTATTTAATTTTTATGATTTATTTCATTATCAGTTAACTACTATGCATGTGATGGTTTCAATTTAAATTCTAACTAATTCAATCATATGGACATTAAAATAATAAAATATTCCATTGTTAAAAATATGTTATATATATTTTTATAATTTTTTAACTTATCATTATGATTAAATTGATAGTATAAAAATTAAAATTCTTATTCAATCCCAATAATTTATTATTATTATTATTACTTTTTTGGGTGTGAAATGAGAGGCCTAGGGCCAAAGAAAGAAAAACTACAAGGTAATCTATTAAGATAGAGAATGCTTTCAAGGACTTGAACTTTTGAATGCAAAATCACATTATAATTAACAAGTTAGTCTGTGTCACAATTTTCTTTTCTCAAAACATAATGGAGAGAAACTTTTCAATCAAGCTTTATGTCAATTTAAGTTATTTACCGTTTTAATATTTATATAATTATTTCTATCAAAATTTAAATATAAAATATAAGCGATTAAATGTTAATAGCATAAACTATAAAAATGTCAAATTAAACATTTTAAATCACAATAATATCAACTGATTTTAAAAATAAAGGTGGTTTGATATACAAAATTATAAGTATGATGATAGAAAGGAAATGAAGATGAAAACGGAAATGATTTTCATACCTATACTTAAAATAAAAAAGTAATCAAAAGATACAAACATAATTAAGTAATAAAAAAAATACAATAGATATTAACCTTTATTTTTTATGCATTTTTTATTTTTCTATTTCCTTGTTCTTTCGCTATCGTATCAGACAATCCCTAGCTAAACTATATTTCCATCAAACCTTATTCTCAGGACTGGTCAATTTCTACTTTGTCTTTCATTCAAACCCGCGACAAAGTGGCATTTATATATAATAACATCCTGTAATTATATAATGAAATCCCTATGGACCAATGAAACAGCCAAATATATATTTAAAAAATAATAATAATAAATGATTGTGTTTTGATCCAAAACAAGCGACACGTTTAGTAACTCATAGGAACATAAAAAGAGAAACGCAAAATTTAAAATTTATTTATTATATCTTTATAATTATTATTTAATAATATTTATATCTTTTTTATAATTTTTTAAATAAAAGTATAAAAATTATTTTCTATCTATAAAATTACTTTTTTATTTATATTTATATTCTTACTTTTTTTATGTATCAAACCAGGCGAAGAGCATGCCCAAAATTCACTGCCCCTGCATCCACTTGAGATGGCCTTTATCTGTGGTTGTGGTACTTCAATACATGAATAATATTACTTAATTAATTTTTACATGTGTATAAATATAATATAAATAATATTATTACTGTCATTATACATATAGAAATGATTAATTCTTCTTACACTCCAAATTTCTCATAAATCTCTTTCAAATAAATAAAAACCAGTCTCATAATTTCAAGATAATCTACTAAACAGATATGAAAGAAAAGTCTACAAAAACTATACAATATAAAGATGAACAAAATGAAAGTATCATTAAAGAAATAATTGTTTGTCATGTTATTTATAAATTATATCTGTAAATAAGAAACAAGCGGAGACAACTTTTTAACTACAACTACCAGAGTAGGATTGACCTAAATTACATCCCCATTTACAACAAAATACATACATAAAGTGGAAGGAGTAAAAATAAAAACTGATATCAATTAAAAGAAAAATTAGCTTAAAAGACTGATTGAAAATGCCCTTATCACACAAATAATACTCGTTGGGAGGAGTAGAGGGAAGAGCACACCACTTCTTTTGAGAAGGGTATTCCTTTTGTCTAGTATATGAGACTTCAGTCCTTAATTACTTTATTGGGTCTTATATTAGAGGGGTTCAAATTATTTTCTAGGAACAAATTCCATAAAAGATTGATTGTACTATAAGCCATTTTCATCTTTAGTTTGAGACTTTTACAACAAAAAGGTATTTCTCTTTTGAAACCAAATTCATTCAACACCATATTATCATCTTCGTCCTTTTCATTAGATTCTTCTTCTAAAAAAAAAAAATTGAATGAATCTTGGAGCGGTAGCTCAGTATGATTACTGTTATTGAAGAGAAGTGGGTCCCTTCAATTTGACGACGAAAGAGGTCTTACTCCTTTAATAGAGATTGAAAATGCAAGTCGAGTCACAAACTCTTGGGCTTCATAGTCTCACATGGAAAAGGAAGGAACCATCGCAATTTAGATCATCAGAACGGTGTCGTAACTGTCTAATAGAATGAATTTACCGCATACAACCACCCAATTTACTTTAAAATTGATGAGAATGGTGGGCCAGGGAGAAAAACATATAAAATGACGTTTTTTATATAAAATTTAGGAGAATCGATTCGGTTTCCCTATTGCTTTTCTTGAAACAATTCTAACCCTTTAAACAAAAGGCCATATGGTTTTTCCCCCTCCTAAAATAAAACTCTATTGTGTAGTATGAGTGGGAGCCATGCAGTAAAAAATTTATTTTTTTTAAACAGTTTAATAACATTAAAAGTATATATTTTATTATTAAAACATAATTAATAATTAACCTAACTGGACATTTTCTATTAAAAAAGTACGAAGAATGGGATGAATTCTGCAATACATTTCATTTAGTTTGATTTACTCCAATGTGAATATAATTTTTTTTACATAACTTATATAATATTTATTATATTTTTATAATTATTATTTTAACTGTGAAATTATTTTATTTATAAGTATAAGTACAAAAGTAATTTTTTATCTTACTTATTTATTTGTTATATTATTTTTTTCTTTACATTATTCATTCAAACACACCATAATTTACCAAGGTAATTAGTAATATATTTTAATTGCAATATAGTTATATATGTTCAAAGGATTAATAAATACGCATTATACATATTATACCATTATGATTTATTATAATTGTATTGTTCTTTAAAGATGGATACTAATTTAATATTTTTTATATGGCATGGATGACTGATTAGTTGTTAATATAATACAAAATGATCACTAATTACACCAATACCTTAACACAACCCTTAAAATCCAGTGATGGTTGGATCAAAATGGACTACCCGAGGGCCCGTGCTCGTGCTCGTGAATCAAATAGTTGGGCATGCATGTGATTTGCGCAATTCCACCAACAACCTAGCAAATGGATGTGTTATTTAAATTTTGGATTGCAGCTACTTTCGTTGAGATTACCTCATTTTACCAAATATGACTTTCTAACTGACTCATTTTAACCGTCTAAATTGAATTGTATTTATTTGGTATCTAGAATGAAAAAGAAAATATTACAAAAAAAGATAATTTTGTAAATGAACAAATTTTTTATGTTCTTACTTTAATTTAAATTTAAAAAAAGAAAGATATTATTAGATAATAATAAATAATAGTTATAAAAACATAATAGATGTTACATATTATTATGTTAAAAAAAAAATCTTTTTAGCTCACACAAAATCATTCGATTTTCGCTCTACATTCTCCTCCCGGCAGCAATCTCCTCGTCTATTGCCAAACTACCATTGTTTTACCCGTGGAATTAGTAATTACAACTATTTCAATTTTTGTACTTAATCCTTTCCCCTTTCATTCTACATAAAAATCTGTCATCTTTAAGCCTCGTTTGTTTCATTAGAAAGTACAAATTATAAATTTTTGCGTCAATTACATTTTTAGGTTTACTAATCAGCATCATTGGTGGGGTCAATGAGAGAGGATGGGGGATTTGAAATGCGATTGATGCTTCTTTAAGTTGGAAGCAACAGATCAATCATTTTTTAGTACTTGTAATGGACCACTTTATTCAATATTTTACTTTTGAATTATTTTATACCCAAAATTATTAGAATAAAAATAATAAAAATTATTTTGTAAATAAAAAAATTCTATACTTTTATTTTAAAAAATAGATATTATTAAATAATAATAACAAATACATAATAAATACCGCTCAAAATTATCCATTTTCTTCTCCATGTTCAATTACTTTTTTCCCCCTCTGTTCACTTCCCTTACATTCAACTTACCTAAATGACAAATGCCACCTTAAAATTTGAATAATAAATTAATTAAAAAATTTTATATACAATTATTTATATTTTTATTATTAAATTTTTAACTAAAATATAACAAATGTATGATTTTTTAATAATAACATAGCAAATTTATAATTTTTATAGATAATTATATAGTTCTTTAATTAACTATACCTTTGTCATTTTTTGGATAAAATAATTTATTATATTTTAACCCCAAAAATTTGATAATAAATATGTAAAAAATTACATCTAATTTTATTTCTTAATTAAATAGCTTGTATCTTAATGATATGTAACCTTTTTCCATGTTTTTCCACCATTAGTTTTATTGGTTTTGTTTTTATTTTTTATTTTTTACATTTTCAACCGTCTAAATTTCATATCAAATTTTGATGAAAATATTGTTAAAAAATAAATTTTAAAAAAATATTTTTTTAGCTTATTCTTATACGTTTATATTTACCATGAGTCAATATTTAAAGGATGAACCCAAAAAAATTGATTTTAGTCATTTAAAAAACAAATATAATATCTATAGCCAGCAGTAGAAGGTATAGGGGCAAGTTCCCATAAATCCATATGAACCAACTCAAGAACTAAAGATGCACGTGAAAGAGAAATAGGAAAAAGCAATGTATGAGATTTGTCATATTGGCAAACATCACAGAATTCAACAGTTTCATTAGATGTTAATTTCTGATTACAATCATTCAAGATTTTTCTTATTGTTTTCTAAGAACAATGGCTTAGTTTCTGGTGTCAAATTTAAAAAGTAGAAACAAAAGCATATTTAGCATCATAATTCTCATTGCTGGAGAGATCTCCTTCTTATAAAAACTTCGGTACTTTTGGTTATATAGCCTTTTAAAGAGTATCCCTTGTAGAAGAATTTGGTTAGTGAGTTTGTCCTTAACAATACAGTAATAAGAATAAAAAAAGATTAGCACTGGATTATACTTTTGTAAGCAAAAGATACTAATTAAATTCTTTTTAATTTTTTGAACAACTAAAACATCTTTCAGTAACAAAGGTTTAGAACAATTGTAGGGTAATCAAGCTTTAGCAAATTTATCAACATAGAGTCGCTGACCATTATCTACAGTCAAGTGTTTTAGATCACCAGTGCCTGGATTCACACCCTTTCCATTATATTGATTAGTAACATGGTTTGAGGCTCCACTGTCAATGTACCAAGTCGAGTCACTAACTATATCGAGAGTGGCAACAAAAATAAAGGAATCACTACATTGACTAGCTGACTGAGTATAACTCTTGTTAAATCAATAGTAGCACTCAATTGCAGTATGGCATTGGTGATTGCAAACTTGATAGGAGATGGGTCAATTGGACCTCCCATATCGTCCTCTACCTTGTCCTCCTCTTGGAGTAAAACCATGATGACTAGAAAATTTTCTCCATGTTTCTTTATTAAATTGTCCAGAACTAGTAAAGATATCATACCTTAAGGCAAGATTTGGGAAAGAATTACTCACAAAGGTGATGGACGGGCGATGAAGCTGGTTTAATCTACTCTCATATGTGAGCAGCTTTACTTATAGTTCCAACCATGTGATATTTTCCTTCTTGGCAATTTGAACAATAATGGGAGTGTACTTTGTGTCAAGCCCAACAAGCATTTGCATTATAAGATCATTTAATATAACAAGACTTCTTGCAAGAGTCAAATTATCATATAACACTTTTATATGATTAAGATATTCCTCCATTTTTCAATTTCCTTTTTGAGATCTTTGAAATTCACTCTTCAGCTCGATAATTCACGATCTAGTTTGGGTGCTAGCAAGCTCTTGGATAACTTTTTAGAGCTCAGCAGAGGTTGTGCAATGGAAAACTTACATTGCAATCTCAATGCTCATGGTTCCTCGAAACCAACTAACAAGCAACTGATCTGTGACAACCCAATGTTCATATTTTGGGTTCACGACAATGTCACTGTTGGTAGTGGGGAACTTAGGAGGGCACTGCTTTACTCTCAATAAATATCCATCTAAGCGATGACCATAAGCTGCAAGCAGAACAATAGATTGCTAGAGAAGAAAGTTGGTCATGTCTAACTTGATGGACTCAACCTAATTGAGTGAGTTAAGTAATGGAATCGTTGTTCCCATGTCTTGCAAAATTGATGTATTGGTATGTGACCCATATTATATAAAATTTATAATAAAATATTTTAAAAATTAATAAGGACCATCATTACTATTAGGTTTTAGGAGATTTACTACCAATTTTAAAAATTTTTATTATTAGATGTAAGAAAATACTGAACTTTCTTACATCCCATAATAAAATTTCTTAAAACCTAATGCTAATTGTAGTCCTTAAAAATAATTATTTTATATTTTATGTGATATGAGTTTTTTTATGCAATTTTTCCAAAAAAAACATAACATATTGCGTGTTATTGATTTAAAGTCTATTTCTTATAACATATTAATTTAAAGTTCATTTTTATTAGATATTGTGATTTTTTATATTGTGTAATATATCATTTTTTAATTTAATTTTTATTTAGATATTAATAATTTTCATCACATAATATTACATTTTGTTTTTTTATTTCTACAATACACATTACTATTTCAATATTTGAAAGTAAGGAAAATGGAAAGAACTAAGATAGTAAAGAAAAGAGTAAATAAGATTTAAATTAATAATATAAAAATAAAAAAAGACCAGTCAAGCTTAGAAAAAAAAATCTAAACTCCAACTAAATTTTATTTAAACTTTTAAAAAATGAGCCCTATTTTTTAACTTTTTTTTATTCATATATATATATATTTAGACAAACAAGTTTTTTTACCCCATTATCAAGTCTAGTTGACACCTTATATTATATTTTATATAATAGCTTATCCTTTATTTGTTTCATTAGCTATTTAACATTCTTAACTTTGAAAAGGAATCAAGGAAAAAGAGATTTAAGCTAGACTTTCAATCAAAAGTCAGCCTCGTGCAAGAAATGAAAATTAGTAAAGTGAAAAGAAAAAGAAAGAAAGAAATGAGATAACTAATCTTAAAATAATATTTGAACTAAAATTTAAATTATTTTAACTAAATAAATGATAAAGTTCCTTTCAAATAGAGTAAATAAAATAAAAGTCTAATGTATATTTTTATTTGAAAAAATTACATCTACAGACCTAGACAAAGTAAAATTTATAATAAATGATTTTAAAAATTAAAATTATTTTTAAGAATCACAATTATTATAAGATTTTAAGAAATTTTACCACTAATTTTAAGAGATTTACTATTAAGTGCAAAAAAGTTTAATATTTTTCTATATATAATAATAAATTTTTTAAAATTGATAGTATATTTTTAAAAAAATCTTTTAAAATCTGATAATAATTATAATATTTAAGAGTAATTTTAATTTTTAAAATTTTTCTGTTATAAATTTTATAATATATGTATCCTTAAGGCTGTGTTTGGATGTAAATTTTTGGCGTGGAAGGGAGGGGGGAAGAAGGAAGGGAGATAATATGTTTGGTTGAAAAAATTAAAAAAAAAAAGAGAAGGGAGGTAAAAATTTGCCTCCTCTCCCCTCTAAATTAGAGTATTTTGGAGGGAAGGAGAATTTTCTAATTATTTATTTATCTTATTGTTTCTCAATATTTTTAATATTTTAATTTTTCAATATGTTAACATTTAATAGAGATTAAGATGAATTTTTTTTCATTAAGAATTAAAAATGAAAAAAGATTGGGATTCATAATTTTTTTAAAAAAAGGTTGGTATAAATATATTTTTTATTAAAATAATATAAAGATAAATTTGTCCAAATATAATTAACTCTCCTCTCCTCTCCTCTTCTTTTCTCTATTAAACTCCCTTCCTTGAACCAAATAAAGCCTAATTGTAATTTTATTTTATTTTTTTCATATCACTCAAATACTTATCTATCCAAATTTGCTGAAACCCACATTACCGAGCAAGGTCTGAAGATGTCCCCAGCTGCACGTGAGCGACTTTCAAAGTGGAGGTGACAGCTCGGTGCTTGCTTGTGCTCTCAGTCACAAACATCACCAAAAAGAGGACCACCAGAAAGATGAAAAGCTGGTATCGCGCATGTGCCTTATAGATCCCATATTCCCCTATGGCGGACTCACAGGAAGAAGAATAATTTATTCTTTGTAATACTTGCTTCAACTCCTTCACATGCAGGATATATAAGCCCCATATTGAAAAATACCATTTTTGTGTAGATTCATATTATGTAAATTTACTACTTAATGTTTTGTCAAATGGAGACTTTACATCATGATATTTTTAAAAATTATATATATATATTTGACTCTCTTATATTAAGACATATTTATAACTTTAATACATTGATCTTAATACCTAATAAAACACTTAATTTGTTTGAAAACAAAAAACAACTAAAAACACTGGCTCGGTGTGTTTTGTAGTTTTTTCATTTAACATATGAGAGGCATTTTATTATACTCTAGAGTTGATGTATTAAAATTAAAATTATATAATAATTTAAGAAACTAAATTTTTTTTATTTTTTATTAGTAATTTTTATTCATTTATGAATGAAATATAAAAATAGAACTAGATTTAAGTGTAGTTTTTTTTTTAAATTTTTGCCATCAAAATTTCTCAATTTAAATATAATAATAATCATCTAACAAGTTAATAATTTAAATATATAATCACACACTTAGTTATGTTATTATTGAAAAACTCTATACTTGTCATATTTTAATTAGATAATTTAATAATAAATTTATAAAAAAATTACATATAAATTTTTCCCATAAAAAGAACATATTAGACTGAGTTTATTAAAAAAAAAAAAAACTTCCAACATGTTTTTTAATTATGAAATTGACAAAATCCTATTGTTTTGGGCATTTATATATGTTTGCCTATGGTTATAATATTAATAATAATGCATGCATGGTTGTTGGTTAGTTGAAACAAACCCACCTTTTTGGACCTGTAAATACTGCTTTATTTAATTAAGATGACCATACAACAGTGCCAAAAAAAAAATACAACTCACTTAGGTTCTATGGACAGTAAATTTGATTGACAATGACGCTGATCAATTTTAATAAGCTGACCCTTATACAAATTGTTGAATGAAAAAATTTCTTAAAAACCAGTATGGTAGAATTTGAGAATTTTAAATCATAGGTCATAAGGAATAGCCCTAATGGGCCGATTCTTGGAGCCAACCTACTACTGGGCCCATTATCTCTTTGAGAAAAGGCGCCTCCTGTGAGACTGTTTCTAGACCCAAAAAAAGTCTCTGCCTATTTCAAATTGACGCAAACATTTAAAAGAAAAATTTAAAGAATAAATTATATATACCTTTTTTAAATTTTATTAAAAATTTATAATTTTTAAAATAAAAATTATTTTAATAATTTAATTAAATTTTAAATTTTAAAATTCTTCAATTTAAATATAATAAATGCATCGGACAAGTTAATAATTTAATTGAGAATCATACATTTAGTTATACTATTATTAAAAAAATTTATATTTATCATATTTTAATTGAATAATAAATATATAAAAAATTGTATATAATTTTTTTTCTATAGAAATAACATATTAGACTGAGTTTATTTAAAAAAAAAAGATTCCAACACGTTATTTAATTATGAAATTGACAAAATCCTATTTTTTGGGGCATTTATATATGTTTGCCTATGGTTATAATGTTAATAATAATGCATGCATGGTTGTTGGTTAGTTGAAACAAACCCACCTTTTTGGACTTGTAAATATTGCTTTATTTAATTAAGATGATCACACAACAGTGATAGTGCAAAAATAAATAAAAAATTTGACAACTCACTAAGATAGGTGCTATGGACAGTAAATTTATTTGACAATGACGCTAATCAATTTTAATAAGCTGACCCTTTGCATAACTAGCTGATACCAATTGTTGAATGAAAAAATTTCTCAAAAAGCAGTATGGTAGAATTTGAGAATTTTACATCATGGGTCATATGGAATAGGCCCAATGGGACAATTCTAGGAGCAAACCCACTACTGGGCCCATCCATATCATAGAGAAAATGTGCCTCCTGTGAGTCTATTTCAAGAACCCAAGAAAAAAACAAACTGTGCCTGATGCAAACATTTAAAACAGAAAAAAAAAAAAAAATCAAAGCACAAATTATGCATATAATCTTTAAATTTAGTTGAAATTATATAATTTTTTAATTAAAAAAAATATAAATATTTTTTAAAATAAAAAATTATTTGAACACTTTAGTTTAATTTTTAATTAAAATAAAATTTATTTATTTTTAATTTTAAAAAATTATATATTTAAAATAATAGAAGATACTTTAATTAAAAAATTATATTAAAATGTAAAATATTTTTTATTTCAAAAAATTATATATTTTTTCAAAATAGATTAAAAAACAACGAGAACGGTGTGTGATTACTTAAAACTAGCAGAAAATCTGTTTTGAGGAGTGGCTTTCCCACAGTTGTTCCCAGGTCCCTTTATCCGCGGCACTGGGTCAAAGCAGAAGAGTTCAGAAGAGAAATATGGCGGGGAGTATATCAATAATCTATCCAGCGAGTACCATTTTAGTTTGTGGTTTGTCAGTATCCAAACCTGGTACCATATTTCTCTTTTGGTACTCTTCAGTATGATCGTTGTTTGCTAGCTCTATAACTTCTGAAGTTTCTGATGACTCAGGGCATAATGATCCATTGATTTGATTTTCAGGAAATAGGTTATGCAATACTAATAGAAAACCAAGGGAAATAGCAATGTCTCTGGGAAGCAATAAAGGGAGGCGGGAAGTGGTTGTTGAATCAGGTGATCAAAGGCTTTATCTAGGTTTGGACTTTGGCACATCTGGTGCCAGGTTTGCCCTCATTGACAAGGACGGGGCAATTCACGCTGAGGCTAAGAGAGAGTATCCCCTGTACAAGGCATGGATTCCTTTCTTTCTCCTTTTTTTTTTTTTTGGTTCAAATCCTGAGCGGAGCTTTTTGGAGAATTTTGTGGTGAGAATATTATAACAGGATGCTATACCATGTTTTTTAAATAGATAATTTCAATTACAAGTAGTATGGTTTTAGATTTTGGGGAAACTGGACTAATTGTATTATTATTATTATTATTATTATTATTATTATTTTGGCCAGATAAGTTGCATGATCTTAAATTGTTGTTACTCAATATTCTTAATCGCATACCCATACAATTTAAGTTCCACTTTGATGTCTCGTGCTACAAATCTCACTGAATTCACGAGAAGAATGCGATTACTATGTACATTACATGTTGATAAGCACAGATATGAGACATAACACCATAGGGACACCATGACACTGCAAAAACATGTAGTGTCCTAAGTGCAATTTGAAGTGTCTATCATCAGACTCGATACATCTTGTTTTATAAGTATTGGTGCTTCATAGGTTATATGCAATTAACCTTACTGCCAAGATAATCTGAGATTCCTGTTTCTGTTGTCTAGAAAGAGTGGAGAAACACAGGACTGGGTACGGTCATGGAAAGAGACACTATTCTTGCTACTTGAGGACATTCCACTTGATATCCGGAAACATATTGGGTCCATTTCTATTGATGGGACTTCTGCAACTACGCTCATTGTTGACAGGTGGAACACATGCATTTTGTTGCTTCTCAATTAATAATCTTCATCTATAATAAGACTGCATCTGAAGTAGGAATATGAATGGGGTATTGCAGTGACACGGGAGAACCATTATGGAGACCTTTCCTTTACAATGAGAGTTGTCCTGATGCTTTACCAATGGTAAAATCCATTGCTCCCCCAAATCATACAGTTTGCTCTGGCTCCTCCACCCTGTGTAAGCTTGTCTCGTGGTGGAACCATGTTGATTCAAACAAAAGTTCTGCTCAGTTGCTGCACCAAACAGACTGGCTTCTGTGGCTTCTTCATGGAAAGCTTGGTGTTTCAGATTATAACAATGCTCTGAAGGTATAATTCAGTGTTTCTTCACACCTAGAATGTTTATTATGTCTATGGTAAAGTTTCTATTGGAAAATCCAATCGTTTTTTGATGTTTTGCAGGTTGGCTATGATCCTGAAGTGGATTCATATCCAACATGGCTAGTCCGTCAGCCATATTCTCATCTCTTGCCTTCTGTTGTAGCTCCAGGAACTCCAGTATCTTATTTAAAAGAAGACATTAGAACTAAATTTGGTATGTTTTCCCTTCATTAATTATACATGTACAGGAACTACTTTCAAGGAATTTGTATTCCATTTGAAAATTAAGAGTCTATGGAAAAATTGAACTCAACTTGATAAGTTAACAACTGAGAAAAAAAACAAAGAAACTTATATTTAAGTAACCTAGCTTGCGACTAAATCTTAATAACCGATTCATATTGTCAAGCTGATTCATTCTACTTCTATCCACACGGGTCTGTTATTCGTTGCTATATTTGTAAAATACCCCTACTCCCTCACCACCCACCCGCCCTTCCCCCACCACCAAAAAAAACAAAAGAAGAAAGAGGCATCAGAATTTCTTTGAATCTCCTGCTAATTAAAATTTTGGTGCTTAAAAGTTGAAATTTATATAGATAATAGATAATAGAGTGCATATCCTTTCAGGTTTTCAAAAAGATTGTGTTGTATGCACGGGAACCACCGACAGTATAGCTGCATTTCTTGCAGCCCGTGTCTCTGAACCTGGGAATGCTGTAAGGATTTTGCTGCACTCATTTTTCTTTATTCATTGACTATTTGTGATCTATCATATTTTTGAGAAAATACATAAAAAATTTTAAATTCCATTTTTTGTATGCATTTTGGCATCCAAGAAAGATATATAGCGGAAATCACTTTCAAGCACGGAAATTTTGTTGTGCGATTGTTTGGTCTATAATGATTTTGCATTGGAGTGTCAATGCTTGACAATCTATTATAGATGTTGCCTCTTTAAGTGTTCCAAGAACTTGTGCTTATCTATGTAACTACGTCCACAATGTTTGTCTGACATTTTTATTTCATACCATGCCATTCTTGATTAGGTCACTTCACTGGGTTCAACACTTGCTATTAAACTATTGAGCAATACTAGGATTGAGGATTCTCGGTTTGGGGTCTATAGTCATCGCCTCGATGATAAGTGGCTTGTTGGTGGTGCTTCAAACTCTGGTGGAGCTGTCCTTAGGCTGCTGTTCACTGATGATCATTTAGAGAAACTAAGTGAACAGATCAATCCCTTAGAAGCCTCCCCCTTGGACTACTATCCTCTGCCAAAAGCTGGTGAGAGATTCCCAGTATCAGATCCAAATTTATCTCCAAGGTACTTGATACTTTTTACTCTCATGAAGAAATAAGAAGAGTAATCGTGACTCTAAGTAATAGCCTATTCAAATATTTATGGGTAAATTACAATTTACCTTTTGCAGTTTTGCTCAAAACTAGTTTGTCTCCTTGTGGTTTATTCAATTAAAATTTAACTATCCTGTAGTATTTTACATATAAATTTTAACGTATATAATCACATTAAAACAATAAATACGTATATTTTAAATATTTTCACAATGTTCCAAAGTTATTGTTGGAATTAGGTGGGCAGTTTCAACTTTAAAATATTAGCTTAATATCATTAATAGCCTTAAAAGACTATGAAAGGTTTAAAGATATACATAAAATATACTTTCAATAATAAAATTGTTCATCGTTTTAACTTTTACATGATTTTTTGTTTTTAGGGGGTTAAAACGATGGGGGAAAAAATACCAAAGGGCGCTTAAATGACATGAAACAACAAATCACATGGAAGTTGAATAAGACACTTTAAATTACATGGGGTTAAACTTATTTTGGGCCAAATCATGGGGTAAACAGTATTTTACCCAATATTTATTATCATTGCTAAAAGATGTTTTGTCAGGGGGCATTGGTTAAATTCTTGCACTTGTTTTACTTTATTCAATTGGTGTTTTGTTTGTTTGTTTGTTTTGCTTTAATCCTGGATAAATGAGCGAAATTCAGGTAGGTCGAATGAAAGAAAGGAAAAGGTCTTAAGATTTTAATGTAACGAATCAGCTTTAAAGATTTCTCAAATGGCTGATTCATTTGAAGTTGTAACAAAGTCAATTTGGTTTTACATGAAGATCTCTGCTCCCTTTGACTTCTAAAATACTCAAACTAGTAGCAAACGGTGCACATGCCGTGATCAAGCAAGATCACTCTTTCATCCCAACTGATTGAATTCTATTGTTGGACAGGCTACTCCCACGACCAGAGAATGATGTTGAGTACTTGCATGGGATTTTCGAATCCATTGCACGTATAGAGGTAATAAACCAGATTTTGAGCAATTTACTAAAAGAAAAAGTGTCAACTATTACAGTTCCAAAAGTATTACATTCATATATTATACTTTTTTACAACTCAGTGGCACTGTAATCAAGTTCTTGAAAAATGTAATAGAAAAATTGTCATCAGAACCCAAGGCCGAATAATAAATCAATGTTGTACTTCCAAATGCTGTATATTTCACAAATGAGGTTAAAAAAATGAAGTTTTTTTTTTGGATGGCTCCCCTATTTGGAAGGCATAGCAGATGCTGCTACGTTTTTCAGCATTTTAGAAAATTCACACTCAACAAAACATATGTACCAATAAATAAATAAATTTAAAATTAGTAAAATTTCAAAATTTCAACTTTTCTGACACATTTTTCAAAAACTTGTAGCAATGCTACTGAATTTTAAAAAATTTAGCATATGAATGCAATCTTTTGGCACTGTAACATTTGAATCATTATTTTTATTTCATTGTAGCATCTTGACACAGGAGCCGGTAATAATTTTTTTGTGTTCTCTTTAGTCCCTTTTTGCTTTTCTTCAGATAGTTCTAATTTATAAAAGGTTGAACTTCTTTTACCATTAATATTGTAAAATTTTCGAGTTACTAATTAAAAGTGATATTGTTATGGAAAGCTTGACCTCTCAGGAGGTCATGCTTTCTATTGCAACGACAATTGAAGTCAAAAGTAAGAATCTCAACATGTGAGAGGTTGAGCTTCCTACAGCAACGCTCATTCATAGTCCAAAGTGAGAATCTCAAAATATATTTAAATGTAAGAAAACTCAATTTCTTGAGAGATAGCTTTCTATAGAATTTTTTTTTAACCTGTCTTTTGTTTTTGGCCATTCCTTTAGCCCTTTTGCTTTTGTCTTTACGAAAATAGTGGTAATGCAGGGTTTTAGATCCTCTCAATTTTTTAAGAAATTGAGAGTCAATCTCAAAGAAAGACATAATGTGAGACTCACTGAAGTGTGTAAATCCCACAATATATGTGGGTCTTATACATGGGGATTTTTTCCTTCTCTGAAATAGACATATCAATTTCTTATGAAACTGAGAGGATCCAAATCCCTCATAATGAACTAATTAGAGAGCCTAAAAGGTCATGTAATATTGAATGGTGGCATGTAGGCAAAGGCATATGGGTTACTGGAGGAGCTAGGAGTAACCGAAGTAACTGAAGTGTTCACAGCCGGGGGAGGAGCTAAGAACGAAAAGTGGAGAAAGATACGAGAGAGGGTACTTGGTTTGCCTGTGCGTCGTGCAATTCAAACAGAGGCTGCCTATGGAGCTGCATTATTGGCCTTAAGAGGTGCCCGTCAAAATATTCTGTGAAGCTGATCAGTCATTCGCAAGCTGGTTATTTTAGTCAAGGTGACAATGAGGAGGTCTATCCTGGCAAATGTTGATTCTAAAATAGGAGCATATGGATCATAATATTATATGTCAGCTATTTAGATCTCTCCTCTTATCTCCTTGTTTGTCACCAAGATGTTCTCAGTAAAGCTGGGTGTTTTGTAACGTTTAAATTAATTTATTAATTCATACTATAAGATACAGCTTAGAATTTTTTGATAATGTTTTTCTCTCATTCTATCTCATTTTTGGCAAAAATATATTTTTAATCCTTTATTTTAATTATTCCTTTTATTCAATTTTATTTTATTCCAGTTGAGCTCTTTAATTTTATATTAAATTTTATTTTCATTCCTCAATTTTATTTTATTTTATTTCCTTAATTTTATTTCAAATTTTATTTTCGTCTCTCAAAAGTCCATGTTACTTTACAGCTTCTTCGTGTTTTCCTTCTGATGACATCACGAATTGTCATATACGTAACTTTATCGACACGTTTTTAAATTTGAGAAATACCATGAGGCCGCTTTTATTTTGCAAACTATATAAAATCTTAAATATACTAGGTTAATATAAAAACATATACTTCAAAACTGTCGGGGGGAAAAAAATTTAATCTAAACACAATCCTAAGATACCACTTAGAGTAATAGCATGCCTAAATCATTAGTCATTCGCATGCAATGTAACAGTCAGCCCTCAGATACAGTTATAGATACGATACAGAAATTAAATCACCTTCCGTTCTGCTAGAATGATCATAGATTTTCAACGTGATGAAATTCCTATAAAGATGCAGAATCAGAGTTACCAGCACATGCTGCACTTGCACTACATAGTTGTTGGTCAAAAGAATTCAAAGTCCCAAACCTGGATCTACCCGTTAGAAAACAAACTTTAACTGCATATCCTTTTAAGTTCTGGAGTTCCTTAACTAATCCTTTCAAGTTCTCGAGTTCGTTGACTAACTACGAAAGAAACAGACAGGCCTCAATAAATGAATTGCACTCCATGTAAATAGAAACGAGAGAATGAACAGTTCCCATGCAATGAAATATCAATAGAAAAATAGATTCATATCAAATTGATAATCACACGGGAAAGTAGGTATCTATATCACAAATCAATTCGTTCTAAGCGAAGAGCACATTTCCACCTTTAAGCACAAAACAAAGCATACACACATACAAAATCCTCAGGGTAAGAAACCAAACCCCAACAGGAAAAATCTAGAAAACTTCCGCCACCTTGCTCGCAAGAACCCGTTCCCTTCTTTCAATATAACCAAATGGAAACCAACCTGCTTTCCCTTTGCATTCACCCTCAGCCCATCCGTTGTTTGTCACCTGTCAAAACCACATTAAAATATTGTAATCAATTTGAGGACATAAACAGATACAACGATTGAGGTGACCTCCTCCCCCCCAAAAACAAAAACAAAAATAATAAGCTCTTCTGTATCAAAGGATTCAAGACAATGAGAGAAATATATACATGCTGAACTTGGCAAACTTAGTTAATCAGCACCCAGTGCATTACAAATTTACAATCAATCAGTTATACAGGCACTAGCATGTGACAAGTCAGCCCTTGATGGGAATTTGTGACACACATACCACATCAATGTTGAATCACTAACAACTTAACCAATCATGTTATGATACCATATTGGATTACCGATTATGCTAGAAGCTTAAGCTTAAAGGATTTATTGCTTTGTTTTGAAAATGACGCTAATTTTTTACCATAGAATTGTTTGGTAATGCAAATCAAGAGAGTCTCCCCAGCCAAAGAGAGAGGGAATCCTTCAAGTGAAATAAAACTCGAAGACATTCTTTGCCTAAAAAACAAAAAATAAACAATATTTAAGATTCAGCAAGCTGCAAACCTTCCTAACAACAACGTAATCACCAACTGCGAGATTTAGCTCCACCTCGGACACTGCATGGTATGGAAACATAACCTGCAAATATAGTAAAAATACAACACAAACAATGGTTATTAGTCACTTATTTTTCTATAAGCATTATCAATAACCCATTCACAATATTCACAAACCTCTCCTAGGAAGTAACCCATGCTATCTGTTGATCCATTATGTGTCTGAGAAGCATACACACCATTTGCTTCTTCATATGATGGGGGTGGAGGCATGCTGTTATCCACGCTAGGGGGGGTAGGAGGGGCTTCAATACGTTGTCGTTCTGATATCATCTATCATTAAATATAAAATAGCACACAATCATATGTTGATAACAAAATAAATGACGTAACTCTCTGATGTCATATTCAACTTAAAATGCAAGAGTAAAATAGTTAAAAAGACCAAGAAATATGGTTGCTTACTTCTCCCTCGAGCTGATCAAGTATTTGGAGAACTCTTTGATGATAGGCACGCTCTGCTTCAACCTTCATAAATAAATATAGAATGTTGGATTATGTAGCAGTTATAATTTCTTATAGCTCAGACCCATCAAATTGAAGAGCTGCAGCATCACAATGTAAAACTACAACTACAATACCATAGCTATAAGGCGCTGAAGGGTCAACCTCTGTTGTTGTGCTTCAACAGCAGCCATTGCTGCAGCTGCTTCCTTCCCCAAAATGGCCATGTTTGACTTCAGATCTTGCAGCTTTGCTTCAGCTGCTTCCAATTTCATACCATTCTCAGGATTGCCTTGTGTCTCTCTTATTTTTGCTTGGCGCTTGGAGACCTCAATAGCCTGTCTAGGTTCAAAAAACAGTGTAATTACAAATTCAATGGGGAAATAAATGCTACTTTTGCTGTTATCAGTTTATAAAACAATAATTTCTGACATGTTGGAACACAAGAAAAAACAACTTAAAAATAAATGGGTGACAAACTGACAATTATAAAAGAAAATCTAAACAAGAAAACAAGAAAACAAGAAAAAAGAAAAAAAAAAGATCACATTCCAGAATACCTGGGCTTCAGCTTCCTGTCGCATTCTATCATAACGTTGAGCTAGATGCCGAGCATCCTCCAATGGAGTTCCCATCACCATTGCTCTTAAGGGCTCTGCAACCTAAGCATTGAGCAAGACTTTAATCACAGAATTATTAAGCCAAAAAATGGAAACAAGAACACATTGAACAAATCAACAATACAAGTCAGCATATAATTACACTGAGAAAGCTGAGCTTGCTGAACATGTATGGCTATGAAGTTAGAACCAATCAATGTTTAACCAGTTCAGTTAGGAAAAATTAGAATTAAAAATCTGAAATTCCCATTCATATATGAGTAAAACCAGTTCAGTTAGGGAAAAAACCCCTGGCATTACTACAGCAAAGTCAGATTTGAACCCTACAATCCTACAATCACAACTAGCTACTTGATGAACTCATACATAACACCAAGGAAAAAGTTTTGGTTAATGTCACAAGTCCCAACCCTTTCCTCCTTTTAGAGGGAATACATAGTGATAGTACTCAACAAGCTGAATAAGAATGTACAATATATAGCAGAAACCAATAAATAACTAACGACTTTAGAGCAAAATGGTGGAAATTGTACACATAACATCGACACTTCAAATTCCCATTGGACTGGGCACAAGCTACTGCGGAGCACACAGGAAGTGCTAAAACTTCACTCCAGTCAAAAGAACAAAAAACATGATCCTAATGTGTTTAGGCAGGCACCCTCGAGCTCAGATAAAAGAAGTGCATCAAAAAGGGAAGAAAGGCAGTAACCGATCATTCAACATAACAGTGGCTACTTTAGAATGCTTTGAGCTATATTTTTTTGGCACAAATCCATAAGTATCAAAATGAAACTTAACTTTTGTGTGTGTATTTTTTTTTTTTTGTTGGGGCAGGGGGTGCTGTGCACACATAATTTTTATCAAACCTGTGTGCCAAGAGCTTTTAGTAAGTTCCCACGCTCCTTTTCCATTTGAGCACGGGAACGTGCATAACTTAGCGCAGCCCTAGATAATGTATTACTGCTGGTACATGTATTTTCTGCACCATATTTCCTGCTATCTTCTGACAACTTTGTCCCTGTTAAACAAGATGTACATGAATTGAATAATAATGTTAAGTTCAGTAAACTAAATGCAAGAAAAATTAATAAAATTTCACCAACCAATGTTAATTACCTATTTCAACTTGCTTGGATCCAGTAACAATATAACCTTCTACACCACGGACGATATCCCTTTGATAATGCTGAAAAGAGAAGAGGGGGAAAAAGCAACAACAACACAAGTTATCATCAGTCAATTGAGGGGATCAACTGAGATGAAAAACAAATGAGAATTAAAAAAATAGCATGAGAGGACCAAGTAACCTTTCCTGCACGTGTTGATATGTAAAGCTTCTCAAGTTTCTGATGTTGCTGGAGCTCTATCTCATCAGTAATCACATTATCTGAACCTCCATATCCCCCCGCCCCAAACTGTTTCAGGACAGCCTATATAACAATAAATGTGATTTAACACCTTAACAGAGGAAGCAAGAAAATTGTTTAACATTTAAGAACAGAAAAAAGGAGCAAGAAATGAGTTAAAGCTTGATCATCAAAATAAAACAGTACAAGTATGCATAAGGGTTGATATTTTTTATATCAGATGAGAAGCACTTTGGGTGGTGTATTTATATCAGATAAATCTGTGTTTGGATGCTAATAGCGATGCATTCAAAATGTATCTTATGGTTTTTGAATTTTGGGTCTTAAATGCATCAGATTAGATGCAAAAAATGAGAGCACCATGAAAATCAACAAAATATTTGAGTTTTTGAATTTTTGGTATAAAAATATAGATATGTTAATTTTCATTTTGTCACAATTATTTATTAATATTTATATGCATATAAATATTGTTTAATATTTTAAGTACCTTGTCATGCCCTTATCTTAGATTTTTCAAAATTGTTGTATCTCTTTATCATACTATATAAAGTGTGATACTCATATCCATATCCATATAGTGCAATGCAACACACGATCATGGCCCAGCAAGTATCATAAATGATTTACTAAATTTTTAGATAATGGTTCTTATTCTTTTTGGCTACTCTCAGAGTTAACTCACTTTTCCTTATATGGCCATATTCCAGACAATCATTCTTCGCTATAGACTGAATCCATTCATCTCCATCTAAAAACCAACAGAGCTCAAATGAATGACCCAATGTCTTCAGAACACGTGTTACGTCGCAGCAGATAAATAGGCATTTTGTTGCTATTCAATTAGGTATGATTAGTTGTGGTTGTTACATTAGTTGCTGCGTTGTTAGTCAGGTAAGGAAGTTAACCATTTTTAATAAAGGAGGCCATGCTCTCTCCAATCAATACAAATAGAAGAGAGTCAGCCTGATGTGCTGATATATAGATTTTCTTGAATGAGCTACCGTATTGAGTACCAACCCTGCGTTAGTCTATACCAATTTGGTATCAAAGCCACTGATTCTCAGTAATGGTGAAGGAGACACACTCAAATGATAGGTTCCAAGAGATGGAGCAGGAGATGCTCCAAATGCAAGCAGAGTTGAATAATCTTCGATCATCTGTACCGCAAGTGGACTGCAGATCTAAGCAAAAATGGAAGCATCAATCCTGCGAATGGAGAATGCAGTGGCTAAACTAGCTGCAAAGTTGTCATCACTGTCAGCGCATCTAGCTGAGGAAGGAAATGGTATGAGCGGTGCAACCAGCATACAAGGAAGAAGACCGACAAATGGATGTCTACAATTTGGCTTTTACAATGGCAACATGTTGGCTATCAATTTCCTACAAAATTTTCTCCAAAAGACTTTTCAAAATTCAACGGGACTGATTTTAAATGGTGGTTGTTTCGTTGCAAGCAGTTCTTTGAGATTGATTAAACACTGGTGGACCAGTGAGTTCAGTTAATCACAATGCATCTGCATGGGAAGGCCCTTCAATGGCATCATGGATTCATGAGGAAAAGAAAGATCAATGAGATTAGGTGGTTAGAGGATGTGGAGGGGTTGAAAACCATATTTGGAGATGTTTTCACTGTAGATCCAATGTTAGAAATTAAGAACCTGAAACAAGAAGGGTTAGTAAGTGAATACTAGGAGAAATTTGAAGAGCATCAGGCAAAGGTTGAATTACCTGTGGAGCATGCCATTACCTGCTTTCTTGGAGGTCTCAAAATTGGAAATTGAAGCTCAGGTATGAATGTTCAAGCCTACTACTCTGCCTAATGCTATGTACTTGGCCAAATTCCAAGAGGCCTCAATAATGGCTATCCAGAATCAGTCAATGATTCATCCGAAGAAGCCTCAATCATCTCTCAATATCAACAACGCCTCTCAATCATCCAAGATGTACTCAAGCGTACCCTCCTCTCCAAACTCCACCATGCTTTCCATCACCAGTAATAATTTAGTCGCTGACAAAGAGACTATAGCATCTTCTTCCACAGCTCCAAGAGCCAAAACCAATATCAAAATTGAGAAACCTATTAGATAGTTGACTAAAAAAGAGATGTATGATCGGGCGTAGACAAGGATCATGGTACTGGTGTCCAAAAAAATTCAGCTTCAATTATAAATGTAAGAGCTTGCAACTATATGCATTAATGGTGGAGGAGGAGGAACAAGAAGATGTGATGGATATTGATGAGAACTCAAGAGGGTATAAAAGGAGCTTCAGTAGTCGCACCTTCCAAAATATCTTTGAATGCTGTCATAGGGTCCTTGATGAATTCCCATGGATATTCAACTATGACAGTCCAAGGGAAACTCAAAAAACAGTCTATCATGCTACTGCTAGATACAGGAAGCACCCATAATTTCACGGATGCTAACATGGTTAAAAAATTAAAGTTGAAAACGTAGCCAATAGCAGGCACCAAAGTATCCATAGCCAATGGGGATAAAATCATGATGGAGGCTAAATGTTTACAGTTAACTTGGTGGATGAATGACAACCTATATGCTGCAGATTTCTAAGTAATGAATCTCGGAGGTTATGACATGATTTTAGGCATCTAATGGTTGTCTACATTGGGTAGGATTATATGGGATTTGAAGGAACAATATGAGTTTCATATTGCAGAGGGAATTTCATGAGCTCAATGGCATCGATTACCACAACCCTTCACTAGATGATAGAGACATCAGGGGCAAATATTCAAAGCAACAGGGACAAATATACATGGTGCAAATTAATTCTCTTCATCAACAAGAGAAACTAATGCTTCTGACAAGTGGCAGTACAGAATTATCAGCTAAGGAGAATCAGGCTTTACAAAAGCTATTGCAAGAATTTGTGGATGTGTTCAAGAAGCCTACGTCTCCACCTCCTTTTAGGGAATTTAATCATACTATAAATCTTAAGGTGGAACAACCCATCAATCTTAGGCCTTACCATTATGGGCCTTCACAAAAGACAGCAATAGAAGAATTAATTAGAGACATGTTGAAGAATGGAGTCATCAGACCAAGCAACAGTGCATTTGCATCTTTGGTTGTACTAGTCAAAAAGAAGGATAATACTTGGAGATTTTGTATTGACTGTAGAAAATTGAATGCACAGACAGTAAAACATAAACAAGTTGTCCATTTCCATCATTGAAGAGTTAATTGATGAATTGAAGGGTTCTAAATTTTATTCAAAGTTTGATTTGAGGTTAGAATATCACCAAATTCACATGGATCTAAAGGATATCCATAAGACAGGCTTTAAAACTCATGAACAGTAATATGAATTCCTTGTAATGCCCTTTGTATTAACCAACGCCCCTGCCACATTTCAAGGATTAATAAGGTTTTTCAACCTTTCTTGAGAAAATTTATTTTAGTTTTTTTTTTAATGACATCTTGGTCTATAATCCTTCTTGGGAGGCTCATCTTCCGCATCTTTGAAGTACCTTGCAGCTGCTATGTCAAAATGAATTATATGCTAAGAAGAGTAAATGCATTTTTGGTGCTACTAAGATTGACTATCTTGGCCATATTATCTCTGAAGTGGGTGTTACAACAGATCCTAAAAAAGTTGAAGCCATGCAATTATGGCCCACCCTATCCACCATTAAATCTTTAAGAGGGTTCCTTGGCCTTACCAGTTATTATCGAAGGTTTGCTAGAAATTATGGCTCCATCAACAAACCTCTCACAGATTTATTGAAGAAAGGTGCATTTGTTTGGACTGATAAAGCAAATTAAGCTTTCAAAACACTTAAGGAAGCTATGTCCTCAACCCCAGTATTGGCTTTACCACATTTTTCATTTCCATTTACAATGGAAACAAATGCCTCTAATGTAGGAATGAGGGTTGTTCTATCACAACAAGGCCATCCTATAGCTTTTGTAGACGAAGCTTTCTCTCCTGCTAAGCGACATCTTGCAGCTTATGAGAAGGAGCTCACTATTATTGTTTTTGCTGTAAAGCATTGGATGCAATACCTTTATGAGAGACATTTCACCATCCTCACTGGTCACCTTCCCTTAAAGCATTTACTGGAACAAAAGTCTATCACACCAGAACAATTTAAATGGGTTAACAAGCTTTGAGGATTGACTTCTGACATTGTTTATTGGAGGCGAAAGGATAACATTGTTGCAGATTCTTTGTCTTGACAGTCTATTGAGAAAGATGTTTCATCCTCATCTTGCCATGCTATAATTTCGGTGGTTTCCAATTTCCACAATAGGATCAAAGAGTCTTGGAAAACTGATGATGTTTTAACTAAATTGGTTGCTGACTTAAGAGCAGATCCTTAGTCTCATCCCAAATTTACTTGGGATCACTAACTTCTGAAGAGGAAGGGCAAATTAGTGGTGGGTAATGACAAAGCTTTAAGAGTTCAGTTATTGCACCATTTCCACAATGACCCTGTGAGTGGACACTCGGGAATCACAGCAACATATAAATGAATTGCAACAATCTTTTATTGGAAAGGGATGGAGAAAGATATGACAAAGTTTGTACCTGAATATGTAGTTTGCCAACATTATAAATATGAAACTGTGGCCACTTACAGGTTACTGCAACCTCTTCCCACTCCAACCAATATATGGACTGATCTTAGCATGGATTTCATTGTAGGATTGCCAAAATCTCAAAATAAAACAGTTATTTTGGTGATTGTGGATCAGTTCACTAAAGGCGACCACTTCATTCCACTTCAACATCCATTTACAGTTGTACATGTTGCACAGGCTTTTATGGATCATATCATTCCATAGAACAATTGTCACAAATAGAGACCCAATTGTTTGTAGTCACTTTTGGCGACCTCTTTTTAATGTTAAACTATTTTATTCCTCTACCTACCCTCCTCAAATTGATGGTCAAATAGAGGTGCTAAACTGCTGCATTGAGTGCTATCTAAGATTATGAGTGGGGATCATCCTAAGGATTAGGTTCATTAGCTCCCTCTTACTGAACTATGGTACAACACTTCCTATCATTCTGCTATCGGGATGTCTCCATTTGAAGCCACTTATGGCATCCCTCCTCCTACCCATCTACCTTATCTAGCTAATGATTCAAATAATGAAATGGTTGATCGTAGTTTGAGAGCCAAGGAAGCTACAAAATACTTATTGCAATATTATCTTCAAAGGGCTCAGCAAAGGATGATAACCATGGCCAATAAGTGATACACTGACAAGGAGTTTAAGAAGGGGGATTTAGTCTATCTTAAACTTCATCCTTTCCAGAGGAACACACTATCAACAACACTGGTTTACACAAGCCGGCTGCAAGATATTATGGGCCCTTCAAAGTGGTCTAGTGTATAGGGAAGGTTGCTTACAAGTTGGAGCTTCCCAATGATACTCATATCCATCTGGTTTTCCATGTTTCTCTCCTCAGGAAACATCATGGGACCTTTATTCCCGCTAGCTCTACCTTACCCAATGTCAATGAAATGGGGCTTTTTCTATGGAGCCAGAGGCAATTTTGGCTCAACAAGTGGTTAGGAAGAACCATCTTCCCCTCACTCAAGTACTGGTCCAACGGAAGCATGCTGCAAAGAAGACACCACGTGGGAGTTCCTTTTGGCCATTCAGCAACACTTTCTAGACTTTGATACTACTGCACCCCTTCATCCTTAAGGACAAGGATCTTCTTTGAGGGGGGGAAAGATTGTTACATGGCAGCAGATAAATAGACATTCTGTCGCTATTCAGTTAGGTATGATTAGTTGTGGTTGTTCTGTTAGTTGCTGAGTTGTTAGTCGGGTAAGGAAGTTAACCATATGTAATAAAGGAGGTCATGCTCTCTCCTATAGATATAAATAGAAGAGAGTCAGCCTGATGTACTGATATATGGATTTTCTTTACTGAGCTACGGTATTGAGTACCAACCTTGCGTTATTCTGTACCAAGACGTCTAACCTATTTCACATGCAGGTATACATCCAGAAACTTCTTTGGCATAAAACAAGCAATAAATTGCTTGCCAATTCACCTAATTAAATTCCAATATATTCAAAGATTCTGAGTTTCGCAGCCCAGTTCAATGCATTTGCAAGCTAACGTACTAGCTTAAAATACAAATTCTTATCTAACATCCAAACGATGTAGCTTTTATCAATTCATTTCCGCAATGCAAGTGCAAAATTCGATCCAGTACCATGATCACGCGAACAGTAATTATAATCCAAATTAAATGCAACTATCGCGACATTTAGAATCGCATAGAAGATGCAAGAAGACAATTACATCAGAAAAATAGCAATAGACCGTAGCAAATGTAAAGAACAACACGAAAAATAAATAAAGATAAAATGATTTTATAGGAATTAAGAAGAGGATAAAAGCCATTGAAACGATCTATTTGCATCGATTAAAGAAAGATCTGGCGTAGAATCATGCAAATGAAATAGGTTTTTGCTTTGTGTGAGGAAGAGAAAGTGAAAGAACCTGTTGTTGGCGAGCGACCTGTTCTCGGAGCTTGGAGGCTTGCTTTCTGATAGCATCCATCCACCACCGAATGGATTGAATCTGCTCGTAGATCGGTTTCGGACCAACACCACCAGCAACTGAGTTCGTATCAGAAGAGGGGGAGAGAGAGAGAGAGAGAGAGAGAGAGGCTTTTCAAACTTGCATTGGGAATTTACATCAGGAGATTATTTGGGCTTTGGTTCCTTCGGGGAAACACTTGTTTGCTTTATTGTTTCTTTAATTATTATTTTCTATTAAATTAATTATTTATCATAGTTTAGTCTCTTAATTTTTAATTTCTATCATATATCTTCTTTGATTTTATTTAATATTTTAAAATAATTATTTAATTTTTTTTAACCTTCTAACATAATTTTTTAACATTTTTTAATACTTCAAAATAGTTCTTGATCAATGTTATAAAAAAATGTGATACAAAATGCTAATTAAAATATTAAGTGGAAATTAAAAAATAAATAAAGGATGAAACGGGAAAAAAAATTAATGGGCCAAAATACTAGTCAAGTCTTTATTTAAAATATACAATAATATTTTTATTAAATGAAAAATATAATGTTACTATTTTTAGGATAAATTATTCTCTCATACCTTAAAAAATTAAAATACTTTTAAAGATAAAATTAATGTCTTTTACTCAAAATAGGTTTAAAAAAATACACACACACATATCTTTAACTTTTATTTTGATGTCATTTTTTGTGTTAAAAATCATAAACCTGGTTTATTCTACAATTTCATTAAATTTATGACAGTTTTACGTTTATTGATATATATATATAATACTCATGTTGTTATATTTTATTATAATTAAATATTACTAATGGTTATCTTTTAATTGATTAAATTTTTTTAAAATTACTTTTATAAATATGTTATTTGTTTTCTATAATTCTTTTTATCAAATTCTTTTAAATTTTGCTAAATTTATATTTAAAAAATTATTTTATATCGGTCAAATACTTATTTAAATTTGCTATATCATATAATATATATATATATATATATATAAGATTAAATTTAGATGCAATTTCATATAGATTTACTATCAGATTATTTAATTAAAATACAATAAATATTAATTTTTTAATTAAAATATGACAAATAAATAATTTTAAATGAGAAACGATATACTTGTTTATAAAAATTATGCATTTATTATAATTAAAGAACCTAATAATAAAAATACAATAAGTTACATATATTTTTTCATATACATATATATATATAAGTATTTTAATTAAAATAATTTTAATTATAATTTATAAGAAGTTTGTGTATACTTTAATAATTAAAAAATTATACAATCAAATCATTTTTTAAAGAAAGGGAAAATATTTTATTTGTTTATTTTTAAAGTAGTTATTGGATGTGAACTTTGAAAATTGAAGAAGTAGAATCTTGGCTGAGACATTTCTTTGTATTAATTAATATAGAGTATATCAAGTTTAATTTAATTTAGATATTAATGTAATGACTCATGGAAACGATGAGAAGCACATAAATAATTATTGTACTCCTCTAGCATTGGAAAATTAAATACTATTGTTAATTAGATTTTAACAAATTCGTCATTTTGTCTAAATTTTAAAAACAATCATATTTTAAAATTAATTTTAATTAATTTTAAAAAAAATGGAATGATAAAAATAACTATTAATCATTATTATGAAAAATGATCAACAGCGCGTTTATGAAATAAAATTTAAACGCACACGGTTTTTGGTTTAAAAAATTTGTAAACTATTATTTTTGTATTGGGGCTCTCCCGCAGTTCTATTTATTAAGTTGGCTTGTCTGGTGCGTGGTATGAAAGGAAAAATATGATCATAGAGAAAATAAAAATCATGATTTTAAGAATCAAAATGATTTATGTGTCCTTATTTGAAATAAATAATAAATAATATTAAATAATAATAATAATAATAATGATGATGATGATAAACATTACACGATAATTACGCAAAATGGTTACTTTTACATAAGTCATACCAAATGAGCTCTTGCGTCAAGTTTGGTATGCGACCATAAAGGGAACAGAAACTGATTCCAATGCCTCTACAGCGACCACCGTGACTACCACCTCGACCGCCAGCCATCTCTGCTTAGATCTCCTTCTTCTTATTATTCTCTCTCTGGTTTTGGCATTTAGGCCACAATAGCAGAAAAGGACACTTGCAGTAGTTGGAGATAAGGTCTGCTAAAGGCAAATGCTAAAATATTAAAATATATATAAACTAATTGCTTTCCTAAAAGATGCAGAGGATCAGAAAATGTTTTCAAAAATCCTATAAAAAAAATTAAAAAAAAAAGTGAATGTACAGTATATATATTAATATATACAGACATAAATAATATCAGCATGTAATTTTATAGGAGTTGCATAATAACCGACTTAGTTATAGTGTACTCTATCACAATATATATATATATATATATATATATATATATATATATATATATATATATATATATATATATATATATATATATATATATATATGTATGTATGTATGTGTGTGTGTGTGTGTGTGTGTGTGTGTTTTTGTGGACCCTCATTTTGTGATTTGTGGTGATCCTTGTGGCCATGTGAGTTTTGCTGTAAAGATGATTCAACGACCGGGGATATTAGTTTATTGGTCATTTACCGTTGGATTGTGAATAGTATTGTCAAATTTTTGTGTAATTTGAATAAAATTATATTTCAGCCCTTAGAAATTTGAAATATTTTAATTAAGTCTTTAAAGTATTTTAAATATTTAAAAATTTATGAGGTTCATAAATATTTTAAAGTTTACTAGTTTTTATTTTCTACTCCAAAATAATTTATTTTAGTTCGATAAACATTATTTTTAAATCCGTATACTTTAATTAATAACTAATAGGGAGCGATTTAAAATTAAAATTTTCAAGGGCAATTTTGTCTTTGTCCAAAAATAATGGTAATAATCTTTTTTTTCTTTCTTCAAAAAGGGCAATTTTGTCATTCTTCCTTCATATATTTCTATTCATACATTATTTTTTTAATCTAAAGATATTTTAATCATTTGTCATTACTTTTTATTTTATTTTATTATTATGTCTATCTTATCAAATGGATGAAAAGAAACATATTTTTTTATCATACCAAACGTAATTAATTTAATTACATTTTAATTAAAAAAAAGAATTATGCTAAACAAAATATTGATGTTTTGAATGGCCAAGAAAAACTGGTCTTTCCAAATGTGTGCTGTTTCATAAGTTATTAAATAACGAGAATTGAACAATGTTATAATAGTTTTTATCACTACAAACAAATATGTGAATATCACATTTGCTGCAATTATTTGGAGCATTTGTTAAAATTCAATTGTTTACTTTAGTTTAAAAAGGGATTTTATAAGGTGAGCAAATCTTCTCCTGGAAAGATTCGTGAGAAAGAGAAAGAAAGAATAGTGGAGACCCAATAAAACTCACGTATAAACCCTATCTCTCCTCTCTTTTTTCTCGCCCTCTATAAAACCCACTAATAAACATACACAACGTGATGACATACAGCAATAATGCATTTGCAGCTAGCCCTCCCATGCAGCTTTGAGTACTTATTTAAATTATTGAGGAAAAAAGGGCCATCGAACTTAAAGTAAAGTTCAGGTAAGCCAAAAGGTGGAGATAATAAAAATTGTGAAAAATAAATAAATCTTTTCATATTTAAAGTTTTCCACTCACTTTTGTGGTTATTTAAGTAAGAATAATGCTGTTTACAAAATATTCATGTTAGGAATTTCATTTTTCAATATTTGGTTCATTAAAAAAAAATAATTCCTAACAGCCTATACGTTGAGTTTTGATATTTACATTTTCTGCCTCTCAAGAGTTGCATATTAGTTCGAACGTACAAGATGAATATATCTTTGAAGAGACAGCATTTATATGAATATATCAATGAATGATGTCTGTGACATATGATTCAAAAAATTTAATCGCATCAAAATAGTTATTTTATTATTGGCTTTTATTCATTTGTTAGGGGATGTATGAATAATATAGTATACGCACAGTTTATTTAAAAAATAAAATAAAATCTTGCAAAGCATGCTATCATTAGAAGTAGCAAAGTAGCTAGTTACCATGATCTTTCTTAATTTCTTCGACAATGGTGGCTCCAGCTTTGGAGGCATTTGAGTGAAAACTGAGCAAAGCATCATAACATGGTCTTCCGGATTTATTCAAGCTTGGTAAAGAAGGAAACATAAAGAGTCATCTAACAAAAAAAACTTGCATTTTACGCCTTCTTTCTAGTGTTGCTTTGTCACCCTTCGTCAACTTTAATGTATTTTATTGGAAGGTGATCATCTATACTAATACATCACGTATTTAAAAATAATAATAATAACACAAAATAATGAAATTTATTTCATCACTTTTTCTTAATTCTTTATATATATTTTTTTATCTCTTTCTAAATACACATGTACATTTATTTGTTAAGTACAAAATACTTAGATACGTATTTTATCATGTTTTCTACTTTTTGTTTTATGTCACAAAGCCAAGAATATAACATAACAAATGGGTCGGCAGCATGATTACCATATTTCTGTACTACTCAATGAGATTCACAAAATTCATATCATAAGATGTAACCACCAAGCTTTCAGGTTTTAATTTGATGATATATAATTGGCACTTACATTTTTTTTTTTTTTGGGAGGAAAAGCTGTTCTATAGATCAATTTGGTTCACTTATGAAATTTAAAGGTTTACGTGTATGTTATCAAAAGCGAATACTACCTCGCTAGCTATTAAATTTCTGTCCCTGGAAATAGGATATTATTCATCATCTTTTTGGAAGATCAAGTTTTCTTTCTTCTTCAGTATCAAAGCATCTGATATCCATTAAGGAATTATTAGGTTTTGTCTTTTAAAATTTGAAGATTAATCTTCTGCAGATTCCCATCATTTGGGTATCTGCAATATGGGAAGATGGCTTAGATGGGTAGAAGTAATTAAGGATTCGGCTAATTTGTTTCATGTTAGCTAATATAAATGATGTACTTCTTAGCTTTTTATGAAATTTACAACGTTAATTCTGAAAGATGTAGATTGCAAGTAGCTTGTTTGAATTCTCCACAATTTTGTATACACCAGATGTATGTACACTTAACAATTAAAATTTATTCCTTACAATAGGTCCTACGTGAAAAATGAAACCGTAGCCACTGGATGTACATGCACTTAGTATGTCTCAAAATTTTTCAGAAATTATATCTATTATTTTAAATTGACAATATTTGATTCCATCCTTGCAGCAAGTATTTAGGATGTGTTTGGCATGAAATTTTTTTTAGATTTCTCAAAAAATTATACTTAAAAATAAAATAAAACTTCTATGTTTGAAATAAGTTTTCTTTTAAAATTGAGTTTTATCAGAATTTTAATTTTCTTAATAAATTAGTTATTCACAAAAGTTGAGTAATTTACACCTAAATATTTACATGGGATTTTAAATTTCCTATCATATTTGGAATCGATATATTTGCAACTAGTCCTAAATATCACATAGAAATTTTAAGGCTTAAATGCACTTTTTATCCCTCTAATTTCATATAAGTTTAAATTTGGTATCCTTTGTTTATAAACCGACATTGTTGCCCTCTTTCTTTTTTTTATTAAATGGTTCAAATTTGTCCCTTGGTCAAATAATCTATATAAAATACATTTAATATCTAATTTAATAATTTACTAACTTGAATGTTATTTACCTCCTTAGCACTATAACTCGTTCAAATTTAATATCTCGGTTGATAAATTGTTAAATTTGTTGCTAAATATTAAATGAAATCGAGACATTAACTAGTGATATAAAAATAATTTAATAAATAGATGTCTCTGCTCACAAAAAACGAACCAAACAAAAAATTTTGCGCTACACGATGCAAATGAATATAACGACAAAGCATTTCAAGAATTATTATTATTATTTTCATGTCAAAAGGCATTTTAGCCGAGAATCTGCTATTGCCAACGAAAAGCGTACAATCTTGTCCGTTTTGGGAAATTCACCCGATGCCCCGGCTTTGTTTTTGTTGGGGCGGGGGGGTGTTTGGTTTGTAATTGGACTTAAGCTGGGCTGAGTGAAATGTGAATTGGATCTGATCCAATTCAGGAATTGGGTTTATCTTAGGTTGGACTTAGGCTTTTATTTTGGGCTTCATTATTATTTTTGGATTTGGGTTTTCCAATTTATTTTTTATATGTTTATTTCGTTTATTTGTTTATTGGTTTATTTGCATATTTATGATTTTTTTTTTCGTTTATATGTTAGAACACAAAATCCTAATTTCCTATATTATACTTTTTTTATATTTCTATATTTTTTAAAAAATTTACCCAAACAAAATGCAGTCTCTACATAAAAAGTGTACTTTTCTTTCCAATTATATAAGAAATATATTCCAATCATACACTTTTTTCTCTTCCTCCTATTAGCATGCGTTAGTGGACCACGGCAGCAATTCCTTCAAGAGGGATGGTGATGGTGGCAAAGGATTAAGGCTATGTTTAGATTGATAACCATAGAAGGAATGGTAAAGAATGAAATAACTTTTTGGAATAAATTCTTGTTTGAATATTTTTTTAAAAGATGAAATGGAATGATAAATGAAAGTCTCTAATATTTTTATTGCTACTCAAAATTCTAAAATTTGTGATCTTCCAAAATTGAGAGGTTTGGGAGGGATTAGAATGAATTAGCAGGGTTGTTTTAAATAAAATAAAGTATAATTACAATTATATCACCTCTTATTTTTATTTATTTTAAAGGTAATGTTGGCAAAAAAAACTAATTTATAAACTATTTCATTACATTTATTTTTATTATAACTTTTAAACAATGATAAAATGATTTTTTTTTCTTTTTCTTATTAAACTCTTAAATAATATAATGACACATAATTTTTCATTTTAATCCATTATGAGTCATTCCATCTGATCTATTCATCAACTTTCAGACATAACATAAAGGTAAAAAGTGTGTTGTTACCTTGGCCTCGTAGGTTTGGGAAAGAAGAAGAAATCATCATTGATCATCTCTTGAATACAAACGATCGTCCATCGTGTGGAAGCCATTTTTCCATCAACAAACTCTTCATGAGTAAAAAAAAAAGAGGATAAATTAACACAGTCTATTTATCAATTGTAACAAAAAGATTTTATTAAAGGAATAAAGAGATTTTAATGGTTGTAAAATTCAAGGTCATGGATGGATAAATTGATTAAAAAGAAAATAATAGAAAGATAAAAAGTGTTTTAGATAATAAAATGAGTGTTTTAGTAATTTGATATTATTAAAATTTTCCAATTTAGATAATAAAAAGTTTATTGTAATGAGATTAATAAATCAGGAAGTCGATTTTATTTTTTTAATTTAAGAATAAATTGTAATTAAGAATAAATAAATGCAATTTCTCTACATATATTTTGCTATAATATTATTGATAAAAATACAATGAGATATGTGCAAAATTTCTTGTTGTCTACAGTAACACCTACATGTGCCGATACCATAAAATATCAATGCTTCCAAGATTTTTTACCAATAAAATGCCAAATCTATAATACTTTTATTCATAAAATAACTTGAATAGCCATAGGGAGGAAAATAAACAGTTAAGTTGAAATCTAAAAATTCAAATAATGCGAAGCGCTTAGTCAAGCATTATCACCTAACACCTACCACATGAGTGCTCATGAGTCATGACATAATGGAGAGATGGGTGGATACCCACTACTGATTGATTCCATTAGCTTGTTATTCCAGTTGTCCAACACTAGCTTTGTCCTGTAACATCACTTTTAACACGATCCGTGCATGAAGTTTGTTGACAAGGCCTAATTTATTTTTGGTCTCTTTTCTTTTTAATTTAATTTTATTTTATTTTTATCTCTTACCTTTATTTTATTTCAAGTTGATTCTTTAATTTTATCTCATGTTTCATTTGTTGTCTCTTAACTCATGTAATTTCAATTTAACTTTTTTTAAATTTTATCTCGCATTTTACTTTTATCCCTTTATTTTATTTTATTTTAATCCCTTAATTTTCAAAAAATATTCAAATATTTTCTTTAATCTAATACTATCAAAACAAAATACTTAACAAAAATTTCTATGTAACTCATTGGCATAGTTTATAAAACCAGACTAGACTAATAGATTCAACTGAAAAATTAATAAAATAATTTTTGGTCTAATTTAGTTGACTCAAAAAATTATTACCCAAAATACTAATCAAATTGTTTAAAAATTAGTCGAATTGATCATTGATTTTTTTTTATTTTTTATTTATATAAAATAACACAATTAATTTTGGACATATTTAAAAATCAAAAATAGAATATCATAAAAAAAGAGAATTAAAAAAAAGAATATAAAAGAAACCAAAAGGTATATCTATCAGATATTAAATTGTTTGACCAAAATTATTTTTTCCTTTTTCATTTACCTTTTTGTTTTGAACAATAAATAAAATTTTAATATAATTTGAGAGACTCAAAAGTTTAATATTAAATACTTATAAATTTTAGTCATGGATTGTTTTTATTTTTTAATTAAAAAATAACTTTTTGAATTTTATTAAAACTTAAAATTTATTAATATTTATTTGTTATATTATAATTTTAATATATATAATTTAAAAAATATATATATATATATATATTTAATTATCATTGATTTGAATATGATTCAACTATGGTCAAATAATTAAACCATAAATCAGTGTCTCTATCAATTTAATGATTGATTTAGTTTTAAAAATATTACTATTTGGTGACTAAAATCTAATAATCTCTTACAAACTACTAATAAGTCACATAAAACTTTTTAATCAAACAATTTTGATAGTGTTAAAAATAATAAACATTTGAGTAATTTTTATAAGTTACAAGACTAAATTAAAATTAAATTAAATTAAAAGATAAAAATAAAGTTAAAAGATAAAATTTGAATCAAATGAAATTAAAAAGAAAAAAATCAAATTTGAGACAGAATTAAAAAGTTGAATTTGAACAAAATAAAATTAAAAAATAAAAATAAAACCTAAATTAAAATTAAAAAATAAAAAGTGTATTGTATCCTTTTACATATTATTTCTTTATTTGTTTTATAACTTTTATTTTTATTTATTTTGTTTATTTGCTTTGAGGGTTTTGGGGGAAAGGTCTCCCCTTGTTTGGTATGAAAAAGTTGAAGGGGAGGGGAGGGTCCCTCCAAACCCTCCCCTCCAAAAGTGGGGTTTTTGGAGGGGAGAGAAAATTTTTACCTTCACTTGACAAAATTGCCCTCATTTTTATTTTCTTTTAAAATATAATATAAATCTTATTTTTTTAATATGATTTAAGATAATTTTTTATAAAAATAAAAAATATTTTTTGAATAAAAATAAAAAATTATTTTTAATAATAAAAAGCAAGAACTTTTAAAAATAAAAATAAAAATTCTAATATCATAAAGATATAATTGTTCATTTAATTTTATCTCCCCTCCCCTTCTCTCTTTAACCAAACAAAATTTCATTAAAACTCCTCTCCTCCTCTCCCCTCCCCTCCTTTGAACTAAACACTCCCTAACTGATAGTGAATTGTTTAATTGCGGTGCACTTTATGCGCCCGCAACCTTAAATCGAAGCCAAGAGAATTTAAAAGGTCAACTATCAAATTTTTTAAAACTTTGAACTGGTTAAGTAGGTAAAGAATCATAAAATTGCAATAAAATGCTTTTCAATAACGTGGTAATTCAAAAAGAAGAAAATTACTGTGTTATATTGTGTTGATTTTATTTTTTGGCCACAACATATTGTGTTGATTAATATCAATGTTCGTGTGATTCTTTTCTTAAAAGCGTTTTTTCTTTACCAAAATTAAAAGTAGACAATCTGTTTCTAATAAAAAGACTTGTGTTAAACTCTTTTTCAAAAACGAAATACAAAAAATACTTGTATATTTTTGTAAGAAAGGCCAATGAGGCAGTTCAAACATGCACTAAATACACGTATTATTAAATAAAAAAAGAAAATCTAATTTATTATAAATTAGTTCTTAAATATACTTGTGCATGAGTGAAGTGGCGTGCGGTGGCTTACTTTGCGCCATCAAGTGGGGTTATGCCAGCAGGTTCTCATCCGGACAACGCCTGTCGTTTTCCTAATGTTGAGCCATGAGAATTAATAGAGAGATTATATATTAGGTTATTTATTTAATTTGAGAGATGATTAAAAGATACAGTCCTTTTATCTATCTTAACAATATTTATTTTTTTCTTTAAATAAAAAATGTTCTGCATTTATCTTTTTTCTAATAAAAAAATAACTATATTAATTTTGACCAATAGTCAATATTTTGAATTTAGTAAATGGTAAATTTATTTAATAAAATTAATTTATTAAAAATAAAAAAATATTTGCAAAATAATATTTTTCAATTTAACTCATTTACAGATAATAATTTTATTTTAAGAATAATATTTTTATTAAATATATGATAATAAAGATAATATTGCTATAATCTTAATAAATTTTTAAAATAAATTAAATTTATGATTCTTAACATAGAATAACTATTATTATAATAAAATTTTAAAAATATTTGTTAATAAGTTAACTTTTAATAAAATAAATCAATATTGTTCTTAAAAATATTATAATCATGTTTTAATTTTAGAAAACAAATATATTATTTTAAGACCAACAAAGAAAAAGGTATACTTTAGACAATCTTTTGAGAGGAAAAAAGATAATTTATCATATAAATTAGACACATGGCACCTTTTATGGATCTATAAACTCTCGAGACAGTAAGAACTACTCGTTAATCAATACTCCTAACACAACCTTTTTTTTTTCCGATCTTTTGGATGCATGGGAATATTAAAAAGCAAAAGACAGACGGGAAGAATAGGATGTCATCTCCTAAGACGGAAACTTTTACTGCAAGGTAAATTTTAGTTGGATGAATGTTAAGTGTGTGTGTGTGTGTGTGTGTGTGTGTGTGTGTGTGTGTGTGTGTGTGTGTAAAGCAATTAGGTGTGATTGAAAATGATAATCGTGAATGTTTGAGAGGTAAGAAGTGAAGGCGGTAAAAGGGGGAACTTTAACAATCCTTCAATGATTTGCAAGTAAGCCAATAAATTTGTAAATATGATTCATAGACCATTATTTAAGGGAGTTTAGAAGTGTAATGCAATTGTTTAAGAAGTTTTATTGAAAATGATGAAAGAGGGAGTCCTTTGTAGTTATCATGAAGATAGCCGGTGATGAATTTGACTCAATCCTAAGCTTATTGTATTGGAGATTCTATCCCGAGTCGATCATCATATTATGAACATTGTATTTTATTAAAAAAAATGAGTTTTTTTTATTACATTTATTATATTATTTGCATGTTTATTATAATAATAATATTCTTAGATAAATTATATTGATTATCATAAATATCCCTAATTAATTATATTTGTGAAAATAATGATAAATTAAGGTTAGTATGATTTTAATTGATGATTATGCATTAATCATATATAAAGATATGAATCAAAATCATATGCACTTATTAGGAAACAAGGTGCTAGATCAACTCGTAATGAAAATAACTACATGGATCAAGTTATAAATGTATTTTATATATAACTGTGTCACTAAACCCTCATACTTGAGATCATCATAGATTCCTACAATGAAGAATAACGTGTTTGATATAGTCAAAAGTCATATTTTACTAAGTGATCATAAAAATTGTGATCGAGCATAATAAAATTCATGTAAAGGAAAATAAGTAATTAAGATGAAATTTGTCAATCTCATTAATAGAGAGATATCTCTGGTCCATTTGATGAGTGAGACTAAAAAATATATGGTCATACTTGGATAGAAGGGTTTTTCATTTATTTTGTAAGTTTATTCGGATATCGAGAAAGTAATGGTTGACTAAAATGAGGATGATATTTCCATCATACTTGATCTAGATATTATATAACGAAAAAGTTGTGACAGAGTTGTATGATATATTGCATCAGATCACCGATCTTTATATAATTTGGGTAATCACAATATCTTACTAGTGATCACTTGTAACTTGTGAATCAAATAACGTTATTGATCCACTGTCAACGTCATATGGGTTTCAAAGACGCACACAAGAAAAGACCAATTTGAGCTAAAATATTTAGATTCATTGAATATAAAAGTATGTCTAAATTTAATGAATATAACATTCAATTTAGGGTGAAATAATTTTATAAATATATTTGATATATTATATTTTGAAATAAATATATATCATCTAATTAATTTAAATAAATTAGTTTTAAATTTAATTCTATATGATAGATTTAAATTTAAATCAATGTGATAATTTGAATTTAATTTATGTGATAAATTAAATTTAAATTTAGTTTTAGATTTAGATTAAATTTATTTTATAGGATAAATTTAAATTTAAACTAATATATTTAATTATAATTTGAATTAATTTAAATAATATATTTAAATTAATCAAACCTATCCTAAAATCTTAATATAACACATAATTTTTTAAGATGATAATTTTTTTTAAAAAAGCTGCCTCCTACCCTAAAGAGAAAAAAAACGCATGGATGCCTAAAGAAATAAATTATACAAATGCTTAGAGAGAGAAAGAAAAGAACGTTTTCTCTCATTGAACATATGGACATTTGTGTTTAGTGACACTAGCACATCGTTCGAGTTGCAGTGATTATAAGTGTGAATATCGATAAAAGGAATTGATCTGAAGTGTCAGTTTTTAAGATCCAACGATAAAAAAAGAATTTGAAGAATCACATGACAAAGGTAAAAGTCTTTAACTTTACTTTATCTAAATGATATTGATGAATCCATGAGAGGGATTCGAATTCTTTTTTTTTTTTCATTGTGCGTGCCCTAAGAATCTAACATATTAATGTTGAGAGATATGGTAGTGAGATGGTAGTGATTTCAGTTGAAGGGATTTTCATTTTTGGGGATAAGACAGAGCAGTGTTTTGCCTAATAAAGAATAATAGTTTAGTTTTAAAATTTTAAACTGAATGTATTTTGAATTGTTGAGCAGGTGATGTCCCAATTTTCTTAAAAGAAAATGGTGTGAAAACTATCCTCACTTGGAGCTTTTAGGAGGTTAAGGTCTTAAAATGACTTCTTTAATTTTGTTAAGAAGAGGGGCAATAACTATATTAGAGCAAGAATCATACTCTATGCAAGGGAGATTTATAAGTGTGAAGGAAGGGGTAGGACAAGAATAAGTGGATTTAAAGTGTTAGATAAGAATATTTTAGATTTTAGAAAGATCCCAAGTCATTGAGCTTAAGGCAGGAAATGAAATTCTTAGGTATATTATTTAAGACTTAGTTGGGGTGTTTATTGGGGTTGAAGGCCTGATGGATTCAGCTTTACCCGATTAAATCAGGCTGCGTTGAGTTGAGAGAAAAAATTTAAAAAAAATTCAAGGTTAGGCTATGGCAACCCCTAGAGTTACGTTGGCCCGACCTGATATGAAAAAGTAAATTTATTTTTTAAAAATATTTTTTATAAAAATTTTATTTTTTAAGAATAAAATATAATTTTATAAAAAAATTTTAAGAGTTATTTTATAATTTTAATAATAAACTCGGGCTTATCATAAAGAATATATTAATCTAGTCAAGTCTAAAATAATAAAAAGATTAAAAAATATTTTTATAATGATTTCTATTAAATTTTTAATTTTTTAAAAATAACATATAATTTTATAAAAATTTATATAAAAATATTTTTTAAAATTTATTTTATAATTTTTATAATAAATTTTGAAGAAAAAAATACTTAGTCATTTAGTTCAACTCAACTCTGCCTGATATTAAACCAAACTGAATCGGGTGAAACTTGAGCAATGGGCTTCGATTTTGAAGCCCGTTTAAAATTAAGGTGAACATTAGTTTAGGTCAAAGCTCTACCCAATCTGACCCATGAACACTCTTAAGACTTAGGCATTGGAAAAAACTAATATTTCTACCACCAAAGGAAAGCCAGGAGTTTCAAGATTTCATGTCTTGTTTGTCTTTCTATGCAATGTTATGTTGTAACTTACGGTAGAAGGTTTGTAAGTAAGCAATCCAATGAATCATATTATATTGTATTTTTATTTTTTTTAACTATGATAAGTGTTGTTAAATTTTTTTTAGATCAAATTCATCTATCGAGTGCTTTATTTTACATTGGTTTAATGTATTTAAAATTTTATTTTTAGAGTATTCCTTACAAAAAATAAAAATAAAACTCAAATTACTATACTATCTCCTCTAACTAATTGAAATAATTTCTTTTGAGTTTTGTAGTCTAATTTTGACTAAAGTAACAATTTGCTTTCTTAATCATAAGATTCATTTAGCTTTAATGTTAAAAAATTATTGAATATACACGTTAATTTAAAAAATTGGATGATAGTGGAAATAAAATGCTAGTAAACAAAGGGAACAAAACAAATAAACAAAGCTGAAAGTAAAGGTATGCAAATTAAAATGAGTTTTCTTATAGCTCTGTTTGGTTGGGTGCATGGCAAGGGTGTTTCTTTTACATAATTTGTGTAATATCTATTATGGCATTATACTTATTATTTTATTTATCAAATTATTTTTTTAAAAATAAAGATAAAATAATTATTTCTTATCTTATTTATCTCCCCTACTAATATTTTATATATTTTTTATTATTATATCCTTTAACTAAACTAAACGTATCATATATGTTTTTGTATTTCCTTTGTTAATTCTTTCTTTGCCTTTTTTAATTATCCCAATGGTTGGTAATTGTTTTCACGTTCAATCATTACCCTATTCCTTCATTCTCATTTGTATTGTGGCCCTTTCATGTTTATTGTGTTGCGTTCTTGTTTGTCCAAATTACTCAATTTGAGTATTTCTTCTTATTTGTCACTAATTTATTATCTATCGACAGAGAACCCCCGACTAATTAATTAGCCGCAAAAATCAGCTGCCTATATTTTCTCAAATATCCCCTTAATAGTAACTTCGACTATTTCTTTATATATATATAAATATATATATCTATCCATTCGCATTTCGCAAGCCAGCTAATCACTCCGAGTCCATGGATCATTACACAAGAAGCAACGCGCAAGGGAATGCTTCAGGAGTCGGGACACGAGGCGACGGCTTCATAGGCCACGAATCTCTAAGAATGTGAAACTTTTAAGAGTCGATGACAGCACTCTAACAGATCTCTACCGTTGGGTGCAAATCCAATAGAAAGCACCAGCCGTTAGATTCTTCACGCGCCAAGCAGTCAAAATTGTCTGACGTGGTCATCGCCGTCTTTATATTAGCCAGTATTAAATTAGCCTATCATCACGAGCCGCGATTAACGCGGCACAGCAATCCCCCTCTCGTAAATAACTCAAACTTCAGGGTCGGTTTCCAAAACTCTTACAAGTTAGAACCATATCGTAATCGGGGTGGTTTCCTGGGATGTTCATTATGACGTCCTTTTTCGAAAACTGTTAGCGCCAAATTACCATTTAAGCACACAGGGTTAATCGCATCGCAGCCGTTGATTACCATAACGGTAAGCTCTGATCAGCAATCACGGTAGATGTGTGTGATTGCAACAGTCAAAACTGGCGTGTGATTTTAACGTTTTTGTTTTGAACTGGTTGGATTGGACCAAGCCAGATATTTTTGGGTTTGGTCAAGAAATAAAAATCATGGCAGAAATTTTCAAATTAGGAAGCCTTCAGAGAGACAAAGATCCATTTCAAAAATAAAAAGAGACTTATAATAGTCAAGCACTCGCCACCGCATGGCCAAATGTCGCACGCTTAATACATCACTCCCTCTTAGAAATTTTAGAAATTTTAGGTAAGAGCATATTTAAATTGGAAAATAATACAGACATAGTAAAAAGATAGGCGAAAGAAAGATAAAGATAAACCAATAAACCAGCACCACTTTCGCCCACTAAGCACCCTCGTTCGTTTCAGGGCTTCAAGTTCAACCTACAAAAACTCTCGTGCGGTTTCTCTTCTTCGTCATTTTTATCAGGTAAACTTTATAGAAGAGAAATAAAAGGGAGAAGGGGGGTTCTGATTTGTGGGGAATATTTTGAAAATTTTGTTTGTTGTTGTAATAATGATTGAATTTGTATATAGAAATGGAGGTTGTGGCAGCGAAAGCGTTAAAATCGAGTTTGCGCAGAGAATTGACGTGTCTGAAGTCAACACAGCAAGCTTTTGGCGAGGAATTTTGGTGCTTGAATTCTAATAATGGCGTTGCTGGTGAGGATTTCTCAGTGGATGACCTATTCGATTTCTCACAGGGTGAATTCCAACCTGAATATGAAATTGAAGAAGAAGACGAGGAAAAAGACAGTCTCTCCGGTTCCTCCTCACAGGTCCGGAACGAAGAAGATACCAACTCCAATTCCTCTTCCGGCGCCGGCGATTCTGACTTCATTTTTTCTAACGAACTCGCCGTTCCGGTGAGTCATTATTCTCTATTTTCCCGCTAAGAAACAGAAATTGTATTTTAATTTTTGTTTAATTTTTTTGGAGTAATAATTCATTCAAAATTATTACAGAACGATGATTTGGCAGACCTGGAATGGGTTTCTCACTTTGTAGACGATTCTCTCCCGGAGCTCTCTCTGTTGTACCCCGTCCGTTCAGAGCAAACGAAGACCCGGTCTGATACGGAACCTAGACCGGGCTTTGCGAAAACTCCTTGTTTTCCCTTTGAATTTCCAGTCAAGGCGAGAAGCAACAAGCGTAGAAGAGCCAGGTCGTTTAGCCCCTTGATTTCCCGGCCATCTTCGCCGCCGTCTTCGTGTTCATCCGCGTTTTCCTCGACGTTGACTCTCATCTCCGTCGGCGCGGCTCCGAACACCGCCTTTGTACACAGCGTTAGTGAAACGCCGACGAAGAAGCAGAAGAAAAAGGCAGAGGCTCAAGCCAGTAGCGGCGATGGGTCCCAGATTCAGCGTCGGTGCAGCCATTGCCAGGTGCAGAAGACCCCGCAGTGGAGAACCGGTCCGCTAGGCGCCAAAACCCTTTGTAACGCTTGTGGGGTGCGGTACAAGTCCGGTCGGCTTTTTCCGGAGTATAGACCGGCCTGTAGCCCAACCTTCTCTAGCGATATTCACTCGAACAGCCATCGTAAAGTGTTAGAGATGAGGAAGAGGAAGGAGACGAGTGAACCGGAATGTGGTTTGACCCAAACACAAACTGTTCCGAGTTGCTGAACTTCTAGATTAGGAAACATCAACCGGTTGAACCGGGTTCGGTTTTGTAAAATAGAAAGGGGTTTTAGATTAGTCTCGTAGTGCTAGTCATTAGTCAGCTAGGCAGGTAACGGAAATTAGGAAGGAATTGATTGTTTGTATTCTAATTTCTTAGAGTAGTTGATTTAATTTGGGGAAGGGAAAATTATTTATGAAGCCATTTTGGCTATATTATTTAAGTTTGGTTTGATATTTGTTATATTTTCTCTCTCTCTCTCTCTCAAACTTACTGGCACTTGAATTATTCAACGTGGTTCAGCGGTGTTGGATTCTGTGTTTGCATGTGCGCGACGACGGTGGACAGGAATGTGATGGGAGCATTTGATTTAAGGAGATTTTTCCTAGTATAAATACGCATTTGAATTTTGAAATATTAAATAATCAAAATTATTTGTTTAGATTCGTAAAATTATCAAATCATTTTAATTTTTTTAATTAATATATGGATTTGTGTCTACTACATTACTTATAGAAAAAAATATATTTTTACTTATTTTTTATTTACCAAAAATGTAATATAAATATGTTACTCTAATATTATCTGTTAGAGTCTAGTCACATGTTTTAGATTTCTTGTTAATTCTATACCAAGACTTATTGACGCGCGAATAAATACTCATTTAATTGGGTGTCAGAAAATTTATTTGAAGAGAAATGACTGCCAATATAGGCTTTCGTTGTCAAAGAATTAAAATGCACATATTTGATTGCAAAAATTCTATATTCCCTCTCGCAAGTAAGCTAACTCGTGTTGATTATACTTTACATTTTAAGCTAAGATATAATTATAACTTTAATGCAACTTTAAAACCAAATAAATCACGCCTATGTTTGTTGATAAGAACACACAACACCATACATTAAATGAAGGTTTTTAGTTTTTTTTCTAAGTAATAAAAGAATATTTTATTATATTTTAAAATTGACATACTAAAATCATAACTAAATTTTAATTCAAGAAATATTTATTTTTTACTCTTCACACAAATTTTTAAATGGTTAAGTATATTCAATTTAAAAAAGAACAAATAAATCACATATTCACACGTAAATATGTTAGAATTGTTGAAAATGTGTCGTATGTTTACATGTTCCTTGATTTTGTTTAGTTATATTTTCTAAATAGGATTTCTAAGAATTAAACAAAATGAATAAATTCTTAATTTGAGAAAATAAAAATTGTGATGGCAAAAATGAAACAGTGAAAGTGGGGTGGTGTGGGAGTGATTGTGTATCTTTTATCTTTGTGCTTTTGCCAGAGGGACCGAAAAATTTCAACCGGGTTGACTAGTAACAAGTGAGTCAATATAGGGTCATCTTTGAGTTTGATGGTGGCTTTGGAAACATGGGCTCCTCTCATGGTTGTTCTTGTTATTGTTGATCAATAGGAAGCTTTTGGTCAAGTGGCGAAATTAAAGACTAGTGCATAGTAGGATTTAGATAGATTTGGATCCTCTCCCATGCTCTCTCCAGTGTCAAATTTGGACCGTCCAAATTAATTTGGACGGTTCAAATTTAATTATTTTTTTTTGTATTTTTAAAAAAATAATTATTTTAAAAAAAGTAAAATATAAAATAAAATCATTTTCTTAACTATAAACTTTAAAAAAAAATATTGTTTAAACTTAAAAAAATTAAAAAAAAATTTGAACCGTTCAGATTAAAATCTAAACGATCCAGATCTTATGGGAAAGGTAAGGGAGAGAGAGGCATGGGAGAGGATCTTTTTCCGATTTAGATCCGCTCCATTATTTTTTTTTCCATTCCCTCTCCCATAAAATCTCAACCATTCAAATTAAAATCTAAATAATTTATTATTATTTTTTAACTTGTTTAAATTAAAATGTTATTTTTTTCAAAAGTTTATAATCAAAAAATTATTTTTATTTTGTATTCTGTATCTTATAAAAAAAATTAACTATAAATTTTTTTAAAAAATAAATCTAAACTATCTAAATGGTTCAAATCTTTCACTGCAGAGACTATTACAAGAAATCCAAATCTGGGCATAGTGTGATATGTGCAATGTAACGTGAATGCATGTGGAGGAGGTGGCTGTTATTGGTGGGACACAATCATTCGTGGGATTGCAGGTAAGGATGGACGTGCAATGTATGAGGATCACCACTTCTCACTAGTCTTGACTTTTGAGTTTTGAGACTCATTGAAATTGAATACAGATCCTTTGCAATTATTGTACAGTCCAAATTACGATATGTATTTCTTTTAGAGAAATTAAAAATGTTAGTTATAAAAATAAAAATGTTAACTATAAGAATAATTTCTTTTTATCTTTTAGACCTATAAAAAATTTTAAAAGTTAAGATATTTATAATAAATATTTTAAATTTATGGTCACAAAGTGTAATTTTTTCAAAAATTTTAATTATGAGTAGTCATTTCTTAAATAATAATATACATGAATATAAAAAATACATAGACACTAAATGGCCTAATGAGTTTTATAATATAGAGTATAATTTTTTCTATAGTTAAAATTTTTGTTCTTAAAATTAAAACTTTTTGTCTTTCTACTAAAAAAAACACATGTTAGCACTCCATTTGTATTTCTTGAAAATCATCCAAATAAATAAATACACATAAGTATTGTGGATGATTTCCATTATAACCTATTATAAATGGAGTTTTGAACCTTGTGTTGTATAAGAATTTGTTAAATTTTAATCTAATTAGATTGGTATTTTACTCTTATTTGTTGCATTGATTTAGTTTCTTAAATTTAAATATATTTTGTGTTAAAATAATGATTTGACTTGTAATTCGTATTATTATTTTTGTCTACCAAATTAATGAGCAGGCACGAAAAATGCTAACTAAGTTTCATAAGTCTGTTAATTAAATTGATGATATTATACACACACGCACACGCACATTAAAAACTAAAGAATCAATTTAAAATAAAGTCTACTGTAAAGATTAAATCGGAATAATGAATAAATTTAAGAGGCTAAGATACTAACTTAATCTTTGAAAAAATATATAATTTAAATTTACTAACCAGCATGCCAATTTAGGTACTTACATTTTACTTCACATCACCTAAGGCCATAGAATAACAAGCGAGACCAACTTTAAGTGTAAACGCTAAAATTGTTTAAAGAATTGCCACGTTTTAAATTTGTGCACGGCTACCATATAAGAGAAAATGATGTGAATTCGATAAAAGGTGAGTTCTTTTAATTACTTTAATTAGTGCAAAACTTGGACTGAAAAAAACCAAAGCGAAAATGTTAGTTTCTTTCTGAAAAGTCATAACCTTTTTCTTTCATCCTTTTAAAGCCATCCACAAAAGGCTGGGGCAATGCACTTTTCTTTCTTTTCTTTTTCTTTTTTTTTTTTCTTTTCACAAGGTTGCAACTTTAATTTCTTATCCTCAACTTGCTTTGTAGTTTTAGATATTCATAAATTCTAGGACTGGTTAAATGAATATAATATTGGTGGTGCAATTTTCTTAGTGGGTGCTGATATATAGTTAAGGAGATTTGTACTTTATTTGGTTTACTACAATACACATGCATTCGTTTTTATAGAATTAGTATAATGTTTATTATGTATTTGCAATAATTATTTTATTTATTAAATTATTATTTTAATTATTAAATCATATTTTTAAAAATAGTTATATAAAGATCATTTTTTATCTCACTTACTTATATTTTATATTATTTTTTTATATCATTTAACTAAACACATTTAATAAGGTGTTAATTTCTAAAAACAATATCGGTTCTTATTTTATGAGCTAAGAAAAGGAGATAGGACACAACTTTTTTAACCAACAAAAAAAAAAGAGTTTCTTTAAATCCTTAATATAGCTAAACTTATGGTAGAAGTTTTTAATGTGCATAGATGATAAAAAGGAAGAGTTTGTAAATAAATAAAAAATATTTGTTAAACTAAATAATTAAAAACTATATAAACTCTAAATGGATTGACAATGAAAGGCATTAAAAGATAGTGATTACAACTTTGTTAAAGAGTACTTGGAAAATAAAAAATTAAAGAAAAAGCGATAAATAACGTTGTAATTAAAGCTATAAATAAAATAAGTAAATGGCTAAAAATGTAAAGAAATTGTAATGCGAGTTTATGGTGATGTTTCTGTGTGTCTTACTTAGTGCTCTGTTATGAGTCCCACATCGGGGAGGTTTCCTTGAGTGGGAGGCCTTATAAGGACTTGGGCTCTCCCACTCCAATAGCTAGCTTTTGGGATGTGGTTCTCCTAAGGATTTATGCTCATAACAATTGGTGCTTTCATTGAGAGACCGATGGTCACGGAAAGGGCTGCCTGCGAAGGGGCTGACCGGAAGAAAGCCGAGTGAAGCGTCACATAGTGGAGCCGCCGGGGACGTCGGCTCTCGAAGGGGTGGCATTGTTATGAGTCTCACATCGGGAAATCTCACAGGTAAAGTGGGGTTTATAAGTTTAAGGGGCTCTCCCTTCTAATAGGCTAGTCTTTTGGAATGGGCTCTCCCTTTAGGCTTGTGCTCATAATTCATAGTTTCTTCAATAGCAATACATGTTCCCTACTTAGCCATATCCTTTTCCTCTGTGCTCTCGTTTAGTGGCCTACCATTGAAGATCATGTTGCATAACTACCTTTCAAGGTTGTATGTTGGTGAATCTATGATCTCCAATTCATCGGCATTCTATTACACGAAATATAGGTCTTTGATTAGCAGCTAGTTCCTCAACTAATATCTTTGATGATTGTTGTTTCCTAATTAATTTTCCTCAACTATTCTCCTCGGTTGACCTAATTTATAATTATTCCTAACAGCTTGTAATTTTTTGTGTGTTAACAATTACTATCAATTTTATAACTAAAGCAATTTGACAAAATCAACTTGGAAAAATCACATCCTTTCTAGTTGTTTTTTGTTCAAATTTCCATTCATTTTAATTCAATTTCAACTTAATCCATTGGAAAGCATATTATAGGATGATCTAGTTATTGTTTTAATTAAGCAAATGTGGATGATTAATATTTAAGATTCTTCTAAAACTCATAATAGACTTGAATTTTTAGAGAGTTTGAATTCAAAATTCAATAAATGGAAAAAATGTAATTTTGATCTTTTAATTTTATGTAAGGTATCATTTTTATCTCTTAATTTTATTTACTTTCAATTTGATCATTTCACTTTACTTTACATTTTACTTTTTCCTTTTAACTTTTTTAATTCCAATTTAGTCTTTTAATTCTATTTCAAAATTTATTTTTGTCTTTTAATTTTAATTTAATTCTTTAACTTTCAAAAACTACTCATATATTTCCTTCTTTCAAAATTATAGGAACTGTATAGTTTGATAGTCTTATATCTTACAAGCAATTTAATTTTTTTCTATTTGTATCTTTCATTTAGTATTGTTTCAACTGTATGGAGTAGAGAATGCTATGTTATGCACCATTGATTGACAAAGCTATATTATGTAGAAGAGTGAAAACCAATGGTGTTTTTTGTTGAGTAATGTAGAAGAGAAAAAAATGTAAAATATAAGTAGGTAAAATAAGAAATGACTTTTGTATCATTATTTTTTAAAAAGTGATTTAATAATAAAAATAGTGATTTAATGGATATAATAAAAATGACAATAGTATAATAGGCATTAAAAAGAATATATTCACCTTGCGATAAATCAAATGCAACACAAGGAAAATAGCATAACATATCAATTTGTAAAGCAAAGGCCTTAGGTAGAAATTAGCTGCAAGTGCCATTTGCAAAACAATCCAATGGTTAGAGGTTGGAAGTCAATACAATTGAATAGAGGCCTAGCGCATCAAAGTATCCTAAGCATACAATTGGAATAATACTAAATTAAAAATAAAAATAGAAGAAAATTAAATTACTTGTAAAGAATAAGGACACCAAATTATATTATCCCAACAATTTAGAGAAAATAAAATGTTTATGAGTAATTTTTGAAAGTTAAAGAACCAAAATAAAATTATAGAGTCAAATTAAAATTAAATAAACTTAAACAATGAAAGTAAAATTTGAGATAAAATTAAAAGATTACATTAAAATCAAATAAAATTAAAAAACCAAAACAAAACTTTAAATAAAATTAAATGATCAAAAAGCATATTTTTATCTTCAATAAATGTTTATGTAAAATAATTCGAAAGTGACTTTTTACCCAAAATTTTACCTACCCTACCACTTAGACTGAGCTAATGTGGCCACTCAAAATAATTTTGAAACTTCATTCATTTAGTTATTGAATTTGAAACGGAATACTTTTAATCTTGTTGTCTTCTGCTGTTCGCAATTAGTGACCCAACAAGAAGACAATTATATAAATAATCACATGTTGGGGATTGAAGCATTTTGAATTTCGAATTAGCGTACACGCCATGGCGACCACGGCATCCTACACTATACACCAAACTAGAGTACACCATATTCTGTCCAATTTACATTTACTTCCAAACACCCAACCAAGCCCACAAGATTCCCACTTGTTCTCAATGGAAAACAACCTTTCTTTATTTCATTTCCATGAAGAAAAACTCACGTACATGGAATTCTACATTCATGGTAGTATGTTTTCCAAATTGAATTCGCTGAATTCCAAGTTCTGTCCAGTGACAATGATTCTTTGTCTAATTGGCTGTCTTTTTTAGCATTAGACTATGCATTCTGTAAATATATAGATCCTTTTCATTTAAGAGTTAATTATTAGACAGTTTCAGTTTAAGAGAGAAAAGATAGGTGAATAAGATAAGCCTCATATATGTACTCTCTCTTACAAGATTTTCTTTATTTTGAAATATGATCCCGTTTTATATTATGTTCATGTGACAGTTAAAAGTTAGTTTGCAAGAAATAATACCAAATTCAATAGGTTATTGAATTTGAACAAACAATTTGATATGTGAGTTAATGATGTTGATTGAGTTATAAATATTCAAGTTAGTAATTTGTTAAATTTAATGTTAATTGTTCACTAAAAACAGGACGAAATGACAATATTTTAATAATTAAGTGATTAAATTAAAGAAATTATTTAGAGAGACTCAAATTAAAAGCATGATTGCTTATTAAGAACCAAAACAAGATTTATTCCATAAAAAAAAAATTAATGTAAAGTTTTTTTGGTGAAAGAAAAAAACATATACGTTTTGTAAATAGTGGATGTGGTGGGAAAGAGTAAAACTAGCTTCTAGACCCTGTCTGGATTTAAAAAAAGAAAAATCACTTTTTTTTTTACATGCTACTTTTGAGCCTTTGATATTTAATTTTAATCCACTCAAATTTTCACACAGAAACAACATATAATTTATTGGCCACTTCAATTCTAGAATGAGTCAGCGAATAAGGGGAGACATTAACGAGGCCGTCATAGAAATACTATTAAAACATGAGATCTGAAGACTTAACAAATAAGTTGGTCCTTGACGGTGACAATCCCTTTTTTTTTTCCCTCTTTTTCCTGCAAGGAACATGCAACCAGGTCTTGTACGTAAATATATATATATATATATATAAGAAATTTAAAAGTAAGATATATAAAATAATCATCATTCATGCATTATTTAAAACATATATATATAATAAAATTTTTAAAATTATTATTATATGTAAACGTATTATAAATTATATGTAAACACTTAAAAAATTAAAAAATTTTATATGGCAAATTAACGCCTAATTGTTTATGAATTCATGCATGCATTTGGAGGGGTTTCTCTCCATTAACGGGCTTTGAGCACATGAACCATGGACGGACAAATGACGTTGGAATGAGTAGAAAGAAGGAGGGGATAAGAATTAACATGGCGAAGACACGTGTTGATACATGTGATTTCTTAAAAATTGTGTAACAAGTATTATTAAAAGGTTAATTTTAAAATAAATAAAATTTTATTTAATGAAAGTATGGCAAAAATTGTTGTGAATTATGTAGTGATTAAAAATAATTTAAAATATGGTAAAACTATTATAACCATATTACATTTTGCAAGTTGTTTAGAAGCACACAGTCTTAAAAATATCGGTGATTTTTTTAAAAAGTATTAGAAAACATCGTAACTATTTATTGAATTAAGTCTATGCTTTTCGGCTTATCTATATATAAATATATATTAAAATGATATCAATATTCTTTAATTTATTTTAAAATATAATATTCAAATAAAATTTATATTAATAATTTTTTAAATATTTTAAAAATAAAATATGTAATAAGAAATTAAATAAATTTCTACTTTCTCCTTCTATTAATAACTAATTTTTTTCATTAATTGATGTTATATCTAAACTTATTTTATTTAGTTGGTGTTATATAGAAAAATGTGTGTGAATACTTTAGTGGAATAATCATATAAGTTTGGATACCACTTGCATAAGAAATCAAATAACTTTCTCATTTCTCCTTCTACTAATAACTACTTTTTTAATAATGGGTGTTATATCTAAACTTATTTTATTTAGTTGGTGTTATATAAAGAGATGTGTGTAAATGCTGAAGTAGGATAATTGTACAAGTTTGGATACCACTCACATTAGATGATTTTTCCAAGTGTGGATCCAAGCAAAGATGTGAAATGTTAGAGGTGTTGGTTATTTATAGAGTATTGACCAATGTGGTAAGTAAATAGAATAAGGTAAATTTAATTAATTATGATATATTAAATAGTGTTAAATGTACTTTATTTGTATATTGTAGATTTTTAACTTGAGGGTAGTAAAAGTTATTTAGCAATTGTGCACTTAGCTTTTTATTAAGGTAGTTAGTACCCATAATTATAATTTTAAATGTTTTCTCATATTTTATTAAAATATGTTTTATAAAATGTTTTACATTTCAAAAGATGTTGGAAATTATTGTTGGAACTTATTTGTAAATGAGATTAACTATTAATGAAATTTTTTTGGTAGAATTTATAGAAAATGAATGGTGTTATACTTGACTCTTTAAATGAAATGGGTTTATAATTGTTATGTGATATTTTCAAATGTATGTTCAAGTTGATTTGACAAAGTGTGTTGTTCTACTTGGATGATTGATTCTTAAAGTTGTACACTATAGCCTAGAGAGTCAATATTTTACCATGATTAGGTGTGAGTGGTCAATTATAGCTTATTCGATCTGAGACATATGGGTAAAGGATGTCATAGCTCATACTGTAGTACCTTGTTTTAGGTAAATAAGGTTGCTGGTTTTATCATTTGAGTACAAGTTTTTTTTTTTTTTAATCTTACATTATTGATTTAAATGTATTTATAAAGAGAAAGTGATTTGTTTTTCTAAACTAGTTTTATGAGAGTGATTGTGAAAGCTTGCTAGTTTGCAAAGCTTGTTTCTATAGCTAATGTAATAGTAAATGCCTTAAGTATGAAATTGATCGATATGGCCATAATGATAACTAGTGAGTAACAATTAATTAAGGACTTATAAGATTTGAATCTATCCATCTTAGTTAATCCAATAAGCATTTAGTTGAGTAAACTTAAGATTTATAATGATTTTCAATATTAGATTAAGAGTACTCAGTTGCAAGATGAATTTTTTAGAAAGGTGAGAGAGCAAATTTCTTTATGCAAATTTTAGGAGTTCAGTATTTCTAAGGATAGAGTAACACTTTACCAGGGTAAAGTGTATGCCCTTGAAAGGATGATTTGACGAATTTGGTTTTAGTTGAAACCTATAAAAATAGGTACAACATTCATCCAAGTATTACTAAAATGTATCAAAACCCTAAGAAAACATTTTGGTGGCATAGTATGAAATGAGATGTAGCCAAGTATGTGTCTAAATATTTAATGTGTTAAAGGGTTAAGATAGAACACAAGAGCTAGCTATAACGCTACAACCATTGGAGATACTTGAGTGGAAGTATGATGGCATTTCTATGAATTTTGTAATAGAATTATTGAAAACTTCTTCAGGCTTCAATGCAATTTAGGTAGTTGTAGACAGATGGAGTAAATTAGCCCATTTCTTACCAATTAGGTCTATTTACCCTTTAGATAAATTAGCACAGGTCTATATTAACGAGATAGTAAAGCTTTATAGGACAACTTGTAGTATAGTATTTGAAAGAGACCTCAGGTATACTTCTAGATTTTAGAAGTCACATAAAAAAGATTTAGGAACTAGATTGAATTTTAGTAGACGGACAAATTGAGCTTACTATTCAAACATTAGAGAATATGTTGAGAGCTTGTGTATTTAATTTGAAAGGGAATTGAGATGTATATCTACGCTTAACTAAGTTTGCTTATATTAATAGTTACCATTCTAATATTCAATTGGCACCTTTTAAGTCTTTGTGTGATAGGAAGTATAGGTCTCCACTTTAATAGGTTGAGTTGGAGGGAAAGAATTTGTTAGGATAAAAAATTGTAAATCAAACCTCTAAGCAGATATAATTCATTAGGAGAATGAGACCTTTGGAATTTGTAATAGATAACCATGTGTTTCTTAAAGTCAATCCAATCATGAGTGTAGATTGTTCTTTGAAATCCATAAAATTTAATCCTTAATACATAGGCCTATTTTATATTTTTGATTGTATCAGACTAGTGGCCTATCATTTCACTTTACCACCTAGTCTTTCACAAATTCATGTTGTATTCCATCTGTCTCAATTAAAAAAGTATTATCCTGACCTATCTCATGTCATTGAGTTTAAGCCAATACATCTACAAGATGGTATATCTTTTATTGTTACATCATAGAGGATTGTTGACTACCAGATTAAACAACTCAAAAGCAAGAACATTCCATTGTTACGATGGCTTGGAAAGGACTATTTTAGAGGAAGGAGCGTAGGAGATTGAAGAAGATATGGGGAATACTTACCCGAAACTATTTGCTTAAGGTGCTCTAAATTTTAAGGACAAGATATTTTAAAATAAGGAAGAAATGTAACATCATAAATTAATAAATTAGCTATAATTATTAATTAAATGATTAATAAGGATTCCTTTATTTATATTAATATTAGGACATGATTTATGGTTAGTTTTAGGTAATTGATATTTATTCTATTAATTTGGAATTTAAAATTTTAATTGATATTTTATTATTTTAGTAATTGAGAAAAATTTATAGAGGATTAACTTATCAAATGACTAAAAGGCGTCACTTTTGAATTATTTATTGAGGATTTATATTAATTATCTAGTAATTAGTTATGAAATAATTGTTGATGTTATTGGGTGTTTTATTATTTAAGTAATCATGAATTGTTGAGATTTAATTTATTAAATGGAATATTAAGAAATAAGATAAGTGGGCCTTCATATTTATAATATTAAGTTTAGGAAAGATGATAAGAAATGATAAAAAGTCCAAGTTATTTATTTTATCTAATAAAATAAATAGAAATAAAAGTCCTATAGTTATTTAAGTTAGTAGAGCCTAATAATAAATATTTAAATGAATTACTATATCTTAATAACAACTTTTTAATTGAGCTATCATAGCCTATATGAAATTAAACGGATTTAACTTGACACTATGAATTAAACCTATCCAACATCACTTATCCATGTCATTTTTTATTTTCTTTTTTTTTATTGTTTCTAAAATTAATACCTCTAAATTAACATTAGCTATAGAGAGAAAAAAGAGAGAAGAGTAACATGACTTTATTGAGGAAGAGAGAAAAATGGACCTAACTTAATGGATACAACATTTAGAGCTCAAATTTGGATGATTTCTTAAAGGATTTAAGTAAAGATGAGTGAAGAAACATTTAGTCTACTTCTTAATATTATTTTGAATCAATTAGAATTTGAAATAGTTAATGTTAAAATTTAAGGGTTTGATGAATTAGGAATTTTGAGAATTTTCATAATTGAAGTTGCAATTAAGTAACTAAATATGTAATTAGCTCCCTAGCAGTTTAATTAGTGGGATTAGATTAGCAATTGTTTATATATTGATAATTGTTAACTAGAATGCACACTCAATGTTTAATGTAGTGTTTAAGTAGAAAATTGACTTTTATTAGATGTGGAATTTGGATAAATTTACTATCTTATAATTATTTATATTTATATTTAATACTATTAAATTAATAATGATGGTTTAATTATTTGTATTAGTATGAAATGTTTAAGACAGAGTGTGGACTTAGGTAGAGGTGTAACATGTTGGAGTTATTAGGTGTTTATAGAGTATTGACTATTGTGGTAAGCAGATAAAATAAGGTGGATTTAATCAATTAGTATATATTACATTATGAATATATGGTATTAAATGTATTTTATTTGTATATTGTAGATTTTTAACTTAAAGGTAATGAAGGCTACTTAGCAATTGTGTACTTGACTTTTTATCAAGATAATTAGTACCTATAAATATACTTTTAAATGTTTTTTCATATTTTGTTGAAATGTGTTTTATGAAATGTTCTATATTTCAAGAGATGTTGGAAATTATTACTAGAACTTGTTATTGAAAAGAGATTGATTATTGATGAAATGTTGTTAATCAAATTTTTAGAAAATGAATAGTTTTGTATTTGACTCTTGAAATGAAATAGTTTTAGAATTGTTATGTAATATTTTCAAATGTATGCTTATGTTATATTGTGATATTCCACTTGGATGATTGATTCCCATGGTTGTGAATTGTGACCTAGAGACTAAATATTTTGTTGTGATTAAGTGTGAGTGATTAGTATTTTTGGCAAAATTAGACTTGATCATAGACTGAGTTTGTTTGAAAATAGGCTAGACTCATACAAAATTTATAAAAAGATTTGAGTCCAGCCTGATACTGTTTACACATAACCAAACTTTGTTTGTATTTTTTTGAAAAATTATTTTTATTTTATTTTAAACACTAGATATCTTTACTTTATTGCTTGTTAAGCTTACTTTTTTTTGTTTTAAATACCAAATAACCAAAAAAATACATTGTAAGAAATTTAAACCACTTAGAGTATACACGAGGCAATAAAACATTTTAAAATGATAGTTTTTCAATAATATTATTGATTAATAATTTATTTTGTTTGAATAATGATTTCTTCTTAATAATATATTATGCAACAAGTAAAAGTAAAATAATATAACAATTATATGTGCTATATAATACTTTTTTATTTATATGTGTAGTTATAAATAGTTTTTTTAATAATATATAAAAAATAATTATAATATAAGTCAAACTTGAAAAAAAAACTTAAGTCCAACCCATTTTATATTCAAACTTTTTTTTAAACGAGCCTTTTTTTATTGGATTTTTTTGTTCATATCTTTTTTTTTTTTGTCAAATCTATCAGGCTAAGTAAGCTTTTCAACCCATGATCAGGTTTAGGCATAATAGACGTGAGTGGTCAATAATTTTCCATGATCAAGTGTAACTCATTTGATATGAGATTAATGAGTGAGGGGTGTTATAACTCATACTATAGTATTATGTTTAGGGTAAGTAAGGTTGTTTGTGTTACCATTCAAGCATATGATTTTATTAATCTTATATTATTGATTTAAATGTATTTATAAAGAGAAAATGATTTATTTTCTTAAATTGGTTTTATGAAAGTGATTGTAAAAGTTTATTGGTTCACATAACCAAAAAAAAAAAAAAAAGTCATAAGAATGCATGTATTTTATTGGAACTAAACTGTTTGTAAAAAGCTTTATGTTTAGGGGGTGGGTTTAGGCTTAACTCAAAATCTTACATGTGAGTAAGGAGATATTTTTATCCAGGGTGAATTTCATGAATAATAATATATACTTTTTCCTTAACATTTTGAACCAAATGGATTTTAATATGGTTATGATTTTGTTTTGATAAAGGTAGAAGGAGGTTTTAATTTGGAGAGGTTTAGTAGTGATCAATTTTAGGCATTGTGGTAGATGTAGACAAGATGAAAATTATATTTATAAGTAATTATCTTATACTAACTACTTAATGAAAAATATGTTATTTGAATAATGTTAATCGTTTTGCTCGCCAAATTCTAGAATGATAGAATCTAAATTTTGAAACTTGCATTTGGCATTGAAAGCTTGAGAATTTGAAGATTGAAATTAGGTAAGTGTGAGTTTAGTTAGAATTATGATTAAGTGTGACTATGACATTTTGATGTAATTTAATACTAATATATGTTGCTTGTACATGTGATTCTAAGCTTAAGTTTAGTACTTGAAAATTATTAGCTGCTTGAGTGGAATTGAAAGCATGCAATTGGGGTAGGCAATTAAAATTACAATTCTTTTTATATGTGCTTGTGATTTAAATTAATATGCATGAATTTAAGAGGAATGGAATTTTGAATTGTTGTTATGGTAAATATGTTGATTAATACATGTGCTGTATGTGAGAGGGAGACACAACTTACAAGCACCTCCAAACAGTGGCAAAGCCATGTTGGTGGAGGGAGTACCTGCCACTTTTTAATTTTCTTAATGGTATGTATATTGTATTTAATTTTGATATTATACTTTCATATTTTTTAAAATTTTGAACCCACTAAGCTTATGGAATTCCTTGAACATTTATGTGTGTTTTTTATTATTATTTGAAATTTTAAATTAAATCTACTAAATCCACACATGTATTTTTTTTCCTGTATTTTCATTTCAGTTTTTCTCCTTTTCCTATTTTTTGTTTAGCTTTCCTCCTCTTTTTTCATCTCTTCCTTATTTTTTTCCTCATTTTTTAAAAATTGTCTTTAGCTTATTAAACTTTACATAATGATTCTACTCTTTCTTTCCTCATTGTCTCTTACCTAATATTCTTTTTATTTTTCAATTTATATTTAGTCAATGCATACTTTTAATATATTTTTGTAATGAGTAGTTCTACAATAATTAAGTAAAATTTAATTACATTCAAAGGTCAATATATATTTTTTAGTTTGACTAATAATTGTCTATAAAAGTAATGCAAAACTTTTTGAAATGTTATTAAATAATATAGTTTTTTGTCATGTTTTGTAAGTATATATTTTTGCAAGTTGAAAGTGATAAATTTATACTTCATTAGATGAGCTTTTATTTTTTCCCCAAAATACCAGTATAAGTTGATTATGGAATTGCTATGATAATGTATTTGTAATGTATCTTTATGATGCATTAAATGAGCATTTAAGTAGATATGAAATTATATCCTCATACGTAAATAGTGAAATTGTTGATATTAATATAAAAAGTAATTTGTGGTAATTACTCATTTTAATTCAAATTTGTTCTAGATTTATGATGGAAAAAGTTAATATATTGTTAATGAGCTAATCTTATTCAACTTAATCCAGAAGTTTAAATGAAGTGTTTTATTCAAATAATATATTATAAAAGTATAAAATTTTTAAACATAATATTCAAAAACTTTTATAACAATTTTTTGCCCCCCTAAAGCCAAGCCATTGCCTCCCAAAAATGTATGATGAAGGGAAATGCAGCGTATGTGCGGAACGGAGATTCAGCCAATGGGCACCTCCTAAGTATGTATGGAGAAAGGAGCTTATGGCTACCTCCCATAAGATGAGATTGTATGCAGGAAGACATAGCTGAATGACGCCTCTTATGAGTGGAGATTGTAGCACCTCCTATTTTTAAGTGGCCACACAGCTTTGCATGAGAGTGAATCAAGCAATAAAAAAGGCATGAAATCAGAGCTTGTTAAAGCCAACATGGCGGAGTTTTGAATCTTAACAAAAATAGTGCAACTCCCTTGTGTGCTTTCGCTATTCTGGCCCCTTGAAAATCTGAAACACAGCATGAGAAAAAAGGCAAAATGGCTCAAAACGCTGTCGTATCACTTATATACACATGGTGTATTGGATGCCTCAATGGAAAGGATTTGAATCCAGATTTGATGACTTTATTTTTTTAATGCTGGAACAAAAATATTTTTATTTAATTATGTGAATTTGTTCTTATTTAAATTTTTAGAGTTACAAATAAGTTTTACCATTTTTACTATCTATTTTTCATTTGGTACTACCCTACTCTAGCATTCTTACCTCCCTGCACTATCTGAGAAAAACTCCTACGAAGAGAATTGACATTGTAGGGTTATTTTCTTTTTGGGGCGAGAAGCATTATCCTTTTTGTTCTCGTGTGCACGTTATCCTTCTTCAAATCACCTCCCCCCTTCTCTTTCTTCCCCCAAAAAAAAAATCTAAATCCTTTCGGGCTAATCCAGGCCCGTTGGGCCATGGGCAAATGGGCTTCCTCAAATAAGATATGAAAGTGAAAATGAAAAGAACAATCGCCAATGAAAATGGGCCTTTAAAGAAGGAAACTCAAATCTGAGAATATCTTGCGGCTGCGGGGCTCGCCCTTGAATCGTACGTTCTCTGATCCTCTCACTTCGCTTTGCTTCCTGTCATTCCTCTGGTATTGTTCACACTTACCGTTACTGTCCGAAGCATAGCTCAGGTGCTTTTACTTGATCCTCTCTTTGACTTGAGGTTTTGTGGTTTTCGTTATAGCTTTTTTAGGGTTAGGGTTAATCGTCAGCTTTTGCTTCTTCCGTGCGGGATTTTACGATTTGGATACGATTGCTTATCATTTCTCCCATTTTCAGAGATTGATGTTTGGGCTTTACTCATTCTCTCGATTGAATGTGGTTTGTTATATATGTTGTTGAATTGAATTGTTTCTGTGCTTGGGTTTGTTTAGGGTCTTGACTTTCATTTGTGATCTAAATAGGTCCGTGGATGAGATATGACGAATTTATATCTGTTTTGTTCGTGTTTTTGTACTGATTGTTTGTAATATATGGAAATATGAATGTGTTTTTTTTTTTTCAAAAAAGAAAAGTTGTGCAAGTAAGCTGCGTTTATTATCTCACGGGAACCGTTAGTTGGTATGCCCATTGCATGATTTTTAATCAATATCTTGCGAAGACTGAGAGTCTTAATTTGCTTGTATTTGATTGGATTGTGGGAACCTGGTGATTTGCATTCACTTACTGTCTGCTTGGCGTTAATGATATCTCAGAATGAGGAACAGAGGAAGAAGGTTAAATTGTATATGCAGGGTTTGTTTATAATCATGTAAGCATGTTAAGATTAGATTTATTGGGTTTTCTAAATTCAGAAGTAAAATTCCAGGGTACTGTTTTAATTCTGAAACAACTGAGAAGTTGGATGTGAAATACTGATTCAGAAAAAACCAGATCAGTTGATAAGGTCATGCATCCTATCTCACTTTTATCACAACTGCTTGGCTTGAGAACTAGCTGAATTTAATATGTAAGATTACTGTATGAATCTAAACTGTTCATCACTAGTATCTGCATTTGTTTAGATTCCCAAAACCTGATCTCGTTTTTTTAAAAAAAAAACACATTATCGTATTGGAAGAAAAGGCAGATAAGAAAGAAGAATTCATATTTTGTATATTCTTCATGGCTTGTTTTGATATCATTAGAATGTGCCAGTGTTATGGCCTGTTTGTAACTTCGCAGTGATTAAAACATAAAATGTTCAATTTATGCTAATACCTTAAGTTATAAATATGGAACATACCCGCTTCAGTCTGTTCTGTTCTGGTAGTCAAAATTTTTACATTTGAGATTTCTAAGCAGCATGTTAGGATTTAATTGTAGGGTAGATGATTTTAGTCAGCTTCAAGTTTTGTTTTGTTTGGATTTCAGAGATGCGTTGTTCACTAGTATATCCCTTAGACTTTAGCCTGTGGAGTTTAACCTTTAAACAGCCATGAGATTGATTTGGGTATGTGAAGAATATGGTTTTCTTTCATAGTATTCCTTCCCTTTCTTTCTTTCCTCTATTAAAATGGATCTCTAATTTCTGCCTCAAATCTTGACAGAAACTCTCAATAAGTCATGGGTTTTCTCATCCTGGCTTTCAAATCTCTACAACCTTTATGTCAATGAATACCACTCGTAGCATTTTTATTCCCCTGCCAAATAGATGGTTATCTTACTGCTTGAGCGGCTGCCATCTCAACTTCATATCTGACTAATACTATGAAAAGATCAGGAGACTTCTTCCCCTTTGGTTGTGATAGAACATGTTCCTGGTGTCATCATCAAAATTATGTGCGACCTTGCATTACATTGTTATCCTCTGAAATGTGGACACTTCTAGAATGATTCTTGCATTTCCACCTTGAATGGTGAAAGTTCCTTTCGAGCAGAGAAAGGGGAATGCATTGTACTGGATGATGTCTGTAACATAATCATGCCTAGTGTTTTTTTTTGGGGGGGGGGGGTTTGAGATGAGAAGGAGGAATGTTTTATTTGTAGAGGTAGTTCAAGAGATGACAGAGGAGTCCAGAGTGGGAAATGTTATGATATGTAAATGTAGCTATGAGATGCTGTCCTTTATCTCAATTTGTGGTTTAGGATTATGGTTTGTGTTTTCTCTTTTAAGCTAACCTTTTATGTTGCTACAACGGTAGATACACAGCTGTATATTTCAGTAAAAGCAAGCTATGCAGCTTTATATAATAGTTGTAGATAAATAAACTAATGTGGCAAAAGAAGTTCAGAGGAGAGTGAATGCTATGAAATTATTATATTCCAGATGCTGGGATTATTATGCAAGAACCTAAAGGCCCCCAATTATGGACAATTGGCTTTTCAAGAATATATGTGCGTTTCTCAATACAATTGTCATTTCCATTGGCAAGATTCAGCTGGATTTTGAGTTTCACCATATGAATTTCTCCTTTTCTCAATTGTCACTTCCTATGATTTATCTTTGAATCCCCTTGGAAGAAGAAAAATATTGCTCATAAAGCTTTCCTTCATTTAGTGCCCTTTGTGTGCCAATCTCCCAGTCTAGCATATTCATTGATAGATACTCATGGAGCCCAATTGCTGAAAAGGTGGAGTGATATCCTTGCCATTTCTTTTTCCTCGACTTATCTTGTATTGGGAATGTAAGGATGTGGCCCAAGGACTAATCCGTTTTTTGGGTGCTGAGTACAGTGATATTTGATTGATGTGAGATGGATTGCTTGTTGAAAATTGCTTACTCTTTACTGTTGGAATTTGGGGTTTTAATGTTTTGAAGGGGAAGTAAGGGATTTGGTTTGGCTTGTGGATGATCTTGGATGTGTGGTTGTGATGTGGACAGGGAGGAGGCGGCGGCAGGTGGTGTTGGTTGTGGTGGTAGTTTTGCTGATCATTGGTGGTAGAAGTTAGGAAAGGTAAATTTTGAAAATGAGTTCAAACAGCAGGAGCCGGAGCAGAAGCAGGAGCAGGAGCCCAATGGATCGTAAGATCCGCTCTGATCGATTTTCCTATCGTGATGCACCTTACAGGAGAGATTCACGTCGGGGCTTCAGGTTTTTTAGATTTTAACTATTTATTTACTGTTTGCTTTGCCTACTTAATGTATTGGTTAGGGAAGCCAAAGATGATTGAAACTATGATTTCTAGAAGAGGCCTTGGATCCTTATTATATCTTCTCTAAAATCTGAAGTTCGACCTGGTGAGGACTTTAGTGAATTTTATAGTTGTTATAACATTCTTATGTAGAAAAAAAGTGTTATAGCTGATTCCGTTTCTACATTCTGATTTATGCAGCAGTGAAAAGTCAATAGACATGTTGAGGTCTTCAAAACTATGTTTCATTTTCTTTGTAATCTCTAATCTTGCATGAAATAGATGCAATTATGTATGTGCATATAAGGAGCTTTGTAGAATCTATATGTAATATTTCTGGAGTTTTTTCTTGTTGATGGTAGTGGGAATTGATGCAGTGAATTGAGAATTTTATTTCTGGATATCTTATTTGTTTTGGATCTTGGATATCAGAATTTTGGTGTGTTGTTTTTTTGGGTATTCTGTCTTTTTGCTTGCTGTGGCTACTGCTTTGACTAGTTCAGGATTTCAAGAATGTGTTTTGCATTCTTTCTAACATATCAAGTAATTTGTTTTACTGCATAAAGTCTGGGAGACCTATGACATGGGTTTTGATTGAGAATATATGAGTGCACTGGACACAACTGTAACTCTTATGTGATTTTGTTTTCAGCCGGGACAATTTGTGTAAGAACTGCAAAAGGCCTGGTCATTATGCTAGAGAATGTCCTAATGTTGCAATCTGCCACAACTGTGGCCTACCTGGGTATATAACTTATTCTCTGTATCTTATAAATTGAGCATGCAATTTAGTGATATTCTTCTTGCTATAAAGTATGCTGGATTCAGGTGGTGAAACATGATTTAATATATAATTATGGGAATTGAAGTTGGTCTTCTTTGTAGGCTAGGGTTTATAATTTGGGCCTAGCCTAATTACATTTACTTAGGTAGGGAGTTATGTGTTCCATCTAATGCTGCCATGCATTTCTTGATCTATGATTTATTTGAGTTATAATTTGACAGTTATCAAATAGCAATTCAAATTGTGAATTGGGAGTTAATTAATTTTTAAATCATGAATTGTAAATTGTAAATCATATTGAATCATACAATTCAGAGATAAAAAGTAGCTTGAAAAATTACATATAAATAATGTGTATATGCCTATAGCATAAGCATAATATTCAATGTAAAAAATTTAAGCCAAGAATTAACAAAAAAACTTAACTATAAGTCTCACAAAATCATAACTGACAAGTCATATATATAACAACAACAACAACAACAACAATAACAACAACAAAGCCTTTTCCCACTAAGTGGGGTCGGCTACATGGATCAATCGACGCCATAAACACCTATCGTAAATCATATTTTTAGACAAACAATTTAAATCTAAATCTCTCTTAATAATTTCTTCTATAGTTTTTCTTGGTCTTCTTCTGCCTCTAATTATTGAACTATTTTCCATTTCATTTACTCTCCTAACTAGGGTTTTTATAGGTCTCCTCTCAACATGACCAAACCATCTAAGTCTTGATTCTACAATCTTTTTCACAATAGGTGCGACTTCCATCTTCTCTCTAATGCATTCATTTCTAATTCAATCTCATCTAGTGTGTCCACTCATTCAATGCAACATTCTTATTTTTGCAACATTGAACTTATTCTCTTGTTGATTTTTTATTGCCCAACACTCAGTTTCATATAACATTGCAAGTCTTATAACTGTGCAATAGAATTTACCTTTAAGTTTGAATGGTACTCTTCTATCACAAATAACACCCGAAGCACTCCTCCACTTCATCCATCCCGCTTGGATCCTATGTTTTACGTCTTCTTCTATTTCCTCGTTATGTTGTATGACGGATTCAAGATATTTAAATCGTGTGACTTGTGGTATAATATGTTCTCTAATTTTCACTTCTATGCTAGAAGTGGTGTGTCTCTTACTAAACTTACACTCCATATACTCCGTTTTACTTCTACTTAAACGAAATTCATAAGTTTCCAAAGTTAATCTCCATCTCTCCAACTTTTCATTCATTTCCACTATCGATTCTCCAACTAAGACAATATCGTCTGTAAAAAGCATACATTATGGCATCGGCTCTTGGATATGTTTAGTAAGCACATCCAATACTAAAGTAAAAAGATAAGGGCTCAAAGTTGACCCTTGATGTAGACCAATAGTTATCGGAAAATCTTTTGTAGGTCCACCTTTTGTTACTACACTAGTTGTAGCCTCATCATACGTATTTTGGATTGCTCGAATATAAGTTATACGAACTCCTTTTTTTTCCAAAGCCTTCCATAGAACCTCTCTTGGTACTTTATCATATGCTTTTTTTCAAATCGATAAATACCATGTATAAATTTCTTTGATTCTCTCGATATCGCTCCATTAATCTTTGCAACAAATATATTGCTTTCATAGTTGACCTTCTTGGCATAAAACCAAATTGATTCTTCGTAACTTGGGTCTCTTTCCTTAATCTCCGCTCAATTATTTTTTCCCATAATTTCATAGTGTGGCTCATGAGTTTAATTCCTCTATAATTTGCACAATTTTGAATGTCCCCTTTACTCTTATAAATGGGAATTAAAAAACTTTTCCTCCACTCGTCTGGCATTCTTTTAGATCTCATAATTTTATTAAATAACTTTGTGAGCCAACTTATGCCTTTTACTCCTAAACCTTTCCATAATTCAATAGGTATATCATCTGGTCTAACTGCTCTGCCACTCTCCATTCGCCTTAATGCTTCTTTTACCTCGGACTCACAAATCCTACGATAAGAGTCATATATAAGCTAATAAATTTAAAAACTCATAAGTAACCAAGTCCAAAACTAATTATCCTCCTATTAATCAAGACGGAGTCTCAAGACTTAATGATGTTAAGTAGGGCCTTTCTTCACATACTTTTTTGGAGTCATGGAAACTAGGAGAACTAGAGAAGGAGGTGAGATTTTTCTGTACTTGGAGGCAAAGTTTTGAAGAAACAAAACTTCTCATTGAAAATTCTCACTGCAGTGGCAGATTGTGAAATATGTGTAATACTTTAAAACTTATCTTTTGATGCCATATAGTAAACAGGGTGCGGCATTTAGCCTTTCTGTATTTTTTGTTTTAAAAAGCCAGAACGTTACTTTTCCTATTTGGGTTGAGTCAGGTCATTTGTAATTCGTGCAACCTGAGCAAAACTGGAGCATCCTGAATTGCCAGAACCCTGCAATTCGTGATTTCCAGTGATTTTCCTATTGATTCTGGCCACAAACAATTACTCTACTGATCTGTCTTGTTTTGGCTCCTTATCGTATCAAACCATGCATCCTGAATCACTAATCGTGCAATTTCTACAACTATGGAATTTGATATACCAGTTACTTTGAAGAAACTTTATTTTTGATGACATATCATTGAAGAATTGTTATATAATAACAAGATATTTATCATGTTACCGTTGGGTTGTTCTGCTCACATGCTTTCTTATTTTACATTGGAATGTGGTGTAGCTTTTCACTTCTAAGGGGTTCACCTGTTACTTAATTTTTCTTCTGTTCAATATCTCTCTTATTTTAGTCTTATGGTTTTGCATTTTAGTTTTTTCTATACTCTATTTTATCTTCTTTTCTTGGATGGGAGAAGAGTAGGATTCCTGAACTCACGTACAGTTAATTATTGAAACCGAGAGACATTTTCAAAGCATGTGTTTTATTCCTAAGAAGGAAAAATTTGAAATAAAATACTGATATATTTGACGTGGAAGATATTGAATATTCAATGTGATCAACCTGTCCAGTGTTGTTATTGCATACACTATGTGTAGATAAAATAATTCCCTTCTCTTCTTAACCCCAAAGACCTTTGCAGCAGCTACAGCTGTTACATAAATAATTGGTATTGCCACTTTTGTTAAATTAGGTTGTGCATAGTACACACTGCCCTTTTCATTTGTTAATTTCTGTTCTCATAATATACAACCATGTTGTCATCTTATCACTTCAATTTAAACTACCACTGCTGTGAGAATCTTAATGCTACGTTCTAAATGTTTCTTGCTTCTGGACAATGTCTTATTGTATCTGATAGCATATTAGTTCCATCTCTTGCCACCACTACATACTACTAACAAGAAAGGGCAATTGATTTATGTGATAACCATGATCTTGTCTCATTTAATTTACTCTTTTCATTTTCTTTCTGACAAGTTTTCCTCTTCTGTGATTATTTTATTAGTGCTACTGCAACAAAGAACACCCCTTAATTAATTCATTACTGGTTGCTTCTCATACCTCAGTTAGAATGTAGAAAGCCAGTGCATCAAAAGGCTGACATTCTGTTGGCTTTTGCCTGCTCTTTGATAAATTTGAGTATGATATGGGAGTTGTCTCACGTCTATGCTGTGTTTGGTGTGAAAGATTCAAAGGGAAAAGGAAGATAAGGAGCTTGTCCATGCACTTGAATCACCTTCCTTTCCCCTTCCTCTGTTGCGCATTTACCAAACATAGCAGTACATCTTCCTAATCTTCTATTTTGAATCTTAAAGCAGAAAGAATAGGATTATTTTATTTATGTCAGAGCTCAGTAATGTCACTTACATGGTATGATGGCATCTGTTAACATGTCCTACGACTTGTGTGGCTAATTTGTATTGGTTTGTTTTTTACATGCTTTGATAGGCACATTGCTTCTGAATGTACCACAAAATCGCTGTGCTGGAATTGTCGTGAACCAGGCCACATGGCCAGCAACTGTCCAAATGAGGGCATTTGCCATACCTGTGGTAAAGCTGGACATCGTGCCAGGGAATGCACAGCTCCTCCATTGCCTCCAGGGGACTTGAGGTTGTGTAACAACTGTTATAAGCAGGGCCATATTGCAGCAGACTGTACGAACGAGAAGGCATGCAACAACTGTAGGAAGACAGGCCACCTGGCCCGTGATTGTCCAAATGACCCCATCTGTAACCTGTGCAATGTTTCTGGGCATGTGGCTAGACAATGTCCGAAATCCAATGTTCTTGGAGACCGCAGTGGGGGTGTTCGTGGTAGTGGGTACCGCGATGTGGTATGCAGGAACTGCCAGCAGTTGGGTCACATGAGTAGGGATTGCATGGGGCCCTTGATGATTTGTCACAATTGTGGGGGTCGAGGTCACCTGGCATATGAGTGCCCGTCGGGTCGGTTTATGGATCGCTACCCTAGGAGGTACTGATGGATGACAGATCGTGGGGTTGAGGTTATAGGATTATTTTTCTCTGATTTTCTATGAGCACGGATCGCTCAATGTTTTAGAAAATCTTAAGATTGAATCTTGATAGTGTATGTGTTGGTTTTGATCTTTTGCTTGATAGATACATATTTTGTGGATCTATTGGTATTTTAGGATTTGATTATGCTTGTTCTTGGAATAAGATATTTGCTACTGATGAGAGACGTGTTATCGCATGCTTTGTGTTACCTGATGAGGCTTTGTTATGATTCCACTATAAAATTTTGTGGTATTTTTTACGTAGAATTATATATATTTTGATGTTAAATTTTTAGTAGATGAATTAACTCTTGTTTCTGGTATCCTGGTGGGTATATTTGGTCTTTTTTATAGATGTTGTCGCTCCAAGTTCATTTACATAAGGAAATCTGCTAGTGGATGCTTCATCTTTCGGTCGTGAAATGCTGGGTGTCGGCGAAAGCTATGAGAATGATTGAACTTACTATCAGTGCAAAAATAATTCCTGCTCATGATTTTAGGTTTCCTAAGTGGAGCATCTGGTGCTGATTACTAATTGCTGCTTGGTATGTGGGTATTTAATGTCCGAGTATACGGAAATTTGTGCATAAAAAATTCGAGTATGAGATTGCGGGCATTATGAAAAATTAATATTGCAATATCATTTAGGTCATAAATCAATTATATATTCATTGATTTTCAACTGTTTTATAAATAAATTATTTAAGAATTTGAAAAATTAAAATGCTTATACATTAAACACCATTAGAAATACAATTCCTACCAATCGTGAATGCGAGGAATCTGTTACGAGTTTCGATTGAATAAGATTTAACCAGCTAGTTGCTAGTGATAAGTTCTGGCTGTTTTATTTTGGTTTTTCTATAAGATGTAAATAATTTTCTTAAAGGACCAGTTACGCTTTTTTTTTCTTCTTGTGGTAATATTAATATATGGTGTTGAATCGTAAAAATTTTTACATGTTCGATAACATGTAGTTTTTACATATTATATTAGATATTATCCAGAAATTGTTGTCAAGTTTCTTCCTTGGCCCTTTTAAGGATCTTGTCCGTCTCTTATAATTTATAATTTAGAGTTTCACCCGTGGGATGCTTTATTGAAGATTTATGTGTAATAGAGGGATTAATTATGAGTATGAGATTATAAAGTAATCTAATAGAGACATATTAGACTATTAAGAGATAAATGATGTGCGACGAAGTGAAGAAAATGCACATATGGTTCGAGCTTTTCATCTAATAGAGGATGCCTCACTTGACAATATAACCCGAGAGTGCATCATTTTATCCAACAAATCTAGACTCTTTCACCCTCACATAAAAAGGGATTATAGCGAAAGCTTTTGTCGTGATTCTTTGAGCTTTGGGATTAATGTTTTTCCTTCATTGTTACCAATTTGGTCTATGTAGTGAAATTTCATTCAATGAGAATTTAGGCTTTTTAGCCTTTTGATTTAAAAAAAAAATCATAAATCCTTACAGGCTTTTGTGCTCCCTTGGCTCATATTCTAAGTAGTCGAATGGAGACACGGTATGTTTTACTTGATGTGAACTCTGTTAATCAATATAATGGTTTTGTTAATAAAATAGATAAATTGTATAATTCTCAGAGTTTAAGGCATCGATTGTCAATTTTTAAAATGCGAGGGAATCAACTAGGTTCTTATTTAATAAACATACAAAAAAGGGTTTAATTCGGCTAAACCGTCGGCCAACCCGCCAGAGTGAGTTGGGTTGGGCCATTTTGACACTTTTGGGTCGTCCGTCTAGCAGAAGCCTGCATATAAGCATGGCGCAATGTAGAAATGGAAATGACCTGGCCCAATATTAGGGGGCTATTTATTAAAACAGAATGCTAAATGGGATAAAATAAAAAAAAGACCCCAAAATCACATCAGATTCGGATGCCCCCGATTTTCCCATCAGAAACTCGATTTCACCGCAGGAATGACAAACCCTCCAGAGGATCCTCCCTACCCCTCACGGTGCATCGCGCCGCTGCTGCCGCCTGCCACCGTCGAAGACATGCCACCCGACCGACAAGATGACGCCGATGAGGCGAAGACCCTCCCCCCCCGTGACATAGCCGAGGAGAAGCCACCCTCTCCAATCTCTATTCCATCTGCTTCCAGGTTGGTTCTGGGTAGATGGTAGTTGCCTATTTACTTGGATGTAGCGTTATCTTTATCTTTTTGTTAGACGAAATTATATGAAAGGCTAAACCCAAGAATCAGAAAGTGGAATACCATAAGTGAGGCTTTCTTGTTAATGCTTCCTCTCATTTCTTTCATGTCAATCTTTGTGACAAAATGTTTTTTTGGTTGCATTCTGATTCTGTAACTTGATTGTAAAGTGTTTTTTTTTTCAAAAAAGAATTTTTGGGGGAGGGGCGGTTGGGGTACTATAACTGCTCTTTTATTTTGTGTTCTTGTTATGGTAAGATAGAGCTGCATGCTGGCTTTTGTATATAGTGCATGCTTTGTATCATTCCTTATTGCCGAATGGGCACATCTGTAAAGTAATTTTTTTCTCCATTCTGGTTGGCCCATTTTGACGTCCCTAGGGAGGTGTCCGAGGAAAGCAATGTAGCTAACATTGCTGTGGAGAACAGGAAGGTGGAGGAGGAGGCAGACGAGGCTACCATGTCAAATGAGAATGAGGAAGCAGAGAAAATAGTAGTGGGAATGGAGACAGTAGACGCGAGTGCAGCTTGCAGCCTGGGTGAGACAACTGAAGCAGTGGAGACCAGGAAGGTGGAAGAGGAAAGCAATGTAGCTGACATTGCTGAGGAGATCAGGAGAATAGATGAGGAAACCAATGTAGCTGAAATTGTTGAAGAGAAGGCAGATGAGGCTGACACGTCATATAAGAATGAGGAAGCAGAAAAGTTTGTAGGGGGGACAGAGCAGGCAGATGCATATGTGGCTTGTTCCCTTGGTGAGAAAGCTGAAGCAGTGGAGGTCAGGGAGGTGGAAGAGGAATCAGATGGGGCTGCCATGTCACATGAGAAGCAGGAAGCAGAAAAAGTAGCATCGGGGACGGAAACAGCAGAAGCATCTCTGGCTTGCACCCTTGGTGAGGCAATTGAAGCAGACGGAATTGGCACGGAGGATGAAATTAGGGTGGCTGTAGAAAAGGAGGAGACGGCAGAGGAGTTGAATGTGGTTGGTATGGTGGAAGGAACAACTGACACAGAAGAGGATGCAGATGGTGCTGTTGGAAGGGAAGAGGCCACAGAGACAGAAGAGCTGGAGGTAGCTAATGAAGCAGATTTGATGGAAGAGGAAGTAGATGTTGCTGACATGGCAGAATATACAGAGGGTGCTGAGTTGGCTGAGGAGATGGAGGTGGCAGAGGAGCAAAGTAGAAGTGTCAGCAGTGGGAAGAGGAAGCGTGGGAAGACTTCCAAGTCTACAGGGAGAGTTCCAGTTAGAAAAAAGGTGGAAGAGGATGTTTGTTTTATTTGCTTCGATGGGGGTGAGCTTGTGCTTTGTGATCGCAGGTGAGATTTTTCTGTCAGGATATCTCTATTCTTATTATTTTAAGTTTAATTTGCAAATTCATTGCTTTTATGGTGATAATTAGGGGATGCCCAAAGGCTTACCATCCTACATGTGTTAATCGTGATGATGCATTCTTTCGAGCTAAGGGTAAATGGAATTGTGGTATGTTTCTTTCTTATTCTGCGCTATCACTGTTTTTACATTTTCTAGATACAAGTTAGAGAGCTACTGAATATATAGTTTTGCTAATTAGTAGACTTTATATATGGTAAGTCTTCCATTGCATTTAGCAAAGGAGGCATTTATTGAGTATCCCAAATTTTTTTTTTTTGGTTTTTCTTTTAATTTTTTCCTTTTCTTTTTATCATCTCTTGGTGTTGGTAGCATGTGCCTTGTTCTGCAGAAACAGTTCTCTGCCATTCTATTAATTTCTTGTTTTCAAAATGTAATTGAATTCATGTTAAGTATTGAGATACCAAATCTCAACAAAAGTTCATCATTTTTAGAATGCTTTACTTTATCCAACTTGCCATATCTTTTGATCATCATGGTTCCGGGTTGGCATCTTTGCGGCAACTGTGAGAAGAATGCTTAATATTCTCTTCTATACTATTAATTTCTTGTTTTCAAAATGTAATTGAGTTCATTTTAAGTATTGAGATACCAAATCTTAGCAAAAGTTCATCATTTTTAGAATGCTTTACTTTATCCGACTTGCCATATCTTTTGATCATCATGATTCCAGGTTGGCATCTTTGCAGCAACTGTGAGAAGAATGCTTACTACATGTGCTATACCTGTACGTTCTCTTTGTGCAAGGGGTGCATCAAAGATGCTGTCATCTTATGTGTTAGGGGAAAGAAAGGCTTTTGTGAGACATGCATGAGGACTGTAATGTTGATTGAACAGAATGAACTGGGGAACAAGGAAAAGGTATATTCTTCCACTCTCCTCTTGTGATCTTTTATCTTGTAGAATTGTTGCTCTTACATGATGCAACTATCAATGACTACATTATGTCTGTGTCTTTTGCTCTCTTATTGTCTTTCGTTAGCAGGATGTCTTATCCTCCTCAGTTGTACTTTTCTTTCTTGCTGATAAACACTTTTATATCCCGAAAAAAAGTACAATAGAAGAGTTGTTGGACTTTGGAGATCTTGCTGTGGCTGTATTCTGTAAAGTTTTGGCTTAAAATTTGGGTTTTTATTTGAACTGAGATGGATATTTATTTGGATTAGGTCATCAATTAAAAGAAAGGAGTTTAAGGGCTGTGTGCAGTGCCATCTTGTGAATGATATCTCTCTTTGTTGGTGCACTGTTGCGATTGGGGCCCCTAGACACAGTGCACAGTGCATTGTGCAGCTTGTGGCAACATTGGAGTGTAATGCACATAATTATATAACTCAAAATAAAGATAAACGACAAGTAAAATAACACATATGTTAATATATATGATGAACTTTACTCATTCAAAACACAACTTGTAATAACTCCAACAATCTCTCAAAACCCACATGTATTAAGCATAAAATGCAAATGTCATTCTTTAGATTTCATACTTACTAAAACTGAAATCTATCAATAGCTCATAAGTTCATATGCATAACTATCATAATTGAAATCTATCAATTTGTTCACAACTCCGTAATCATAATTATCATAAATGAAATCTTTCTTGTTATTAACTCTAATTTTTAATAGAAACTCAGATGGAGAGATTGCAAGTTGCTGGAAAAGCCTTACTCGTAAGGGAGAAGATAGAAGGGGAAAAATAAAAAAGCAATGGATAAAGAGAGATTTAACAGAAACAGAGAGGAAGGGAGATAGTACACAGGTTTCATAAAACAAAAGGCATCTCCTAAACTCTTGGTGCTTCCTCCAGTGAAGCGATGAAGAAAGGAGAGATGTGAGAGACCCTGAGGATGTGCGAGAGACGTTGAGGCCATTAAAGACACATTGAGGCATGAAGGGCTGAGACAGAAACATTTTGGGGCTGGAACTGAGAGTAAAGGGCTAAAAAAACCAGCGACAGATATATGATGTAGTGTGCACCAAATGAAATTTGCAATGCCATGACTGTGGCATTACCCAACGTGCCATGGTGCTGTGCCGTGGGCAATAACATGCGTCACGGTGTGTCATTGATAACTATGTCTTACATAGTTTTCTTGCAAGTTTTTGATAGGGGAACAAAAATAAAACCTCAGATTCTAATTAAGTACATGGAGAAACACTTCCAGATTCTGAGTTTCTTTCTGGTTAAACAGGACTGCTCTTAAAGTATTATTTGTGATAACAAGTTTATACGAGCTTAATTTGAAAACGGCTATGGTATGCCTAATTCTTAATTAAATGTTCATTTATAATCCAACTGATGTATTGGCTAGAGTTGCAACTCCTAAAAAGATTAATCAGTGTCAAGGTTCATCACAGTCCCCTAGCAAGAACAACAATAAATTTACAAGACTTACCCAATTACATAAGTTATACCTAGTTTATTACTTTCTCCCATGCCCAAAATTATTGAATCCTCATTAGGATGTTCCTTTATTGCTAGTTAAGGCATCTGATAACAGTTTTCACTTTCTGGCCAGTTGTAGTTGGCATAAAATTGGGCACGTATATGTCCATTCCACCTGATCAAATACCAACAACTCACTTGGCCCCCAACCAAAACAAAACAAAAAACAAAAAACAGCTCATTTGGGAGAATAGGATGGAATGGAGCAGAATGGAAGATATACTTGATCTTTGTTTTTTTGCATCATATCAACTGGTGTTTTCTTGGAACCATTTTAGCCCTTATTTTATGTTCTACAAAGTGGGAGAGAACAAATAGGTTTGCAATGAATATTTTGAAGTTCCAATCTTACCTGCTATTGCTTGCTTCATTCAGATGTGGGAGAATAACTTTTTGCAGCAGAATTAATGTTTTGCTTCAGAGTTTTACTGACTTTCCTGACAAAAATACTCCAGAATCCAGATAACAAAGTGATAACAATTGTTCCTTTCTATTTCATTATGTTTTATACAGTCAAGCAAGTTGCAAATCCTGTTCTCTGTAGTTTGGATATCAAAATATCCTTGTCCCATAACAATAATTACTAATGCAGCAACTCTTGAGAAGACATATCCACCTCTTGATAAAACTTATTTAATAGTAAAATCAAGGTATTCAAATGCAAAAGGTGCCATTTAGGCGCTTGACTCCTCCAATGCCTTGAGACAGGAGGAGCTAAAAAAGCACTTGCCTGAGTGAAGCAAGGTGGTAAAATAGGAAAAAGCTGAAAATAAGTTATGAAGTTAGAAAAAAAAAATATGAACTATAGTGATAATGATGTAACTCTGGTAAACTTTTATTATTCTGAATCTGAGGATAAGTAGACCAACCTCCAGCAAGGAGTGAATGGGGTTATTCAGTACAGTAACAAATATACTCTTGCCGTAGTACAGAGTGAACAGAGTGCAGTAGCAATTAAGAAAATGAAAAGAAAGTATAAATGGATACTAGTAATTGAGAGGCATCTCTCCATAGCTTCTTCCAGTATTCTCTGCCTTTCACCCTTCTGATCCTTCTGAATATAAAGCATTCCAGCTAGCAACTTCCTTCTTCTTCTCCACCATTATCTCAATTAGATATTAATGTAAATCAATTTGCGACCCCCAGATATTCGGGCTGTGAAATCCCCTCTTTTCCTCCATCGCTTCCTCCTATCAATTCATTATTGGTGTTACTGCCCTGTTTCTTCCCTTTTCTGGAATATTTCAATATTCCTTCAGCATCCTTGGATGGTTTCCTCCTCCTACTATAAATCTTAGCAGTATTATTACCATTGGCCCATTAGATAACATTTGACGTAGAAATTAACTATTCAAGTATAATAACCATATAAAACAATGCATTATTAAAGTCATCAAGTCGTAAACTACTTATCTTGTTTTAAAGTAAATGACTAACAGCCTAAATAATAATCCTCTAAAGTGAATGATCACTTTTCCCTTTCGCCCAGGAGTTATTGGGCTGAGATTATGATGTTTCCTATGCTTAAACACTTGTTATAAAATACTTAACATGATAGTTATGACTATAAGGGTTGGCTTTTAGGGCTGTATATTTATGTCAAATAAACCTATTGTATGCAAGAAGCCTGGGGCGAGTGCCTTGCATCCACCAAAATGGCACCAGAAGTGCTGCCAGGCAAGCGCCTGGACGAAGGCCCCTTGCCTCAACTGACAGGAGGCATTGAGGCCTAGGTGACTGCTTTTGACTACATTGAGAAAATGCAGATAGAATGAATTTCTAATGTCATTATACAGTGGCACTTGCTTGATGTTTTATGGGAATGACATCAGCCTATGCTTAGAGTGTTTCCCAACCAGCCCCTCGTTGCTCAACTAATATTCACTCAGAACAAATTAAATCTTATCGGATATGGAAATTCCAGGTGTTAGTTGGTGGTTGCTAAATTGTTTTAAAAAAGTCTACTACTGGTGCTTTCCCTTTCAAAATTTATAGTCAGTTGTTTTTAATGGCAGTCATAGTTGTTAATGCACTATTAGCCGTTGCCCAAGCCATTTTGGGCAATGTGCGATTGCCCATAGCATGCACTATTGGGGCAATTTGAAGTAGGGCATTTCTGATATAGGGCCATTAAAGAAAAATAAAAATTGAGTGTTAAAATTTTTTTTTTGGGGGGCCCCATTCACCTAGCCAGCCCTAAGTTACATCCCATTCTCTCACTTGTCCTCTCTCTCACGAGTCGCACCAAAGTTTTGGGTCAGCTTCATCTACCATTCTGATTATTTCTTCACCTATTCTTCTTTTCTGAGTTTCTTTTCTAACTTTCTGATTATTTGGTCCCCCCTTTTCCTTCTACTTCTTCTTCTTCTTCTTCTTATTTTCTGAATTACTATTTCTTTCTTCCCCTTAACAGCCAGCTGTTTCCCTCACTGTTTTGTGCCTCTGTTCTCTTTCAGGTGAGGTTACTATTTTGTTTTCCCTTCATAAGTCATTCGAGGTAGGACGCTAGGTGTAGGACAGAATCTCAGAAAATATATACTTATGTTTGTGGGCTGTGGCATTATTTATGTGATATGCTTTGATTACTAGTTTACAACTTGTGAATTTGTGATGGACTTCAGAAGTGAGGAATACTTTCTAATTGATATCTTAAGACTGGATGGTATATTTTGGATGATGCTTTGAGAATTTATGCTTTAAGTGTTTATGTATTTTATGTCCTCATATATATCTGTGTTATTTTCCCTCTCTTTTTATTATTTTGAATTATATAATTATGTGTGCTGCACTTCAATGTTGTCACATGTCATGCAATTTGTTGTGCAAAATGGCTCTAGCAGCCCCTACTGACAGTCATGATGGTGGTGGCAATTAGTAAACATACAGGGCCCATTTAGTAATCCCTATGTAAAGGGATTACCTTTACATAACTCTTGTGCAATGTCTATCATATCCTTGTAATCATTATTCAAGATTACTTTTTTTCATTCTCTCTGTGATCATATTCCTTTTATATTGTGTGTATCAAACAGGCCCATAGTTATTTTGATGTCATCTAAATTTCTGATTGTGAAGTCATTTTATTTGTCTTTGTGGATACTTGTCTTTTGAAGCTGTCTGCTCTAGTTTAACCCTCATACACTGAAGCTTTTGTTTATCTTTTTTTTTTTTTTTTCAAAATTATTATAAAACCTACATGCAAGCAATATCATTCTTTAGATCATTGCCTTCTAATTAAGTTGTTTGGGAAAGTATTACATTTATGGTCTTCTTGTGGGTTTGAGCTAATGTATTTTTAGGGGGTTGTCTCTTGTGGATCTACAAAAGGAGGAAAGCCCTTTTGAGTTAAAAGAGTCTTGTTGGGGGGGATCACTTGTTCTTTGTTATTTTATTGTTCTTTCTTCTCAGCAGTAAATTCACGTTTCCCTTTTCTTTTTTCTTTTTTGGGTGAAATATGAAACTAGTTGTAGAATGCTTTTTAGTTGTTCTCAGCAAAATTGTCCAAGTAGTTTCACTTTAGACTCCTGAGCATGACCTTGTACCATCAACTTACCATCTCTTTATTTTGCATGCTTGGTGCAGGGACAAGTGGATTTTGATGACAAAAGCAGCTGGGAATATCTCTTCAAGGACTACTACATAGATCTAAAAGGAAAGCTATCTTTAACATATGATGAGCTTGCTCAAGCTAAAAACCCATGGAAGGGATCTGATGTCCTTCCTCCCAAAGAGGAGTCACCTGATGAGCTCTATGATGCTAATAATGATAGGGGATCACATTCAGATAGCTCTTATGAGAATATAGAAAGGAGTAGTGTTAAAAGAAGAAAGGCCAATAAACGGTTGAAGTCCCGTTCAAAGGAAGTGAATTCACATAGCACAATGACATTGGTTGGTGCCAAAGGGCCATCTGCAGATGACAGGTCTGAGTGGGCATCAAAAGAGCTTTTGGAGTTTGTTATGCACATGAGAAATGGTGACAAATCTGTTCTGTCTCAGTTTGATGTGCAGGCTCTATTGCTAGAGTATATTAAAAGAAACAAGCTCCGTGATCCTCGCCGAAAAAGTCAAATAATTTGTGATGCAAGGCTTCAAAATTTGTTTGGTAAACCAAGAGTGGGCCATTTTGAAATGTTAAAGCTTCTTGAATCACATTTCCTCCTAAAAGAGGATTCCCAGACTGAAGATCAACAGGGGAGTGTTGTTGATACTGAAGTTAATCATTTGGAAGGTGATGGTAATACTGATTCCTATCTGAAGGCTGGAAAAGACAAGAGACGTAAAACACGTAAAAAGGGTGATGAGAGAGGACTTCAATCTAATACTGATGATTATGCAGCTATTGATAATCATAATATTAATTTAATTTATCTAAGACGTAATTTGGTGGAAGAATTACTTGAAGATACAGATAAGTTTAATGATAAAGTTGTTGGGTCTTTTGTGAGAATAAGGATCTCTGGTAGTGGTCAGAAGCAAGACTTGTATAGGCTGGTTCAAGTTGTAGGTAAATATTGGGACAATAATACCCTTCATTCTGTTATTACTTTCAATATGAAATAAGGCTTTCATTTGGGTTTTGTTTTAATTGTCTCCATGGTCAGGTACATGTAAAGCAGCTGAGCCATATAAAGTTGGTAAAAGGGTGACAGACACCTTGCTAGAAATCTTAAATTTAAACAAGACAGAGATTGTATCAATTGATATTATCTCAAATCAAGAGTTCACAGAGGTGATTGAATACACAGTATAATGTACATATTAGTTCTCTTTTTTTCTCCCTGTTCATGATATTCACATGGTTGATACTGGTCAGTAAACCACTTGGTTTCAGTACCTCCTAATTTCATGAGGGGTGATATTCCACTTAGGTTTACCATTTAAAAGTCAACTATACCTGTTGCTGGTTGGTTCTCATTCTCAAAATAGAATCTCAAGGCATCTTTGGCAGACATGTATTTAACCATGTGACATCCAAAAGAATAAAACTATTTCTGTATTTTGTATTATCAGTTGAAAATTTATGTAACTCGCGCTTTAGGTTCATTCTTTTTTATTAAGATAATGACTAGGCTTTTTAAATTGTTAGGATGAATGCAAGCGTCTCCGGCAGAGTATAAAGTGTGGGCTGATAAATCGCTTGACAGTGGTAATTTTATATTCAGTTAAGCTTTATTTTTAGGCTTCTGATACTTAAGTCTGTGCTGAGGATGAATGTGTGCTTGTAGGGTGACATTCAGGACAAAGCAATGACACTACAAGCAGTTAGAGTAAAAGATGTGAGTTGTGGTTTGTTATACTTTTGTTTCTTTTGAATCTGACATGTGCCTATGCTTGTTTAAGAATTTCTTAATTACTTAGATTGTCCTCATTAGTGTAATTTGTTGGTGTAAGAAAGAAGGAACGTGTTGTTTGTTTGATTAAGGAAACAGTGTGTAAACGAAGAGAGTATATCTCTTGGAGAGTAAAGAATTCTTGTGGAATAATTTTTTATTGGAAATATAAGCATTCCCTACTGGAATAATCTCCTCTTAAGTAACGTAATTGATCACAATGTCAATTACAGGGATTGACAAGCTCTTTTTTTTTTTTTGGTTGGGGTTTTCAAGTGCAGTTTCTTATTTTTCTTTGTATTTAATTCTTTCCCTCATAATTTTGATTTTTTTATATTAAAAAAAAATCCTTGCTAGCAATGGATGTAACTTGAGTAGGTCATCAAGGAATTTAAATCCTTTGGTGTGTTGGAACTTGCGAGTAAAATAAATCAATCAGCCACTATGTCTAAATATGCTGAGTAATCATTGGGATCTTTCAGAAACGATCCTGAGAACTGATGATTTATCTGTGGTTGCTATATGAAGGATTTCAGGTTGTATTACATTGAAAGTTAGTTATGTTATGCAGGAAAGATTAAGATTTAGTGCGGAGAGTGTTAAAATCATTCTGTTAACGGGGAGTTTAGGTTTTCAAATTTATGGGCAGTAGGTTTTTCTGTTGCATAGGAGATCAAATTTTTTATTGGATGCAAGGTTTAGGAAAAAAAGTTGGTGGAGGTGGTAAAATGGTAGCAAACATCAGGACCAGTTAGCTCAGAGGTCAGAAGCTTTTGAAAGTTGGGTTTGTCCTAGTACTCTGGAGCAAATTTTCCTTATTCAGTTTAAAGGAGGGAAGAGGTAAAAAAAAAAAAAAAAAGCTTTATGGGATTCTATGGTTTGTTTGGTTGGAGAAGAATGCCTGCATCTTCAAGGGCATATCTTCACCTTTAAACCTGTCATGGGATAGAATTGTGTATATGGCTTCTCGTTGATGCTTTGCACATGTATTTTTAAATGGAACCACTATTTCTTATATGCAAAGAGACTGAAAAACTTCTTTACACTATTAAGTTCGATAGGGATTTTGTTACTTTGTCTGTTTTGAGCATTTTTTTGTATTTTCTGGTTGAGAATTTCTTATACTTCAACAAGATGTACCTTCCCCTACTAATTGAATTCCTTCTTTTATTCCCCCCTCAAACGAAAAACAAAAAAGAAAAACAAGAAAGCATTTGCTCAGTGGTCATCTCAGGTCTAAATCTATCAAGGTCTAGCAATCACCTTCAGGAAACTCTTCTTCATGATATAAACTCTTCCTACAAAAACTCTTATACTTTTCCTGGGGGGGGGCTTCTTAGCTAGCCAAAGAAGAATAAGTTCACACTGGAAGATACCTAATTGTCCTGATTAGTTTAAATTGTTATATTAAATGTCTTCTAGTCTGTGTTTAATCCTCATTCCATTACTTTTCATCTGTGGGTAGTTGAATTATAATTTTTGGTCCTTGTTATCTGATGCATATGTTTCTTGTTTTATTGCAGTGGCTAGAAACAGAGATAGTGAGGCTAAGTCATCTCCGTGATAGAGCTAGTGAGAAAGGACGGAGAAAAGAATATCCTTCTGTTCTACACAATTTTTTTTTTTTCTAAGTATAATGTATCTATTGTTGCGCTGCTACTTAACAGCTTCCTGTTTGTTTGGTGTATGAAAATTTTTAGTAACGTAGTTCAAATTTTATGCTCCAATTTAATGTTTGATTTCATTTGCAACATTCAGGTATAACATTACCTGTTTGTGGAGATGGAAATATGTGGATTCTTTGAGTTGTTAGTTTCAATTTACTGTCAACTTTTAATTTAGGATCTTGTCATCCGAAGGAAGAAAATCTTTATAGTTTTAGTTTCAGTTGTCTTCAATGGAGTCAATTCTGTAAACTTCTGTCCTTATAAGCCTTGAAGCTTTTAGATTTATAAAACATAACGAGGTGCATCCAGGAATGATAACATGTTAATTGCCATGTGCTTGTTTGGAGACCTTAATTTTCTGGTGAATGTTGACAAAACTATATTAAAGTTGATAGTAAAATGGAGTTTTAAATACTCTTTGAGCTCATATAATCATTGAGTTAAACAGAAGAGATGGTTGGGCTGGGCTGAATTTTTTCTATTGTTCCTTGTTATGTTATCTGAAATCAATCTTTGGACGGGGATGGATAGTTTTAATTTTAATATTATTTTGTTGATCATAAATATTTCATTTTGTCATGTTTGTTTATCATATGGTTATTGTAGTATTTATTCATCAAATAATTTTCTATTTATTTTTAATTGACCAAGAACTTTTGAGTATTACTTTGAAATGATCCTTGACTTAATCTCACGCTCAGAGAATGTGTGGAGAAATTGCAGCTTTTGAAAACACCTGAGGAACGTCAGCGTAGATTGGAGGAAATTCCTGAAATACATGCAGACCCACACATGGATCCAAGTTATGAGTCTGAAGAAGATGAAGATGAAATGGATCATAAACGACTAGGTATTCTTAATGCAATGGGAACTTGTAAATTCAATAAATTATATATTGTTGTTGGATATTATAATGGGCCCTCACTTAACAGCTTTTGAGTTGAAATAGTCCTTGATTTAGTATCAAAGCCTCTGTGACCAAATGGTAAGGAGTTTGATCCTTGCCACCTCCTATTCTCATAACTACAGTTTACTTTTAACACAAGGTATGACAAACCTGTGCTTTGCCTACACTTCATGTCTAGAGGAATGCTGTGTAAGGTAGCGTGTTAAGAGACTATAATCAGCCTTCACTTAACAACTTTAGCATTTGAGTTGAATTGGTCCTTGACAATTGTAATTTTTCCTCTTTTCCACAAATTTTGTGATTATTTGATTTGGTTTATGTACCTGCAGATAACTACATGAGACCTAGAGGAACAGCATTTGATCGAAGGGGAAGAGAAATAGTTTCTCCTAGAACAGGTGGTTTTATTTCAAATGATTCATGGAGTGGAGCAAGGAACTATCCTCATATAAATCTTGAACTAAGCAGGAATTTATCTAATAAGGGATTCTCAGTTAAAGTTGATGGTGTTTCTAATGCTACTGAAGTATTGAATGATGTTCAAATGCTCCAGGGGAGAGATAGGGAAACACAGCTATCTAACAGCTGGGAGGGGCAAAAACTATATTCAACCTTAGAAAGTAGTGGTAAAAATACCCAGCCTGTGGTAGCATCTGAGTCTTTTTCTAATACTGTGTCAGATGCTTCTGCAGTACCATCTTCTACTGGCATAGCACCGCCAGCTGTGAAGATTAATGAAACAGAAAAGATGTGGCATTATAAGGATCCATCTGGAAAAGTACAGGGACCATTTTCCATGGTGCAGTTACGTAAATGGAGTAACACTGGATATTTTCCTGCTGATTTGAGAATTTGGAGAACCATGGAGAAACAAGATGAGTCTATACTCTTAACTGATGCCTTAGCTGGAAACTTTTCTATGGAGCCATCGACTGTGGATAAAACTTTTCCAAAGGCTCAAATGGTGCATAATTTGAATTACTCAGCCTCACACTCTGGGAAGCTTCATTTGCCTGCACAACAAGGTATAGAAGCTCAAGTTGGAGGAAGATCAACATTTGATCAAAGTAGTGGGTCTTATAATTCACATAATACTCTGGGTTCTCTAGGCCAAACTACTGGCGGAAGTTGGAGGTCTGAAGAGAATAATTCTATAGTGAGTAGGCCTTCTCCAATGACAGTTGAGATCCCCAAGATCCCTACAAATGCACGAGTTTCTGATGCTGGTGTTAGAATTGAATCAATGAATCTTCCTTCACCTACTCCTCAGACTACATCTTATGGGACAAAGGGGCGGGCTTTTGAAAATAAATGGTCACCAACTCCTGTCCAGTCAGCTGGCTCTCTTATGGGAAGTTCTTTTCCGGGAGTTCATGGAGGCTTGCAGGTCCCTGTGGTCCCAGAGAATGTGGAGCAAAATGCTGAAAATGGTTCAAGTTCACAACCTGTTAAGATTTCAGCCCCTAAACCTGGTATTTCTCTTGGTCATCCTCAAGCAACAACAGTGGCACCTATTCTGGCAGACACCTCAAGAAATACAGGTGCTGACAGTAAAACAGCAAGTATGCAAAACCCGGTCATGAGTGGCCACAATTCTCTTGCTGAAGCTCAAGGGTGGGGATCTGGTTTGGTTCAGAAACCTGAAATTGCTGGCTCAATTCAGTTACGAGGGGGTGAGCCGCAGGCCTGGGGAGGTGTTCATTCGAGGTTAGACTCAAATAATACTGCCACTATGCCTGCCCAACCGCTGCCTACCCATGGCCACTGGGGTGATGCTTCATCTGTCCAGAATTCTGCCTCATTTAACACTGGAAATCCAATGGGGAATTTCCCCATGCCAGGCATTCAAGACTTGAAACCACCAACTTCCACTAATCAACCTAACATTACTGCTCCACCGCCACCCAATATGCCTTGGGGCATGGCTGTTGCAGAAAATCAAAATACTGGTTGGGGGGTAATGCCTGCAAATCCAAATCTAAATTGGGGTGGACCTCTACCTGCCAATATGAACATGAATTGGATGCCTGGCCAGGGTCCAGCACCAGGAAATGCAAATCCAGGATGGGCTGCTCCCAGTCAGGGGCCATCTTCAGTAAATCCAGTTGGTTGGGTTGCACCTGGTCAAGGCCATCCTAATGCTAACACAGGTTGGGTTGTGCCTGGTCAAGGTCCGGCACCTGTTAGTGCTAATCCTAGTTGGGTTGCACCGGCTGGGAATCAAGGCATGTGGGGAAATGAACCAAATCATAATGGAGACAGGTTCCCAAACCACAGGGATCGTGGTTCCCATGGCGGTGAATCAGGTTATGGAGGGGATAAACCGTGGAACAGGCAGTCTTCATTTGGTGGTGGAAGCAGAGGAGGTTCTTCAGGGCCTCCTTTTGGGGGGCAGAGAGGAGTGTGCAAGTACCACGAGAGTGGACACTGCAAGAAGGGAGCATTTTGTGATTATCTGCACACTTGAGTTGTAGGGCTGATATGGCAACAGAATGACAGTTCTTACTGTACAGTATTTTCCCATTACATGGCTTAACATTGTACAAGGATTCTTCATATATGTAGAACTTGTGCATTGTAGCTTCTCATGTAATTTTTTTTAATTTAATTGCCTTTATTTTGATTTTCTATTTTCCTGAGATGTATGGAGTTGGTTTCTGGTGAGACTAGAATAGTAGGCGTAGGAGTGGGGGTGACTCTATATCGACCAATAATGACGGTTGAGGCTATAGGATATTCTTTTTCAATAATTAATCGAAAGATGAGATATGAAAAGGTTCTAGTCATTGATTTGGCTGAAACATTTGAGACATGGTGTGTTGAAGTTCATACATGTGAAGTTCAAGAGCACAGATGTGTAGAGGATTCATGCTGTGGTGCCGTGCCACCCTCTATATGGGGGGCTTTTTTATTTTTTATTTTAAAAAACTTACTCTCCCCCCCCCCAAAAAAAAAAACACCACAAAAAAAAACGCAAAAACTTCTCACATGGAGAGCACAGAAGGATCCTCTGATGTGTAGAGGATCTCTTCAAGTTTGAGGGTATATTGCCTTTGGATCAATTGCATCAATCTTGTGAACTAATATGTTGATTACATTTACTTCGGCTTTTCCACATTTTATGCGGATGAATATTGCGTGGATTTGTTGGCAGGGTGTGCATTTTTTTTCTTAAAAACTAGGGCTTATTAACTAAATGGCAATTGTCACATACAATAAGTTGCTTCTTGTGGATTTTCATAACCTTGTGCAAAAATGGGATGCGCACTTGAAATGAGTGCTTGGGTTATTATATATATTATGAGTAATATGGAAATAGATAAAGTAATTTCTTCTTTTATTTAAGAATATGAATTTTTAGTTGGCATGGTCCAATCATTGTTCTTGAAAAGTTCTATGATATAATTAGGCTGCTTTTTTTTTTTTTCTTTTTCAACTTCAATTTTTTTTTTTAAACTTCTTTTTACATGGAAAGTACGGGATCCTCTACTCCTCTACATAGTAGAGGATCCATTTTCAAGGGTATATTGCCTTCGGATCAACTGTAACAACCTTGTGAACTATATTGATTAGATTTGCTTCGGCTTTTCCACATTTTATGCCGACAAATGCTGCGTTAATTTGTTGGCAGGGTCTGTACTTTTTCTTTCCAAAAAAAAAATCATCGATTTTTGTTTTTTGATGTTCAACATCTTTCGTGTTATTTTAATTATGGATTGAATTTGTAACATAAGTATATCTTCTTTAAAGAAGAATTTGAACACTCTAAATTTTAGAGAGAATTTACCCAATAAATGTCAGAAAAATAAACAAAATTGACCCAACTAACATTGATATTGCAATGAGAAAACAACATTGTCGGTCTGTTTGGTTTTAAAAAAATGATTTCAATTTTAATTTTAAAAAAATTTCATTTTCAGTTTGTTAGAGTTGAAAAAATCTGTGGTTAATTATTTTTTAAAATTTTATTTTATACTTTATAAATAAAAAGAAAATAAATAAACAAAATGCGAAAGCTATACATAGGTGAATTTTTGAATCTCTATATCTAGACTCATTTACCTAAAAACAAAATTTATAATAAACAAGTTTTTTTTTTTAAGTTGAAACTCATTTATATAAAACTCAATAAAGAATAAAATACCTCAAACAACTATTAATATAATTCAAAATCCATATAATGTTATTTGGATAATATTTTCTTTTTTACTTTTGTACAATATATCATATTGATTAATATATATATATATATAAATGCATATATAAATATAATTAAATAAATAAACATATATACACAAAGGGTTTGGGGTGAGATGAGGTGGATGTCAAACTATCTAGACTTGAACACTTAAAATATTCATAAAAATTTTTATATCCAAATCTAAAAGAGCAAATTTTACATATCCATAAATTATAGATATTTTGCTAATCTCTTTTTGAATTAGAGGAGCCAAAAGTATATTAAGCCTACTAATTACTAAATTTCTTAGGGTTTTTTATTAAATTTTTGGGCCGTCAACGATAGGCTTGTGTTTTTTGGTCCAACGATCAAAATGTTAAGAAGGCGTTTTTTGTTGAGTCAGAAAGAAATGATAGTTTAGCGCATCTTATAACAACCCTTTTGGATCAGATTAATGTTTTTGGCCGACTCAGACGACATTTTAATCGGACCATTTTTTGTTTCCTTTCGGCCTGTGTCATTTCATCAAGGTTGTGTTTTTCGGTCACTGCAAATCTGCAAATATATATATATCGACCCAAAAAAAAAAAAAAGGAAAGTAATAATGCAAATATATGGAAGTTGTTGGAAAGCAAGTTCGTGCTTAAGTGATGGGGGAGAACAACAGAGACGAAGGAGGAGGAGCAAAAACTCAGGATCCTATTCCTAATCCTAGCCCTAACCCTAGCTCTCCTCAAACCAGAGGATTCAAGGGAAAGTCGTGCAAGGGATGCTTATACTACTCATCAGTCCATAAATCTAAATCTAAGAACCCCACATGCGTTGGCTTATACAGAACGCTTCAGCAAGGTCTGTCTCCGTCTGTGTTCGCTACCTTTAATCTTCATGTGTTCTTCTTTTTCATTTTTCTTGACAGCTCGATGGAAGGTGAGATCAGAAAATGGGGGAAGGTGAAATTGCATACATATGTCTTTGATGATGGGAGGAAGTTTTAAGCTTTGTTGTTGGTTATGTTATATTGCTCTTTCGGAACAAAGAAAAGGGAATTAGCATCAAATCACGATCTTAACAATTTACTTACCTTCCATGATGCACGGAAGGGTTTCTTGTAATATTTCCAGATAATTACGAATTAACGAGAAGGGCATAGGTTTTTAAGATTGGAACATGTATATTTATCTTGAAAAATTCATGAATGTAAATGTTTTGACTAGTTTTAGTGCCTTGTTAATGTATTTGTGTACTTTGTTGATTTTCAATGCATGTCAAGGATATTTCTTGACATTTATTGCGTTTTGATTTTATTTTTTTGAGGCATTTTGAAGTGTGTTTCAAAGAAGGTTAGAAAAATATTTTCAACTCATTTGGACATTGCCCCAGAAATTTTGGCCAAAAAACAATTAAATACCCATATGCGTTAGCTCCTCCAGAGCTTGAGCAAGGTCTTTTTCCATAATTCCATCTTTGATGCTACCTTTTATCTTCTTTTACATTTTCTTGGTCCCCATTTTCCTGACAGCTTGAGGTGAATACAGAAAGTGGAGGCAAGTGAAATTGTATACATATTTCATTGGTGATGAGAGAGTTTTAAACTTTGTTATTCACTATGTTATGTTCCTCCTTCTGAACTAAGAAAAGGAAATTAGCTTCAATCTTCAGTCGTGTCTATTTATTCGCCTTGAATATAATTACCCCTTTTTCTTCTGTTTTGCCTTATATCAGGGGGTGGATTATCAAGTTGTGTTAATATTGGTCGCTTAGTTGAAACTGTAATCTGCTTAAATCATTTCCACTGCTGAAATTTAATAGAGTTTCTCTCCTTGGTTCATTTGAGATGTTGATACCCTTTTAACCTTTAATCATATTGTCGACTTCCAACACATATGGTTTTTAATACATGTATAGAATCATAACTACTTAAGCCCTTCCTTGTAAGATTATATTGCATATCAAGGTTTTGAAAAGGTCCTTAGGTACAGCAATGTAAAGTTACAGTGTTCTGGTTAAGTTTATTATGCAATTTATTAAAGAACACTTCATTCCTTGTTTTTATTTTTTGGGAATATTGGGACCTTATTTCAATCTGAAGCTGATATTTTAATTCTTCTGTTCTTGATAGGATTGCTTCTAGAATGATTCATTAATTACCAATGATATATAGGCTTGCGATCTTTAATTTTTTTAAATCTTTTTTCTGCTTCATCTTCGAGAAGTCATTTCGTGTCTTGGATACAATGGCAGTCAAAATTGCCGTGTTTGGTATGACCATTGAAAGTTAACAGCTTAAGATTTAGGGATATGAGATTTTGATGATTTTTGGATGGTATGAGATACCTATAAAATGAAGGCATACCATGCCCCCTTAGCCTTTTGGATGCCTTGTTGAAGATGGCAGTGTTTTTTGGATAGAATAAGATAACAGTGTACTAATTGCCTCACAAGTAACTTCTATAGAAAGCTTACATGTGTGAAAAATTTGCCTTGCCTTTATTATCTATGAATAGGCCTTTTATTAGTTTCAATCATGATTTGTTTTTTAAATTTTGAAGTTTTGTTTTGATGTTCTTATGGCCATGATCAGTACCCTCCTCCATTGTGGGAGAAACTGAGTTGGAAGCAACAAAACAGGGCCGCAGTCTTACTGATTTCAAGTATGCTTGCGTTGGATACTCTGTCTACTTGGACAACAAAGATTCTTCAGCTGATCCACCGGACAAAACAGTAAAATTGCCCTTTTGCCTTGGTCTGGAGGTTTTATATCTGAACCTTTCTTCCCCCTCTTACTTTATGTAGATGCTAAACAAGGTTTATTTTATTCCAAGGGTTTCCTGTGACATATTTTATGAAATCAAGACTTGAATTATAATGCAGTGGAACTAGCATCAATTTATTGGAGGCGCCACACAGTAAATTTGTTAGGTCCTTTATATGAAGAAATAAAAAAATTAAGGGGGCTTAAGGGGGCTAACATTATATTCTAACTATTCAGAAAGTAAAGAAAAATGCTTGGTGTTGATAAATTTGGCCTCGGAGAAATGTAGCTTTGCATGTGTTTATACCTTTCGTTAACTTCAAATGTGTTTTCTGAGTCACTCCTTATGAGACAACATTTTCAAATCTCAACGAACAAAATTGACTGACCTTGATAACATCCTATATTCACTTTAATTATGTGAACGTGAGGACTAATTAATAATTCTGGTGATGGGAGAAGATATTATGGAACCAAAAACACCATGGTTGCTTCTTTGTAGGAGTTGCCAGGAAAGAAGAGAAGAGGAGAGAGTTGTGGGTTGGAACAAGTAATCATTACAATTGTTGTCCAAGCAAATGTAGTTTGAGTTTCTGATATTTTTAGCACTTATTTCAGGTGTTGCTAGACAAAGTTCCTTCAACTGCGGCTGCTGGAGATGTTCCAGCCCCTGCTCAGAAAAATGAAGGTATCAAATTTCTTGGGATTTCTTTTTATGTACATTTTCAAAGTTGTTTTCTTCTTTTTCAAACCCCCTCCTCTAAGGAGTATTATTAGAATTAAAAACCTCAGTAAATATTGGGTAATTTTTTTGGGTTTTGCAGATAATAAGCTTATGTTCTTTGAATACTATCCCTAAAAGCAAAATCTGTGAACTTAGAAAATTTTTGCACGCACAGACACAAAAGCAATAGGTTCATCTCTTCTGTTGCATACTTTTCAAATATTTTCATGATGCTGCTTGTTCTTCAAGGTGTTAAGCTGCTTAATATATGCATTATCAGATAGCAAGAAATCCCTAGCTATTTATCTAAATTATCTTATAAAAATGAAGAACCTCTCTTGTGGGAACATTTATCAGTTTCATCGCCCTTGAAAAATTTAGCTTAATTGGAGAGTAAAGAGTTTATTTGTGAAGTAGGAATTCTATTTTAAAAATTTGCGACAATGTTTGCTTGTTAAAGTATATTCCTCTGCCTATATTACCTGTGGACTTTCTTTGCTTGTAACGGAACAAGTGATATCATCATGAATGGATCACTGGGTACACAATACTATGTGGAATTGAACAACACAATTATTTCTTCTATAATTTGTATTTACTCTTATGGAATTGCCATTCTCTTATGTGAGGAACTTATTACCAATGCTAAGCAGTTGCAGCTCTTTTTCTGTTGGCGATTCAAGTGATTGCATTTTATACTTTCTTTTTCTTGTTTCCATTTGTTCTTATTTTCTTACATTCTTATTGTTGAACGCCTTTTCATTTCATTGTTGCTGGTCTTGTCTGTTCAGAACGTGAACATGCTCTTCCTCAACCTCAACCTCAACCTCAACCAAGAAGATATAAACCTCCGGGCACCACAAAGGAAGAATATTTTAACAGGCAAGTGGAAAATATCAACGTAGACAAATCGACTCTGATAGAAGAATATTTTAGAAGTTTGCTATCAGTTTTTTAATTAAATACATAACATTTAGATTTTTCAGCTCAGCACCTTATAATTGAATTTTTCAAAAAAGTTTCTTTGCATGTTATCTTTTTATTGGAAAATGTGATTACTAGCTTGAAGCAAAATTGTTAAGGGATTACTCTGAGAATACTAGCTAATGAAGATTTTTATTGTACAGGTTTATAAGAAATGCAGACCTAGTGGCGTCAGGCGTTGTCCGAAACTTATACAGACTGGGTAACTACGTAAAGGATTCCGTGGATGACGTTCTATATCCTTATCGTAGGCGACCAAAGTGATGCTGATTGATGTAATTTTTAGCCAAATGAATTTCAATTTTGGACATTGGCCATTTCTTTTCCTGGGGCCATTGACAGGTTATGTAGCACTGACATAGTGCTTAAATAGTATTACTCTCTGAAACAATCATATGGAAGAAAATTGCCTCCTTATCCCAAATTTAATAATGGATGTTCTTCCTATGTTAGTTCCATAACTTTCCCATGGTCTCTATTGATTTGTATATGGAAGATGTGTTCGACGTTTTTTTTTTGGGGGTTATATGGGTGATCAATTGGCTGTTTGTTGCATAGAACATGCAGGGCTCTGGGATCAGAGAAATTTTTTTGATAGATTTGAACTATAAGACATAAAGTGGATTAAGTTGAAAAGAAAAAATTATGTCTGAGCTAAATAGGTTTGTCATAAATGCTTAATTTTTTTTTTTAAATTATTGAATTTGCTTTTATAAATAAATAGTGTCTGCCTATGAAATTTTCATGGAACCATCACTTTACTTGGGCGCAATGTCACTCCACAGGATGATTACAAGATTACCACAAGAAAGGCCATTGACTATAACCAAGCAGGCTAAGATTGCCATCAAATGCCTTTTTCTTTAAGAAATTAAATATGAAATGTTAATTATTGACAAACATGAACTCTAAAGTGTTCATAGGATTGGATACATGCATCATTTTAGAACTCGTTTGCAAGGGACTTGAGAGTGTGTGGTTACTGAGAAATTGTGGCTGCTTGGAAAAGTTGAGATTGGAAAGATAGATAAACTATAGGGTCTGTTTGATTTGAGGGATTTGGAAGGGGAGGGAAGGGGAGTGGAGGTTTTTGGAGGGGAGAGAAAATGTTTTGCTTCATTTGATAAAATTATCTCTACTTTTATTTTTATTTAAAATTGGGAAAAATAAAAAATTATTTTTAATAATAAAAAGTAAGAAAAAGTCTTTTTTTTTATAAAAATAAAAAGAAATTAAAAATTCTAATATCATAAGGATCCATTAAAACCCCTCCCCTCCCCTCCCTTCCTTTGAACCAAACAAGAGGATAGTGTTTTGAATAGAAGAGAATTAGCTCATCTGTTATATATTTATGTGTGTAATGTGATTGTTGGAAGTGAAAAATTATATGTCACGCTTTTGTTTGAACATAATTGTCATCTATGAAACATTAAAAGTAGAAATTTACCGTGTTTAATATATATTTGCTATTCATACATTAAATTATATTTAAATATTAAATATTTTATCTTGTAACTCTGCCAATGTCATGCTATGTCTCCTTTGCATGTCCATATCAATGTTTGTTAAGCTGTCACTATTAAAGGAAGATAATTAGATTCTGTTGTTCCTTTAGATGGAATCTAATTTTGAAATGTACCTTAATCAATGTATATGAATAAATTATGCCTTGTCGTTTTCGAAAGATTAAAAACTTTCAATTTAATTATTCAAAATATAAATTTTTTAATTTCATTCTCTAATTATTTGTTAAAACAATTTGTATTTGTTAAATTGACATAAATTTAATTGATTTATTGACTTGATCTGACAAAATCTTCAAGTAGTTATTATGTAATATAATGATCATTCTTGCTTGATGTCTAGAAATGCCGAAAATGCCAAATTTAATTGGCAAAAGTTCAATGAATTTTGCGACTCAAATACATTAAGTTTGATTACTTCATCACTTAAATAGTCACATATATTTTGTCAGATCAAGTCTGTAACTCGGTTACATTCATATCGAATTAACAAATGAAAAATAAAATTAAATGAAAAAATATACAAAATAAATAAATTGAGAGACTCACATTAAAAAAAAATAAAAATAAAAAATATTGTAATCTACAGATGTAAAAATGTCTTTAAAAGCTTCAAGCTAGTGAAGTGACTGGCGGCCAGCAGTGAGCCCCAAACTTGAAGATACAGGTTGAGAAAATAATACTTCCCTGAATTTGATGCTTAGAAGTTAAGAGAAACGACATTCGGCTATCAATGACCAATCCTTAGACTGTTAAACCCTAAAACTTCATAATTCAGGGAACGTTCAGTTCAAAAGGTCACTGTCCTTTTAACTTACATTTTCATATTTTATGGAAACAAATTTCGCTAGTTCCAGATTAAACAAGAAAAAATAAATAAACATCGCATACATACACACTCTCTCTCTTTCTCTTTTTTACTTTTTAGGTTAAACATTTTTATATACATAAACAATTTTTTCTTAATTTTCATCTATCAATAATTTAATTCCATATCCTTCTTACATGCTTACCCTACCTGTATAGGAGTGTGGAATCACGGATACGCCTCAAAAAATAAAGGAAAAAGACAAACAGAGTAAACTGTGATTTGAAGTGTATAACCTTATTGTTTCAGTTTCAGGTTTTGGTTTCGGAGTCTGTAACACCTACCCTTATTGTTTCAGAATGAACAATAACTCATGCTGACTTCAATAGTTTAATTAGCAACATAAGATTCCGTTTAAGTATATAGTAGTTTAAAGAGATTGGAATCGGACCCACAAATACCACCTCCTCCTCAGCCTCACGTTCAAGCATTGTGCACTCACACTCGCATGTGACCTCACTGACACACCTCCACCTCCCCTGTCGGCGCTTTCACCACTGTCTCTCTCACACACCCCCATTCCATTATCATACTCTTCACTTCACTCCTCAAAAGGGTCTCATTTTCCCCTTCGGTCATTTTCTTTTTCTTTTATATGATCCTTTTCAATATTAGATCTTGTTCCCACACAAACATGCCTCTTTGCATTTAATTTGGATAACTATATTTTATGCAATTGGAGAGAAAGGAAACACGGAAAATTTCGCTGAGGACCCTAGTTTGAAAAGAAATTGATACTAAAAATTTTAAAAATCAAAATTTTTTAAAGAATTAAAAAAATTAAAATTACCACGGATATTTTTTAAAGTTGTCGCCCATATTTTCTAAAATTATAATCTAGTCTTCTTGATGTTACAAAAATATTTTAAGTTTATTATTACCTTAAATAAAAATACCTTTATAATATAAAAAAAATTAAGCTGTAATTCTAAAAAGAATAAGGTATAACATTGGAAAGAATTAAAAATAAATTTAATTATATGATTTTTTACAGAAATTTATTATTTTTTTATAAAATTAATGTCTTTGAATAAAATTTTTGAAAATATAAAATGCCGATCCCATACAAAATGGAACTTACTACTTATTTCTCTCTCTTTTCCCTCTTTAACTCTGTACATTATAACATAATGTAGCATTCATTTGGCATCTTCTTCCCTCCAAAATCCCATCATCTCTCTCTCTCTGTCTCTCTCCCTCGCTTTCAATTCTAAACCCGTGAATACCCCTCTAACTCCACGCTATAAATAGCAGTTAAGCAGCCATAAGAGGTATAGAATCCTCAGTATCACTCACCAAATCCAGAATGAGCCTCTCAATTTTCCCTAATAATCCTCATCTTCTTCCTCTGTTTCTTCTGTTCGCCGTCGGATTGTTCGATTTGAGAACCGCACATGATTACCAAGACGCATTATCGAAGGCGATCCTGTTCTTCGAGGGGCAGCGTTCGGGGGTGCTGCCTCAGGACCAGAGGATAAGCTGGCGGGCCAATTCGGGTCTGAGTGACGGGTGGACCTACAATACGGACCTCACCGGCGGCTACTACGACGCCGGCGACAACGTCAAGTTTGGCTTTCCGATGGCCTTCACCACCACAATGCTGGCGTGGAGCGTGATCGAATTTGGGGATAACATGCCTCCCAACGAGCTCAGAAACGCCTTGGTCGCCATTCGTTGGGCCACCGATTATTTGCTCAAGACTGTTTCTCAGCCGAATCGCATTTTTGTTCAGGTAATTAAAATCGATTCATTTAGACATATATTTTTCTTCTTTGATAATTTAGGTTGGATTTCTTTGGGGTTGATAGTTACACCTACTCCGCGCTTAGATTAGGTTCTATTGCTTTGATCTCTTTTATTTTACTGTCATTTTCATTATCACTTGGATTGTACTTCTCTACAGAACAGAGACAAGGGTCAGCGTGAGAGAGTAGTAGCTTTGACAGGGGCGTTTAAGTCAATAAGAAATTGAAATATTTTAAAAGTTTATAGAGCATAATCCAAAGTAATAAAATCTCGCCCTTTGTGTAAGTGAGAGTCTTGGATATTAGAATAGAAATTTTCTTCATGTTAGATAGAGAAAGATATATATATCGGAATACGTATAAAGGAGTGCAGAGACTCATTACCAAAATAGTATAGCCTGCTTGATTTAGCTCTTGGAGGGATAGAAATTATTTATTTTTTAATAAATATTTGTTTTGAAAAATAAAGTATTTGGTCAAATTCTTGTAACAAAAAATTCAAAGTCATTTGATATATAAAAAATTAAGTATAGAAATAGAAATAACAATAAATAAATAAAATAGGCAAAAATAACACTTATACTAAAAAATATTAAAAATAAAAATTATAAAATTATGAATATAATGATATAATAAACATTGCAAATAAATGATGAAATTGTTTTCTTTAAAAGCAAAAATTTAAATTTTAAGACAAAAATATTATCATTTAAAATTTATTATTAAAATAATGACATCTTATTTATTTTATCTATTCTCTTAAATATATATCTTTCTAAATAATTGGACAGTAAAAATTAATTCCAACGTAAAATGTACGAAAGAAGAACTAGAATGAATAGCTGTTTAGTAAATAGGGATGGTGGATGAGGGCAGTGTGGAGAATGGAGGAGGATTTTGGGGCCGGACTCATGTTGGCTTAGCTCAACTAATCCTTGAAATGGGTGGCGGCAAACGTGGTTGTGCGGGCGCTTTAGTCCACTCCTTTGTCGTTTATTGACTCCATGGGCCCTGCTGGTCATGCCTTTCTCCACTCAAAGAGTTTGAAAGTGAATCCGATTTTTTTAAATAAATTTATCTATTGATTTGGGATATAAAAATTAAATTACTTATTTTTTGTATTAATGTTTTTGAATTTTATCCCAGTCATTTCTATTTCTAAGTGATTTTTTTTAAAAAAAAATACTCCTTCATATTGGTTAATGTATTTAAAATATTATTCTCAAAATAATTTTTAAAGAGTTAAAGTTACATTGATAAAAACTATGATTATTTTTTCTTATTAACTAAGCAAACTCTTTTGCTCCCCAATCAAACTAATCGAATGAAAGCAACTCAAGTAGTCAAGTATGAGAAGATGATGGACCATCACAAATTCATGCTTTAGTTCCCCAATTATGCATGAGTGTACCCGCTTCCTGTCCTCAAAGTTCGTGAACTTCGCACTTTTAGACACCGTCCTTGCCAAAAGATGCAACTTTTCCCTTTTTTATTTTCTTTTGATAATTACTTACAAAAATCGACTTATTCATTTATTAGTTTGGTTATTCGTTAGTACGTGAAAGTTTCTATTTAGTCTTAGTACAGTAGATAAATAATCGAACTTTTGAATTCAAAGTGATTCCTCATTTACGCGCTAGGGATGGTGGTAGGATTAGTGAATAGTATTGGGTTATTGTTGATGAATTATAGGTGGGTGATCCAAGCATAGACCACAGTTGTTGGGAGAGGCCTGAAGACATGGACACTGCCAGAACTGCTTACGCCGTTGATGCACCAAACCCGGCGTCCGATGTTGCCGGCGAAACTGCGGCAGCACTGGCAGCTTCTTCGATAGCATTCCGATCATCGGACCCGGGATATTCTGACACATTGCTGAGAAATGCAATGGAGGCCTTCCAATTTGCAGATAACTACAGAGGTGCCTACAGTGACAATGCTAATATTAAGGATGGTGCCTGCCCTTATTATTGTGACTTTGATGGCTACCAGGTAATCTGACCGTGACTCTCAATTATGAATTGCTTTTCTCCTAAAACTATTAGCCTTCGAGAATAACGTTTTATGTCAAGCGACAATGAAAAGGATATGGCATTGTCTTTCGACAATGATACTAATATTCACTGATATGGCCACAATATATACGTGTATATATATATATATAGAGAGAGAGAGAGAGAGAGAGAGAGAGAGACAAACACACACACACACACGAGATAATAAATCTAAACAGAATAGAAATCGTAATTTTTCTCTTAACAAAAGAATGTTATACATTAGAAATTTCAGAATGAATATAGTGAGGACAAAATTAGTTTGGAAAGAAAAGATAATATTTCTTTTTATTAATCTGTGTTTAATTTTTTACAAAATATTTTAAAAGAGAAATTTTAAATATATTAGACCAATTAATATAGGAGAATGTATGCTTAAAATTATTTAAAAATAAATAAATTTCAAACAAAACTTAAAGAAGCTCTTTATCTTTATACCCGAAAAAAATAGAAGAATTAAATATTGTTTAAATTCACAAGTTCCATTATTTATTACTTTAATGTGAATAAAATAGTATATATTTTGCTCCTTTTTTTTTAATGGTGTATGGAATGTGATTTATGAACATCCAAGATGCCTTTTTTTTTTTAAAAAAATAGTTGTCACTAGTGATCATGATATATGAATTATATGATGATGACACCTAGGGATGAGATGGATTAACAAATCCAACCCATGATTTGGATTACTATAATTCTAATTCAAGCATCACACCCTTAACTAATTAATTTATTGATTCATCATATGTCACTTTAACAATAGTCTGAAGCATAGATCTCAAGAATCCTTTTGGGACTGGCAAACGGACATGTGATTTCTGTTCAATCACCATCATCAAGTTGATTAAAGAGATTAAAAGAGACAGCTTACTACAGTTTGCAAACAATGTAAATATGGCAACTTCTCTCTATAGTGGGAATAACTTAGTTTTGAATGGTCAATATTCATCAAATATACACATAATATTAATTAATTATCGATCTAAAACATGACAGGACGAGTTGTTATGGGGAGCGGCATGGCTAAGGAGGGCCACACAGGACGTTAGTTTTCTAAATTACATACAAAGCAATGAGAAAACCCTTGGTGCCGATGACAACATCAATGAGTTTGGTTGGGACAACAAGCATGCTGGCCTTAATGTTCTTGTCTCCAAGGTACGTAACACCCCATCCCATTTCTTCTTCCTTCTCTGCCGCAATTACAACATATGCTCTCATAATTTCAAACCACACACTTCCAATCCCATAAAAATTTGATTGTGTTGACCAAATCATATATACATAAATCGATCCTTCACATACAAATATTAAAAAAAGAACAACAAATTTAATGAGCTAATATAACTCTCATATAGATTTAAGAAACTTTAACACTGATACACTTGATATACAACACGGTAATATTTAATTTTTTTTTATAAAATTTTTATGAGGTGCTTTTCGTTTAATATGAATATTTTACTTGTGTTGGATATTGACCCAACTCTTTCAAAATTCGTTTGAATTTATGAAAATTGAGAAAAGAAAAAAGAAAGTAAAATTTTAATTTTAATTTTAATATTTTTTATTTAAATTAAATAATTTTTTTCTCTTACATCCTTCTAAACATACCTTAAGTGTATAAGAATAGTGAGCATAACGTTAATAAATTTGATCTCCATCTCCGCCATTTCCCTTATTCATATTTCAATTGTTTTAAAAACGTGGAAATAAAGTCCGGATCCACTTGTATGCGCCTTCGCAACAACAGGGGAAAAATATTCATAGCTCATATAGCAATAAAAAAGACTAGGGATTGACACAAGGTACGTGCACGACACGAAAATTTGTGACATTATAATATGTAAAGTTTTCATGTTATTTGAGATGTCATAGTTTGTTTAAAGAGTGCTTCTTCTTCTTCTTCTTTTTAACAAATATTTCTATATTCTCTCAATGTAAAATTAATCTTATTCAAATCTAAATTATCCCGTCCGTAGGTCTCGTGGGTCTCATGACAAGACATATATCAGTTTATAAAAATATTATACAGGAATTAAAAAAAATGAAAATAGCACGGGGCCTAATAAAAGGGAGAGCCAGTACTATTCTGAAATTATATGGAATTACTTCAATTATATAGATATATATGGATATCAATATTTTTTTCATATGACTCTTTTTGAGATTGTTTGTACTTGAGAATATAGCACCAATGCCCGTCAAAGTTTACGTTTTTAGGTGTGAAGTGATGGATTCAATCTCTGCTTCTTCTTTTTTCTTTTTGCCTTTTTAAACATTCTTCATAATCTTAAAAAAAAAAAGTTCAATTTCCATTTTTTTTATGTCAAAAAAATTGTTCAATTTTTTTGTTTTTAGGAAGTGATAGAAGGAAACATGTACTCTCTAGAATCCTACAAGACCTCAGCAGAGAGCTTCATGTGCACACTAATCCCAGAAACATCAAGCTCCCACATCGAATACACTCCTGGTGGCCTCATATACCGTCCAGGTGGCAGCAATTTACAGCACGCAACTTCCATCTCTTTCCTCCAACTTGTCTACTCCAATTACCTCTCTCGCACCTCCCAATCCCTCAACTGTGGAAATCTCTATATTACCCCTCAAACCCTTCGTCAACTAGCCAAAAAACAAGTTGATTACATCTTAGGGAATAACCCTATGGGATTATCCTACATGGTTGGTTATAGCAACTATTACCCTCAACGTATTCACCATCGTGGCTCTTCTTTACCTTCTATTAAGGACCATCCTCAGTTCATTGCATGTAAAGAAGGTTCCTTTTATTTTAATTCTTCCAACCCTAACCCTAATGTTCTTGTGGGAGCCATTGTTGGAGGACCTGGGGAAGATGATGTTTACGTGGATGATCGAGTTGATTTTAGGGAGTCTGAACCTACCACGTACATTAATGCTCCGTTTGTTGGGGTCTTAGCTTACTTTGTTGCTAACCCTAATTAATTAATATTAACCTTCGGTTAATATAACTACACAGGTCAAAGTTTTTTGTAAGTAAAAAGATATATATAGACGGGCAAAATTAAGATGTCTCTCATCTTGAGAAGAAGCAAGAGGGTAGAGGCTTGCTTGTGTTTGATTATTTGGATTATTGTATTGTTTCAATTTGAAGTCACAAGCGCTGCTTGTGACTGTTTCATATGATTAAGGTTCAAGAGAGAAAAGCTTTAGTTCAAGGGGGTTTAATTCTCCATTAAGGCAATAAGTACAAAAAGAAAAAAGAAATTGTGTATGTTTGTTAACTATCTCAAAAGTTAATTTATGAATAATAAATTTTTTATTTTGTTTTAAATTAATGGTTGAATTGATTGCTGATGGTAAAACCTATACAAGAAAAAAAAATACAAATCAAACTCTTAGAGATTCCTCTGCCAGCAAACACTCTAAAATAATATATCTCATAAATGTATTAGATTAATATGTTAAAATGCGCCCTCAAAATAAGTTGAGGAAAAAATTTAACCCTTGGCCATAATTGAAAAAAAATAAAAATTCCAAAACCTTACTTATACACTCTATTTCATGACCAATACATTAATTAAATTACCCTATGTTGTAGAGCTTCCCATTGAAGAGGGTAATTCAATGGTCCAGTATTTGATCTTCATTGATGAAAAACTTTTAATTAGACTATAATTTGTAGGTGATAAGTAAATTAAATCAATTGCAAATAAATATGTAAATACATTAAATAATTTTTTATGGTTAACTCGATTTATCTATTTTCAGTAAATTAAGTCTACATCAGAATCCATCTTCAGTCAATACTGTAACTTAGTCAACAAGAGTTAAATCAAATCAGCCGGTGAAACTCACATATATATTTAAATAATTTGATTAAGGACATTTTAATCAAAATGTGGAATGAAGTTATGCTCCCAGTGACATGTGAATCTCGGAGATTTTGCATGTGGGAAGTGGAGAAAGAATATAGCAAATAGTAGCAATAATAAAGTTTGTGCAGTCCGTGATCTTCTGTCCAATTGCTTTCTTCAGCGGTGGATAAGTGCAAGTTTTTAACAGGTTTTCAAATACAGAGATTTGTCTCGTATAATGGCAGATTCTCAAAAGCTTCCACATGCAGAAGCACAATTTAAAAAACATCTGACATAACCTAACAAAAGGGTCTTTATCCTTATGCATAGTAATTAAAGTTAATTTCCACTTATTTAATATGTAGTCAAGCATCAATCAACCCTTTTAGTACTTAATCAGTGCATGCACATGACATTAGTGAACAAATTAGACAAAGTACAGAATCAATGTCTGCTTCTTTCTCTCTCTTTCTGCTTCTCCTTTAAAATAAACACTGGATTAATCAGGATCAATGTTTGACTGTAAGTATACAACTTATCCGAGAAGCATGCTATGACATGATTGGAAATCAAGAAAAAGGAAGAAACAGAGCCCTGCTTAGCTAGAAAATAGAAAGAAATACACCGATTATATTTACATTGATAGTTATATGGCAAGAAAAGCTTTTAATGTTGAGTGCATCTACTCTTGAGTTTTTATTTTTTGTTTAGAAATTATTATTTATTAAATAAAATAATATATATCTCTAAGCAAAAAAGATATCCAATGGTAAAAAACACTTCTTTTCGTAAAGTTGACCTTACAACATCTAATTGTATAAAAGAAATTTTTAAAATAAACCTGATTTATAAAAAATAAATAAATTAAGTCAAGACATTTGGATATGTTTAAAATATATTTTGTTAACAGATGTACCTACGACAATAATTTGCATCTCTTTATGATTTGTTTAATTGATTTATTTTAAATTGAACTTATCAAAAATAATTTTAATATATCTAATTGTATATTTCCTTGAGAGGTTGAGCTTAAAATTTGTATAAAATAATTTTCTATTATCATAATATATACAAATATTGTGATTGGCAACAACAAAATCCTAATTCCCAAATCAAATGTGAAACTAAACTCATAAGAAAGGCATAAGTGTACTCGACCAATAATTTCGGTAGTGGTTGGAGATGGATTATAATTGTACAACAAACACAAAATTAAGTAAAGAAGTATGAGAAACAGATGGGCACACACAGGTAAGAGCCTCTTTTTGCAGTTGCACCAACCATATTAAATATTAATTGGTCTCATGAGTAGCGGCACCGTATACATATCTGAAAACCGTAGTTTCTCATAATTGCTAACACTTTTGGGTGCCTTTGTTGGGGCCACGTGAATTTTGGTGTCCATTCCTGCACTCTCATGTTCTCTTATCTATCGTTCAAGAGGTAGAATTGGGGTCCCCTCTATCCATATGCAGATAGAAATTAGAAACTTCTCTTGTCATTCATTATTATTGCATTGGACAAAGCCTTAATTGCTGACCCAAAAGAAGAAAGTGATAACAACAAACACAGATTTGTTGCACAAGCATTTATGCATACGGTGAAGGGTGTACGGAATAGATGAGGGTGAATGGTAGTATTATACTTGCGAGTTATACAGAGGAGCTGAGCTCCAATGTATCTTCGATGCGCAAGTTGTAAGAAATTAGATAAATTATCAGTATGGTTAGAGAGTGTACCACAAGTTTTAGTAACCGGGATCCTCTCTTGCTTCAGCGTTCTATGCTTCTCTGTTTGAAGCAATTTGGACCCCATTTCTTTTCTTTTATGTTTTTAATTTCAATATTTTTATTTGTTTATTTTGATTTTTTTACATTAAAGAAAATAAAAATAATTTTTTAACTTATAGATTCTGTTTGATGAAAGTTAAAAAATTATTTTCATTTTACATTTGTTTCATTTGAATTTAAAAAAACCAAAATAATAATAATAGTATAGCAAACATTGGAGGATCTGAGTCTAAGATTTAGGGGTGGAACCCCTTATATAGAACATTTTGGTAATTTTATACGACAAGTTGACAAAGCTATTATTAGCAGTTAGATATTGAGTTAAAACTAAAAATACTTGGTTTTAGGCTTCAAATTATAAATTTAAAGATAAAAATTGTATAATTAAAAATTTTAAAATATAATTTTTTTTCGCAGTTATAGTTTTTAACTTTTCAACTCAATTTTTATTTTTAAACTTGTAATTTAAGACTTAAATAAGCGCTTCAAAATTGTGACTACATCCTTTCCAATAATCCAGCTAGTGTATTACTTGGTGAGTGGTTGTGGGGGGAAGGGCACTTTCCACGAAAAGTCCTTCGCTGTTAAGTGGATGTTTTGTAAAACAATCTAGGATGATCATTTGATCATTGGGCCAAGAAGATAAACCGATGGGCCCAAAATGGTCCAAATCGTGGTTTACTAATTCTTACCTGTTGCGGGTGGTATTCAACTATTCATTGATTGGTGGATAACATTTCAAGATTTCTTCAGATGCCTTTGTACGTCAAATGAAAAATGGAACTTAAAAAGAATGAAGGCCCAATATTCTGAGTGTATGAATCAATTTCTTGAGGATGAGAAGGAAGTGAAGTTGGGTTTCCTTTTATGGAGGTGGAGAAGTACATAAAAGCACTAGAGCCCCTATCATTGGATGGTTCTGAATATAGGGCCGGTAGAAGAGAATCATTTAAGGCCTAAGCTACTTTAAAAGTAACTCAGACCCAAAAATTTAAGGGAAAAAAAAAAAGGAAGAAATAGAAAGATCTACTTTAATCAAACATTAAGTCCAATCTCAAAACTCCCAAGCACCAAACCATCCATGGACTAACTTGATGGATCAACTTTAATTAAATTTAGATGCCCAATCACTAATTGATAAGAACTTTTAGGATGATCACATTTCAAAGATAAACTCATGAAGTTGTAGCATCCAAAGTCAAACTATATACTTTACAATTATGATCTATTAGAGATACTTATACTCCCTTTGATTCATATTATAAGACACTTTCAATTATTTCACGTAATTTAATAAAATTACTTAATTATCTTAAACTCTTTAAATTTATCATTTTTTTTCTACTTTTGCCCTTATTTATGTAAAAGAGAGAAAAAAAAAACTAAACTAAGTTTTCTTTTTAAAAAAGAAAAAGGGTATTTTTAGAAAGTCAACACAAAAGATTACATTGTGCCTTATATTTTGGATCAAATAAACCTTTTAGAAAGTGCCTTATATATTGGACCGGAGGGAGTATTAGTTATATTACATAAGATATGATATTTTAAAATTTATACTTAGATATTTTATTGTACAAAAAATTATATATAATTATATATATCTTAAATTATCATATCTTTAACTAAAATATAATAAAGATATAATTATTTAATAATACTATTATATAATTTTTATAGATAATTATATGATTCTTTAATTAGATTATAAATTTGTTATGATGTTATTAGAGAATCTTATATTTATCATATTTTAATTAAAAAAATATGATATAATAAAAAAAATAAACAACTAATCCTTTTATTATATCAATCATGTTTATATCCATGTCAAACTATCCATAGAATAAAGCCTGAGGAGCAGAGGGTTCTAAGAGGTTAGGTTAGAAAAGTGCTTGGAAGGGTAGAGTTGCAATGTCATTTGGCGTTTGCACCCAACTTTTCTGGTAACTTCTTTGACCACTGGTCCTTCAATCCATTTTGTGAAAAACTTCCACACTTCCTCATGAATTAGTCTAGCTTGCAACTTGGTCTCAATAATTTCAATTTGGCACATTCTAGTCCAGTATTTGTCATTTGAGGGTGACTTATAATTCATTTTCTATTACACCAACTTGTACATATCAGGGAGGTTGTGTATGTAGGCCACTGATATTTATCAAAGATTCTTAGTTACATTCGATTTATTCAACATAATTAGATTAAGTCACATAAAGTACCCATATATTTTATGCATATCTTCTCTTTATGACTTAATTCATATTACATAATATTTTATGGAGAGTTATCCAACATTGAAGGAACATTTAAGAATCAACAACTATTTAATGTCTAAATAATTTGAGACTCTTCAAAGGGAAAATCACTCGCAATAAAAATTGAAAATGTAAAATGAAGCAGTTTGAGAAAAAAAAAAAGATAAAAATAACTCTATCAAAAATTGATAAAAATTTAGTAATATTTATAAAGATATAATAAATATTTAAAAAAAATAAAATGGAAAGGGTATCATACCAAATATGCCCATAAGGTATAAACAAGTCCAAGACTATTAAAATGAAAACTAATTGAAGTGAACTTTTATAAATGTTGACTTTTAAATAAAATATGCAATGATGTCTCATGTTTACAAAAAAAAAAAAAAAACACTTGAGTCCTAAGACTCTCTCATAGGTTATAATTTTTTTATTTTTTCATTACTTTAAAACATATCAAAATAAGTTAGAGACAATTCTCACTGAACTGAATTTAATTAAAAAGCTTTTTGATAGCCCTCAGGCGTAGCTGCAGAGGAGGCTAGAGAAATCGCATGGAGGCAGTGAGATGGCATGCTATTCACCGTAGATAAGGAGACCTAAATGCTCAATCCCACTAAATCCTGCAATTAAACCACAACCATTAATCACTGAGAAGCAGCCAAGAAAAGAGCTAGGCAAATCATAACCTCATACTTACTTTCCAAATAAACGACACTAATTTGTACGCTTTATTATGCATGTTGTACATTTGTCAGGACCGGTAACACAAGGGGAAAGCAAAATATCCTAATTTTTCTGAATTTTTTACAATTTTCTTAGGCATTTTTACGAGGCGAGAAAAAAACCATCCATTTCAACCACGCATGCAGGGTGCCAAGTCAGCAGGAAATTATCATCCACATGTCAAGGAAGTATAGGCTAGCTCACGGCAGCCTCAAATGGAACATCACTTGAGAAGTATAAATACAAGAGATTAGTGAGTGCATGTGTGGTAACGAAGCGCATAGCAGAGGAGGGGATAGATAAGATTATAGTGAAGTAAAGAGAAGAGAAGAACAATGGCCTCTGCTTCTGCTTCTCTGCTAAAGTCATCACCTGTTCTTGACAAGTCTGAGTGGGTGAAGGGACAATCCCTTCGCCAATCTTCAGTGTCTCTTGTAAGATGCAACCCCACCACCCCTTCACCCCTCATTGTCAGAGCTGGTTCCTATCTTGACGAGCTTGTCAAAACCGCGGTATGTTATGTTATACAACAAGTTTGTTTACTTCTTTAAATAGGCTTATTAGTTTGAGACATACTATGTTGATGAAGTTTAGTTTCAATTATGCTTGTTTAACCACTGAAAAATGGGTTTCACATTGTTGATGTTATGTTTCTCTGAAATTTACCCACAAAGCAACTTTCACTAGAACAATGAAGTTTTGTTCTAACTATCCTTATATCCCCACTAAGCAATGGACTTCACATGGTTGCTGCAATGCTTCACTGAATTTCCCCCCCCCCCCCCTTCTTTGTGCTTTCTCGATGAAGTTTAGTTCCAATTATCCTTATATGCCCACTAGCAAGCACTTTGACATTGTTGCTGTTATTTTTCACTCGATGAAGTTCAGTTCAATTTTTCTTATATCCTCACTAGGCAGTGGACTTCACATGGTTGATGTTATGTTTCACTGATTTTTTCCCCCTCTTTCTCTGTGTTTTCTTGATGAAGTTCAGTTCCAGTTATCCATATGTATCCACTAAGCAATGGATATCACATGATTGATGGAATGTTCTGCTGAATTTTTCCCCCTCTCTCTCTGTTTTCTCGATGAAGTTCAGTACCAATTGTCCTTATTTACCCACCAAGCAATGGACTTCACATGGCTGATGGAATGCTTTACTGATTTTTTTTTCTCTGTCTTCTGATGAAGCTCACTTCCAATTATCTTTGTTCACCCACTAAGCGATGGATTTGACATGGTTGATGGAAGGTTTCACTGAAAATTTTGTCCTTTCTCTGTGTTTACTTGATGAAATTCAGTTCCAATTATCCTTATTTACCCACTAAGCAATTTCACATTGCTGATGTTATGTTTCACTAAAACCTTTTTTTTTTCCTGTGTGTGTGTTTTCTTGATGAAGTTCAGTTTCAATTATCCTTATTTACCCACTAAACAATTGATTTCACATGGTTGGTGTTATGTTTCACTGAAATTTCTTTCCTTCCTCTGTTTTCTTGATGAAGTTTAGTTCCAATCATCCTTATTTACCCACCATGCGGTGGACTTCGCATGGTCGATGGAATGTTTCACTGATTTTTTTTTCTCCCTTTCTTTGTGTTTTGTTTGCTTGTGTGGATACAGAAAACAATTGCCTCTCCAGGGCGTGGTATTTTGGCCATGGATGAGTCAAATGCTACCTGTGGGAAGCGGTTGGCCTCCATTGGATTAGAGAACACTGAGGCTAACCGCCAGGCATACCGTACCCTGCTTGTGTCAGCTCCCGGGCTTGGTCAGTACATCTCTGGTGCCATTCTCTTTGAGGAAACTCTCTACCAATCCACAGTTGATGGCAAGAAGATAATCGATGTCCTTGTTGAGCAAAACATTGTTCCTGGTATCAAGGTCGACAAGGTAAGCCATTTGGAAAAATGAACTACCCTTCCGTTTAAGGATGCAGCCTTTTTTAGGTACATGACAGAGCAGATGTTTGAACTTAAGACTTTCTATTAACTATTCATACCCTTCACCACTATGCCACACCTAGTGGCATTACGCTGCAACCTTTGATCTGCTGTTTTAAGCCCCGAAATAGATGAATATACCTTTCCTTTCCTACTTCAGAAAGCTTAATGATATTTCACATTGTGCTGTGCCTTAACCAATATGTACAAAACATTTAGCAGGAATGTTCCTACTTCTTACCAATATGATCTGTTCTTAGGTATAGATGTTTAACTGTGGGAACATTTGATATACGAGTATTTTATATAACTCATTTCATGCCTCGCCTCACATAAACGGTAGTTATATGCTAGTTATTGAAAATAACATATAGTTATGTGCTTTTTAAATTTAGCATAATTATTAGTTGATGAGTGAAGAAAATCTCAAAGACTCTGAGTAACTCTTAACTTGCAAGAAAAATTAATCGTTTGGAATCTTATACTACGTGAAAGCACACGCAATGAAATGATTATATCAGTTCTATTATTCACCCCTTAAGATACCAACATATAAATGTACAACTCCGTGGCTTCTCTCAATGCAGAATCTTTGGGATGTTCCATGTAAATATGTTAACACATTGTTTATGCGATGAGAACAATAGGGTTTGGCTCCCTTGGTTGGTTCCAACGACGAGTCATGGTGCCAAGGTCTGGATGGTCTTGCCTCTCGCTCAGCTGCATACTACCAGCAAGGTGCCCGTTTCGCCAAATGGTGAGAGCCTAAGCCTGAATCCTCATGTTCAGCAGAAAAAGTTGAATGTCATGCTCATTTTTATATCATTTCAAACCATTATAACCGCTATTCAACCAACATTTTAGGCGTACTGTTGTAAGCATCCCCAATGGTCCCTCTGCTCTGGCAGTGAAGGAAGCAGCCTGGGGTCTGGCTCGCTATGCTGCCATTTCTCAGGTGAGAAAACCATTGAAATTATATAAGAAACTACCAATAATTTGCAAGGGTACTTCTACATGGGAAAAATATTGTTCATGTCTTCAGTTTGGTTTTCTGCTAATGGTTTTTTCAAATGAGTGGCTATCTTGGATTTGCAAAGAGATTGGACTGCATTGTTGCATATCTGACTTGAAATTCTTCTAATTTACCGCTCTTCTCTCTTTTTGGAATTTCAATTTGGAGGATTTCTATCCTGCTATTTAATAACTCTTCTTTCTTGATAAAGTTTTTCTGCTATCAAAAAAGTATTTGTTAAGATACTTGCATTCTACCATTTCTAATGGGAATTCATTTAATTGTTTAGGACAACGGGTTGGTCCCAATCGTGGAGCCAGAGATCTTGCTTGATGGTGACCATGGTATCGAAAGGACTTTCGAAGTAGCTCTGAAGGTGTGGGCTGAGGTTTTCTACTACCTTGCTGAGAACAATGTCGCGTTTGAGGGTATTCTGCTCAAGCCTAGCATGGTTACCCCAGGAGCTGAGAGCAAGGATAGGGCCACTCCTGAGCAAGTTGCTGCATACACCCTCAAGCTCCTTCACAAGAGAATCCCCCCTGCCGTCCCTGGAATTATGGTAAGCACCAAATAAATTTGAGTAAACTCATCATTTGACTTCAAAAAGTTTTGAGAACTCATAAATATATAATTGAGCTTTGTCAACCATCAATTTAGTATATGGTAAGAACATATTTATGGGTTTTAAAAATTGTTTGGAGTCAAATGATGATAATTATCTTCCAAAGACTAAACTGATGGAACGAGCATCTTTCTTGGATCCAAATGCTAGTGTACTAATTGTTTCGTGGTCATGTACTTATCAATGCCGTTTGGTGCACATATAGTTTTTGTCTGGCGGGCAATCTGAGGTTGAGGCAACCTTAAACTTGAATGCAATGAACCAGTCTCCAAACCCATGGCATGTGTCATTCTCATATGCAAGAGCCCTCCAAAACACATGCTTGAAGACATGGGGAGGCCGCCCAGAGAACGTGAAGGCAGCACAGGAGACCCTCCTTATCCGTGCCAAGGCCAACTCACTTGCTCAGCTTGGCAAGTACACTGGTGAGGGTGAATCTGATGAGGCCAAGAAGGGAATGTTCGTCAAGGGATACGTCTACTAAGCTGCTTTTGTATTGGTATGAATGATGTTTTTGAAGCATCAGATCCAGCAGTAGTAACAGAAGATAAAGGTGGTGATGGTGATGGAGGATGGAAGACTAATTTGTTTAAGAAATATGTAATGCTCTTGGAGACTATTTTTGTTCATGGTTACATGTACCTTTAAAACCTTGTTGCTAATGGGTTAGGAATCGAGTATTTGGGTATGCATCATCTTATACTAAAACGCTTTAATTTCGGTTGTTTAAAACCCCATCTTGCATATTCAGTGCCAAAGCCATTAGTGATATGTACTTGAGAGGAATAGGGATGATGATGCCCCCAATATTCAAGGTTTTCATGTGCTCTTATACCAAATTGGAGACCAAACAGAAACAAGGAAATATCTGAAATACTCACTAAACTCAGAAACAGTATGACATAGGCTTTAAATAATAGAAATAACCAGCTAAGGTGCAATCCAGTAAGATAGGATGCTCATACAGAAAACAATAAGTAGTAAAGATGAAAACACTCTCTAACTATCCAAGACGCTAGAAATCTCCCAAAACGATTCTACAATTCCTCCACACCCTCACACTTTTCCTTCAATCTTCTTAAACCAAATGGGGAGTGTTGCTCAAGGGGAGCAACAGATTTGGATAGCCCACATTTTAAATTTTTTCAACACGTGTCTTGCACAACAGCAGCGGAGGATTCCCATTCTCTTATATCTCTCCCCGACAAATCCTAAAAGTGACCCATTCTAAGAGCAACACGTGCCCTGCCAAACTCTGCCTCAGAACCCCAAAAACTGTTACACAACAACCTCTTACAAAGCCTCCTGCCTTCTACCTTCCTTCCTAGTAAACCTTGAATATTGGGGGTCCATTCCTGCTTTTGGTTTGCATTAATTTCTTACTTTTCCATTCCTGTCCTCATTTTTAATTGTAGAAGACAAATTTTTTACATTCTTATTTTTCAAGTGTATTGGGACACGTAAGAGTTCTCATATTTATAGCATTTTACTAAAATAAAGTAAAATCTTGAGAAATCAAAACAACATAATTTTTAATTCAATACATTTTTTAATAAATAAATGAAAAGTGTTTATTGGGACGGAGAGTATAACATCTGTCCTTCTATTTTTTACGGAGAAAACTCTACTCATATATTCTTATTTTTATGGGAGAAAAATTTCCCTCATCCTTGCCTCATGCAAGGCAATTCGTACGGGGATCAAAATTAGGAAGTTAGCATCTTAGAAAGCTCTGTTATCCCTATTGTCGTGGTTTGTTACGACCCACAATAGAACAACCAACATATCAGCTCAGTACATTCTGGAGCAATCAGATGAAAAGGGACAAAAACTAACACCTTTGAACTGCTTTCTTCAATAAGTGCTAAGTACAGTTCATTGAAGTGAAGCTGCTATAGATTTTGAGAGCTCAAAAGTTGCAGATAAGCCCTCAAATCTCCCATATTGCAATGACCATTCTCTAGGAACTTCCCATGTGGAAACGAATGTGGAAGAATATAAAAAGGGAGACGGAAAACATTACAATCATTTAGGAATGGAATATATTGGAAACATTACTAAGAATTTATTCTTTTGTTTGGACGACTTGTCATAAAGAAAGGAAAAGATTTGATAATATCAATGTGTCTAGGGACACATACAATGAATTCGAAAAGGAAAAACACTATTTCAATTGTCTTCTTGTTCGTTTGTTTTATCTGGTTAGTCATCATATTAGACGTTTATTAAAGTCTAGTACAAATCAATTCGATTCCACCGGTTTTCCACTCACTTTTAGAGGGAGGGAAAAAGCATTAAAACATGCATTCTTATAGTTATAACTTAAACGATTACCCCATTTTGTTTGGCTTTCACTTGTTTTTTTTTTTAATTATAATGCATTTAATTAAAGGATTGATCATAGATGATTCCTTTCATTATTTTCTAATTCATGCCCTTTCCTTCCATCAAGGGGACCTCTCGAAGGGAATGGAAGAAACCTCAATTTCTTGTAAACCAAAAAAATATTTAAATACATATAATATACCACTTAATTCATAAAAAGTAAACAAAAATTCACAAAAATAAATGTGTCAATAGATCTTACCATTTCCAACACTGCTTTAGTGGGTATTTATTGGTTCATTATTTCTCGTGAAACTAAGAATGAGAACGTAAAACGCGTAAAGTAGTGGTAACCGTTAGACATGAGAAGGATATCCCAAAGTCCGAGGGTGATTAGAAGGGACCATTTCTCGTGTCCAGTAACATTTTATTATTTCTTCTTTATTCTGTCGGTGGTTCTTTTCAAAAAGGAAACTGAGCTTTATGAAAAATCCTTATTCAATGATTACTTAATAGATTCAAACAAAAATTTTGGCATTTGGCTTGCTTGCTAGGCATTCAGAAGATGACAAATAGCAATAACTTGATTAGAGTTTAACAGCACGCAACCATTTACTGTCAAGGCGAGAGATCGTGTTGGTACACCTCTAAAATTTCTCTTCATCGAGTAAACTTCTCACGGATATTAATTTAACTTTCAGAATAAATGGTAGAGATGAATGGATATAGAAGGTTGTGAATTCTTAATCAAGTCAATATGCGGGATGTGAAAGTCAGCAGTCCGAGAACACCTGCAAACACAAAGTAAAAGAAAAACTACATTTAATATATTATTAGAAAATGAAATCTAAAAAAATGAAACATGCTTTCGATAGATAAATATTTGTATGTGATAGAGGAAAAGAGAAAAACTTTAATCTTGCCCCGTGCTGCTTTTAATAATTAGCTAAAAACCACAAAGTGTATTTCAGTTGATACTTCATTGGTTTATTGAGAAGGAACAACACCTCACTTTAAATAAAAAACTTGAAGGAGATTCAAGCATAGACTGGAACAACAAGAAGAAAATGTGAAGTCGCCTTATTTAAATATTCATAAGACTCTTCAGTTCCTGTACCATACTGTTCTCTTATCCTCCCCAGTTTTCTTTTAGGCTCCGTTTGGTTCAACAGAAGGGAGGGAGGGGAGGTTAATGGAGGGGAGTGGAGGAAAGGAGATATTATTGTTCGGTTCAGGAGGGGAGGAGAGGTAATTATATTTAGACAAATTTACCCTTTATATTATTTTAATTTTATTTTTTATAAAAAAAATTATTTATATCAATAATTTTTTAAAAAAATTATAAATTTCAATCTTTTTTTATTTTTAATTTTTCATAAAAAAATTTATCTTAATTTTTATTAAATATTAATATATTAAAATATTAAAAAACTAAAAAGAGTAAAAAAGTAAATTAACATTTAAAAATACCCTACCCCTCCCCTCCCCTTCAAAACCCTCCAATTTGGAGGGGAGCCAAAATTGGCCTCATTTCCCTCCCCTCCCTTCCCTCCCAATTTTATTCAACCAAACACCTTATCCCTCTCCCCTCCCCTTCCCTCTCCTCCAAAAACCCCTAACCAAACACTCCCTAAAGTATTTATCATTCCCTTGAAGAAATCTCAAATTGCTTTCATAACAAATTCTTAACCTGAAGTGGTAGTGGTATGTGCATCATTCACATATTATTAATACAATACTATGACCTTCAGACCCAAAAAAAAAATGTCAATACTTACGACCAATTGTGTAGCCTTCTGTCCCTTTCCATTTATGCCAATAGAAAAACATAAGACTAAAGTAAGCAGATTTCTGACCGCATCAAAGAATAATCATATACAACAAAAGAGAAATCTTCTTATAGTTCTTTTCAGATTCAACGTTATTCATCTACTATCCGTTTAGAATTAACAAAACCAAATTGTTAAAAGGATTTCTAGTTAGCAGTAAAAATTGGGTATGCATTGCCCTGAGATAACATAATTAAAATTGAATTGCAATTTTTGTGATGCTATTGACTCTATCTGTATTAACTTTATCTTGAGTCTAAATAGTTCAAAGTTGAAGCAAACAAATAATTTTTACATAAATCAAAGAGTAAACTACATATAAGAGTTCACGGAGAAAGAAAATATGTCATTAGTCTGAGACTGTTATATATGCTATACCCTTATTTCTTCTCAGCCTCTCGTTTGAAGGATTCTACTGGTGCCATGCCTGCAGATTCATTGTTATTGCCACTTGAAATATCCATAGCCGATTCTGGTTCCTAAAATGAAAATGGAATATGTTATATTTCAGCCAAAAAAAGCACCAGAACTTGTTTTGCATGCTTACGAAAACCAAGTAATATAAGGAATGGAAAACACAAAACAGCCCCAAATCAAAGAACTGAAGTTGATTATGGGCATTGGAAAATAATTACCTGGTTGTTTAATGCTGGTCCATTTAACCGTTGTGGCCTAGTATTAAGATCAATTAGTTTTTTATCCATCTTTCCATGACCATCAACGTTATTTTCTAGCATCAGAACAGGTGAAACCCTGTGGTTCTGCTGACCATCTCTTGTTATTAGCTTAAGAGGCTGACTTTGGTCCTTCCTTAATTCATTTTGATCAAGGGGCTGCAGCCCTAGTTCTTCCAATCGGCCAGGAAACTAGAGAAAAATGGCCAAAGAACATTAAATAAACTTCAGAATATCTACTGAAGGGCTAGAAAGTCTGAAGCTTTCTTGTAGTGTGGCACAGACCTCAACTCTCTGCCTCAGTAGAAGATATCTTTCATGGGTTCTCTTACCACCGACATGCACCATCATGTCACATTGCAGACACAGCGAACTACCATCTATCTCACAATAAAAGAAAGCTACATGCAAATTTCAACCAGAATGGTGAAAAATTAAACTCTTTTACATTACATCAGAATGCACAATCTTGCAAAGGGGGAAAAAAATAAACTTCAGTACCAGGCGCATTTTCACATATGTCACAGCGTGGAACATCAGAGGGGTCAGCCAGCCTAACGCGCACATGTTTACTAGCAAGCTTGTTGCATGTATGGACCTAAAACTCAAATGTGAATCACAAAAGATGACATCAGAGAAAAACTTTACCATGTGGTACTTTCATCAAATTTGATGTGAATGCCGGTGTCAAAGGAAACTTCAGAATCAGCATAAGCAAGTGGGCCTCTTGTAACTACTACAACATCCTGCCCAGAATACGAAATTCACATGCAGGATTTGTTGTTTAACATAAAATTAGTGTAGTGAAGATTGAAGAAAGTATGCTCAATGGCTGGTTCAGACTTCAAATATCATTAATTACATAGTCTCATGCTAGCTTCAGGAGAGTCCCAACTCCAACACTATGATCATGTCATCTATTTTGATCAAGCGGATCAATCTCCAAATTCAGACTCTACAGAATGACTCACAGGCATTTGACATAATGGTTCAGAAGCACAGGCGAAATGCATAATAGAGATAAAGCAAAAACAAAACAATGGAAATTTTAGAATAATGATCTTAGGATCAAGGTAAAAGGAAACCGTTACCACCGTAGTCAAAGCCAGTAATTACAACAACAGTTTGCAACATCTAAAATGAAGGTAAATGCAAACCAACAGTAACAGGGGGATCCGAGAGAAGAATGAGTAAATATTTAAAAATTTATGAGAGAAAGAGTTGCTGCTTCAATTCTAGACAAAAGACAGTAAATGATGAAACCAAGCTATGTAGCCTCCTATATATTGCTTTGTATATGAAAATTTCTGGGAGATCCAACAAAATGTTCAAAGTGCAAACGAGTATTTAATAACTCCGTGCTGCAGTTGCTCCTTTAAACACAATTTTAAAGCAAGTTCATTTCCTTTCAGCCATTGCTATTCCTGAACATAAAAATTCGACCAAGCATAACAACTCCTCAAATCAGCTTACAAATGCAACGATGAAAAATATCAATCAGATTAAAAATCAGAAGATTGAATAATGGAACCCAACATCATAGGGAGCTAAAATCGAGAGCAAAACCTTTTCGTCGCATGCAGGGCACAAAGCAGCCTCGTCTGCAGCGCAGAAGAGGATCGCTGCTGCGCTCTCACAGACGTCACAAAGTGTTCGCATTATCTCTTTCCCTGCTATCACCTTTGACTTCTTCCAAGTTTTAACTGCCTTCCCTTGACATTTTTCCTTCAATGTGTCAATTTTTATCGGTTCCTCTTCAGTTCTAATATCTTAAACAGATCAAATGTTCAGGATATAAAGAATTTAACAAATATAATTAGGAATTTCTGATAAATGAAGAGAAGAAACGGTGCGAATTGCGAAAACAAGAAGAAGAAGAAGAAGAAAAGGATTGGACTCTGAAAGAAACCGTAGAAAGCAGAGTATCCTTGCCGGTGGTCGCTGCACGCCTATTCGTTGCACTGTATAATATTGTCTACCACTCGCTTTGAGCGTCTTCACAACATCAGCCCAAAAACGTAAATTTCTATGCCTTCCTTTATTTTTTTTAATAAATTATACTAACCTCAGATTGATTAAATTACACTTAATATGTCTTATTTTATAAATATTATTCAGCTCTTCTCATATTATAAATATATTTAAAAAAATTTCCTCCAATTTATGTTTTATTAATGGAATTAGCTTTCTTGTGTGATTCTTTCAAAAATGAAATTACAATTTAAAAGAATTACAATTTCATATTATATAACAGTTAACTTTATTGTACGAGGAACCCAACCTTTAACAAGATCGAGTTTTCGTCACGATATTTGGATAAATGTTTTGAAATTTATAATATATAATTTATTCTGATCATGCACATATCTTATAGCACTAGACAGTAAAAATTTCCTTGTTTTTGCTTTTCTAATATTTTGTAAAGTATTCTTTTCATATTCTTTTCTAATATTTTTCAAAATAAATCTCCTTTTAAATTTAATAAGAAAACTCTCCTTGTTTTTGCTTTTCTTTTAATATGAAAAAAGGGGCCAAAACTAAGAAATAAAGACAAGCACACAAAAAAAAAAAGAAAATCTTATGAATTATTTAGTATATAAAAAGTTAAGAATAAAAATAAAATTAAAAAAATAAAGTTTACATTCTTACTTTAAAAAAAAATAAATATTATTAAATAATGATTATAAAAATATAATAAATGTTATACAATTTTTTTTTAATTTTGTTTTTAATTTTGATACTAAACATACCATTTAATAAAAATAAAGGGACCAAAATATAACTCTTAAATCCAACACAAATCAAAATCTCCAAGTCATGGCGAGAGGGGTCAAAATCATGCAAAACTAATATAAAATCACTGAAGTTTTACTTAATTACTGTTTTACTTAATAATAAATACAAATATTTCTATATTCAAAATATACTGAAGTTTTACTTAATTACTGTTTTAAAATGATAAATTTTGTAAAACAAGTTAATATAAAATCACTAAAAAAAAGTATCACAACCTTTAATATTATTTGAGTAAATTCTAGAAGTTTCCTTAAATTTTATTAAAATTACATAAATCTCTTTTTTATTTTTAAAATATATACTTTAGTACAGATTAAATCTTTTTTATTAAAATGCCATTTATTAATTCAAATATGTATTGGGTGATTTTTTTGGGCAAAAATTAGAGGTCATATTATTTGGTAACTTAAATATTCTTATTTTCATTATTGTTCATCATCAAATTATATCCAAATCTATACAATAAAAAATGAAAAAGATTAAATTTTGTTTTAGTTAAGAAAAATATATTTAGGTTAATTGAAGAAATTTTAATTAAAAATTTTAAATTATATTAAAGTATATCATAATTTTTTATTTTATGAGAAATCTATATATATTTTAAAAATAGAAAGAAAGTTCATTTAATTTTTATAAAATTAAAAAAAAATCTATATGATTTTCTCATATTATTTAAATACATACTCAACATAATTTAAAATTATCTAACCATAACAATTTTTATCTTTAAATGTCTCAAATATATCAACAAACACACAAATAAATAAATATGTAAATATATTAAAATAATATATTATATATATCCTTCAAGTTTAAGGCAAGATGAATGTCAAAACTTCAAAAAGTCTCAAAGAAATTTTAAAAAAATTATATCAAAACTCAAACTTATTTTTAATTTTCATATTTAAATTCAAAAGAATAAATTTTACAAATATTTTTGAAAACTAATTTTTTTATAATATAAATATTTTAATCATTCTTAAAATTACTCGGCCTCTCCAAAAAAATTAAAAAAAAGTATAGTTAAAAATTTTTAATTAAAAATATTTATATTAAGAAATTTTAATTTATAAAATTATTCTAAAAGATCTAAAGATAAAAAATAAAAAATATAAAAAAATATATTTTAAGACTCTAAATTAAAATTTTTATCATTCAATTTTTTAAAATAATTTTAAAATTTAAAAATTTTTAATATTAATATTTTTATTTTAAAAGCGTTAACATATAATTATCCCAAAAAATGTCCCCTTTCCTTGGGAGCCCGAAAATTTTTTCGACATTTGAAAGGCAGTAGTAAATGGTGAAGGCGAACGTGGCTTCCAATAAGTGGCCAGGATCATTATGTCACGTCCACGTTGCCTTCTCATGGACATGGGATTCTATTTCCCAATATGCTTTGCCGCCCCCCACGCGCACCTTCAAACTGTGCTTTTCACGCTCTTCTGCGGGCCCCATCCCAACACTTTTGGCCATTTCAGTACCAAACTCCACGCGCCTGACCATGCCAGTCTCTACGCCATCGTAAAAATTAACGTTTTGATTTTTCAAATGACAGTGCCAGCATTAAAACATGTGCTGGGCTGTCTTATTCAAAATGTTTCCTATTTAAAATTCATTTTTTAAACAATTTTGATATTATCGATATCGCGATTATTCACTGCATTCAAATTTCTTCAATCCATGGCCATATAAGTGACATAAAATACTAATCCCAAAAGATTATCATATTATGAATACTTACGTATAATTTGAGTTGTTTAAGTTAACTTCATTATGTGTTTTTGGAAGTATTGTGTTTCAGGATGGTGTTTCATGAAATTCATTGGTACCTCAAATAATTTCACAATAATATTTCAAGATTACTTTTATTAAAAAAAGGCACTATTTGAACTTTATTGCACTTGAAAAATTACATATATCCTCCTTAACTATAGACTAATTACAGTTTCAAAATACGAACTTTAAAATATAATATTTTACCTTTTTAAACTATCACAGAAAGAAAAAGTGTTATATGTAAATTAAATTCAACACCTAAAAGTCACATGATATCTTATATTTTTAGTATTGCCAATTTTTGTCCATACACAATTTTTAATCTGCATTTCTTTCAAAATCAATTAATTTTTAGACATTAATTTATGAAATGCGATACTTATGAAGTAAAATGTTACAATATAAAATTTGTATACTAAAATTATAATTTAGAGAAATGATATATAATTATCTTTTATTTTATTAGTACAGGTAGAATAATGGGTTGGGAGATAAAATAAGTTCAAAAAACTATAGAATGGATGATCATATACTCTTGATTTGGATTATTCAAATTTAGTCTTAGATTTTAATATTTTTGTAATTTTTAAAAATGTAGAATGTAAAATAAAAATGTTTTTTCAATTATAAAATTTTTAAAAAATAATGCTTTAATTAAAAAAATAAAAAAATTAAAATTTAAACTATTCAAATTAAATCTAAATGGTCCAAATCATTTTTTTAGGAAAAGTGTAGAGAATGTGAAGCGCAAAAAAGTTAATACTTGAAGAAAATAAAGTGAATATAACAATTGAAAAACATGAAGCACCAAATAAGAGGAGTAAAAAAGCAAGTTGGATGAAGAAAATAAATGTGGTAATGTCTGGTTTAATAGAGGAAAGATGGGGATGTGAGGAGGATCATCTTCCTTAGGATACACGTATTGTTGTACTGTGAAGTAGGCATATGTCAAGGTCTGACATGAATGGTGAAACATAAATGGAACAACAGAAAGCGTTGAGGAAGAAGAAAAAGCATTTGGATAGATCGACAGAGAGTTTGGTATTGCTGAAGCAAAACGGGAAAGCAGATTTGCTGAAAAAGGATTTTGTGGTACTAACAACAAAGAGACTCCCAAGTGCTGAGTGTGCTATGATAGCAACTCTTCTTCCAATCTCACCCACTTCTTCCTATGCTAATTTGAACTTTCTATTGTAGGAAATGGAAGAGACTAAAAAAAAAAAAAAAGTGGGATGTGGACTTCTTATAAAATAAAATTTACTGTTTATTTTTTTCTAACCGTAGAGAGTGTAATATTCCAAATGATCATTTGGGTTTTTGTACATTGCCGATACAAGGACAACCTATGAAAAAAAAAGAAAAAAGAAAAAAGAAAATAGATCCTCTCATGTTAGGATTTCTCATGTTGCCTCGTATTTCTCACAAACTTAAGCTTTTTCATTTTTTTATTTTTTTCTTTTGGAAGAAATAAATCCCCTCATTCATTAGAGAGAACATGATAGAACATGAGCATTCCAACATGAGGGGATCCAAATTTAAGAAAAAGTCCAAATTCAAATATTTACAAAATACTAATAATTTGAATTTTGTTTGTAACCAATAATAGCCATCCATGACATTAAGTGCATTTATAATTTTATTTTTTTTAATTTAATCATTTAATTATTAAAATTCTTGTAATATGATTCTTTCATTTTATTTTTATCCAAAATTTAATGTCAAATATAATATTGGGTGACAAATTTGATCTAAGTAATAAGTGACAAATAAGGTTCAAGTTATTAGATTGTTGAATTTAAAATTAAAAAAAAAAGATATAAAGATAATATTCTAAGTATTTTAATGATTAAAAAAAGTATATTAAAATAAATTATCTGCAAAGTGTCAAATTAAAACTTGACTTAATTGAGACATTAAAATAAAGTTTTTTTGTAGTAATATACAAGTGATCGAGTTAACCAATAATAAAAAATAATAATATACTAGTGAGGCTTTATTTTTTAAGATATTATCAAATATATTTGTCACACAAGGAAACTTCATCATATTAAAATATTATGTTTTATTATTAATTTTCACCCGTTTGTAATGCAATCCATAAATAATATGTAAAACTCAAACTCTCTAAAAAAATAATTTTTTAAAATTAATTTAGTCTTTTGTGAGTAAACAAAACAATTAAATTAAAATCAATGAAATAGACTATGTTTAAAGACTGAATTATATATTATTTGGAACACAAAACTTACATTAATAATTTGTTTCAAAATGAAAATAAGAATTAAGGCAAAAAAAAAAAAGGACTGAGGGGCATTTTGCGGAACCACAAACAGCCTCAAAGCTGTGTGGTGAAAGCCATGTTTAGAAAATCGGACCGGACCGGCCGGTTCGACCGGGAACCGGTCCCTGGTCCGGTTCGGTTGAGTCAGAAAATCGGTCAAGAACCGGTCAAACCAGTCAAAAACCGGTGAAAACTGGTAAAAAAATCAGACAAAAAAACCAGTCAAACCGGTTTGAAGCAATTTTTCTTTTTTTTTTTTTAATTTTTTGATATAACAGAATAATTCATTTTAAATAATTTTGATAAATTAAAAATAGAAGGTAATAAAAAAGATGAGGGGGTTGAAATATGATTTTTTTTTTAAAAAAGAGAATAAAAGAGAAATAAAATGTGTATAATTAATTATTTTTTATATTTATTTTTTATCATGTTCAATTTTTTAATAATATTGCTCTCAAATATCAAGATACTTAGCTAAAATTATTATTTATTATTTTATTTTTAATAATAAGTAGAATCTTAATATAATTTAGAAATTTTAAAAATTTAATATTAAATATTCTTAATTTTTAATCATAGATAATTTTTATTTTAAACTAAACATTAATTTTTGTAATATCTTAAGAAATGTTAAATTAGTAATCAAATATTTAAAATTTACTAATATTTATTTGTTATATTAAAATTTTAATACATTATCACCGGTTCAAAGGTTAGACCAATGTGTGGTGGTTCAATGAGCAAATTTTAAAAACATTGGGTGAAAGCACCACCCAAGCCACTCTCCTCCACATGTTCTCGCACCAGCTTCGACCAGCCCCACCCTTACTTTCACTATAGATTCTCAAACCAACCCATCTTCCTTTATTTGTCTGTTCTCTCTTTTTTAACTTTTTTTTTAAAATCATTTTCTCTTGTGAAAAATGACTCACTGAGTTGAGATTCTTCACTAAGTAGCGTCTGTGTTACACAATAAAGAACTACTGAAAAAAAAAAAAAAAAAATAGGAGAATAACCCTCTTGTTTGGAAGGCGGGAATCTGCACAGCAGATGCTTCTATGACATTACAGAAGCAGATTTTTCTGTCAAAATTTCTTTTGGGTCATCATGTGCAAATTCAGCCCGGACATTGCCTTCTGGATTTGTGGGCTACCATAACCATTAATTCCCAAAAGACTTGGGTCCTTGGGCCTCTCTTGTTTATCACTACTTGGACTTTATTTCATCCTTTCATTGAAAATCTTTCACCCAGATCACAAATAAAGTGTCTCATTAAGGTAAATTTCTAATGATCTACACTTAAGTATTGTTCTTTAAGTAGTTATATCAAGTTTTTTAATAAAAAAATAATATGTAGATAAATATTTTTAGGAGACCCAATTATATGGTACTAAGTTGTTAAAAAAAAAAAATCTACTTATCATATTTTTACTAAAGAATCTGATAAATAAAAACTTGAAAATCGTTATTAAGTTTTCTCTATTTATGATTCCTCTCAAAGAAATGAGAGTACAAATGATTATGAGGTGTATTGATTAAAATAACATGTTATATTGTTTCATTATTTTTTTCTCTTAACGTGGGAGTCATTAGAGTGGAGAGTAAAAATAAAAGCATAAATAAGAATCAAACCCCTAAATATTCATTTCAATCTTAAAGACGAAAGATGGTGCCGTTAAGCTATAACCTTAAATATCAACTCTAGCTTTATAGTAGGTCAGACTAGTTCACGTTTAAGGACGAAATTAAAGTTGTAACCATAAAGGTTTCTGAAAATTCTTGTGACCAATTATGCATCTGATGGAAAAATGACCTCATTATAATTCTCTTAATCGTAAAACGAACTCGAGATTCTTTTCTTCTAACTCCAACTGTTATTTCTCTCTTTTTCTCATAAAGTTTTAGTGAAAGGACTCAGCTTATAATGTTAACTACGAAGTAGTATGAATAAGAATTTTAGCATATTTGATGAAGTGGGAAACTAATGTAGTTGAAATAATGAAGTCCTTAACAATAAAAGGTAACTAAAAACAAAAAGTTTTTCTTTTCTGGTTATCATCAGTTACTATATAGTGATGTAGAAGTTACTTAACTAATCATTAATTTAACTGAAAACACATGAGAAGGTTCTTCTGATCATGCTTGTAAATTATTTAATTCCCTAAAGTTGAAAGCGAAGTTTTCTTATGTTTTACTCCAAAGCCTTTGGGGTTAGATAAAAGTAGTATAAGATCTAAAAGGAAAAGAACAAAGTATGCTTCTAATGAGATTTAATTAGTCGATTTATGCAGTTATAATGAACATATTGCTGTCAATTGAGCCATGGTTGGAGATCTCATCAGGAATAGGCAAATATGTCTTTTGTTTTTCTTCAAAAATATGTCCTAATGTTATCAAAATTTAAGTACCTAATACTTAAACCTTAAAATTCTTTCATTTGATGGGTTAATTTTTTGAAATATGTTCTCTTTTTTTTATTTATTTATGTTGGATTATTGAATCCTTTATGATGAGTTGATCCAAACCCATTTATGTAAGTCAAGAGACTTAATTAATTGATAACAATTAATTAATTTAATAAATTAATATTAGAATTCTTGTTGAATTTTAAATTTAATTGTTACTTAGTAGGTTTCAATTTAAAAAAAAAACTGACAAATTAATATGTAAATGTGATTGTGTGTTAAATTAGGAATAAAACAGAATGCACAAACACAACAATAGAGGGAAGAACACAACTTCTTTTTAATTAAGGAGTAATATTTTGAAGAATTCTAACACAGCAAATAAGTATTCAGATTGACATTTCTTATTTTCTGTCAAGTTAGAAAGATAAAATAGGAGATGAGACCCATTCAAATGTATCTCATATGGACCTCACTCCAATTCTTTTCTCTCTTCTCAACTAAACTAAATAAAGTTATCTATCTTCATATAAATTTCTGAATATATATCACTATGAGTGCAATAGGAAAAAAATTGAGTCAAAATATTAGAGCACAGAACAAAAGCCTGCAAGAACTAATCCATGCACATGCCATTTACATTTAGACAAAAGCCTGAGAAAACAAAAGCAAAGACACATGGAACTCAAACTTTATCAAAGGCTCTTTAGTCTAACTTTCCCTTTTTTCTGCACTCACTTAACACTTTTGCATGTGCTCTCATGAAGAGTGTTTGTTAATTATGAAATTCTCCAACATCAACCCATTTACACACTATGTGGTCCTTACTCCTTACAATATTGTTGGGAGTTTGAACTCTTCATGGTTGCTCTTAGAATCCAAGCTTTATATATATATATATATATATATATATATATATATATATATATATATATCAAAGCAACCAGGAACACAAAACACAGTCGACAAGGATTAATTAATAATGACTCAAATGAATATAGTAAAATAAACTAATTGAGATATATTATTATAGGTCTTCTATTTATTATATAAGTATTTCATTTGCACATGCTTGGCTTCCATGTGGAGAAACCTAAATGGCAATGGGCCCATCAAAATCATAGCTACGCGTGAGACCCCAAACCCAAATAGTTGTCTTTGACTCCAGCAATGCTGATGTCAAGAAAAAGATTCTAGTTGCCTATTTACAATACGTAGATAAAATATTAAAAGTGAATTTTATTTTTAAAAAATGTTAAATTATTCGTTTACCTTTTATAATTTTACTTAATTTTTATAATTTATAATTGAATCTCTATAGTTTTAAACGTTTTTAATTTAGTTCTTATTGTTAAACTTCTAGTAATATATTATTAATGTATTATTTACCATTTCTAAATATATATATTCAAACTAACTCACTAAACATCGAAGTGAATTCTATTTTATTATCTATTTTTATACCTTTGGTTAGAAAAAAAATAACACATGAAAGTTTTATGATAAAAACTAAATTAAAATTTTTTAAAATTAAAAAATTAATGTAAATTTTGAGTGAAATTACAATGACTTAAAAAACCATTTAAACCTTAAAAGTATATATTTCACATTATTATATATTTATTTATAATTAACTCAATTTAATTTTTTATAAATTACGTTTATTTTTTAAAATTTATTGTTTGGTTTTTTGCAAACCCATTTTTCTTCTTTTGTCAGCACATACACTGCCTTTGCATCATGCCACACAATGGGAATTGTTTATTGTATTCTCATAATATTTTTCTTTCATATTTTAATAAACAAATAATTATTTTTTAAGCTAGAAATGTAATTATATAATAACATAGAAATAATAGTAATACTTAAGTATACTCGGAAATGAGCTCGACAAAATGGGGGTGGTTTTTATTTTATTTTGTTGTTCCCTCCTTGGGTTATTCACCCTCATCTAAGGCTGAAACCTACAAACAAAAGCATAAGGGTGATAAAAAAAAAAACACAAGTTGCTTTTGCTTTGACCAGTTGGATGTCATATAATAATGTCTCACTATTTAATTTATAGAATAAGTTAGACAGATATTCTTTAAATTTTGTTAAACTATACAAACTGTATGGTATGGAGGGTGGGCAGATATCCACTCAATTTTTTTTTTGCAATTTGTATGTATATAATATTGAATTTTAATATTATGCTCTCATATGTTTTGAAATTTTGAAGTCATTAGACTCAATGGATTTATTGAAGTTTTAAGTGTAATTCTTTTTTATTATTTAATATTTTAAATTGATCCTACTAAATCTATACACATATTTTCTTTTTCCTATTTATCTTTGTTTCTTTTAATATTTTTTTCTCCTTTTCCTCTCTTCTCTCTACCTTTCTTTTTCTTGTCTTATTTCTCTCCTTCACTTTTCCCTCTTTTTTTTTTTTTTTATAATTGTCTTTAGTTTTGGTCAAACTTTACACTCCGTGCTTGATATTTCTTATAATTTTCAATACATCTTTAATTTATGTATTCCTTTAATACTTTCTATAAATATTTTACAATAATTTGGTAGAATATAAATAAGTTGAAATATCAATATATTATTTTCAGTTGGATTTAGATAATTGTCTTTAATGATACTATAAAACTTTCTGAAACATTATAAATAAAAATAATATTTATAATGTTTTGCAAATATAAATTTTTGTGAAATGATAGTCATAAATTTTTATATATGATTAGATAAATTTTTTTCTTTTAAAATGCTCTTCTAAGCTATTTATTGAAATATTATAATATTATTAAATGATACCTTTTTTTAATACATTCTTATTATGTATTACATGAGTATTAGATATAAACAGAATTATTTTCTTATATGAGTATTTAAGTAGTTAAACTATTGATATTAATATTAATATTATTTTTTAATATAATGATCAATTTAAATTCAAACTTTTTTTTTAGATTTAGGAGGGAAGAAGTTAGGATATTGTTACTAAATTAATCTTCTTTAACATAATTCAAAAGTCTAAAGTATAATATTTTATTTAAATAATATATTACAAAAGTATAAATTTTTAAAATTTGTTTAAAATTTCATTTGTTGCCTCCATTTACATAGGGTTTTGATTCCCCCACTATCTCTCTTCTATTTTAAAAAATATATAAATTTTTCCTTAAATAAAAAGTTATCTTATACTTTAATCTAATTTTATTTTATTAACTAAAATATCATCTATTTAAATTTTTTTTAGTTTTAAAAAATATATATTTAGATTAATAGAGAGTATTTTAGTAAAAATTTTTAAAATTAAATTAAAATATATAATAATTTTTTATTTCAGAATATATATATATATATATATATATATATATATTGAATAAAACAATTGTATAATATAAAAAAAAAAAAGATTCTCCATTTCTTACTTTATTTTAAAATCAAAACATGGGAAGGTTGAAGCCCCAGATTGTTTCACAACCATTTATTGTCATTATTAATCAAAATGATAGCTGTGGCCTCATTGTCGTAGGGTGGAATCTCAGGTTTGAACTTGATTTGCGGAGTATAGATATATACCTTGAACCAATCAACCAAGGGAAGAACAACAAAAGTAGGTTGACATACATAACGATAAATATGAAAACACAAAATAGAGAAAGTGACTCTAATCATATGCATTAATTTAACCAAGCAGTTGAAATGTTCTTCTCGGTACCAATAGGACTATTATTATTATTATTATTATTATTATTTTAACTCATGAAGTCTCAAAACTTTGGGAATAGAGAAGTCGAGATCAAAAGGAAAAAAAAAAGGGGACACATACTTAATTTATTGGCATTAAATTTACTTTAATTTTAAAGAATAAAGTTCATACTATATAAATTATTAACTCATTAACACATAATATGGGTAAATAACACATGATGATGAGTGCCTTAGTGAGTCTCTGTAATTTAAAAGTATTTCCCTGGAGAATGACAAGCATTGTTGATGGCTGATAGAACAACAACAATAATGATAGATATAAACTATGAATTAAGTATTTATTTCCGCTTCCTTATAAAATTGTTTATGGCTGACAAAACTAACAATGAACCATATGCTTTCATCAATCATCAATCTTCTCGCACGCTTAAAAAAAAGATAAAAAAAAAAAGGAAGATCAAATTGCAATGATTAATGGGAAGGAAAAGAAGGGATTGTCTTCCTGCGCCTAATATTGAATATTCTTGTACTTGCCATTACCTTGGAATATATATATATATATATATATATATCACTTGTCTTTTTGAAACAAGAAATTTCAGACATAATTATGGTTGTCATTGACTTGTAGGTCTGCAATTAGTGATAGACCCACCCAGCTAAGATTTTCCACCGATGATATTCTGTTTTCTCTGGTAAGAAGCGATTGAACTAGACGAAATGGTCGTTACAAGATCATGATTCACCTTCTTTTTTTTTTTTTTTTTTGAAAAAAAAGGTATCTAGGCTTCGTAATTTTCTCAATTTAATGTAAATAATTTTTTTATTTAGTCATTTTAAAATAAATTTATTATCAATAGTATTATCTTTATATTAATCTATGATTAATGAACTAACAATAAATTTACATATTATATAATAAATATTAAATAATAATATATCATAAAATATTTTATATGTCATTATATTTATTAATTTCATATAATAAATTGACATAAAGATATTATTAATAATGATTTTATTTATAAGGGGTCAAAATAAGAAATATTCATATATAAAAGATAAAATTAAAAAATAATTATATGAATGACTAAATTAAAAAATGTTTTATTTATGATGGATTAAATTGAAAATATAAATTTATAAAAAATTATATTAAAAAATACACAATTTGTAAGGAACAAAAATTAAGTTTTAGTTAACTAATTTATAAATTAACGTGAACATGAAATTAATTATTTTTTGAATCCATATATGCATATTGTGATCATTTTATTAGAGATTTATTTGAACTTTGGCCACTAGTGAAAGTTAATATGCACGCATTTGAATGAGTTTCTCCATAATAAAAATAAGTGCTCGTTGGATAGTATAAAGAGAGATATTTAGTCTCATATATTGTATACATATTATAATAGTTTTGTTAAAACATGATGACTCAATATACAGGGCAAGAGAGTTACTCTCCCCTTACAAACACCTTATTATCTTTAACTAGCTAGTAATAACCCTGCAATTCCAGAGATTTAAAAAAAAAAATGAGTCCCACACCAAAAAAAAAAAAAAAGAGAGAGAATTATAATAAATGATCAAAAAATGAAAAAATTTATCCTATGTCATTATTTGTTTTAGGATGATTACCATTAAATTTAACAATAATCAGTTAAATTTAATGATAAAGGTCCTTAAAAATAAATTTTTTTATTTTTTATCCTTAAACATAATTTTTAAAAAAAAAAAAAGAATAAACAATACCAAAATAATAAGAAACAATACATAAACAGTTGTGAAGAGTATAAATCGTGTACCAACGATGTGACGCTAGGAACAATTTATAAAAAGTGCAAATGAACATTTACAGCCACAGGTTTTTATATATAAAAAAGATTTATTTTTTGTATCACAAATTGTTAAAGGTGAATCAAGGTTATATTTGATGGATCCAAATCCTCTAAAATTTTATTCTTCTGAAGTTGATGAAGTCCCTCACAAACAAAATCTCTTTCTCTTCAAAAAAAAATTGTTAAAAAATTAAAAAAACAAGAATGTGAGATACTTCAACAAACTTTAGAGAGATCAAACTTCAGAAGATCTATTCTCTATATTTGATACATATGTATAAAAATAGAAAGTAAATAAAATTGAAAAAATATGACACTTATATTTTTATTTAAAAAATAATAAAAAAAGATTGATATTGTTAATGATAATAATGATATATTCATTTCGATATTATATATAAGAGACTTTTTTAAAATTTAATTTGATTTAAAATATAAAAAATAAATTTTTAATATTTGATATATGAATTATAATATTTTAATTATACTTTATATTAAATGAGTCTTTTAAATTATAAGTAATAACTGTTATTAATTTTAAAAAAATATATATTAAATAGCGACATTCTTAAAAATAATTTTTATTAGAGACAAAATTAAAAAGATCAAGTATTTTTAATAAATTTTTTTTAATTCTTGAAAGATAGTTATGAATTTTTTTATTTTTTATTATCATATCAAATGTATTCTTAAAGATGTATAAATTCAGGTATTTATAAATTATGTATTTCGTAATTTAAGCAGAAATAAAATTATTTGTCTTGTTAGTGCAATAAATAAATAATGACTTCTGCACCGATGGACGGCAACATTGTTGTAGCGTCAATGTTTAATGTTGTAAAGTTTGTTGGGTGTTAATAGTATGAGACAAAAAAGACGACGCTAGTTCCCCTATCCTCATTATTCATCCACCTTTTCCTTACAACTGTCTCTGACTAGAGGGATAGATAGATCATCCGTGATCCGCGTTACCGACAACTGTTTTTTGAGGCATGTTTAGTTGGTAACGATAAATACAAACAAAAGTGAGATACAAAATAATATTTTTATTTTTATTTTAAAAAATAATAAAAAAATCATATATATTATTAAATGATAATTATAAACATATAATAAATATTAAAAAAATTTACATAAACAAACCTATCATGTTTTTGTTTCTACTTTAAAATATATTTTTTTAAAAAAAATTATATATAAAAACTCAAACTTAACAATAATTATTGTGAAGTGTCATTAATTTTAGTTAAAATTAATGATAATCTATTTCAAAATAATGAGAATAAATTTTTTAAAATAATTATTTTTAAATTTGGGTCTTTATTTATAACTTTTTTATTTTTTCATCTATATCATTATTTATTTTTATTATCTAAAACCAAATTTAGCTTCGCTCTCTTTTTTGTTGCCGTGGCTTGAGATGCATACACACATTGAGTCCAATTTTTTTTTTTAATTAATTTAGAGATGTGTGTCACAGAAGAGGTGTTTTCACATATTATTAAGCCAAAAAACCTGGTCATGAAATAAATCAAAAAATAAATTTTTGTTCAATAATGAAATCTGATTAAATCTGTCGAGTTTATCCATCCAAAACGTATGACATTCTGGATTTGATGAAATAGGATGAACTGAGACATTTTATAAATACATAATTGTCTTTAATATATTAACTATTTCTTTATTTTCCAACCACGTGAAAAAGTATAAAACAAACTTTGAATATATTAACTATTTTTTCTTCAACAATCTTTGCTATCTAAGAAACCTTAGTAGGATGGAGAACTACACATCATGCCATTAGTTTTCTTAATATTACAAAGTTTGATGTCATTCAAGATGCAATCAGAATTTGAATGTTATTTTTTCTAAATTACAATTTTATTTTTTATTTAATTTTCTTTCATTGAGATTAAAATAGATTATTTCTTATTTATTTTACTTAATCTAAATATATTTTATAAAAAATTAAAATTGGATTTTATAATAATTTTAATAATTAAATTTAGATTATGAGAAAAATAATAATTAAATTTATAATTTATAATTTCTGCAGACCTAAAGCAAATGCGAGTATAATTTAGTGGACATTGAATTTTTTATCTTGACAAATAGAATAGATCAATATGAAATGAAGACAATGGTATCACATATTTTTCTACAAAAAAAATAAAACTTTGGCTCTCTGACTTTAATTTAAAATTACTTCACATATATCATTGTAAGATATTGTTTTAAAATACGGGTGAATATGAAAACATAAAAAATAAATAACGATAATATTTTTTATTAAGAACAATATTTAAAAAATAAGCATGCGGCATTTTTATTGTTTATAGCCCCAATCTGCAATGAAATGACCGTTAGAAGTCTTACAAAATAAAAGATTCCATACGGTTCGATTCCGCTTGGGATCGTACTTCGATACGGTTACACGGTTTCGCAAAACCGGTCAATTCAGGTTAATCCGTGGCAGGTTGGCATCGTTCCCCCAAAAAAAAAGTTAGAATATATATATATATATATATATAAAATATTACATTACAATTATTTATATTTTTATTATCAAAATTTTTGAACAAAATATAATAAATACATATTTTTTTAATAATAATTTGATAAATATATGATTTAATTAAAAAATTATACACTTATTTATAGAAAAAATATATTTATTAAGTTATTTTTAAAAAATATCTTATATTTTTAATTAAAAATTTAATAATAAAGATATAATAAATTATATAAAATATTATTATTATTATTATTATATTTTAATACAAATATATTTCTTGTCTACTACTAGTGCCAAAGTCATATTGGTAAAGATAAGTAGATATCTCCTCTCAAATTATATAATTTTTTTTATATAATACCAAAATTTGATATTATATTTTTAATTTTTTGAAAAAAATTTAAGATCATTGCACCCACAAATATATATACGTTGCAGATAATTGGATTATCTAATTTTTTAAAATTATATTATAATTAAGTCTTCTAAAATTTTTTTTAACACAACATACACTGATATCAAAATATAACAACCATATTTAAGGCTGAAACATCATTACATCCACGTGGATTCCACCATACCTCCCCACCTCAACCCTTTATCGCGTGACATCTCCATAGGCGAAATTGGTATTCAGGCATTTCTTATCCCAATTGAGGAGGGGTAGTACACAACTTCATTGTTAAAATTTGAGTGAATTAATATTTTGATTTTGAAAAAGTCCTAAATATTCTCTATTTTTATTTTTAATCAATAGTTTATTTTTTGATATTAATTTTTTTATTTTAATGACAATAATTAATAAAATGAGTGTACATGAAATTGATGTGATTTTCAAATATGCAAATTGATATTAAAACATGTCATGATAGGCTACTACATTGGGTGGTATGATTTTGCATGTTTAAGAGAGTTGAGTAATTAATAGTTTCATTAATTTATGTGATATGATTAGATTTATTTTATTAATTATTTTTCAATAAATTTAATGTGAGTATAATATTAAAAATAAAATATTTCTCAAATGATTAAAATAAGAATGTTTTAAGGATAAAAATGTCAATTTATTTTAATAATAAAAAAATTTAAAGGAGAATGTAGAAGTTAGAAACTTCAACGGCAAAGACAGCACCGTCAGATATACAGGGTCCGTTGGTCCATTCCTTCCCACTCTGCGTGTGAGAGAGAGAGAGTGACGAAAGAAGACGAAAGAACCGACGACTCTCTCTCACATTGCGTCGTGACTATGGTAGTTTTCTTCCTTTCAGATCGTGGGTCTTGAAAATTTGGACTATTTCTACTGTTCTATTCCTTCAGGTACTTCCCCTTTTCTTTTCTCCTCTGTTCTTTGTCGCTTTATTCCCATGGATAAAAGCTTCAGCATCTTTTTCTTTTCATTTCTCTTTTGCTAAACTAAATCTGAACTTGGAAGCTACGTCACACAGACTGTTGATGGCTTCTGGAGAAGATTCGTCAAAGCTTAAAGAGAAGAATCAGAAGATATAGTGGATGCTACTGGATGTTGAGTGACTCAAGGCTTTAAGCAGTATTTTTTGGGTTCTAAAGAGGTAATTGAGTGACATTCCGAGGGCGTGTAATGAATTTTGAAGAGGACCATATAGACGATGCGTCAATTTTACTCTGGACCATTGAGTCGCTGTGGTTGATTATCTCGAATTGACTAAGCGGAGACGTTGTTGTCTAGTGTTAAATTACGCGGTGCTCACAGAAGAGAACGTTCTTATCCGATTCTGATTTGTGGATCATGGTAGAAGCTGATAGCGTAGGGTAGGCTTCAGAATTTTTTTAAACGGCGTTGCTCTGTGAATTTGGTTGTGGTTGTTTTCGCTTAGCGTATCGTGAAAAGGACAGGGAAGTTGAGGTAAATTTCTTGAGTTTCTGCAACCAGTCAAAAATAAATATCATGATTTTAAAAGTAGATTGTGGGAGAATAAGGGAGCGTCTCTCTATATGAGAAAGGAGAAAGGTAATGAGGGTGAAAAGGATGGCCTTGTCCGTTGGGGACCAGCGCTTTGGAAAACTTTTGAGTCACTGTCAATTGCAAATTGACGTTAAAACTCGGTTACTTCGTTCTCAAGCATTGCGGGTCGCCCCTATGGGAATTTTTCTATTTTCACATTACAATTGGTCATTGTTGAAGGAAGGATTAATATTCGGAATCTCACCATCTATGTTTTGGCCCACCCTTTTCTTTTTGTGGCTCCTCTCTTTCTCTTTCTTTTTATCTATTTCTAAATGAAGTTGGTACCAAAGAATTAGCAAAAAACCAGCATATTCTTTTGAACCCGTGATAGGTCTTCTCTGTTTTCCTTTTCTTTTTTTTGGGGAAGAAAAATCTTTTGGGCTGTGAGATAGTGCCAACGACTGATAATTTGTTGATGATAGAAACGTAATTAGTTAGCATTATGTTTTTTTGTCTTGGTCTTTCCTTCTGATGGTTGGATGCAATCTAAAGTTAGCTTGTGGTCACTGTTATTGATTTATCAACTGAAATTAATGGGTCGTTATCTTCACTGAGTTTGGTGTTTATTATCCATGATCAGCGTCTTGCCAACAATGCTCAAATTAAGGGCTTAGTATTTTTAACTGCCAGCTATTTCCTTTTAATGTCTTACACTTTAGGAAAGCAAGAATAAGTGTGATAAAGCTACTCCACTTGTTTTCCTCTATTAGGATTTTGAGGTCATGGGCTTGTTCTGAATAACTTGTGAATTGGGTTGAGAAGAACATCACATTAGAAGTGAAGTGCAGAATGGGGGTCATTGATGGAGAAGAGATGGTCAAATGGGAGAAGATGCAAGGTGTGAGCGGCCGGGAAGAGAAGATTCTTGTGCTAGTAAGGTTGAGGCCTTTGAGTGATAAGGAAATCACCGTGAATGAAGTAACAGATTGGGAATGCATCAACGATACTACCATATTATACCGGAATACACTGCGGGAGGGTTCCACATTTCCAAGTGCCTACACATTTGGTAAGCAAATACCTGTCTATGATTTTGCCTTAATAGTGACAAATTTGTGTTGCCTTATATTGTCAAGAATCGGGATCTATGGATGAGTGTTTGGTTCAGGAATTCAGCAAATTTGTTATATATATGCCTAAAAGAATTGCTTTTCCATACCTGGAGAATTAGGTTTGATTGATTGATTGATTAGTCTCAAGGCCATTGTTTGACCTACTTTGGTGGAGATGCACTCTTTACCTTATATTCCTGGGGTCAGCTTTTGAAAATAGTTTCTTGGTGACACATATCATTTATTGATTCCATAAAGCTTGCTTGTTTGAATCTGTGCACATCATTTGCTAAAATGCCAATGCCTGCTATCTTTCCTGTTTGTTTTCTCTTTTTATTTTTATACTTCAAAATATATCATACTTCAAAATATATATCACATAGTTCTAGTAAAGGATAGTGTTTGAAAGTATTTCTTAAGACATATTTGCATTAGAGGTCCATTTATCATATAAAGAGTGTTTCTGAATTTTGGTTATGATTTGGTGGTAGACAGAGTGTTTCGAGGTGACTGCTCCACAAAGCAGGTATATGAGGAAGGAGCTAAAGAAATTGCTCTTTCAGTTGTTAGTGGCATTAACTGTAAGTATACGTTGTTTTGCTGGCCAGTTTCTAATGAGCCACTTTCCCCTTAATGACCCAAATGCTTTGACTAATATATGCATCTTTATATTCTTTCAGCAAGTATATTTGCTTATGGACAAACAAGCAGTGGAAAGACATACACCATGAATGGAATAACTGAGTATTCAGTAGCGGATATTTTTGCCTATATAAATAGGGTACACTACTAATTCATTGATTATTTTCCTAAATTGTTCAGTACCATTTTTCACCAGAACTCTTACTTTTAAGTCTTACTGACCCAACGTTTCTGTTACTGTTTTAGCATGAAGAAAGAGCATTTGTATTGAGGTTCTCAGCAATTGAAATCTACAATGAAGTTGTTAGAGACCTGCTTAGCACAGACAACACTCCACTAAGGCTTCGAGATGATCCTGAGGTGAATGCCTTTAATATATTGAGTTGAAGTTTATTCAATGATAGTGCACATGTAAGACTTGTTCTCATGATCTCTCTTTTTAATCAGAGAGGAACCATTGTAGAGAAACTCACAGAGGAGACTCTACGAGACTGGGCACATTTGAAAGAGCTTCTATCTTTTTGTGAAGGTATAGGATTTTTTTTAATCTATTTGTTATAAGGTGATTTGTATCATTACATTGCCTACTATATTCTTGCAGCCCAAAGACAGGTTGGAGAGACGTACCTGAATGAAAAGAGTTCTAGATCTCATCAAATTATCAGACTGGTGTGTGCCTTCTCTGCTTAAAACATTATGCTTTAGTGTTTTTACGTGTGGGCTTCTAGTCATGGATTTGTAACCTTGCAGACTGTTGAAAGTTCTGCCCGAGAATTCTTGGGCAAAGGCAATTCAACTACCTTAGCGGCCAGTGTGGTATGTGTATATTTAAAACTTCCCCCCAAGATAAAATGCTGCTCATAGATTTTATATCAACTAAACTTGTTTCTCTGCAGAACTTTGTTGATTTGGCAGGGAGTGAGCGTGCATCTCAGGCATTATCAGCTGGGGCAAGATTGAAAGAAGGTTGTCATATAAACCGGAGTTTACTTACTCTTGGAACTGTCATTCGAAAGCTTAGGTATTCTACTTCTTCCTTGGCTAATGAAGTCGTACTTTGATTTTCTTTTTTTTTTTTGGTTGTAGTTAACATATAGCAATGCTACATTTGGAAAAATTAAATTTACAGCACTTCATGTTGATGTCTGTCTGCCTCTCATTCTTATTGCTGCTTAACCGTATCTTAATTATCTAGTTTACCATTTGTGACATGGCTGGCAGTAAGGTTGCCTTGAGTGTTCTGTGAATCTGGATATGTGAAGCTGAATAGCAGTATTTTACTATTTTAGCTTTTCACACAATAGGTTTCATGCAATTATAATAGCAGATATCAGTAGGATAGTTTTTGTTAAATTCTATTGGCAACTGAATTCTTTCTAGAGAGCTAAATACTAGTTTGTGTAATGTTAATTTCACTCAGATGAAAAATTGAGCTGAATACTATTATTATTTTAGTGTCTAACTGGAGATTTGCCATTAGAAAATTTATCCGGTGAAGCTACTCATTTTACAAAGCTGTTCATATGTAAAATTGAGCAGTCTCCATTGACAATATGATCAAATGCAGTAAGGGAAGACAGGGACACATCAACTACAGAGATTCCAAGTTGACACGCATACTGCAGCCTTGCCTAGGCGGCAATGCTAGAACAGCCATCATTTGCACTTTGAGTGCTGCTCGAAGCCATGTTGAGCAAACTAGAAACACACTTCTTTTTGCTTGTTGTGCAAAGGAAGTGACCACTAAAGCACAGGTTAATGTAGTGATGTCTGATAAGGCATTGGTTAAGCATTTGCAAAAAGAGGTGGCAAGATTGGAGAGCGAGCTGAGAACTCCTGGCCCTGCTAGCTCCAATTATGATTATGCAGCACTGCTGAGAAAGAAAGATCTCCAGATAGAAAAGGTCAAAATTTGTGGTTTGAACTTGTGCTATTCTGTTGCTTAGTCAGTTTATATAACTTAACACCTAAAAAGGGTAGCTTCATGTCTGAGTAGATCTCAAAATGGAATTATTATTATTATTATTATTATTTTTTGGTGACATGACAGTGTGAAGAGGGGGGCATTTTGGTGACTAGAGATGCATTCGAGAATATGCATGTTAAATTTTCCTCAGCAATACTTATGCATAGCCATTTGATGTAAACTATTAGTTTTTTTTTTTTTTTTCAATTTTGTGAAATTAATTAAGCCAAATTTTAAGTCACCCGATCAACTTGCACCCTTTGACAAATAATCCCTTCCAGTTTCAATTTTGGCAATTGAATCCCTTAAACTCTCAACATATGGCAAGTAGTCCATTCCACCCACAATGTCGAATTTTATGAACTCTAACTAAAAATGTAATTGTCTATAGTTATCAATTTGAGAGAAACTTCACCTAGTAGTACACCTGTTAAATTTCTTTCCACCCAAACCTTTCTTCATTTGATCATCTTTTCTTCATTTATTTTAGTTAGTGATAAAGGGCCTACATGCCACACATTAAATATTCTAGGGGTTGATTGCCAACATTGAAATCACTGAGGGTAATTTGCCAAATGATCAAAGTTGAACTTTAAGGAGGTTACTTGCATTTTAGCCAAATAAGATATCATATTATAGCTATAGCTGGATTGCTGCTTAGTGATGACACATTTTTCAAGCATGTGCATGTTACCTTTTCCTTACTCCTTAGATGTCAGTAAAATGGGTTCCAATTTTTCAGATGGAAAAGGAGATTAGGGAGCTAACTAAGCAACGTGATCTTGCTCAATCTCGTGTTGAGGATTTGCTACGGATGGTTGGAAATGACGAGAAATCTACAAAAGTAATTTTTATTTCCTAGTAACCAAGAATTTTATCACACATTAGAGATTATGGTATTTCCTCACTTGTTTTCTTTAAGGCTAGCATTAACAATCATCCTATTTTGCAGGAAGTGGAGGATACCTGGGAAGATGACTGTTCAGTGTCAGAGTCATCAGGCATTTATGGTCCACATCATCCTGATGTACGCTTCAGAGAGTTCAACAACCCTCACTTTAATGATGGAAGTAATCCTGAAGGGCCCAATCACCACTTTGAGGGAACAGGAGATTATTCACACTCTGATGGTAGGTATTTTTTCATCTGCCAGTAGTAAAAAGTCTGATAAAAAAGGTAGTATTCAAGATTTGAACTGCATCAAATCCAGTCATTATACATTTGTTAGCTTTTGCTTGCACAGAATACCCTGATGAGTACTGCAAAGAAGTAAAATGTATTGAGATGGAAGATTCAAATAGAGACAACTCAGAATATCTTGATTCATCAAGAAGTGATAATGGAATATTGGCACTACCAATGTCTGGAGAGGGAAATGTAACAGGTCAGGAAATGTTGGGCCCTGTGAATGAAGATAGGGAAGCTAACCAAATCCAAGACAATTCAGCATATGGTGCACTGGAACAGAGACTAAACGATGTACAAACAACCATTGATTCTCTTGTTTGTCCTTACCCCGGTGAAAAGTCTCCACAGGCCCTGTCATCAAATTCTAGGAATTTTAAATTAACAAGGAGCTGGAGTTGGACCGAACATCTCATGGCTGGATCTCCTGAGAGGTCAGGAGAAATAGAGAGCACTCCGGCTAATGGGTTTGCAAAAGGCTTCCTTGGAAGACCAGAAGGTTTACGGAAAAAGTTTCCTCCATTAATTTATGGTGATGCCACAAGGTTGTCAAGGAATGATTCTCGGTCTTCTATTGGAACAACTTCCAGGGATGAGTTAAGAGTCAACAGCATGAGAACATCTGCTGATGAGGATATTACGAGTGTCCAAACTTTTGTTGCTGGGATGAAGGAAATGGTCAAACTTGAGTATGGGAAGCAGCTTGTTGATGGTCAGGTAAGAAAAGATTATTTTACGTGCCATTATTAATCTTAAATTTGGAGGAAAGAATCTAATATTTTTTTTTTCTTTTCCTAAGTGGCTGAAGTTGTTATTATGCTACTTCCTGATTTTTTGATGGATTAATAATGCAATTTTGGTTTATCATTTGCATAAATGTCATAATATTGTATTGGGCTGTTGTTTACAATTATGGCTTCATGGGTAAGTGAAGTTTGGAGAACCTTGAACTTCTACTGTACTAAGACATGTTTAATGAATTCACATAATTGTGTCTGTATTCTGTGGCTTGTTTTTGCTTCTGTTCATGTACCGTTGCATTTGGTGGTTAAAAATTGCGTTTGGAAGGTCGTGATTAGTCCTGATAATTTATGCTTTTGACAAAGTTCTGCTTTCTCAATTGTAGGCTCAGGAGAAGAATGCGAAAGATGTTGGCATAGACCCAATGTTAGAGGCACCTGGAACTCCTTTAGATTGGCCCCTGCAATTCAAGAGACAGCAAAAGGAGATATTTGAATTGTGGCAAGCTTGTAGTGTATCGCTGATCCATAGGACATACTTCTTTCTTCTGTTCAGGGGTGATCCAACAGACTCCATTTACATTGAGGTAGAGCTTAGAAGACTGTCTTTCATCAAAGAAACATTTTCTCATGAAAATAAGTACGTGAAGGATGGTCAGATAGTCACACTCGCTTCCAGGTTCCCTCTCTATATTTGTGCATTTACTTCAGCATCTCATATAGTTGGTTTAGTTGCATTTATAATGTGTTGAGTGGACATAAATTCAAGTCAGGGTTTGCTGATATGGTCAATAGAAACTTTGCCTTTTTCTATTTAATGAGGAATATGATGCCAAATTAAGAAAGTAAAAAGCTTAGGCATAGTTTATATGTGTTGACTGTAGGTTTTTCAATAAAAACATAATAAATAAATTTTGTTTAGAACTCAACACCATATGATTAGATGTTTCACTCCACATATTATGTATTTATTGAAGTAGTTGATAACAAACACCTTAAGAACTTTACCTAACTGTAATCCTTTTAAAAATTATGTTGAGGAATACATCTTATTGTTATTTTTTACAAACACAACGTGCGGTCTTGAGGGATGGAGGTTTGGTTTGGTAACTAGAAATGGAGGCAGGAGGGTGCCTTCACCAAATGATGTTGACATTTTCTTGATCTGCTGCAACTAATTCATCTGGGGCTCTGGTTAGATATTGAACATTGCTTATGGAATGTAGATTGGATCTGTCTTTTTCTTATATTATCATATGTTCATTTGGGGACACAGCGGGAAGGCTCTTCGCCGGGAGAGAGAAGTGCTTATCAAGCTTATGCAGAAAAGGCTTTCTGAGGAAGAGAGGAAAAGTCTCTTTAAGAAGTGGAGTATTGGATTGGATTCAAAGCGCAGGAGAATGCAGCTGGCGAACCGTTTATGGAGTAACACCGATATGAACCATATCATGGAGAGTGCTGCTGTAATTGCAAAGTTGGTGAGGTTCTCAGAGGAGGGTAAGGCTTTGAAGGAGATGTTCGGGCTTAGCTTCTTCACACCCCATCAGACAAGGAGAAGATCTTATGCTTGGAAAAATAGCAGAGCATCACTTTTATAGGCTGTGATTTCTGGTATGTTAAGCATTCTTTTGTCAACGGGAATGAAACTCTGGCCTAAATTTAGCATTTGAGATAGAGTTCTGCATGGCTTTCTGCCTGATTAAGCTTCAATTGGGGGTGGTGGCCTCTAGTTTTTATTTACCACTTAAAGTGTCATGTATTATCTAATGCCTGCAAATTTGTAGGGTTTGTTGAGTTATTAATTTCATTGTACACTAATTCTCCGAAAAAATAAACAAAAAATCTTCCTTCCTTCATTGCCTTAATTTTTCCGTCCTGCAAAATCTATTCCAACCCCAGGGTTGCCTTAACTTCGTTTCGTACGCGTAAGAATTTGGGCCTTTGAAAATGGTCAGTAGCTAGTGTGGCGCAAACTGCGAAAGGCCCTTACTATTCTGGATTTGATTTTTTATTAGAGTACTCTGAAATTAAATTTTAGATTTACTATGTTGATAATTATCCATTAAAAGACAAAAAAGATCTACTATGTTGATGTAAGAGATAGCATGTGTACCATAGCAAGGTTTCACATAGCGAAATAATTTTATATAATTTTCACCTTCACATCTTTAGAGAGGTAGGAGATTGAGAGTGATCAATGTTAGTAACTTTTCTCTTTATATTGTCAATAATATCTTACCATATTTTACCTTTTAATTTTAATTGTATTATTTTGTTATATAATTATATGTGTTCATTGGGACTAACACAACAAAGATCCCAAAGACATAATAGTACAGATTGATAAATAATATAGTGTCTGGTAACATTTTTAAAGCTTTTAAGTTAAATAACGAAGTTAATGCCCATGAGTCTCGCTCTATTTCCTGCTATGATCTCTGTCTCATCATTTCTCTTATTTCTTACTTCCAAAAGTTTTATGTCTCTCTCTCTAACAATATATATAGATATATATGTTATATTAAATAAAAAATATTTTGGGTTTGAATGTTAATAAATTTTATGCTCAGAAGGACCCATCTCCCATCCCGGTTAAACGACGTCGTTGGACTTCCAGTTGCCTGGTACAGATGTAACAGTGACCGGTGGTGGGAAGGTGCAAAAGAAGAACCGCGAAAGAAATGAGCGTCACATCGACGGCAGCGTACCTTGGTCGGCGCGCCGCGCAGAAAGAGAGGGTGCGGATCCTCTACCGCCGTGCCCTCAGAGATACTCTCAACTTTCACCACCTCTTCTCCGACGATGTATCGTTCCCATTGCCCATCTCATCATACTTTCAATTCTGCTAATCGAATTCAACTGATTTCTTCAATTTTTTCGAAACCTACATTGTGGGTTCCCTCTTCAGACTTCAAACCTGCGCGAGAGTTTCGAGGTTAACAAACACGTGGTTTATTCGTTTCCATTCCTCCATTCCTCCTTTTAAGGTTTCTTCAAAATTTTGCCAATTATTTGGAATGATCACATTTTGCACTCATGATGCACGTGTTCTGGAAATTAGCATATAAAGGTCGAAAATTTTGATTTAATTTGAGATCTGGGAGCTAACATACACTTTGATTCATGAATACAAGATTTGTTCTTCTTGATAACAGTAAATTAATTCTGATGTTGAAGTGAGTTATGCGACTTGAGGCGTGATATTTTCCGCCCGGCTTGCTTAGAAAGTCTCAAGCTTACATTGTCCCTCGTGTTTTTTTTGGAGAGGGAAGAAATATTTAGAGGTGTATAAGGGTTAGAATATTCAAAATAATATATATTAATAATTAATATATATATATATATATATATATATTAAAAGAGTTGGATTTAGACTTATAAGTACGTAGACTTTGGATTTTTAAAGAATATAAAATTTGACAATTTTAATTTAATTATTTTAAATTTAAATTTTAAAATTAAATAAAGAAATTTGTCTGTTAAATTAGACACCGTTGATAGAAAATAGGTATGTTTATTAATAAAAGATATACGACGTTTTTTGCGCTGGTTGGACTTGAAGATCTTGATACTTACTAATAAACTGATAGCTGATGCCGAAGCAACCTACAATAAATGGCGGCACCGTGATCCTTATATAGCTAATCTTTAGTTGTAACTCTGATGTCTGGGTTTCAATGTATTGGTATAGTGTTAGTTCCACTAGAAACTAATGACAGCAAATTACTTTTATGACAAAAGTTAACCATGGAAATACTCCCCACTGCACGTAACACAGAAATGATAAATAAAGAGACCTACTTAAAGATCAGCTGGTGAAGATTAATCTTGGGCTAAATTCTTGAATTGTCGTATTTTTGGTAAGTTGGTGATAAAGTTAAAAATTTAAGCATACTGCCTTTTAACATGTAACAACCCTTTTTTGTTATACATCTATAAAACTTGCAATATAAGTCATTATTGTGAAAGATGAGCAAAGGACCAAAGCAGGACATTCCCAGTCTCTTTCTTTCTTTGCTCAGATTTTTTCTTTTTGTTGGGGGGTGGGTGGGTGGGATTAGTATATCTGTTTGATTGCCAGTGTATCTGAAATTCTATGGTGTGATTCTTCTCTTTCTTGTTATGTTATTCATGCAGTTCAAATATTAACCTCCTTTTGCTCCCATTCTCTGATGTAAATAGTTCCTTGGGCTCCCGGTGGTTCCAAGTTTACTCACAACCCAACCCCACCTCCTCGGGTAAGTCATTTTGGTCCTTTATTAGTAAATTTATCCTGTTTCATTTATTACTTAGGCATGTTTGTTATCCAAATAAAAAATGAAATAGAAGAGAAAAATTTGAAGTAATACTTATTATACCCTTATAGTTATTACTTAACAATATTTATTTTATTTTATAAATTTTTCAAGATAAAAATACAAAAGTAATTTTTTGTTCCAAAATTATTTATTTTTTATTTATATTTTTATTCTTAACTTTTTTGTCTACCAAAAAACTCTAACTTATTTGTTTTGTTGTCATTGTGGACATAATTGAATACTTTCTCCCAAATTATTTATGCATGGGGATATCTGCAAAATCTGTCCTTCTAGTAAATACACTTTCTTTTTTTGGTGATTGTTAAGTGATTTGCCAGGTTTACTTCAATTTAAAACTGAGAATATGTTTATAACGTCCTCACTTTATCAAATAGTAGATAGTTGATACATAAGCAATACCATTAGAAGTTAATAAATGGGTTTTCCATTATTCATCATTTATGAAAAACAGATGAAATAATGTGAGGAATATGGAAAGGGATTCTTTTAGAGTGCCCCTTCTTTGTGTTGGTTTTTCTCATATTCCCCATTTTATTTTAGGCTGTTGCCTATGAGATCTTCTTCCTCTTTTTTTTTTTTGGGGCACTGCATATGAGATCTTAAAGTGTTTGACCAGTATATTTATTGATTGGTTGATGTTGTAATGCTTTAGGTTATGCTTATTTCTGACTGACTTAAGTACTGTTGTTGATGCAGATTGAGATAATTTATAATTATGGTCGTGAAGATAATGACTGAAACTATTATCTTTTGATTCCTTTACATGTAACAAATAAAGGTTAGCAACCAAAATATTACTAGACTAGAGTTCGAGTTACGTCTTCATTTTCGTGCTGTGAATAAACCATTACTGATAAAGCATGCTTTACACTTTATTTATTATTATTTTTTTCCAAATTGAAAGCATGCATTAAATAACAAAGTAAGACTAATGAGTTTTAACTTCGATGGCTTTAGAATTACATCTTTGGTTGCTTGGTGCCTTGGTGCTTTTTGGAGTTTTTATCCTCATTGGACATCAATTATGGGATGGATAAAACAGCGGGCTCTCTCTTACCTTTCATTTTGGCTAGATTCTCTATGATATATATTCTCTAGCATTTATTGCTTCCTGATGCAGATTGAACCGATTATGATGTTGAAGAAAATTATTGTAGGATGTGTTTCTGTGTCACTTGACCCAGGCCAGATGGTTCTTGTAGCAAGGACTTGGAACAATGAATATTGAGTTTGTCTTTAAATCTTGTTATTGCAAATTGAGAGTTTCTTCATGGTCATTTGACCTGAGAAAAACTGGCATGTTCTACCGCTGTATTTGTATAAATCACATAATTCGAATATCAAAATCATATGCTTTGCTTGCAATTTCGTTTTCCGTCTCGCCCTGGGAACTACTTTACTACCTCACAGATCTGAGGGTGACAAAGAGTAATATATAATATTTGAATGTTCAACTATTTTCCCTTTTTTTTGTTTTCAACAACAAACAAGAGGAAAGGAGATGAAATTTTCTGATGGATTTGGATCTCCTCCAGTTATCATAGGATTGGAAGGGATTCAAATTTCTTTCAAATATATCATATTTCGCCCTCTTTATCACGTGCTTTTAAAATATTAAAGACAAAATTTGAGTTTTAGTCTTTAAAATTTTATTTAAGTTTCACTTAAGTCTATTTATTTTGGTTTAATATAATTTTTAAAGCATAAAAACAAAGTTTAATATCATCCCTTTTTTCTAACGCCATTAATTTTATTAATGAATGTTTTCTATGTGACACAATGCATGACTTATTAAGTTACTTGAATACTAGCATGACAATTTAAATCCAACTCCCACTCATACTACATCATTTTTCTCCTTCTAATTATTCCAATATCCAAAAATTTATCACTTCATCAATTTCAGCCTTTGTGAGAAGGAAGAAAAATTTTCTTGAGTTTATATGATTAGGTCCAATCCATTCAAATTCTACCATCAATTGAAAGCAAAATTTGCATGGGTTTAGATGCATGTGAATCAGCATTAGGGAACATAACAAGATTAAACTCCTTTTGAAACTTTGAGGATTATCTATATTAAACCAAAATAAATTTTTGGAATTAAAACAAAATTTCAGTAAAACTTTAGAGATCAAAAGTGTTAATAATTTAAAATTCTTTCATTTCTCATTTTAACTTTTGGTCAAATTACACACAATTCTCTTTAATTTTAACCCTTTGCCAAAAAAATTTTAAGTTAAATTAGTATTTTGGTTTTTAGGTTTGAAACATAGGAAAATGGTGTTTTAATTTTTAATCATCTATAAGAGCTCTAAATTATCAAGTATCCCAACCCGCTCTTTGTTGAGATAGTTTCAACAGTGCCCACGGCATTTCATATGATTATTAATTCTAATAGTTGTCCAAATTCTAAAAATCTTAAATTAAGACATAAACCAATTTGAAGAAAAAATTATGAAAAATAGCTATAAAACAACTAATAGTCACATAAAATGTCATCACATCAATTATGCTGATATACTTGACGATGTAAAACATTCTTGGACAAAAATAAAAAAAATAAAGGACTATTTAGGCAAGTTTCAAATTTAAGAAACCAATTTAGGGTAAGCCAAAATATTAATTTAATCAAAATTTTATAATTTTGACAATTCACCTGCTTCACCTTTTAATAATAATAATAATAATAATAATAATAATATTCTTTTCTTTTTTCGAAAAAAAATCACAAATTTGTTGGTGTTAACTAAAAATTCATTTATATAAAATTTTGTATGGAGTTCATTTGTTGGATAAAGTTCTAAGAAATTTCAATTTAGTTGATCAATTTATTTTACTTATTGAAGGAAAGTGAGTGTTTGCCATATATTAAAAGTTCAAATGGTTAATTATGAAAACTAAAAAGTTGAAAGAGTTAATTGTAATTTAACCTTAGGTCTAAACCCCCAGGCTGCCGCTAAGCACATGGCTGGCGCATTCACCTAAATTGCAACGCCATGGCGGATGCTATGCGTGAGAGAATCCTGATCAGTTAGGTTGTGCATGCCGACTACGTTAGACATAGACGCAGGAAGTATCCTACGCAGAAACAATGTCGTTCGCATATTGGACACCTTGAACTACCCGCCCACACCGCCTCTTCTAGTTATATTGGATGCACCTCCCTCATCTTTTTCGATGACCTTCCAAGTTACCATCAACAAAGGGTTCTCCTTCAGTCTGTATTTTATAACATTAGTACCCATCCAGCCAATTATTATCCCATATCACCATCACCATAAATACCATAATTTTTAAAGGACTGGTACACCACTTTCAAAATCTCATTTCATTGGAATCAAAATTCATGCTCAAAGCAGTCTCAAACTCTCAATACGCTTCTTACCAACATGATGGGTGCCCAGTTAACCAGAGCCAAGATTAGGAAGATCTTCCCTAAAACCACCACCACTGCCAAGGCAATATCGTTGCGAATAATTGGCTCTCTCGTTGCCATGGCCTTGCTGCTATGGACAATTCGCTATGGATATGAAGCCGCAACTGAAACCAGAAGACAAGCATTATATAGCCAGTGGGTCTCACGGACTGGGGCTTTGATCATGCTCTTTGGTTTCTTACTTATGGCTGTGGGGCTTCCCATAATTGCAGACCTGTTTCTTAGATTGTCAGAGGAGCTACGATACCCAGAAGAACCTGGCATTCAGCAAAGTGGCGACCCAAAAGCTGATATCTCTGTATAATTGTTTACTATTTGGTAAAAATTACAGGTACGCAAACAGGGTATAATATCCATTTGACACTTTTTGCTTTCATTATTTGCATTGAAGGAGTAGATCTGGCTTCGATGCTTGCAGAAATAGTCGTATGGTCTTTCTTTCTTCAGCTTTTGAATAGGGATATAGATCACTCCAATGAATGTTGTGTTAAAATTACCTAGCTTAAGTAATTTTCATGTCAAAAGATGGATGAGAAATTTTGCAGTATTGAACCTGGGTTCGTCTACATTTGCAGATATGAGAAGTTATGTTCACCATATGCCACTACAAGAGTCATTAAAAAAATAAAAATAAAAAAGACTCTGCCAGCTATTTTTTGTGCACAAAAAACAGTGATTCCGATTAAAATTACATTTTTTCTCAGGGAATTCCCCCCCCCCCCCCCCCCCCAAAAAAAAAAAGGGTCTTGTAAACTTTCAGTCATATGCGCCCCTTAGTTAAATAGTGGTTATACTAATAACTTTTTATCTGTTCCAATTTTCTAAGTCTTCCAAATACCGAAGCACTGAAGGAGATGTTACTCGATGTGTCGATTCACAAAGTAAATACACATAGAAGTCCATATATGATTAGAATAATTATGCTCTTGTAGGTTATATACACTGGAACTAGTAAATGAACCGAATCAGAGACAGCATACTTTGTCAACTTACAATTTCAAATGAAATCACTCTCCTCCAAGATGTTGTGATGACAATAAGTTGTGACTGACTGATTACGTATTTTCATCACAGCCCATGAATCTTAAACCTTTCTTTCAAACCCTCAAATCCGACAACTAGAAATCACTCTAGATGTCCAGCAATAATGGGATGGGGATCCTCGTGGAGTAAGAGTGACACGGTTCAATAAAGTTAAAAGATGAAGAGGGATGTGGACACTATTCAAGTGGGAATCGAATCTTCTTTGGTTATTGCACGGTTAAGTCAGAGCGAGAGAGGAAGGGACCATGGGCCTCGTTCAAATGGGGTCACGTAAGTCTCACCCCCTCTTCCTCTCGTTCATCTACTGCACACCGTGCATTAAGGATCCAATTCCCGTCCCACCCACTCTTCATCTCTCTACTGCACACCACAACCGTATAGTTACCGGAGACAATCCAGTTCTGAAATGATGTAGTTGACCTTTCAAAAGCCAGCACTAGATTTTTTCGCTGGATTTTTCCAGTATATATCAACGAAGATGAAACAGATAACAAAAGTGAATATAGAAGCAAAATAGTCGCGAGGCGAAGCCGAATTCAATAATAAATGGTAGTAAGAGTACAATTAATCACAACATATGAACCATAAACCCTACACTCCTACAGATTGGAACGCTTAAACTACTAAACTTAAGACTTAGAGAGAGAGGGCAGTTTGTGAGTTAGATTAGGATCAGATAAGCTTGAATGGAAGAGGCCAAGGAGTGGACCTGGGAACTTCGACCCTGTCCTTAATGCGTTCGATTTTCTTTTCTTTCTTGGGCCGTGCGTTGCCGTACGATCCCTTGAATCTCTTACCTTTCTTTGTCTTCTTGTCCCCGCGCCCACACAATATCGGCACCGCTCCGGCATGTGACGGCGACGCTGTCACCGCCAGTCTCCCTGTCATGATCACCCGCCTCGCTACTGCACCACACCACTGCATCATGCCCCTACTACCGGGCGCCACTTGCTTCTTTGCTCACGCTCCAGCGAACAGAGAAGGCGAAGAAGATCCTTTATGGGCTTAATGGGCCGGGCCAAGTTTTGCACCCGGAAATTCCTGGTCTTCTTCGCCACCTGATAAAGGAAAATATGTTGGAATAATCGAATAGGTGGTTTTTGATTTTGATTTTCTAAAATTTTGATTTTCTTTTTATTTTGAATGAAATAAAATATAAAATCAAGATCATTTTTAATTTTTAATTTACAAAAATAATAATTGAAATTAAAAATTAAAAAAATTAAAATTTGGACAATTTAAATCTAAACAGAAGAATAATCAAAGATTTATTTTCTTGATAAGCTATATTTGGTTCAAATATTATTGAATTATATTGTTAATTATTATATATTTTTGTTTCAGTCCAAAAAATAAAAAAAAAAATAGATTCAAAATTTTAAGTCAAAGGCAAAAGGTTTTCTTTAGAGAGTTATGTAATTTATTCTTCTTCAACTTTAAATATTGACCAAAAAGTCTTTACACTTTTAATTTTGTGTGATATATTCCCACCACTGCTGTTTCTATTAAAAAATTTAATAACATTTGTTGTTAAAAAATAAATAAATTATAAAAATTTCTTTTAAATTTTATTAAAATCATAAAACTTTTTATCTATTTTTAAAATATAAAGAAACCTTATCTAAAATAAAAAGTTGCATTATGTTCTAGTTTAATTTTAAATTTTTTTGACTAAAATACCTTTAACTAATTTAAATGATTTTTTTGTTCAATTTATTGAAAGCAAAATCTATTTTTTATTTTTATTTTGTGCATATTTAAAAATAAAATCTACTCTTTTATTTTTATTCATGCATATTCAAGTATAATATATATTTATATATTTAGGTTGATAGATAATATTTTAAAATTTTAAAATTAGATTAAAGAATATATTTTGAAAATAGATAGAAATTTTATATAATTTTAACAAAATTAATATATATATATATATATATGTGTAATTTACTATTAAAAAATCCTAACAAGTGTCATTAGTTTTGTGCAATTTATCCCCTTTAATTTTAAAGGTAACTTTGGTTAACCTTTAAGTTTTGCTAACATGGATAAGTGTTATTAAAGTTTTGAATAAACATATTAATAGAGAGGATATGTTGCACAAAATTAAAAATTTGGGATTCTTAGTCGACTTTTAAAGTTAAGAAAAGTATAATACACAATCTCTTAACTTAAGAGAAATTTTCTGTGTTTTGACCAAAATTTTACATCATAATATATTTTTTAATAAAAAAGAGAAAATGTAGTTTGTTGTCTCTAAAACATACTTACTTTAACTATTTAATCTTTAAATTTTAAAAATAAATGATTTAGTCATTGAAAGATATATGATTTAACTATTTAGTTGCTAAATTTTAAAAGTACACAATTTAGATTTTAGAAGTTTTGGAGTCACTACTTGTTAGTTCTTAGAGCATGCATTAATAAATACCAGAGAGTCAAAACTTTTAATAACTAAATTATATATTTCTAATAGTCAAGTATTTAATAATTGAAACAAATATCTTTCACAAATTGAATTATATATTTTTAAAATTTGGGAACTAAATAATTAAAGCATATATTTTGCAAGGATCAAAAAAATGTTTGTGATGAATTTACCCTTGGATTATAATCCACCTTTTTTTAATTCATGAGAAAAAAAACTCATCAAAGCTTTTTTCCAAGTAGTATATATTGACATAAATTTAGAAAATTTTAGATCATATAATATGTTGTTTTTGAAAGAGGAAATTTATCTTTTAATTTATAAAGATATGCGTATTAATTATTTGATTCATAAAGTTTATTTTCATATGATTTTATTTTAAAAATGATTTTTTATTAGAAAAATGGGCTGCCTGTGATGGGCTGAATTATAACCCAACCCAATCCAATTTCTTAAAAAAAGAGATAGATTAATTAATTAATTATTAATTTATTATATTTGAATTTTTAAAATTTAAATTCGAATAGGTTGGTTATTAAGGGATTATTTATTTTTAATTAAATAAAAAATAAAAGAAGGAGCTGGTCTATAATTGGAAAACTAAACATATATTGTTTTTGTATTATCATTGTGAACTTCCCTCCAACTGTCTCATTTTTTTATGAAACAGAAATAAACAAAAACACACAAAAACTTCTCTATAAAAATCTTCTCCTTTTTGGTGTATAGTGAATATGCTATAGATAACGAGCAGGGTTCCTCTAGTAATCTTTTTTTGAACTGCATGGGGCAAAGATCCAAGCAAGATTCAAATTTTATTGCATTGAAGCAAGCACTTGAATTTAACTATATGTATATATATATATATATTAATTTCCTTTGTTGGTATCAAAGATAGGTTGGCTTGGATCTATTGCCCTGATATGATAAAATTTGCCATTTATTTTGGTAAATTTATGTAATTGCTTTGATTTTTGATTTGAAAATGCATGAAATCATAATTGGACTAAAAATACTCTTCATTAGTATATCTTTATAAAGGCAAAATTAGGCCACAAAACTAACATCACATATCGCCTATGGTATGAGGATAATATAGTATAAGTATGGTAGACATCAAACAAACCATAAGAGAGAAAATAAGGTTTTAAGTTTCAAACTCGTGGTGTTTAAATTGCCAAATTTGAGAGGTTAACATTTTTACCACAATCTATTGTTTGATGCAAGCTATATATGATTGGAAAGCTTGTTGAATAAGCTTTCCAGCACCACTAATTTGCCCTCAAATAGATGTTTATAAGGGAAGAAATGAGTGTTTGAAGTTGGCTATCCAAATTTTTTTTAAGAAATCATGGTCAACCAACCATGTTTCAAGGGCTTTTTCTCTTTCATCAAGCCATAGATGTGGGCAATTCATACGTTATTAGAAAGACCATGTTGTAAGTTTCTAAAAGCACCAAATTTTTTTGAATTAGAGTTAAAACAAGATAGATATGGTAATTCAAATTTAACCTTGCAAAAATGGCATTTTTATAATTTTAAATGAAAGTTGCGTAAATTAAAGGTTAAAGACAACTTGAACCTCATTCTTGCAATTGGAGAGTTTGGCTCACCCCCACCTCTGATGAGTATGAAACTTAGACCAACAGAATGAGGAAGGGGAGAGGAAGCCAATGGTGGTGTCCAAGTGATCAGAAAAGCCACTTATGGTGGCGTGTGGATCCTACTCTTCACATAGGCAAGTTGGTTTTCTTTTTTTCTTAATTTTTTGTAATTTTTTAAACCAAAAATGAAGAATAAGTGCGTGGAAGCATGTGCTAACTCCTTTGAAGCTGGTTTTTTGCTCTAAAAAATTCCTAATTTCAAGAATTTCAAAATGATAATAATTTATCTATGTTTAAATATCTATTAGTCATGTTTCAATATTTTTTTAGGCTACAAAATGATAATTTTATGTTTCAAAAAATTCATAAAAAAATTTAATTATAAATTTTATAATTATATTCCCCCTAAATGAGTAATTTATGAATTTAAGCACATTTCATATTTATTATATGGACACATATCAATACATATAAAAAAGAAAATGTTTGGATCAATCTAAAGATATAAAGGATTGAAATTCCTCGATCATTAAAACTCTTAAGTTTCATCAAACCACTCCCCAATGATTGTTTGGAAGACATCAAATTAGTCAGTATTTTGAGGAAAAATTTAAAGAACTAAAATTAAAAATTTTTTAATTGATATGCATCAAAGATAAAACTTCGTAAAGAATATTATGTTTATTATAAATATTGATAAACTGTTAGATAGAAAGCCCTTGACGGGCTTACCCATAACCTAGCCTAATTTTTTAATAATAAATAAATTAATTAATTTTTTATGAATTATGAATTATTATATTATTAATTTTTTTAATTTAAATTTTAAAATTTTTAATTCAAAATTTAAATAAAAAACGAGGTTATCCGATTAAAAGAAAATTTTAATTGTCAATAATACATATAAAATAAAATTATTCAAAAGTAGAAGAGTGATTAAACTTACAAAATATATTTTATTATATATGTTAATATGACCCATACACAATTAAAAAAAGTCTTGTAGTGGCAAAAAACAATTGCAAAAATATACATGATAGTTAAAAATAGTAGAATAGCCCTATAAAGACAGAAGAGAAATACTTTGAGTATTAATAAACATTTTTAGAATGAGGTTCTTAGTGTATTGTTAATATGAACATAATTTATAAGTAAGTTGTATTAAATAAATAAAAAGGAAGGCAAATAACTGACTAAGTAGGAGTTTTTAGATTGGAAGACTTGGGCTCGTTTGAGAACTAAATAAGTCAAAATAGGAGAATGTGAAAAATATTCTAATGAGTGAGATTTTTTAGATTGATAACCTAAAGTCTCATCTAAATAACGATAACATAAATAATATTTGCAGATGAATTCAACAAAATAAAAATAAAAACATTCTTAAGAAACATGTGATAGAAGCATACTAAAATACTAAGTGTAAACTTTTAATTGTGAACCTGATAATATTATTATTGGTCTAGTCAAAGTCATTGCAAATGCAAACATAACATTGTGTACATGTAGGTCTTCTGTGCTATGTCTATGTAAGAATTGAATTATGATTATAGTTGTTAGAAATATTATTACTTAGCTTGATAAGAGAAATAAGCTAAACGTCAATTAGGAAAATTGACACCATAGGATTTTTAGATCTCAAAGAAGAATAAAATGTTAAAAAACTATTGAACAATGGCATATAGAAATTAAATATAACTTAATAAAGATAAAGATCTAAATTTTTTTTTGGATAATAAAAAGAGCAATATTACTTGCATAACGATACTAAGTACCATGATTAACGACTTCATATGTGAGTACGAGTTATAATAGATAGTTCAAGCCATGAAGATAACCTTTAAAGGCAAATTTGGTTATAAATGTATGACCAAACTAAGAAAGATTTACTGCCAAGGAATTGAAGCTAGTCAATCATATCCTTATTGATAAAGTAATAAGGATAGGTTATCATAAGGTTTTTACCTATAAGCCAATAGCATATGAAAGTAAAAATGACCCACAAAATGTGCATAGTTTTGAAAATAATTGCTCATCGTATAGAGCCCAAAAATAAGTACTTATAAGCTTTTAGACCCCTAGAAATGTTTATATAACTAAGATTACTATAACTTCAAAGTCTAAATATGCAAGAAAATGACACTTTCATATTAAGAAAGGATTTAACCAACATTTTAAGTAATTTAACAAAGAATCAAGAAGAAAGGTAAACATGGTTAAAAAAAGCTTCACATAGTAAAAGTCAAGCATTATAACAACCTAAGAGTGGGTCACTTTGCTCATGATTGTGCTAAACAAAAATGAGTTAAAGGTCATAAACTGCATAGCTAAGGATTGAGAATCATTTATAAAATATTGCTGTATGTTTTTCACAACAAATAACTTTATGTAAGGAGGACTATAACAGGATCAAAATATGTAAGATTAGTTCTGTCTAAAGGGCAAATCCCCTTCTACATAATGTTCAAAGATATGACAAAATTTAATATTTATCATTTCTTCTCTCAATTTGAGAATTGAGTGCTGATTTAGCATGAAAACTTCATTGACATAAGAAAAAAAGATGAAAAATAAGATTCTAACTTCCACTGAAAATGGTGTTATTATGCTAGGCATAAAAATGAAGCATGAATGCTTTACATTAATACTCTACTTCCTATCTAGTTTTAAATATTAATGAATGATAGATTAGGCTAAGGTCTTATAGGTGAAAAGAGAACGAGTAAACTAGTAAAACTGTAGATGCTAGAGTCCATTTCTACTTTAGAAATGCCACTATGAAGAAATTGCATAGCAAGTAAAGCAAATTAGAAAACCATTTTAAAAAAGAATTAAAACTACAAATCCATTACAATTAATTAATTTTAATATACATAGTTCATAGAGAAAGTGAGGCTAAAACAATTATTTGTAATATAATCAAGTCCACTTAGTCTCAAATGAGTTAAAAGCACTTGAGTGCTTTAAACATTATGAGAATATGGTCGAAAATCAAATGGACAATGAAATTAAAACTTTGAGTATGATAGAGAATACAAATATTAGTTAGATTAGTTTTGAGGAAACTATGAATAAAAGAATCATGAGTTAATCGATGATTCCTTAACACTCTTCAATAAAATCGAGATGTTAAAAGTTAAAATGAAAACCTTACTTGAAATGGTTAAGGTTAGTGATGACTTAAGCAATTTTACCTTTTTAAGGTAATAAATCACAAATTGATATATTTAAACGTAACCAAATACCTTTTAAATAATTTATTTTTACACCATATGATTTGCAGACATAATGACAAACTATTTTAAGTGTCCTAAAATCATTAAGTTGGCCATTTATATCTTTGATAATTCTCATTCTCATGAGAATTAGACATAAATAGTAAGGTATGCGTATTTACAAGATATTTAGAATAATTCGAAAGGGTTATTTTCATTAATAAAGGTGAAAGTGGAATTATAATTAAAATTGAGTCGAATATCACCACATATAAAGAATGAGTTGCTAAATATAGAAGATATTAACATGTATACATATCTATATGAAATACGAGGTCAAGTTAATAAAGATAAGTAGTTATATTTCAGCCTGTTGATTCGAATAGGAGCTAGTATAAAGCAAGAAGGTTGCAAAAAAAAATCACTATTTTAGAATAACAATTAGATTGTTCCTAAACATCTTTTTAAGATTTAAGGGGCAACACTTTTAGGTACTTTACTAGATACTGGAAAGTTTAATAAAATTCAAAAGGCTCAAGTGTTTTTTATTAAAGGAAATTGGATGAGAATAATTGAATAAGAGATAAATCTAATGGGGATAAACTATGTCTAGGATATTGGTTGACCATCAATATGATTGAAAAGCACTTAAGAACAATAGTTCTAAGGGTAAAAAGAAGAATAAATAAATTAACTAAGAGATAAAAGATATATTTAGTTACTAAGGGATGTATATAACCAAAAGGTATTTATTATGTGAAAATACTTTCCTAGTTATTGTGTGATTTGACTAGTCTTAGCTATAGTTATAAGCTTAGACTTGTAACTACATTAAATAAATGTAAAAATCCTATTCTCAAATAAAAAATTAGATGAAAAAAGTACATGGAGTAACCATTAAGTTTCATAAAAAAAAAAAAAGAATGAAACAAAATGTTCAAAGGCTCCAAAAATCTATTTAGGAACCAACATACAGTGGGTATTTGAAATCTCATCTATTTGAGATCTTTTATGAATTACAAATAATTAATGAAAACTATTATATTTGCATTATGTAGTTTAAGGAAAATTGGTTATATTATCTTTTGTATGGATAATATGCCATTAGTTAGAAATAGATAATCTTTTTTTTAATAATAATTAAAGAATAATTATCCTTAAAGAGAATTGTTCAAAGAAATTGATTGCTCTTTATAAGAGAATTACAATTAGAAAACTCTTGAGTGGTTTACTATACAAGAATGCAAACCTATCAATACTTCTATAGTAAAAGGTGATAGTCTATGTCATAGAATATGTCCTCAAATTGATTCTACAATGAAAATCATGAAGGAAGTCTCTTACTCCAACTTTATGAGATATTATATGAAATGATATGTACAAGGTCAAACATTTATGAATAATTGACCAAATGTATCAGTAATAGTAAAATTGTTGTTAATAGCATAAGAGTGTCATTAAATGAATACTTAAGGTGCTTGTAGTAAAGCACTATATTAGAGAAGAGATCCAAATATATGAAATTAATCTTTAGATCCAAATATATGATATCTTGAACAATAATAAGCAGACATGCATAGTGTTGTTTACCAAAGAAGCAAAGATCATTGCATGTTTTATAATAGTGTAAGAGACTATATAACTGAAAAGAGTTATAAGCTCCTAGAGATCATTGGTGGGACATTGAGTTCAATATTGACCAATCATGGTAAATGAGAAGCCATAGCCAATCAAAGTCCTTAAGTATCATAATGAAAATAAATACATAGATACAAGAATGAGAGAGATCAATGACACAAAAAAGTGTTACCTTAGAATATATTTACATATAAAATGTTAATTGATCCCTTAAAAAAGACTATACTTAATGACGTACATGAGGAAAATGTGAAGTCTATTGGTAGGTGTCATACTATATATACAAGTCAAGTATTGACTAAGTAGATAAGTTATGCCATACTTATATGTATCATATACATAATGATAGTATATTGTATAGGTTGATAAGGTTGGTTTTCTCATCTGAGTAACTACATTTAGCATTTATAAAGAGTGAGCAAAGATGAGATATTTGTATTCACCATATGAGGTAGCAAAAGTACCAATATAGAATAAAATGGAATATAAAATATAAATATGTTGTCTCGATAAAAAAAGAAAAAAAAGAAGGTTGAGATGAGATTTAAACACAAATATAAACATGGATTAAATTATATATTCTCACCATACATAATACCTATAGCCAGATCTAAATTATCTTTTAAAGCACCATAAGAGACGAGCAGAATGATAGAATTTGAGTTAAACACTATGCATATTTAGTACAAAATCTATACAATGTTGATAAATAAATCATATTGATATACACTCTTATAAAATAAGAGAAACACTATAGTATGTAATTCATGTTGCATGTGTTTAAAAACTACAATTGGAAAGCAAGTGAATAGATCCCTATTTCATTGCTGTGTAAGTCTCATAAAAGATCAAATCTTTTTATAGATGCTCTTATGACTTTGACAGTATTATAAAGAGACAAGTTTATGTTTACTATTTTAATATACATTCTATTGTTACAATAGATTTGACCCAAAGAATTAATGTTGGAAAAGTAATTGATTCTGATCTAAACGATGGTAGACAAAAAGAAAATTATTTGAGATATACATAATTATACTAGTATTTAAAGCATACCCATTATGAAGTTGTTATAGTAACATCATAAGTGTAGATACTATATATATGAAAAAAAAAGGTACCTTGAGTAATGTTAAACTTACGAGAGATTAGATTTACTATAAGGATAATATATATATATATAAGTGAATATAGGGCTTCCAAGGTATATGAATAAGCGTCCAAAGTATATCTAAAGGATATGTCTCTTATATTGATTCTATAATAAGATTTTTAGTATGAAAACTCCCAAAAATTATACTCGAGTAATCATGATAGAGCGCCTAGTATAAAAGTTCAAGAGAAATAAAGAGTAAAAAGTGAGAGTTTTGTATTATTCATCACATTATGTATGAGTAAGAGAAGTTCGAAAAATGGATTGACCATGATAAATTGATCCCATAACAAAACCATTCTAATTTTCTAAGAGAGGAGATGGATTAGTTAATTAATTAATCAATAATTTATTATATTTGAATTTTTGAAGTTCAAATTTGAATGGGCATAGTTATTAGGAGATTATTTATTTTTAATTAAATAAAAAATAAAAGGGGGAAGTGGTTTGCAGCTGAAAAACTGAACGTGTAGTGTTTTTTGTAGTGTTATTATGAACTTCTCTTTAATCACCTCATTCTTCTATGAAACAAAAATAAACAAAAACATACAAACACTTCTCTTTGAAAATCTTCTCCTCTTTGGCGTATGATGAATCTATTGTAGATAACGATTGGAGTTTCTCTAATAACCCTTAACTAAACTGCATGGGGCAGAGATATAAGGAAGATTCGAATTCTGTTGCATCCAAATAAATATCGGATTCAACTCTTATAAGTATTTTATTTTGCTCCATTTTCACTATTATTAATTTCTAGAAGATATATATTTATCTTTTTTTTTTTAATCAATGCAGGACAAATGTGTAGAAGTAAAAAAGACTTTTAAGAATTATATTGTATAAAGATAAAATTTATAGATCAAATGATTGAGACATGTATCTTTCAAAAATTAAAATATACATTTCCTCTTTTATAAAGCTACTTTAATTCTGTCTATATTACTCTCAATTATTTCCAGTAATTAATGCATCTTAATTTTATACAAAGCGATACTGACTTTAAAGTTATTATATTTCTTCCTCAAATCAGGAAATATCACACATTCTTATTAATATTTTTTTGATCTTTATTTAAGAGTGATATTATACACATCTTTTTTTGAAATGGTCGAATATTACAAATATTGATGAATTATCAAGCGGTATATTAGGAGAAAATATTGTCATATGTTCAAGTACTAAAGTATGATTATTGGAAAATCTCGAATACGAGGTCATGTGGAAGAATATCATTGCACGTGTGAAATAATAGGTTAATTGTTGCCGTCCAATTCTGAGCAGGAAAGAAAGAAACGGGTTATGGATATGGTTATGAAGGTGAGGGTTGATATGGCTCCAAATCAAGGACGATAGAAAAATAATTTATTTACGCTACGACTCTTCGGTTTCCTCACTAAAAACTAAGAAGTTGAACACTCCTGGACTGCCCCAACCACACTGAAATAGCTGCAAACGCATATTTCCATCTTGATGGGAATTTCCGGAGCTACAGTTCTCATGTGGTCTCACAACGTCTCTCCCTCTCTCCATTTGCCTCGACCCTTCTCGGTAAACAATTCCGTTATCTTCAATTCTTCATTTTCCCTCCCCTTTGTTCATTGATCCCATTGTATCTACATTCCCTCATTTCTGCTTACTTCTCACGCATTTATTGCTACCCATCTTTCTTTTTTCCCGTTTTATTAGACCAGGGAAGCTAGGAGATTCAAGGTTTGGTGTAGCTCTGATGAAACCCGGAAGGTATATGTTTAAAGTTTATGCCCTTTTTTATAAATGAAGTTTATTTATATGGCATTTTATCAAAGTTTTGCAGCTTGTAATCTGAAGATGTTCTACTCATTATTCTTTGACTTTGGACGGATCATCACTATGAGTATAAATGTTCTGATTTTTCAGCATGATATCCAAAGGCCAATAATTAAGTTGATTAACTACGGTTTTTTAGTAGAGCTTATCTTGACCTTGTTTGGTGAATCTGACATTGGGTTAGGATTGATGGCTTTTTTTTCTTTTACTAGACTTTTTTCTTTTAAATCCCTAAAAGGAAGGACTGATGACTTTCAAAGTTCCACTCACGTATTTCTTGGACTGCAGTTTTATTTAGTACTGCCCTGAGCTTGATAACTATGCAACAATCTATAAGATTTCCAAAATTTGAAGAGGCATGATCTGCTCACTTTCATATATCTTGTGGTTTAACTTAAAAGTGATAACTACTTAAGGATCCTTAATTGTATGTTTGGATTAAATACCCTTGGTATCATGACTTTTATAAACATTAGTAATGGGCTTGTTAAGAATGGTTGCCGTTGTTATGCTGACTACTTAGGGGTCCACAATTTTATGTTTTGGATAATCTACTTGGTTTATTTTTGCTTCTTTCAAGATCAATGACTCTTGAATGTTTTTTAGGGAAATCAAATGATCATATCGGTAACTGGAGCAACAGGCTTTATAGGCAGAAGGTTAGTGCAAAGGCTGCATGCAGGTTATTCCCTATCCCAGGCTCCAACTGGCTAGGTCCTTTGAGCTTTCATATGTTAAAAAACATGCATCATTTTTAATATATATTTAATTTTACGCCATTACTTCAGTTGAGCATGCTTTCACATACATTTAGATGTCAACTTTAATTGTCCATACCTTGAAATCCTTTCCCATGAAAGATGCATTGTGGTTATACTATCCTGTTAATTTTTCATCATATGTTGCAACACGTATAAAATTCTAGCCATTCATTGATCAAACTTTATCAATCGTTACATCCTGTGGATTGTATAGCTGTTTTGGCTGCCTCTGTTTGTTTATATGGCCATCTTAGATTTACTACCCTGCAAGATGAATAGATTCCCTGGATTTTGTTATCTCTTGCCTCCCTATGTATGTATATTATTTGAATTCTGAGCTTTTGCTGGTAAATAATTGAATAACTAAGCTAACTTCCTCTTCTCCTCAACTTATGATACTTTTCAGACAATCATAACGTTCGTGTCTTGACACGCTCTAAATCCAAGGCTGAACTAATTTTTCCGGGTAAGAAGGTAATGATTAAATGTAATAATTTGCATTCTCACACACACAATTTGCAAAATATATACTCATCAAACTCTTTAGCAACTGCAAATTCTTCTAGGTTAAGAGAGATGATGATCCCTTTCACTTACTTACAAATGGCAGAATAATGTACTGTCAATTCTTATGTACCATAATTTGTCATTGTCACTTTATATTTGTACATCATTTGGGTTCCTCCCCTAGAGAAATTCTATTATTTTCCTGGTACTGGTAGAAAATTTTTTTGCTTTCTGTACTCCCAAATACATCTTAACACAGCACTCTGACTTGACTTGCTAGCTGTTAACATTGAAATGTGTTTTCCAGCAAAAGACTTTCCAGGCATCAAGATAGCAGACGAGCCAGAATGGAAAGACTGCATTCATGGCTCAACTGGTGTTGTGAATTTGGCTGGCATGCCCATAAGTACGAGATGGTCTTCTGAGGTGTATAATCATAATTCTCATTAGATCCACTCTTACACCTAGATGGTGGTCATTAAGAGATGATAAATATCTTTTGTTTAATATTTTTGCTTTGTTTCTTTGTATATGTACTTTAAATTCCCAGTTGTCAGTGTATGTCTTGCCTTTCTTATTGTGCTGGAAACGTTTACACCTTTACATTTTAGGAAAATTTATCAAAATACTGAGAGTGAAAACTTTTTTATATTCTAAAACACTAGAGTAATCAACATATATTAATTATATTTGGCAGTCTTTGGGGCTCGGACAATTGTGTAAAAAGTTAGTACAGTACAATTTGTTCTTACCTCCCTCTGTGTTCTCTCCACCTGCTTTAAACTGCTGGTAAAATGATTACATGCATAACACTAAAACCAGTATACTCATCTCAATGCTGTAGATTAAAAAAGAGATCAAGGAGAGCAGAGTTAGAGTTACCTCAAAGGTTAGCATTCAATTTCCCTTATGAAAACAATGAAAGCATATATCTTACTTTCTGAAATGTGCATATCAAAAGAATCAAGAGGTATTTAGATTTTTAAATGCTTATTCTTCATCTCACCTTTTCATCTCAAAGCAAAGGTTGTAGAATTCATAAACAGCGCACCAGATGATATTCAGCCAAAAGTTCTAGTTAGTGCAACGGCTGTTGGTTATTATGGTATGCTTGTATCCAACTGTTTCTCTGCTGGTTGATTCTCTTCTTGCTTGTCAGCAAATAATATTAGTGGTTATTACATGCTTTGGTTAGCAAGTGTATTTTTTTCAGAGCATGTTCTATACTCACCTGACTCATAAATTGAGGTTGTAGGTTTTGCATATTCTTATCTCTTTTTAATGATTTATTCTCCTTCTGATGTTGCAGGCGCCAGTGAGACAAAAGTGTTTGATGAACAAAGTCCTTCAGGAAAGGATTACTTGGCCGAGGTAAAGAAAATTTGTGTAATAGTTATTAATTGAGAGAATGTAAGTTTTCAAAATCTCATATGACAATAATGATAAAAAGGCCAAGTTTACTTTCACTGAAAGAATCTTAGAGTACTACTCACTAAAGTCATATGGATATTGATCTTTCTTGTGCAATATTTTGGGGGGAAAAAAAGGATGGTTTTGAAATCTGTTGATAGGTGGAGTTCCATGCACTGTGGTAATAATTTGATGTATTATATACTTAGCTTTATGTTTGTTTTCCTTTGAAGAGGCTGACCCTGAAAGAGAAAATCAACATAGGATTTGATATTTCCTAGTGGAAAAGGTTACTGATAATTTCTAAACATCTCGTCATGTGTTGTAAATGCTAGAGATGATATTTGAGATTGTGAGCCTTAAAAGTGTATCCTACAAAAATATATAAGTTGAACTAGGCCTGATGTTAGTGACGTCAGTTTGAGATCTAGGATTGCTATTGTTGAACTTCCACACGGTGCATCTTGTTTTAAATAAACACTCTTTTAATCCTCCAGAATTTGGGAAAGACATGATCGCTCAGATCAATAAACTTTGCAATTGCATACAACCATAATACTGAAATTTTGATTCGAGTTATATCACGGCTAGGATTGTTATTAGGCACTTCATATATTACATGGATTTGTATTGGCTCCCTTATGGCTTGAAAAACTGTGGAATTTGAAGTTATAATGATAAAATAGAATCGATGCAGTGTGCTGTAGTATACACTTGAGGCTTTGATAGAAGCTGCCCAATTATTTTCAGGTTTGTAGAGAATGGGAATCAACAGCTCTTAAGGTAAATGAAGATGTAAGATTAGCTCTAATTCGCATCGGTGTTGTTCTTGGCAAAGATGGTGGAGCACTAGGTATGAACAAATTAACGAAATTGCTTCTACAATTGATTTCAGTATTAAGTGTCCAATATTACTGCATTATAATTCTCTGCATATCTATCTATGCTTAAAGGTGTCTTGTGCTTCTGAATAGGACCAGGAAAAAAGATTTGTAATTTAAAGCCAGCCTTCTGACTTTGACATCCAAAATATAGTTTGGAAATTTCAGGCTTTAAAATATATATATATATATATGTATATATTTCTAGAATTCATGATACTGTCTATGTTAAATTGATATTTACATCTTTGAGCCTTTGCAGCTAAAATGGTTCCTCTCTTTATGATGTTTGCTGGCGGACCTCTGGGGTCTGGAAAACAGTGGTATTGCACTCTTTACCTTGCAAGAGGTTACTTTGTAGTACTGTTAGTCTGTTATTATGACACAATGCATGAAGAAATTTGGAAGCAAATCCTGCTTTGCCCCCCTCCTGCATGTGCAACTAAGCTGTTCTACTTTGACTTCTATCAATCTGCTAATGTAACGATGCACAATTGTGATGCATCGGGTCTTGGCTCTGTCATAATTTCTAGGTAGGTGCAATGTTTGACTGTTCTCTTGTTTGTACAGGTTCTCCTGGATTCATTTGGATGACATTGTCAATTTAGTGTACGAAGCATTATCCAATCCATCTTATAAAGGTAAAATCTTCACTCCCATATAACCGAGATGAACTTTATCAAATTTTCTTACATGTTGTATACCTTTGAAACAACTGCCATGAAACCCATTCTTCACCAACGTTGTCACATTCAATCGAACATATGTTTCTTGTTAGTGCATAATCAGTGTTATCATTACTGTCTAATCTTTAATCCTGTTTACTAATAAACAGTTATGAACCTTGGTCAAGAGTCATGTCTAATTGGACTTGTTTGCTTATGCTATATGTTAGGAGTTATCAATGGAACTGCTCCAAACCCTGTCCGATTGGCAGAATTGTGTGACCAACTGGGAAATATCATGGGTCGCCCATCATGGCTGCCTGTACCTGACTTTGCGCTTAAGGCTATCCTTGGAGAAGGTGCTTCTGTGGTAAAATTCCCATATCATATCTGGTTATTTTTTCCTCAATCCTTATGAAGAATTCTTCGGTAGACTGCTATATCAAAGATTGGTAAACCAAACTAATTATAAATGAACATGTAAGTAAGGTAGATGTAGATTCCACTAAAAAGTATGTCCGGTTTGTTAATATATTTATTCATCATTGGTTTGGTTTGCCTATCTATTATACAATGGGTCTATATATGAATCTCTCTTTATTGTCCATATTGTACTCCTTGAATTAAATCCTTGAAGTTGTTTGCAGGTTTTGGAAGGGCAAAAGGTGCTGCCTGCGAAAGCTAAGGAGTTGGGTTTCCCTTTCAAATATCCTTATGTGAAAGATGCCCTCAAAGCAATTCTTTCATAAACACAGTTTTGACATCAACAACTGCTATATTCTTTATTCTTTGGATTCAGGGCGTCGGCCTTTCCAGACATCAGAGGCATCACGAAGATTGAAATTTCAGAATTCAAATAAGACGTGCAATCAAAACCACCAAGTGGATTTTCCATATTGCTGAGCTGAAAAATAGAATTGGTAAAATTATGGTTAATTGTCGCAATGTAAATAACTGTGAGAGGCTACTTTAGCTTCAACTATATACCCTTCTGATTACTAAGTGCTGTAATTCTCACTCTCAACAGCAAGCTTCTTTTCAATGTTTAAAGAGCTCGAATTAGATACTTGACTGATGTTTATATAATATGAAGTTTGAAACTCAACCTGTGAATAGATCTTACGGAGAGCAGTGACTAATGTATTATGCCTAGAATGTTACTTTGTCTCTTAATGCCTTCCTTCCTTCTGTTGCCAAATGAGTGACCTTAAATACTTGGACGATCATATGGGTGTGTCCTCTTAGTACCATAAGGCAGTTACACAAGTGTTAGACCTCTTATTGCATCGTACTGTGTCATCTTCTCGTGACTATATGCAGACAAGTTTAGTAAGTACAGTAAAAGCTCAAAGCACTTAATTTAATATTTAATCAACCTCTTAGAGAATACTTCTTCCCCATAAAAGCCTGAAATTTGGGCTCTTTCTGTTGAGAAGGCCCTCGATTTGATTCCTTTTCCTGCCAAGTGTATGGGAGACATTGCTTAGCACTCTGCTAATTACCATATAAAGAATAAGTATAGGATTTTAAAACGTTAGGGATTTGCATCCTTTTAATTTTTAAGAAATTAACAATGTTAATTTGAGAGAGAATAAGACATATTGTGAGATTTACTATTTAAGTGAAGTTTACGATTCAAGTAAATTTTACACATTATGTATTTATTTTTCTTTGAAATTGATACTATCAATTTCTTAAAAAAATTGAGAAAATATAAATCTAAATATTTAGAAGAAGCAGCAGAGTTACCTTTCCTATTTCTTTGGTACGGTATACATCAGATCCAAACACAATCTTTCCTTGAGACTGACGGCCATTGCTTTGTGAACCAGATGCTGCAGAAGGCAGTGGATTTCCATTTGGAATGGGAGAAGAAAATGATGACGATTGATACTTCAATGGTTTTCCATCCAAGCGTTTTCCACTTCCAGAAAAGGGGTTGAATTTAGGTTTTTCATCAAGTTGGGCCTCTTTGGGTGCAAGGAGGGGCATGAGGTTAGTCAAGTATCATATTAAAAATAAAAGGAACTTTAACGTGACAATGTTACAAGTTTCCTCTAAATCACCCATAAATATCAGTAAACAAAGGCTGCCTTCTCACAATGTTTTCCATTTCAAATGTATGCTTGCCTTTTACAATAGTACCATCAAACTTACATAAAAATCGTTAGGTACATTGTTATCTCACATTCTTTGGTGTCTTGCATGCTATAGTATAAATTTTAAGATATAATGGTATTAAGATTCTCACATTTTATATAACAATTGAAAATTGTCTTAAAAAAGATACGATTAGTATTTTTAAAAAAACTAACAAAATTACGGTATCGTCTTATATTCTCCTATTATTGTGGATGACACTAGACATTTAAGATATCAAGATTAAAATAATAATATATTAAACTGTTCTATTAATTTCACACTAGAGTTTTCTGAAATGAAGATTCCAGAGGTGATCTTCTATACGGCAAAATTACTCTTAAAACCTCAGTCCAAATGACTCCTATATATAAAACACAAAGCACAATAGAAACAGAATAATGCACCTTTCTCCAGTGCAGATTTCCTGTAATCCAAGGAAGGAGCAAAGTCCACCTCACAGTCAGTCTCAATGATGGTTATTGCACTAGCAGGCTTGGTTTCTATAATATCTATGTAATACTTTTTGTTGTTGTATGCCACCATGATGCTATCTCCAGTGGTTAAGCAGGTAAAATTTCTCAGGGTGGTCTCTAACCTGCATTAAAAAAAAAAATGGTCAAATATCTAAAAGGAGTTCTGCATACAAATGCAGGGGACATAATTTTCTTTTACATAAGATGGAGAAAACAACAAAAAATCATTGAACAATTAGAACGACCCCTAGATTATAGACGTTTAAAGCCATGCTCTAAGAAGAAGCTTAGATGCCTCAAGATCTATCATTTATGAAGCATCATCATTTTAAAAAAAAATACTAGTGTCTACATCAGACACATGTCAAACATTTGTATCATGCATAATACAACATTTCAAAATTTGTCGTGTTGCAGTGTACATATCAATATCTGTACTTTTTTCCACAATACATAAGAAACTTGAAATCCCTGCTCTATTGGTTGTACACCATAACCATATAACTGTGGAATAGAAATATGCATACATATAGCAGTGCTAAAGAACAAACATGACTATAATAGCCATAAATGAATTGACATAACATCAAACAGCATACACATGCTTTTGAAGCAAAATATGAAGGGACATATCCCATACAGATATTGATTTTAGAAGAAGAAGCAGATTTCGCACTCAACGATTTCGTATAGAACTTATTGGATAGGTACTACTAAAGCCGTCTCTAACTAGCAGGATTTGCATCCAATGAACATGATGATCATCAAACTCACACAGCTTTTGGATTGGAAATATCAAAGAAGTCCTTGGTGTGAGGTTGTAATTTAACATATGTTCCCTTGGGAAGTGTTACATTTTTCACTCTTACAATGTCTCCCTCTTGTAAAAGCATGTTCTGCATCATCTGTGTTAAAAACAGTTCAATAAAAAGCAGCTTCCAAAATGGAATTTATATATATATACACACACACTTGAAAAGGCCTACCCAGTAAGGCATATATATCATGCCTTCCTCTGCAATGAACTCCAGCACCCCACAATGAGAAACCCGATCAGCAGCATCATTCCGGAGTTCAAACAACATTGGATAATTAATATGTAGAGATGCTGCAAAGTCACACTTAATATTAGCTTTCTAACCTCGTTAATAGGACATGGAAAGACTCTTAAATATACTCGGTCCATTAAAGATAGATAGATCAAATTAATTATAAAAAGACATGTAGATAAATCAACAATGAATCTTACTGAAAGTGTATCTGACATACAGATATTTCTAATTATAATTAGCTTAATTTATTTATTAAGGACAGATTATGTTCTTTAAAACAAAAATTACATGCAATAGATATAAGGGAATGAAATTGAAACAACTGACCTAGACGGTCAAGGGCCGAATGAGGCATTATAACTGAAGCAACAAGAATTAAGATCAATATTAGACGGGTGATTTGGAGAAGCTCGAAAAAAACCTAATCTGGCTTGGATGTGGAAACTTACTTTTATCACCACTTTCAATTTGGGGCTGCAGGATTAATGGAAATTACTCAAAAAAATAAAAGTGATGGTTAGAATAGTTGTTATAAAAAAAAAAAACTTCAAGAAAAAAGAAGGAGATTAATATTGATGCAGCTTTGGTTTTTTATTTTTAACCTCGCATATTTCCAGTTCACCTCCATGTTATTTCCTATGAGACTTTCTATTTAATTACAACATGAAGGAGAAAAACTTACATTGATTTTTCCCCAAGAAGTGTTATAGATTTGTACCAGCAGAGTTGACAATTAGGCCTATCATTGCATTTGTCGAGACTGGAACCTAAACTTAATATATTCATTACAGAACTTGTGTTCAGCATGAAATTCTTTTTTAGAAGCATACGAGGCATGCACTTGTAGTACTTATTAATGAAGTATGACTTTTGTATTATTTTGAATGCTATTTAATTGGTCAAATATACATTACCCATTTATTAAATTGATTATAAACCCAATCAACCATTAAAAAAGGAAAAAATCTCATTCACTGGAGAAGATATATTACATATAACTCTTGTTTGGTTTGATCTACAAACATCAAACCAGTTCCATGCATATTCATCACGAGAAATACATCTGGTATATTTTAACAATAGTGAAAAGTATGAAATCTAATGATTGATCTAACTACAAATGAATTTTAAATGGAATTCACAAGGTTGTTGGTCATTGCAAAGGAAGGATTTTTTCTGTGTAAGCTCAGTTTATCATGTTATTTATGAACACTCCCAGATGAGGGAAAGTAAACAACAAATAATTACAGCTTTAACTTGGTAATTAAAACTTCATAAATCTTGTGTGACAAATACTAATTAGCAAATCTGTAAACTAAGCCTACAAAAGAATGCAGACCTTTTCAATAAAAACGGCAGGGTAACATCGATATGACTGCTCGAATGATGTCTCACGATTTTCGTTGAAAAACTGCTTACACAAACACAACCAACAGATAGAGCTAAAATAATTGTATTTTTTAAAGCTATGTCAGTAATTATACGACTGCATATATGATCATCGGAAGAGTTAAAACAGATGAAAGTGCTTATGAAGTTTGAGCTGAGACAGAATACATAGACTTCAATTTTTTTGTTGTTGTTGTGGGTTTTTTTTTTGGGGGGGGGGGGGGGGGAGGAAATGTGTATTGCAAAGCTTACCATTTTCTATCTTTACTTTCTGTGTATTAAGCAATGATGACACCAGATGACCAACCGTCGAAGCTCCCTATATATATCAATGAATAATAATCATAGTGATCAAATAACAAGGAAACCCACGAAAAGGAGCAATGAAGGAGAGGTTAATTAGCTGAAACAAAGAAAACTAGTAACCAGTGTTAGAGCAGCATATAGGATTGTGTTTTTATTAACAAAACACTATGATGTAATATTTGTGAGCAGTAATACCCATCAAGTAATAATAAAACATAGCAAGAGTACTATACCAGAAAACCAGAAAATTCGAGGACCTCTGGAATTGGGTAGTGTTGAAGACAAATAGTTTAGCATACCGCGTCACATCCACGCGACGTCGTTTTCTGGTTCTCATAGAATAGATTCGGGTTTACAATGACATTCCCTCGAGACTCGAGTTTACGTAGAGCAAATTAGAAAATACCAGTTTATTACTTTCGCAAACCAACTTGAAAAGTGAAAGTGAAACAAATCACTGAACTATTAAAAATAATAATAAATGAAAAACATTCTTCACCTCAAAAGATTCGTATTCTTTCAAAAGTTTGAAGCCGAACAAGCCCGTTACGCAAAAAAAAGGCAGCCCAGCCCCAAAAATTGAGGTCCAGCTTCCACTTGTCTTTGGGAGTGATTTGGGCTTTGTCTCTGTCATTCTCTTGCCCCCTCTATATTCTCTTTTTTTTTAATTACTGTGGCGACAAAATTGAAGATTTACAGGAATTATCTTATTTATAAAATTTTATAAAGATTAAGTTAAATGTACAAAATATAATATAATATTACATTTAAATATATTTTTAAAACATATATCAAAGTTTATTAATAAAACAACAACAACAATAAACATTTTGACATTACGTGGAGTTGACCACATAAATCAAACGACGTTATAAAATTTTATCATAAATCATATATTTAGTTAAAATATTTAAATATAAATCTTTCTTAATAATTTTACTTATAATTTTTTGTGGCTTCCCTCTACCTCTAATTATTGGGTTACTTTCCATTTAATCTACTTTTTTTATTGGAATTCTATAAATCTTCTCCACATATGGCAAAATCATCTAAGACGTAATTCTACCATTTTTTTCACAATAAATGCGACTCTAACTTTTTCTCTAATATATTCATTTCTCATTTTATCTTGTTTGGTATATCTAATAATCCAATGCAATATTGACCTTATTCTATGCCCAATAATCAATCCTATACAATATTGTTGGTCTTATTACTATGTAGTAAAATTTATCTTTAAGTTTGAGCGGTATTCTTCTATCTGCTATAACACTCAAAGCATTTTTCTATTTCATCCATCCCTCTTGAATCTTATGCTTTATATCTTCTTTTATTTTTCCATCCAGTTGTATGATTGATCAAAGATACCTAAATTGAGTGACTTATGGTATGGTGTGTTATCCTATTTTTATTTCTATGCTATAATTATAAAAATTATAAATATAAATATAAAAATAATAATTTAAATCTCTATATAATAGAATAATTAAAAAAATTAAATATATTCTAATCATTTTAATATAATAAGACTTTATGAAACAGGAATATAAACATAGTCCTCATTCCCATTCCTATTTCTAGGAGGAAATCTAAAAGTATGTTTGGTAAGAGAAAATTAAAAAAAATAAAAATGAAAATAGAAATGAATTTAAAATTTTGAGTGTGTTCAGTATGAGGGATTTTCATTCATTGGGTGTTGAAATTTCCACACTTTATGAGAATGTGATTCCCTAGCCAGCAGGAGGGAACGAGAGGGATTTCATGAAATGAAAAATAAAAAGACTATTTTGCCCTCATATTTGCCAACATTTGAATATATTAATTTTTGTTTGCAAATTAAAAAAATTAAATTTGAATATACTAATTTTTTTAATTAATGGTATTTAAAAGAACATTTGTTTACAAATTGAAAAATAAAATAAATATTTTAGTATTTTTTTAAGAATACATAAAACAATAATTTTTTTTACAAAAGAAACAAATAAAAATTAATGTTTGAATAATTTTCATCAAGAGTATTATTATTTATAATTATCTGCTTAACTTTTCTTTATATTATTATATTATTTTCATCTAAAATAATATTTTTATTCATTTTTATATTATATAAAAAATAATATCATAAGATTTTATTTTGTTTTTATTTTCATTCTCATTACCAATCTCTCGTAACAATAGTTGAATGAGAAAATTGCCATCCTATTGATTGGGTTTATTAGATTTTTTTTGAGTCAGCGATTTAGGCAGAGTTATTTGCCTTGTAGGCCATCGACTTCCAAGAGAGTAAGATGCTGAAAGCATCCTAAACACTTTGGAGATTCTAACAATTTTTTGTTTTTTTTATGAGTATCAGTTTTTGAAGATGAACTTATTTTATTTTTATTTTTTAATGCACTTTTCAATATATTCAAATCTCTAAAATTATAAAAACTTCTTAATTATTGAACTCAAACATATTTTATCATTTAAGTCACTATTTACAAATGTGTTTTTATTGCTATTTAACTTGTATTCCCAGCTTCCAATGTCTTATTCCTTTAAACCACCAAAGCAAAAAAGGAAAAAAAGTGTTATTCTTGTTGCTATAAAATTGTGAGTATTCCATGATCTAAAAAGAAAAAAGAAAACCATCAACAAGCCTGTTAGCACAACATCAATATGTAAGCTACATTGGTATACAATCCAAGTACTTTGCAGTTAACAACTAATTGTATAATATGCAATTGAAAAGAGATTTAAAACATAAATAAATATTAAGAGAAAAATAATTTTTATACACATTCTTACCATTTTATGTCCTTTCTTTTTAACTATATTAATATTCGAAGTGCAAAACATTTTTTTCTTTTTCCATTGGCGTTTACCTATCTTAATAAATTCGAGCCCACGTGTATGCAGATTAGGAGTTCGAAATTTGACTATAAGACCATCAAGAGGGCGTTTTTTCACGCATAAGAAATATCTGAAAAATAAATTAACAGAAAAAAAAAATTCCAAAAAGTATTTATTCGAAAGGCAATATCTAAATCAAACTCGGAGCCTATCATGCTGAGTTGCAAGCGGGACCCAATGCATGTGTGACACGTGGCGATGCTCGATGAGTTCAGCGTCATTGAAACCGAGTTCAACTGGATCTCGTCACGTGTCGACGCCCGCAGAATTCAGAACCATTGGTTCCGAATTTACTGCAATGGTTCCGAGTTTGCCTAGCTGTCTGACAGCAGCTGACCGGTCAAATTTGACTGGTTAGTTTGAATAAATTTGAATTAAGAAACGTGGCGAGATTTGATTGGAGGAGGAAAATTCTGCTGAATACTGATTGGCTGAAATAAATTGAGGAAGATAATGTTACATGTAAAATGACCAAAATACCCCGAGAATGTTTATATAAGCTGAGCCGGCGCCTCTTCATTTCCATTCTCAGCTTCTGCATCGCTGCTTCTTCTTCTTTTTCTTCACGTAAGGGGTTGGGACAAAATATTTTCATATCTTATTGATCTTAAAGTAACACAACAAAGGTATATTTTAATCTTCTTCAACTATCTTTCTTATTTTATATTTCGAGATGTGATTTAAATTTTAGTTAAAATAATAAATATTAAAAATATATAAAATAAACTGAAAATAGTGAATAAAGTTAGAAACATAAAAGAAAATGAAAAAACATTTAAAAAAATTTAAAAAGAAAATGTATCATATTAATTTTTAATATATTTTTACTTTAGTTGTTTTAGTTAAACATTTTAAAATAATTATATAATTTATTTTCGGTTATTCACATTATTTGTATGTTATTTAATTTTGTTGGTAGCAAATTTTATTTGTATGTTGAGTTGATTATGATGGAGGTTTAGAAAAGAATAATAAATACTACGAAAGGGGTGAAAAATGAAAGAGAAAAAATGAAAAGAACTTTAAAAAAATTTTAAAAAGAAAATGTATCATATTAATTTTTAATATGTTTTTACTTTAGTTGTTTTAGTTAAATATTTTAGAATAATTATATAATTTATTTTCAATTATTCACATTATTTGTATGTTATTTAATTTTGTTAGTAGCAAATTTTATTTGTATATTGAGTTGATTATGATGGAGGTTTAGAAAAGAATAATAAATACTACAAAAGGGGTGAAAAATGAAAGAGAAAAAAATGAAAAGAATTTTAAAAAAATTTTAAAAAGAAAATGTATCATATTAATTTTTAATATGTTTTTACTTTAGTTGTTTTAGTTAAATATTTTAGAATAATTATATAATTTATTTTTGGTTATTCACATTATTTGTATGTTATTTAATTTTGTTGGTAGCAAATTTTATTTGTATGTTGAGTTGATTATGATAGAGGTTTAGAAAAGAATAATAAATACTATGAAAGGGATGAAAAATGAAAGAGAAAAAAATAAAAAGAACTTTAAAAAAATTTTAAAAAGAAAATGTATCATATTAATTTTTAATATGTTTTTATTTTAGTGGGTTTAGTTAAATATTTTAGAATAATTATATAATTTATTTTCGGTTATTCACATTATTTGTATGTTATTTAATTTTGGTGGTAGCAAATTTTATTTGTATGTTGAGTTGATTATGATGGAGTTTTAGAAAAGAATAATAAATACTTCAAAAGGGGTGAAAAATGAAAGAGAAAAAAATGAAAAGAACTTTAAAAAAATTTTAAAAAGAAAATGTATCATATTAATTTTTAATATATTTTTATTTTAGTTGTTTTAGTTAAATATTTTAGAATAATTATATAATTTATTTTCGGTTATTCACATTATTTGTATGTTATTTAATTTTGTTGGTAGCAAATTTTATTTGTATGTTGAGTTGATTATGATAGAGGTTTAGAAAATAATAATAAATACTACGAAAGGGGTGAAAAATGAAAAGAAGGAAGAAAATATGTGAGTATAATTGAAAATTTTAAAACAAGCAGTAGAGAAAGAAATATAATTTGAAGAAAAATGAAAAGATTAGGTAAATAATTTTTAGGAGAGAATTAAAAATTTATGAGAAAAAATTAACAAATTGTGAAAAATAAGAAATAGTTGGGGGAAGGACTATTTAAGAAGAGAAATGAATAAAAAAAAAAAAGAAAAGAAAGAATTAAAAGTTTTAGTGAATATGAAAAGTTTCTTTAATGTTTGTTGCTTTATTTGTTTTAGTGAATTATTTTTAAGAATAGTTATATAAATTGGTTTAGATTATGCACATTACTAGTTTATTATTTCATTTTGTTGGTATAAGAAATTATTTATTTATATGGTCACTTGATTTTGGTAGAAGTTTAAAAAGAAGAATAAATACTAAGTAAGGGTTAGAAAATGAAAGAAGAAAAAACTAAAAGTGGAAAAATAATTATGTAAGGATGATGAAAAATAGAAAATAAGTATAAGAACAAGAAATGTAGGTTAAACAAAAATAGAAAAATTGGGCAAATAATTTTTAAGAGGAAATTAAAAAATTATGAAAAAAACTAAGACACGATAAAAAAAATAAGAAATAAGGAAAGAATAATATTTACTTGAGAAAAATGAATTTAAAATAATTAAAATACTAGTTTTATACGAAAAGTTTCTTTAATTTTATTGACTTTATTTGTTTTAGTGAATTATTTTTTAAAATAATTAAATAAAGAGGTAAAAAGGAGTACAAGAACAAGAAGTGTGATTTAAATAAAAGTAGAAAAATTGGAGAAATATTTTTTAGGAGAGTACTAAAAAATTATGAAAAAAAAAACTAAGATACTGTCGGAAAAAATAAGAAGTAGTTGTGGAAAAAATAATATTTAATCAAGAAAAATAAATTTAAAAAAATTAAAATACTAGTTTTATATGAATAGTTTCTTTAATGTTTTTTACTTTATTTTTTTTTAAGAATTATTTTTTAGAATAGTTAAATAAAGAGTTAAAAATGAGTATAAGAACAAGAAATGTGATTTAAAGAAAAGTAGAAAAATTGGAGAAATATTTTTTAGGAGAGTACTAAAAAATTATAAAAAAAATTAAGACACTGTCTGAATAGTTATATAAATTGTATTATAAAAACAAAGAATATTTAAAGAAATACTAGTTTCATATAAACGATTTTCTTGTTATTATTTAATATGTGTTTACTTTATTTGTTTTAGTAAATTATTCTTTAAAATAGTTAAATAAATAGTTACAAATAAGTATAAGAACAAGAAAGGTGGTTTAAAGAAAAGTAAGAAAATTGGGGAAATAATTTTTAGGAGAGTATAAAAAATTATGAGAAAAAAACTAAGACATTGACAGAATAGTTATATAAATTGTATTATAAAAACAAGAAATATTTAAAAAAATACTAGTTTCATATAAACGGTTTTCTTGTTATTATTTAATATGTTTTTACTTTATTTGTTTTAGTGAATTATTTGGTTATGCACATTATTTGTTTATTATTTGGGTTTTGTTGATATGAGAAATTATATTTATATGTTGACTTGAGTTTGGTAGAGGTTAAAAAAAGAGGAATAAATACTAAGTAAGGGGGAAGGCTTGGCTTGCAGGAAAGTGAATGGCTAGAAGAAATGAACTCATTTGCATTTATGCAAATGATGGAAGAACAAAAAACTAAATAAAGCTTGGCTTGCAGGAAAGTGAATGGCTAGAAGAAATGAACTCATTTGCATTTATGCAAATGGAAATATTTTTGATAGTCCTCAAGGTGCAACATTTCAGTGTGTTATGTCCAAATATATAACAGTTAGTACCGACATAAATTTATATGGTTTGAAAGACGCTATTAGCCAAAAGTTACAGCTCACCGCTGGAGAAGTTGTCTCCGATTTGATATTTAGACTCCCAGCATCATTGAATCCTACATGGTACCAATCGATTGTTCTATAAGATGATTTTGATGTTCAAAGAATGTGGTAAGTTGACTCCTGTTTCCCAGGGCAGTTGAATGCAGTTGAGGTATATGCAAAAACTTCATTAACTGACTCACGAGTTAGTGGGGAAATTCAGCCAATATTTTTGCAATAATATAATCCTATATCAATGGAGACCATTTCCCACTCGAGTTCCTCGCATCTGGCACTTTGCTTCACTGAGCCTTATTCTCCGAACAGTTCCGAGGATAATGTGTTAGAAGACTTTGAAAATGAAGATGAATATAATGCTGAACTCGACCCTGATTATAGTAATGATGATAACGATGACGACGACGATGATAACAATGATGATGAAGAATTTGATGATGATATGAATGGAGAGGATTTAGTGTCCCAATATGTAGATCCAACGACTACGTACTTGTCCCAAGTAAACGTGACCTTAACTAGTGGGGATGGATTTGAGGAGGCTAGAGAAAGTACAAATTTGAGCATACAAGACTTGTGTGTTGGATTGCAATATCCAAGTCAAAAGGCACTGCGTCGTGCTATTGAACTATATTCTGTGAGAGTACACCACAATTTCAAGAAATATTTGATAACTGAAAAGTATGAGGAATTTCGTTACATTCATTATGGGAATAGTTGTAGATGGTGAGTATGACCATGCAAAAAAAGTCAGGGTAAGGGATCACATTGGCAAATAGCAAAATATAGTGGTACTCATACATGCCTATCTGCGACTATATTGCAAGATCACCCGAAAATTAGATTCTGATGTTATATCATCTTGCATTGTGGGTATGGTGACTGAGACACTAGATGTTTCAGTGAGATAGATCATTGAGCAAATGAAGAATTTGTTTGGTCATACAGTATCATACAGGAAAGCGTGGAAAGTAAAGCATAAAGCCGTTGCAATTACATTTGGTAGCTGGGAGAGCTCGTACGCTGTATTACCCAAATAGATGGCCACGATTCAACATTTCATGCCTGGATCATACGTTGAATTTGTAACTGAACAATGTCAAACAAGTGAGCCTGTTGCCGTATTCAAACGTGTGTTCTGGGCATTTAAGCTGTGTATAAATGCTTGCGATCACTTAAAATCGATAATTCAGATTGATGAGACATTTTTACATGATAAATATAAAGGGACTCTCTTGATGGCAACGACATAAGATGGTGATCGACAGACTGTGCCTATTGCATTTGCAATAGTTGAGGGAAAGACTCAAGCTGCATGGACATGGTTCCTTTTCAACTTATGTCAACGAGTAGTATTGGGGAGATGCGGACTATGTTTGATCTCGGATAGGCATCCATCAATTCTAGCTGCTGTTGCTAATCCTGAGATCGGTTGGCAACCACCATATAGATATCATGTGTTCTGTCTTCGACATGTAGCTAACGACTTGCACATTCACTTTAGATCATCAAATCTAAAACAAATGTTGAAAAATATTGGTATGTTTCTTTACTCTAAACAATCAAATATAATATTATGTCCATGCTCATTATAATAATCCTGGTAATATTTAACAGGTTATGCATACGAGCGGCGATATGTTGATGAGAAGTTAGTTGAGCTAGCGACCATACATGAAGAAGCAACTAGATGACTTATTGATATCCCTAAGGAGCAATGGACTAGGACATATGATGTCAACGGTCGTCGCTTTGGACATATGACGACAAATTTAGCCGAGTGCATGAATGGGGTTTTTAAAGGCATTAGGTCGTTGCCCATAACCAGTATAGCCAAAGCAACATACTACAGGATCAATCAATACTTTGTGCAACATGCTGAGCAAGTTAATGCTCAGATGACTGCAGGCTTAGTTTATTCCTAGAGCGTCATGAAAAAGATAGCGAGGAATGTGCAACGCGCCTCTGCATGCACTATGCGCGCGTTCGATAGAAATGCTCAATCATTTGAAGTGGAGGAACCATATGATCAGATGAATCGTCAGTATAGTCGATGCTGCAAGGTTAGCTTGACTGAGCGATTTTGTGATTTTGATGAATTTCAGGTGGAGAGATACCCCTGCCAGCATGTTCTTGCAGCTTGTGCCGCAGTTTCTCTAGAGCCATTCCAATTTGTCGATCTTGTGTTTCGTTTTAACACCATACGTTGTGCGTATAACAATGTCTTTCAACCGATTGGAGGACAAGAATATTGGCCAAACCTTGGTGGACCAAAGTTGATCCCTAATTTATCAATGCTTCAAGAGAGAGGTCGACCAAGAGCATCCTGCTACCAAAATGAAATAGATTTTAGGGCATCGGGACAACCTGTTAGATGTGGTTTATGTCGACAACTAGGATATAATCGGGCAACTTGTCCACATCGTCGACGTGATAATTAAGGGGACACACCTTGTAATAAATATTTACAATTCAGTTTATATTAATTGAAATGTACGTCAACATATACTATTGTGTCATATTTGTAATTTCTGTTCAATTTTAATATGTATTGTTTCATAAATTATGCTTCATTCACTTATGTTGTTAAATTATTTTTTATATGCTTATAAATTAATTTGCACTAAATATTTATTAATCAATGCATTATCTATTTTGTCCTATTTGTAATTTTTGTTAAATTTCAATATGTATTACTTCATAGATTATACTTCATTCACTCCTAACAGGTGCATTGATATCATGGTCGCTCCACGACACGTTGTGCATCCCGACCCTGAGGATCATTCATTGTTATACCTGCAAAGACTTCATATATCTGAAGCTATTTGGAATGGCCAGATGAGCTAAGTTACTTATCCTTACTAATTACATCATTATGTACATTATCGATTGTAGGTAAGTAGTTGACAATTTCTAGTTGTGTATATTTGTAGGACGATCGAATTCTTCGCCCACAACGTGTTCAGCATGAGGATCGTTTGGGGGATCCACCACCGGCCATAGTAGATTACTTAAGGCAAGCTGGATTTTATGGTGTAGCTCGACTTGGCCCCTTTGAGTATGATCCATCATTAATTAGTACGCTCGTGGAGCGATGGCATCCAGAGACACACACATTCCACACCACTTGTGGTGAGTGTACTATATCACCCTTGAAGACGTAGCTGTGCAACTTGGCCTACCATGTGATGGAGACCCTATTACTGGAAAGACAAATTGGCCTTGGGCAAATACATGTGAATGGCTTCTTAGTATTCGACCGCCAGATGATAAGATTGACAGCCAACGACTCACTATTGCATGGTTAGCCGAGAATTTTGCTCACTTATCAGATGACGTTGATGAGAAGGTTGTACGTCGATTTGTAAGAGCTTACATACTTAGATTGATTGGAGGCTTTTTACTGTCAAATAAATCTAGTCATAAAGTATATTTGATATATCTCCCACTACTTGAGGGCTTTGAACAAGCTGGTCGGTTTAGTTGGGGGTTAGCAGTTCTAACTTACTTATATCGAGAGCTATGCAATGCAACATATAGGGACGAGAAGGGAATAGGTGGTTACTTAACATTACTGCACTTGTGGGCATGGGATCGATTTCTAATGCTCGTACCAGAGAGACCGCTGACCCTTGATCCTCGTGTAAAAGAATATCCTATACTTCCCCCCCTTGGTTTTAGGTATAAATTTTATTTTACTAATAACTCTATATATTTATATTTATTTTTTTAATGTTATCCAACACTCGTAATAGGTGGAAGAATATTGGACAACCACATTATCCTGGTATGCGAGCTCTTAGTCAATACCAGACTTTATTAGATGCTATGGGGGACAACAAGGTCAATTATTATATATTTGTTTCCTTTTTCTATGTGTGCACTATAACTCTGACATTTTATGATATTATATTATTTTATCCATATTTTTCATAGATTATTTGGCTCTCATACCAGTCCCAAGATGTCCATGATTTGATTCTAGAGTACTACTTAGCTTCTCTAGATATTTGGATAGCTTCAATGCCTCTTATATGCTTTCACATCATTGAGTGGCACCATCTAGACCGTGTCCTTCGCCAATTTGGTCGACGCCAACCAATCCTCAAGAACCCGTTAGATTGGATGCTCTGCATGCTTTACAACTCCGAGGAAAAACTCAAACCAATTGGGCGACAGAGTATAATATTTTTATCCAACAATGGTATAACTGGAAAAATATTATGATGCAGTCTCTGATTATTGATGAGCTTTTGGATCGCACCTCTGCATACATGCGATGGTACTGGCGATGTACTCAGAGATTGATACACCCCCTCAGCGCTGCGACTGGTTATGCGTTAAATTTTTTAATTGTTGTCATTGTTCTTTTCTTCATTTTGGTATCTATATCACTTTACTTTATAGTTTTAATGACATTCAAATGCTTATTTTTTTCTTTTTTCTTAGGCTGATTTAGCAGAGGGACTTTATCAGATGCATTTACAAGACTCTCTCCTTTCAAATTTTTTCGAGATTGTAGGTCGAGATACCAAAAATATATTATTAGCTCTTGGTGAACAACGCTTCTCATTATTTTCTCAGCCTACTGAGCCAGCACCTGATTTACCCAAGCCACAAATTTCGATGGGTCGACCGAGTAAACGACGTCAAGGTTACTTATCATCCTAGCAACCTCCTGTTACAGAACAAAGACAGCAAAATGAGAAGTCAGTGCAGCAAGACTTTAGCAGTAGCATGACCGGTCCATCTTCATATATTCCAACCCCTATGCCTTAAGATATTGGTTTACTTGGACTATCTTCTTCTATTTCAGCTAGTCATGTTGGTGACTTTATGGGATTTGGTCCTTCACATTACATGTCATCGTCACCTATAACTCATTTTAGAACACCAGAGCAACAACTTGGAGGATCATTTGTTGACCTTTTGTTTGATACGTCTGCATTCACTGCTCCATATGTTGATACCTCCTTTGATGTTAGAAGATCATCCGAACCTGGATTTGTAACACTACATGAACCGATTCCTCCAGTTGATTCTCTATCCTCCTCACCTCCAGAACAGGAGCAACAACAATTACAACAACAGAGACAACGCCCACAACGTGAACAAAGGAGGCCTCGTTGCGGCACCAGAAGTTATTTATTATAGTATTTGTTCTTTTTTAATAGTTATATAATTATTATATAAAAAATATATGTGCGCAAACTAATGTGACATATTTTTCCTGTTGATTTTCTGTACGAGGTATTTGCTTCAAACGTAATACCTGCCTCAAAATTTTTAAAAAGAAACACTGAAAAAAGTAATGACCAAAAAGCAATAGAATTTGAAACTCGGAGCCATTGACTCCAAGTTTGATTTAAATGTTAACCTCCAATCTGTCACGTGACAAATTCTCATGAACTCAGAACCATTGGTTCCAAGTTTGAAATTCAAAACCAATGGTTCTAAGTTTCAAATGTGCTCAGCTAGTGAAGTGAAAAAATAAATAAATAAAAAGTGTGAAAAAGAAATTTGTAATTTAGAGAGAAATGATATTTTATAAATAATTAGTGAAGTGGAAAAAATGAATAAAAATTTTAAAATAATAATTAAACTTTAAAAAGTAGGATAGATCAAATAATTATTAGATATATTTATAATAGAAAATCCAAAAATAAAGAAGAAATTATGGAAAAATAATTAAATTAAAAAAATTAGGAGTAATAAATAAGTGAAAAATAAGTAGAAACTAATTGTATATGTAGTTTTCATTTTCCAAAAATATGTAAAAAATGAAAACGACATATAGGCAAAAAAATAAAAATAGAAAAAGATAAAGAATTAGAAAAATGAAAAATTATTGAAGGAAAGAAAAGAGAATGATAAAAAAATTTGTAGTTTAGAGAGGAAGAATATTTCTATAAAAAATGAGTAAATTGGATAAAAAGTTAAAAAAAGTGTGAAATAATAATTAAAATTTAAAAGAAAGAATAAATCAAATAATTACTATAATTTATAATAAAATATCCAAAATGATTAAGAATTTATGGGAAAAATAATCATATTGAAAAAATAGGAGAAATAAATAAGTAATGAAAAAATAATTATATTTAAAAATTAGGAAAAATAAATAAGTAATGTATTTTGAAAATTACCTTATAATGAAGAGAAGGGATTTTGGAAATTATATATGTAGTTTTCAATTTTTCAAAAGAGATGCAAATAAATAAGTAATAAAAAAACAATTATAATGATGCAAAATGCATCTTAAAAATTATATTATTATGGGTTTAGAAAATGTATGAAGATATGCTAAAGGTGAAAAAAGTTAAAAAGATAAAAAAAAGTATAGGAAAAGATAATTATATTTAGAAATTAAATGTGACACATAAATAAGTAATGAAATATATATTAGAAATTAAATGTGGGGATTATTAAATGAAGCTGTGAATGTAGGAAATCAAATGATAATAAGAAATGAACTTATTTGCATTTATGTAAATGAGAGAATCTTCGATAGTGTTCAAGATGTAACATTCCAATGTCCTATATCAAAATATATAATAATTAGTATCGAAATTACATTAGATGTACCGAAAGATGCAGTGAGTCAGAAACTACACCTTTCTCATAATCAAGTTGTAACTAAATTGATATATAGACTTCCAGCGTCACTAAATCCTACATGGTACTAATCTATTGTTTCAGAGGATGATTTTAATGTTCAAAAAATATGACAAGCTAATTCACGTTTCCCAGGACAATTGAATGCAATTGAATTATATGCAAAGACCTCACTTACTAACTCATAGTTGAGTTTAGAAATGCAACCAACCTCTTTGCAACAATATCAGATCATACAGATAGAGACTATTTTTCAACCAAATTCCTCTCATCTAGCTCTTTACTTTGCTGAACCTCTTGTTTTCATAATTAATGTATAGAACTAAGGAGAATTATTTTCCTAAAAAACAAAAGCAAATTTCAAATTAAAACACTAATTAGTTTTATTATTGATCATTTTCTCTTCTCCTGTCAATTTTTTTCTTTTTAACTTTTTAGGCATTTAAGAGAAAAAGTTAATTTTAAATTATTGATATAAAACATTTTGCGTCAATAATAAATAATTATCTATAGATAAGTTAGTGGAGGTATTATTAGTATAAAAAACTTTACATAAATGATATATAATTATATACAAAAAATCTCAAATTCTTATATTAAGATAACTCAAATAATTAAAATTCACAAAATTGCTGTAGCAATTGACACTGACGTAATAGATAAAATTCATTAAGTTTACATTTCATTACTTTTTTTAAGATTATTTATGAAAGATATAATTATTTAATCTATATTTCTTTAATTATAAAATCAAAAAAAGATATAATTATTTAATCTATATTCTATTTAATTTTTATTTTTTATAATACTTATTTAATTTTATAAAAATTTATAAATTTATTAAATAAATTCGATCGAACTCAGAATCTCTCAATCCGAGTTCAAAAATTCAGAAAAAGTAAAATTCGGCTTCACCCTCTCTGAGTTTCAACATTTATTACCTTTGCATCAAATACTTTTTATTCTATTGCTTTTCAGTTATTATTTTTCTTGGACGTTGCTTTCAAGTTCCGGAGCCTTTTATGTACTATATGGAACTTTTTTATAGGAGTGTATATACATACTACTTCAACGATACACAAAAGAAATTTAAATTTATTTACATAATTCATGTATAGAATTAAGGAGAATTATTTTTCTAAAAAATAAAACTAAATTTTAAATTAAATGGTAATTAGTTTTATTATTGAATATTTTTTCCTATCCTGTCAATCTTTTTCTTTTTCAATTTTTGGGCATTTAAGAGAAAAAATTAATTTTAAATTATTGATATAAAAAATCTTGCATCAACAATAAATAATTATCTATAGATAAATTAGTAGAGCTATTAATGGTATCAAAAACTTTGCATAAATGATATATAATTTTATATACAAAATCTCAAATTCTTATATTAAGATGACGCCAATAATTAAAATTCACAAATTTGCCATAGCAATTGACTCCGATGTAATAAAAAAAATTTATTAATTTTACATTTCATTACTTTTTTTGAGATTATTTATTACAAAAATATTTTATTTAATCTACATTTCTTTAATTATAGAATCAAAGAAAAGATATAATTATTTAATTTATATTTTATTAAATTTTTATTCTTTATAATACTTATTTAATTTTATTAAAATTTATAAATTTATTAAATGGATTTTTATGAACTCGGAGTCACTCATTCCGAATTTAATATCTCACCAATTGAAACTCGACTTCACAGTTTTTGAATTTGAAAGTTTATTATGTTTGGATCAAATACTTTTGATCCCATTACTTTTGAATCATTATATCCTTTGACCATTGCTTTTTTGTACATGAGCCATCAAGAGGGTTTCCAACTTTTTATCACACTTTCCCCTGTAAGCACAAACCTCATAATCAAATCCAAGTAGCTAGCATCTTCCCACCAATTATTTCAGAATTAAATACTAAAAGTCTGAGAGCAGTTTCTTCTATTCAAATGCTTAATTTTACCTTCTTATTTCCTTATATGTAACAAATGAACATAGTGGGATAGTAAAATGACAGTGCTACTTATCTCTGTAATCAAAGGACACAGGAATTAATCACTCTTTAGGATTTTGACAAATAAGGTATCTTATTTGGGATGGGAGGAGATTCTTATTTAATCAATGATACTTGCTTATCAGTCAGCCTTGGCAAGGTAACACAACACAGGTACAAAAGAAAGCGCTATAATTTTGATATGGTTTGGTAATCACAGTATTAGACAATCGATCTTGCGTAACAAGTGACATAAAGATAGATTAATAATAATTCTCTTGGCAATATAAACTGGGTTAGATTTTCTTCTCAAATAGCAATAAATTCTGAACTTTCATTTATATCTTTTAAATGTCGAAATCTTTCTTAAAAAGTATTGTTGTTGCTTGAAATGTCTATAGTTCTACTAATAAATTTGTAAGTTCCGAGATAAGATATTAGGATTTTACTTGTTAGGTTTGTTTTGTTTAAAATTCTACTTGTTCTCCAACATCTTAGACAAGTTTATTAGTTAATGTATTTCAGTGTCTATAAATAATAATAATAATAATAATAATAATAATAATAATAATAATAATAATAATAGATCACATGGCAAGTCGATTAATGCCATCCTTTTGGGGTGTGAAAGGAGCCCTTTGCTAGATTCCAAATAATGTTAACTTTGACAAAACAGAATAATGGTCAAGAAAGCACCAAAATAATATTATTTAATTAGACAACTAATTCTTTCCATATCACCGGGAAAAATTCAACGACAAATTTGAGAGATTAAACTTGCAAAATTTTATTCATCAAATCTGTTATCAAAATTGAACTAAAAGCATGTATACTTTTGTCTTAATTAATTTTTAAAAAATAAATAAATAAACTAAAACAGCCCTAAACACTTAAAAATAAAAGATTTTGAATCTGAAAATAGCATTAACTATACAAATTGGACTAGGACGGCAACAAACTTTGAATTTTTTTTTTAAACATGTAATAAAGCTTAAAATTCTTGATCAATTAAAAGTTATAACAATATTTGTTTATTCTTTCTTTTAGACTTTTAACATTTAGCATGCTTTATAAATATCTCTACTAGATGCTTCGGATCAACTTGCCACCGAAACAAGAGTGTATCTTCATCGAACTTACGAGTTGGGTTTTGGAGTCCTTTGTTACACTTACTCCTTTATGTAGATATATTACATGTAATAATATCCGACCATGTTAATGATCAAACCCAATAAGGCTTCTTCTGCATATTCCGCTTTCCCACCAGAATAGACTTGGGCCTATGATTATTTTATAGCTTTCTCTTTCTTTCTCAGAACTTGATTTTAGAGAGTAGTGAATATTTTATAGTTATGTCAAACATTTTTCAAGTCAAATTGCCATGCCGTGTAAAAATGTTACACCGAAACATGCAGATTAGAAAAGACTTCCCGAACCAAAAAAAAAGAATCAACCCTTTTTAATAAAGGGTCTTTGTTGTTAAGAAAGCACTTATTAAATTTATATTTTTAAATTAAGGATTATTTTAATAGAAATGTAATATATATATATATATTAATTACACTTGTCCATATTTATTAATGACAAAACTATCCTTAATATATTAAGGTTATTTTTTATTTTTTATTTAATAAAAGTATTTTATTAAAAGAAGATTAATTGATAAATCTTAAAATTAATAAAATCTTAATTAATATTTTAAAGGCATTGATTAACGTAACCAAAGTGAATAACCCTTCATCCTGCCAACCTTGTTCACATTAATACAAAAAGGAACCAACTTAAGAAGGCCCCACATGGGATCACAAATAAATTTAGAAAAATAAAGATCCTGTTTGGTTTCACCGAAAGAAATTAAAAATAAAACGGAATCCACATACAAACACGTTTGATTTCGAGATTTGAGAATAGAAACGAATAGTGCTAGTACTGTACACTTTCTTTTGGTTTCCTGCCATATCTGTGTGTGGCATTTTTCAAACAGATTCATATTGATATTTTTGCCCTTCCCATTTGTACTAATTTGTTTATCTATCTATTTCTATTAAAAAAATAAGAAACATGACACTTATAAAAGTGGCTTTGGATTTTTTATCAACCTAATCATCAGAGGTTAATTTTTGATAAGTTCAAACATAAAGCTCTAGTTTTTGATAAGTTCAAACATAAAGCTCTATTGAAACTAAAGGCTTACCAAATTCTTAGATTAAAGCTGCAATATGTTTTATAAATGGAATATTATCACCAGTATGAAATAATGGGCCATAGATAGAATTTGAAGCTTTATTTTTCTTTACATACTCACTTTTTGTTGAAATTCTATATTGTTTCAACTAGCACAAATCATTTTATATTTGTTCATTAATCCATATATGCCTATTTCCTTTATCTCAAATATAGTAGATCAAATCTTTTAATCAATTTTTTGCTTGATTTTTAAAGTTTTTGTGAATTTAAGGATGATTTTTTATTGTCCAAACATAATATTTCCGTTCAATAAACCAACAAATATCAATAAATACTAATATTTGAATACAGCAAAAAGTAACAAATTAGGTGGTGCATATAAAATTAAAATTTACCTAAAATCCTTGAAACCATAATTGTTTAACTATTTCGAGAACTTCTTTCCATGAATTTTAAAGGCCCAGCTGATTATTTTTCATCACAACCACTAGATATTCAATAACCTCACTATGATTGATTGCAAACCTAGTCAATAAATATAATAACACTATGTTGAACATAAATATGTTTAAATATTTAATTGAGAACACATATCCTATTTCACCAACTGGGTAAATAAGTTGTTGACCTATATCAAATCCTTCTCGAATGTTAGAATACAAAACTACTCTATAAGTTTTTTTATCCACCTATAAAGAAAACATTAGAAGAAGATAGAAGAAGCATAGGGTACATACATTATTGATGTAAAATAATTACAGATAACATAGGGAATATACAATGTTACTTTATTTTCAATAAAAGTGAGCGTCTTTAGGAAATATCGCCTATACATGCACTAAGATGAAAAACAAGAAGATGAGGATCTATATCTCAAATGTATCATATCTTTTATCTTGAACTTCATGTGATCTGTCATGCCATAGTAACAATAATTGCATTACACATATTTCACGCCTTATCCACTATAACTTTCAGTGTGCATGCCCATGGGTCCTCCCTTCATCTAGCCTTCCGTGCAGAGTTACATGATAAAAGTTTTATCATTTTTTTTTTTTTGCAAATAGCTTCATGTTAAGCTATGCCATAGGATAAAGCCGAAATACCTTTATAACTTCATGTTAAGTCATATCATGAAAAAAAAAAAAACAAATAGGTCTTCACATAAAACTTCAAAGAGTGAACATTGTTTGCTTTTTTTTTTTTGGCTTTTTCTGCAAATATATAAATAACAATTTATATACTAATACATCAATCCTTTTTGTTTTTTTCTTCATATATATATATATATATAAAATATACAAATGTAATTTAAAAGTTGTTATATAAAACATCTATTATTTAATAAAGTAATACATACTTATATGAGTGTAATTATATATAAGTATATATTTAGGAGTTTGAGCATGAAATTAACATAAACATACATGTATATGAATGAACCTAAATTTCATTAATTATATATATAATTTTGCAACCACAATATAAATATACATTGAAAAGACATAATTTATAATTATGTAAAAATTAATAATTATGAACAAAACTATACATGAATATATGTAAAATGAAATAAATAAATTATAATGACATCACATAAAATATAATACATATATATATATAGCATGTCTATACTTTTTTTTATCTATTTAACTCACTTTAATTATATTAGTTAATTACTAAATCTGTACTATGAGTATAATGAGAGAATCAAAATTTGGATTTCAATTTAGGAACACAAGAATGATAAATGACAGATCATCTAATTTGTATATCATAATCTTTCATAAACTTACAATAGATTATGCAGTTTCACATGAGTCTTGAACATAATAACGACTGAAATAATATACACTTATTTATTAGCTAACTCATGAGCATTTTCAAGTGCTTCTTTTGTACATTTAAGTAGGGCAAGTCTTTGATTTCTTAAATAAAGTTCATTAGTGGTAGCCATAGACACATTGATAACATTTTTTTGCAACATTTACATCATCTTCAGACAATATAGCTAGATGGTTCTCCAATTTTATGCAATCTTGCTTAGCAAAGATTAATTTGGCTTTAGTATTCTCCTTCAAAGTCCTTAGTAAAGAATAGGCATCTTAGAGCCTTTTTCCATGACCTTTATAGGCTTCAAGCATTTGCTTAGTGTGTATGAAACTAGATTGAAGTTTTGCAAGACAAGATAACTCTTTCTAACAACGTTCATTTATGGTACTCTCATTTACGACTTTAGGATGCTCCATGTTGCTACACCACATTAAAATAAACTCTAATTAATTCATAATAGCATACTATCAATACTATATACATATATTGTGAACTTAAGTGAGATATATAACATAATAATCTATTATCAACAACAAATATTATAAATATCCTTAACATTTTCTTTAGTATTTTAAGAGCAAATCTTGGTTAATTATCATAATAAATATCATATTTTTGTAACAAATATATTATAATATAGTTATAACGAAATAAATATTATATACAAAATAAATATTATATACACCATTTAGGCTACAAAAAGGTTTCATTGTTCCAACACAAAAATTCCTACTTCAATCTCTCCTTCAAATTTTACTGAAATTAAAAAAGCAATCCTTAAAAAAAAAAAAAAAGGCCAAGTAGTAAAAAATAAGAAATGATTGAAATTGTCCTAACCCACCATTGCAAAGCAAGCAATATATGACAATACACGAATATCAATTTTGCAAAATAGGGTCACCACAGAGAAACACTAGATGGGTGGCCTCCAAAAAAGATGAACAGAAATGGTAGCTAAAATAAGTGGGAAGATATAACACATATGTATACACACACACACACACACACATATAGCTATGGAGGCCGTATTGTTGACGTGACTTGTGTGGAGTGAATTCATCTTATCACTTGAGGGCATTTTAGCCCTTTTATGTTTATAACTTTCTTTTTCATTCTAATTTCATCCAACCAAATACTTAAATACAAATATAATCCCTTTTCTTTTCCATGCATACCAAACATAATTTTTTCCATTATATTTCATTCATCTTTCCTTTTTTGTTTCCATCATTAAATTTTTCAATGTAATGAACAAGGCCAAAAGAAAAGAAAAGTTAGAAACTAGTCATAAAATCTTGGAAAATAGAATGATTCACTTGGCCTATCAAGAAATATATTCTATTCTAAACAACAAACAAAGGCAACCTCAACTAGAAATAAGAAACTCTTCAACTTTAATTGAAAATCCATAAGATAGACATGAACTGAGGGACTAAGATGCCAAATCACAAAGGACCCTATCCTTATACTTGTATCATTTTTTCTAAATTGAAAAGAAAGAAATTGATAATTGGAAAAACTTAAAGAGCATACCTAATAGAAATATTAGAGTCGATCGACTTGGAATCGTCATAATCTATGCTTAAACCACCTCCAATATCAATAACTTGAACGTGAGTGCCTAGTCGAACCAATTTATAATAGATTTGTTCAGCTTCTCCTACACCATCAGCGAGCAATGTCATAAAAGGAATTTGGGAACCTATATGGAAATGCAGTAGTTGTAGGCATTCAAGCATACCCACTTGTTCAAACTTCCTCACAACCCACAAAATCCGAGTCGTAGTTAGTTTAAACTTGTATTTCTTGCCTAAAGTCAACCATAATGTCCAAAATACTTCGTCCTCAATTTTTCTTGAACGCCAATCACAAGTCAAATGCATAATGTCTTACTCAAATCGATAATAATATCAACTCCATCCTCTTGCTTAAGAAATGATAACAATTTTCAACGCAAGCTTTCTTGTGACCAAAGCTAGAGAAATATATTTAGAATCTTTATACCCATTGCAAATCAGAAGGGCTTCTAGGTTATCTTTGCATAAACAACTCATAACAAGGAGGAGCTTAGGCTTCAACCTTACCTCAAATTTGAAGTTCACAATGTCCTCTACAACGAATAGGTCCTATTTGCATTTTACCAAGTAAATGCCTTGATAATTAGACTCACAACCTTAAGATTGGATTATTCAAAGGCAGAGTTAAGGGACGCAAGTTGATCCTTCAGCATATCCAAAAGTAGAACAATGAGAGGAAGCTACAAGCTGAGATCGCCAGAAGATTTTTTTTATCAAAGACTTTCTTCACAATCTTCATTAATGAACCATGTGGGCAGATCGATATATTCTTAGAGAAATTTACAAAGAAGCATGGAGCCCCCCATTTATCAATCTTATAAAGGGTTGCAAACAGAGAGGGTGACCAATGGGAATTCTAAGCACTAGCAGCGGTGACACTGATGCTGGTGGCATCAGTTGTCATCGGAGGTATCCAAAAAATGTGACTGATACTAGAAGAGAGTTGTTCCTAGCAAAAAAGGCGTAGCTTGGGGGAGCAATTGCAGCATTCATGTAACAAGGTAAGGTCGACATCTCTTCAGCAATAATAAAAAATTAGGATTAAAAACAAATATTCAAGTTTTGAAATTCGCATGAGTTTATTAAATTGGGCACTATAAAACTCAATAAGGAAAAGGCCTGGGCACAAGTTGCCCCCTAAAACAAAATAGTAATCTTGGCACAGGCTACCCCCTCAAAACAAAATAGTAATAGATGTATTAAATCAATGAACTACTCTTTCTCCTCCCGACGACACTTAGAAATTCCCACATTAAGAAGGATTTCCTCACTATGATATCAAAATAAAACAGTGAGGCTTGGAAATAGGTCAAGAATTAAAAGTAAAAAACTAACCATGACATGCAGATTTGATTCATAATTTCAAATAATATAATCTTTAGAATAAAAATAACAAAAAAGAGGAAAAGAAAAGGAGGATGTAACAAATTGAATAGTTTCAGGAAAGAACTAATATGAAGTGGTTGGAATCAATGCAGAGAGAGGTGGAAGTGAATAATGAAAATTTTTTGAGAAAGGGTGAGAAAACGGCCAAGAAAATAATGGGAAAATTCTAGACTATATCATAAATGAAAAGAGAGAGAGAGAGAGAGAGAGAGAGCTCATAAGAGTATGATCTAAGGTCACTTAAAGAAGACATCAAAGATAAAATTGGACAAGAATTGCATGAATGGAGAAGCTAATTTATATAGGGAAAAAGGGAAGGATAAGTAGGCTAGTTAGGTTGTGGATTCGGATCTTGGATATGGGCATCATTCTTATATTTTCTCATAAAGGAAATACATAATTCGATCGTAATATATATATTTAGAATTTTAGAATTTTTTTTAGTTATTATTTTTAAATTTATAGATTTAATGAATATACAAAGTGTATAAAATTGTTTATAATAATCAACTTCAACTAAATGGATAATTTTTTAACTACATTTTACACTTGTGACATCATGCACCATTTTCATCACATAAAATAATTCTATAAAATAACAAAAATAAAAAAAAGTCAAATTAACTTGTCCATAAGAACCTATCAAGCCAGTGACCTTTTTTTTTTTCCTTAGTCAATCAAGAGTTGCTTAAAATTTGTAATTCGATTGAAAATATTTATACTAAAAGATTATAAATTTAAAATTATTTTGAATAATTTGAAGATTAAAAATTTAAACTATACAACAAAAAATTACAATTCAAGACTTTAAATTAAAATTTGTTGTTCTTGGGTCATTTAAAATAATTTTAAAATTTAAGATATATACATATCTTTAATTTAAAATCTTTGACTGTAATTTTTTCATATATATATATATATATATCCTATGTTCAAACATCAACATGTATAGCAATTAAAAAAATGTTTATTCTCTTCCTTTTGAATTAAGGCCTTGTTTAATAGATGGAATGATGTTTAATGGAATTGGAAAGAAATTATTAATGTGAATGGAATGAAATTAATAATATTTAGTATGGTATAGAAAATAATAAAAATGTCTTTCTATTTGTATATTTAGTTGACTAAAAGTAATGAAAAGTAATGAAGGAATGGACAAAAAATGAGAAAAGAGTAAAAAATGCCCCTAATTAAAAAAGTAATAAAATAATTTTTTCTTCCTATTGGATAGACCATGTATTGTAATCATAGAAGGGGCAAAATGGACATATCAAGTTTTGGCTCCAAAAAGCTTCTCCATTAGTGCACAAAATGGATGGAAAAAGGATGGAAATAAACATTTCTTCCATTTTAAGAGACTTGTTCTTCCTACTAAACACATTTTGGCTATATATTTTTTTCTCCCTCCCTTTTTGTGGCAACATACCAAATGGAGTGTAACTTTTTCTTTGGACATGTTTCATACTTAAGTTGTCATGTGGCTCTTACACTATGGATGGGATCCTCTATCTCAGGTAACTTTTTGGATATTTATTTTTGGCCCCATACTCTCTTGATTCTCATTAAAGTCATAATAAGTAAATGTAAAGCATGTATTCTACTAAAAAATGTGCTACATGTAGTTGGAAAGAAATGAAAAAAAAAAAGGAAGTAAGTAAAAAGATAGGAAATAGGCCACATACATACTCTCATTTATTTGTATCACTTCTTTTTTACTAGACATGCTACAATATTGCAAAAGATCCAAGGGAATTAGCTATATAATTACATGATAAATTTTAGATGACATTCTGGTAAAGGAAACTAGTTGAATTTAGATACTTTGTAATAATTGCACAAGTTGCAGTTGAAAAGATAATACAATAAGGGTATGGCCCCATACAAGTAGAGTCCATTGCTTATTCCTTTCTCTCTTTTACTATACCATATGTAATATTATAAAAGATTTTAGGCTTTGTTGAACTAGGAAGTTTCATTATAAGGAGGGATTCTAATGAATGACATGGATTGAGACATGTTAAGGTTTGGCCTAAAACTAAACAAAATAAAAATAAAGATCTAAATTAGTTATCTCCATTCAAAACTAAATAAATCAATTTAGATTTCAATTTTTAAATGTTCGACCTACCAAAATACCTACTTCTACCTTCTTTTTTTTTTTTTCTTACATAGCACTAGCAAAACAACCATTTTAATCAGGATTTTGTGAGCATCAATATGGTTTGCTGCTATAAGGCTTGACGATTCTGAATTTGTAAGCAAACCTTTAAGCTTGAATCATGAATTAGTTTGGGACTTCAGGTACATTATGATTGTGAGATAGCAGAATAGGTTTAATTTAGTTAATTTCTAAAATTAGAATAGAGGTGGTGAAGCACAAGATAAAGGTTTAGAGTTTAGGTAAGAGTCTAATATTTTTAAAACCAAACTGGTCATTTAACTAATAAATGCATTGGTTCATAAGTTAAGGGTTTAACTATGGTTGTATTGTAATTAAAGTAATAAAAATTAAATATATATTTTAGCTTATATATTAAAAATATAATATAATAAATAATAATTTATATGAATTTTTGCAAAAATAAAACTAAAAAAGAGTTTATATAAAACTTTGCAAAATATAAGCAAACATTACTTGCTGGTTTAATGGATGAGTTGTTGGCATGAAAAATGCGGCACTAGGTTTGATTCCTATTGTTGAGGATGAGATATTGGGTTCAAACTCTCACACAAAAAATTTTACCAAATTAAAAGCTTAGACTAGTTCAATACTTCAAAGGGGCATCGGTTTAAGTAACAGCTCGATTAGACCTTTTTGTTGACTAGGCTTGATTAGCTTTAAGTTAAATCAGATTACAGGTTTAATCAAATTAAACCCTAGTTCAACACTTTAAGGAGGCATCGGTTTAAACATGTAACCACTTTGTTGGACTTGGTTGTTGAATAGGGTACTAGCTTAACAGAATTAGACCATAAATCAGTTTCATCAATATTCTGATTGAATCAACCAATCCAATCTAATTTTAATTATATTAAGTGAGACAATGGTATGGGTCCCATGGAAATTACTAATTTGTTTTTCTTGGTTAGTGTGGACCCATGCCTTTTTGAATTGCCATTTATCCCATGACCCTTAATGCTTTGCATTGCATGTGTGACAAAATAGTTTAATATAATGTTTGACCCATTTGTCACAAACTTATAGTAAAATCAATTGAAAAAATAATAATAAATTAAAATTGACTAGGTCTTTTATTTTGCAAAATGCTTACTTTCAAAGTCAAACTGAACTTTTGAACATCTATATCATTAAGCCTCATTTAAGGAACTAATACAACAAATTGCTGAAATTGTTCTTAACAAAATGACTCCAATATAATAAGTCACTTGACTCCTATACATTCACTAGGTAACTTAGCTTGATAGTCATCATCACCTCACCGCTCTTAAATCTTATGGATAAAGACCCTCATGACCATACCAAAGAAGAATAGGAAAAAGAAGTAGATCAAGTTTAAACCCCACTAAGACTAGGAATTATGATCTTACTTTTGTCCAGGTATTGTATCATTATTCCTTTAGGCCCCTTAAAATAAGTTATCATTTCTTTATTATCCCTTTCCCTTTGAACACTCAACTTCCAAACAAGCGTGACAATCATAGCCTTTAGTTTTCGAAAGCTATCACACTAAAAACAAAAAGAATATTAATTTTCTTCAAAAAAATGCTTTTTATAGCGTTTTACAAAAGGCATATAATTTAAGAGACACTTTGAATTTTTTTTTTTCAAAGATACCAAATATTTGAAAAAATCCATTAATTTGGTTATGAATTTTTTAATGTTTTTTTAAAATTTATCATGTTTGCTTTTTATAATGTTAACTATTAAATATTAAATAGGCTTGCAATGATATTTTTTATTGCCATTTTAGTAAACAACCTTTAAAATATTGTTTCACTGCTACAATTGTTGCAGACAAATACAAAGAATTTGTTCGGCATACCATCATGGTATTTTTGGTTATGAGATACTAAAATTGTATAAATTAGTATATTAATATCAAGACTTGTTGGCCATATGAGAGTCAAAATGTTTGGTGTTATAAAAAAAATTTTGAAAACATGATATGATTTTAAATTTATATGCAATACCACTCAATTTATATAATTATAACTTTATTAAATTTTATAAAATATTAATTTAAATAATTTTTAATTATAATAATAAATATAATAATTTTAAATGAAAAAAATTTATGTGCAATTACTTATATCTTTAGTATTAGATTTTCAAATTAAAATATAACAAATATATAATTTTTTTAATAATAACATAATAAGTATATAATTTTTTAGAGGTAAGTATATAATTTTTCAATTAAATTGCACACTTATAATATCTTAATTAAAAATTTATACACTTATCTTATATAATAACATCTAAAATATCAACAATCTAATACAAATTAATTTTATTGACAAAAAAAATTTATAGTAACTTCAATAAAATTTTTTAAATATTGACACTTTTATCAATAACATTAGAATAATTTACTTGCACTAATTTTCTTTTAAAATAAAATTACCAAATCACCCTTTTTTTTATGATGGGCTAATAGAGCCAACTTTTTGGAGGATCCACAAATTATGTGGGCTCTATGCCATGATAGACAAATGGCATGGTTTTTTGAGCCAAATCCATTCAAGATGAAAAGAAATGAGCCAAACCGTGTCAGAAAAAAAGATTACACCAAGATACTATAGATGCTCTAAAAGTCAGATTCATGGAGTAAGATTTGTCAATTAATATTTTTTTTTTAAAAGGTTTGAAGTCGGAACCAATAACTCTGACTTCAAGAATTTTAAAAAAAAATTATAACTGAAGTCAAACCCAATGGGTTCGACTTCAAGAATTTTTTTTAAAAAAATTAAATTATAACTTAAGTCATATTTAGTTACATAACAAAATAAAATAAAAAAAATAAAATTATATCTAAAACTAATACTATTGATTAAAAAAATTACATTGAAATTAAAATTTTTAATATTATAAAATTGTATTTTATTAAATTGATATTATAAGATATCAATTGAATAAATAATTGTTAATTCTAAATGTTAAGTGATTTTAGTATATAGCACTCATAATTTAACCATTAATTACATTATCATCTAATGGCTAAAAATTATTTTGTTATGTAGCTAAATATGACTTAAAAAAATTAAATTATTTTACAAATTAACTATTCTCAATCTGGTCTTTCATTTTTTTTTTCTCTTGCCAATAATTACTCTTTCAAATCTCTCTCTTTAATTTACTATTCATTATGGTGAATATTAATTTTAAATTAAATAATATTTTTATTTAAATTCATATTTAAAATGTGGTAAAAAGACAAATTTTTATCTTAAGTAATCCAATGAGACAATGAAAAATTCTTATTCTTGGAAATCGATAATCATTTTAGTGAAAAATAAAATGAAAGATGTTGTGTGTGCTCATCAAGTTTATATATGCTTCTCACAAATAATTTTTTTTTATTTCGATAAAAATTTATTCTTTATTTAAATTATCATTTGATGACAACCAACCAAAAAAAAAAACATAAAGTCTACTCAAAAAAAAATTCATTTGATGACAACAACTTTATTTGATATATACTTACTTTTTAGTTATATAATAATAAATGCTAATATTTTCATATATATAAGAATTAAAATGAAAATCGGTTAAGTTTTATAAAGTCAATTCTTTATTTACTTTTTGGTTAGCTTGAATGTTTAAATTTTCATGAATGATAATACCGTTACTTTTTTAACATAATTATTAATATTTATAATAACTCATAATTATAAATTCTTAAATTTTTATGAATAATTCAAAATAAATCAAGGTAAGAGATGTGAGAGGTGATGATTATGATGCCAAATGTGAAAATAATAAAAATTATTATTATTAATTATTTGTAAATTGTGAGTTAAAGATAAATATAAGAAATAATACTTCATTAAAATTAGTATTAGAAACTAATATTGAATCGGTCCCAGCCAATTTTTTTTTTTAAATTTTTAATATAATAATAAATGTTAGGAGCTTTTTGAAATTATGTTGAAAGATATGAAAACTTAAAAAAAAATTTACCAACATATCATTAGCAATCATTTTAAATATTAATTTTCTCCTTAAATATAGATTTATAAATGCATTAATTCTTTAGTATACATTAAGAATTTAAGTGTATTAGTGAATGGCTTCTTATTATGCTAGTGATAATTATTATAATATATTGGTAATGATACTTTAAACAACCACATACTAATAAAGAAATCATTATTAATTATATACTTAAAGTGTTTATAATTATATATTATTATACTTAATAGTTAGTTACTAATACATTAACTAAATATTATTAATATATTATAACAATTATTAGACCGATACATTAAAAAGTCATTGATAATACGTTGGTGCACTTACTTTTTTAATTTTGGTTATATAAATTTTACCAAACACATATCTATAGCCTTAATAAAAAAGAATTTATTTATTTTTTTAAAAAATTCTTGGAGTTGAACCCATTGGGTCTGACTTCAGTTATAATTTTTTTTTAATTCTTGAAGTCAGAGCCATTGGTTTCGACTTCAAACCTTTTTAAAAAAATATATTAATTGACAAATCGGACCCCATGAATCTGACTTTCAGAGCATCTATATTATTTCGGTGTAATATTTTTCTCTGACACAGATTTGGCTCAAAAAACCCAAACGGCACCTAGCAGGGGAGGGCGAGCGTGGCATATTTACCAAATCAGTCTGAGAAAAAGATATCACGTGACCCTTTAATTTCTTTTTGAACAAATTAATTATTTGATGTTTATAGTTTACTTTAATTTTTAATTTGATATTTTTAATTTATTTTTTTAAAAAATGTCCCTATATATTTTAAATATTTCAAATTAATCCCCATACTTTCTAATGGTTAATATACTACTCCTTACAATGTCCACATGAGCTAGAAAACAGAAGCTGACTTGGCTGCCACGTGGACATTTGAGAAGGATTCAGCAGGGCATAATTGAAATGCTGAGAAAGAGATAAAGCGCACAGGAAGCAAATCGTCCAACGCAGGCCGAATGCACACACAGAAGAGCAGATCAGATGTGTCCACTATTTGCCAGCCGTGAGAATATCTTCCAAAGGAGTAGCTAGTGCATTCGGGGTGAAATAGGAGTAGCGAGTGCACGCATAGGGAGCTCTAACATCCAGAGAAGCAATGCTGTGGATGTATTTTCTGGGTCTTCCACGCCGAGATGATGATGGACAAGAGCTTAAATGGGCTGCAGTTGAGAAGCTTCTGACGTATCTAGGTATGACTATGGGCATACTCACCGAATCCGAAGGTCAACATCAAGAGATTGATATAAACATGAAGTAGAGCATTGCCCACAATCTTCAACTTCTGTATCAATCATATAGCATAAGCTTTTGATGTTGTCTCAATTACACGGAAGTTCATTGAAAAAGTAGAGTATGCTTATCAGTTGCAATGTGCACATGTGCTCTGCTTTTCCAAAGGATTTCTTGAACTCTCTGCACCTTCTTCCTAGTGGAAATAATCCATTCACAATTCTTCATGATGTTAGTGGGATCATCAAGCCTGGAAGCTAAGAGGGTAGCCTCTGAAATTTCCATATATGATTCTCAAAATAATTTGGTTTGGCTTCAGAAACTTTCCGTGTATGATTCACCCAAATTGAAGGTGATTACGAGGCAATTGTCTAGAACCCGAACCCATTGATCCCCCCAATATTTGGTACAGATGAATTTGGCTAGTGTTTTGAGTGGAATCCTACAATGACCAAGTTGACTAGAAGGAAGCGAGAGAAGATGAAGGACAAAATGCTCTTAGGGGAGGTCTTTGGGACCCATATGTCTTGCTGTCGTCTAAAGAATCAAGAAGCTTTTGTTAACTTTGGAATTGTACTTTATAAAGGCATGACTAGTTTGGAAACTGAGAAGGTTGCTTTTGGCCTTTTTTTCTCAGACTGGAAAGTATCTAGAGTGCCTGCTTTCTGTGAGTAAGAAGTTGGACATAGAAGGTGCAGTTACCCGTCTTCTTCTTCTAGCAGCTAGCTAGCCTGAAGTTGCAATAAGCATTCCATATTCAGCGGTTACTGAAAAAAGTGCCTTGAACATGGTAAGGAGTAGCATTTTAACATTTGGAAAGTGTAGGGACTAACTTGAAATGTTTAAAAAGTATAAGGATAATTTAAAAAAAAAATTATAAAGACTCAATTAAAAATTAAAGTAAATTATATCAACCAAATGATCTCTCCCTTTCTTTCCTTTTAACGCCAATCATAAGTCCATTGAAGTCACAAAAATACCTGAACTTGGAAGCAAATGGCAATAGCATGGCCGGGATTTTGACTCAGTGCAGTAGCAGACTTTTTTAATTCTCTGTGTATACAAGATACATCTTTTTATTTCTCCGGATGTATTAAGTTATTAAAGTTCACGCCTCATCCTAAAGTGTGACTCATTTTTTTTTTTTTAAATCACAATGGGTCACACCTCATGCCATTTTTAAAAAAATATTTTTTTTGGGGTCACGTCTAAACATGTAATAATGTAATTATTAAATAGGTGAAGAAATTAAAAAATTAATTAAAAATAAAGTGTAAAAATTTAAAGATATTAAAAGTGTAATTTATTTTAAAAAAACAATGAATAAGTAGTTTAAATTTTAAATTTTAAATTTTTTAAAAACTTAATAATTAGTATTAGTGTTAAGAAATTTAAGAAATAATTAAATAAATGTGGTAAATAATATTAAAATAATAAAAATTATAACTAATATATAATATATATATATATATAATAAAATAAAATTTTGAATTTATCATATTTGAGCCATAATTTATTTGTTTACTAATAATATAATTTTTTTCTATTATTAGTTGAAATTAGGACTAATTATGATTTTTGAATTAAATTATGTTTTTTATGTAATTGCCCAGGTATATTTTTTCAAAAATTGCTGGGAGACCTAATTGCACAGAACAAAAATATTGATAAGAGAAAAAACAAAATTTATTTGGCATCAAAATCATGAAATTAAATGAAAATATTAATAAGTAATTTTTTTAAAAATTATATAAATAAGTAAAGAGTATTAAAAATTTAAATGAGAAATTAATCAGAATTAACTACTGAACTCAATATTAAAATAAAGTAGTTATAATATGTTATAATGATTTAAAAAATAAAATCACGGGTACAAAAAAAAGATAGAACATTTAAAAGAAATGGCTTCTAATGCCACATCTAGTTCGTGGTCTTAATCGTCGGCTGCGTCATGGAGAAGGATGCTATTCTTCTTCTGTCTCTTGTGCCTCGGACTCTTGCTCAGCTTCTTCTTCATTATCGCCATCATTTTCATCTGCTTTGTTATTATTGTTTCCTTCTTCTTCCATAGGTTGGAAGGGCACGGGATTAAAATTCAATTGAGGTGACTGAATTAGAGAAATAGGCTGATCTAATATGATATATTTCGTCTGTTGTGATCCAACGTGTACAGATGACCCAGAAGCAAATCTAAAAGCAGACATTGTTTGCTCTGAGAATAGGGGTGTAAAAGGGAGGGAACCACATGGCATATAAAATGAAGAGTTTACATCCCTGAAATCAAGAAAATATACTGGTGGCGTGGAAGAAAATGGACCTGCTGTGTCATGGTGTATCTGTGATTGTGTTGTTGGTACACTCGATGGTTTAGCAACACTAGGAGGGTCTTATATCTCTGTTAAGATATAAAAAGAAAGACTAGGCATCACAGATGTAGTGCTAACACCAGGAGTAGTATTATGATAAGGCCGATCGTCCACCATGGGTACTCTAATAGACATAAATTCATGAGCTCTCTTTGCCGTGTAAGTAGAAGGAAGTTGTGGTCTAGGCAACTGAGGTGCAGGAGAAGCAGCCTGAAAAATTGTTATATCTCGATGCTCGCCACCTAGGTAACAAAGTATAAGACTTCTCCCAATTCTCAAATGCATGTAAGATGGCTCGATATTTTCCCCTTCAAGCCTTCTTGTATGTGACATTATACCCAAATATAGAATGCACCTGTTCAATGACCTCTCTAATGGACACACCAGGATTTTCAGTCACTATCGATATAATATATATTGAAATGACATCAGAGTCTAATTTTGGGTGATCTTGTGACAATGATGTTGAAACACATGTATGAGACCCATTGTATTTTGTTATCTCCCAATAGTTTTCCCTTCTATTTGCATGATCCCTTTTCATATTGAACACACCAGTATTCTTCGTATTCCTTTGAAGAATGGTACACCTTAAAAGTATGATGTGCACGTATCGAGTATATCTTTAATGCCTGACGAAAAGATCGTTGATCATTATATAGCATGCCCACATGTAACTCTTGGCTACCATTCATGTTTACTGCTGCACATTCTTCGATTTCGCATACTTGTCCATTTGAATATAAGCATATAGCCTCTTTCTCATTGTTCATTTCGCCCAACTGCGCAATACTATCATCAATACCCAAAACATTGTATAAAATTTATAAACAACTAAAATCTTTTATCCAACTGATATATTTTTCCATTACCAATTAATATAATTCTAACAAATCCTTTCATAAATATTCTTTTACAATATTTGTTTGCTATATCTTTTCATTGAACAATTAAATATTTTTTATGTCTTTGACATCTTATATTCTAATAATTTTGTTTATCAAATTTTATCCAATTTTATCATATTTTACTATAATGTCATCCAATATTAAAATTTTATTTAAAGATACTATTTTCATTCTATTATATTTTTTATTTTGTTTACATTACAATTTTATCATATTTTACTATTATAATTTTATTTATGCTGCTATATTTCTTTTTTTTTGCCTACATTATAAAAATTTATTTATTATTGTATTTTTATAGTGTTATACCTTTTGTTATTTTCTATATATTATTCTTTTATAATATTATTTTCCATTGTTTAACTCTTTTCTAATATTTTGTTCACAAAATTTTTCTTACTATTTCGTCTAACAACTTTAAATAATATTTTCATAAATTTTAACAACTTTTGACCAATTTTTAACTATTTTTTACTATCATTACATTATTAAATCTTTCTATTTTTAAAAATTTATTCTTCTCTTTGCTCACATATTATACTATTTACAATTTTCTATAATTCTTTTGTGCTTTTTTCATCTAATATTTACATAGCATTTTTATAAAAGAATTTGCTTAATATATTAACTTACAATATTTATTTAGCATTTTTCCCTTTCTTCATCTTATATTTTCCTACTAATATTTATTATCACATCATACAATAAACAATCTTTTTAATTTTTTTTACATACATTTTTTTACTTAAACATTTTATTTTTTCCCTTATTTGTACACACACATTAACCACTCCTTTTTTTTGGCATCTTTACATAAATTCTAATTTTACCTATAATGTAACTTCATTTTAACAAGAAAATTTATTTCTTCTACATGTATACTCAAATCACTAACAATATATATATTTTTGAAATTTTAAAATTCAGACACAATATTAAATAATTTCATATTTTACCTATAATGTAATTATATTTTAACGAATAAAATTATTTCGTTCACAATTATATTTAAATCACTAACAAAATATATATTTCAAATTTAACAGTTAATTACAAATAATCATATTTCTCATACATAATTAAAAAAATATTACATACCAATAATTTTTCTTCTTTTAGATCTTCTTTCTTGTTCTTTGTGGTAAAAATCCCCTTTTGTGATAAAATGCTCCATTGGATCTTTTGCTTTTTCTTTTAACTGAATAGGTAAACAAAAAATATGAAAGAAAGGTTGATGTAGATGAAGAATACAGAAATTTTGAAGAAGAAGAAAAACATGGAAGATGATAATGAGAGGTGTGGGGACGAAAAAGAAGAAAACGAAGGTGCTACTTTAAGAGGAAGAAGAAGAATAAGAAGCAACAGATATGAAAGGATAAGGTTTTTCATCTTTCAGTCAAAATCATCCACGTGGCAGCGCAATCTTTACATCTCCTGTTCCTCACTGCCACGTGGCCTTGTTATCCATGTGTCAGGGTCAAAATTTGACCTTGACAGCGTGTAACAAGGGTCATGCATCATGTTGAAGCGTGACCTGAAAAAAAATATTTTTTTTTTTTAAAAATGGGGTCACCCTTTAAAAAAAAAAATTAAAGGGTCACGCCTTATGCGCCTCAGCATGAGGCGTGACCCATTGTGATTTTTTTTTTAAAGATAACTTAATGCATCCAAAGAAAGAATTCTGATCATGCTTACCCTCAATCCCACGGCCACCCTATTTCTTGCGTCTTGGTTCATATACAAAGTTTCCAAACTCATTTTTATATTCTTTGTCAGGTTATCGGGGTGATATCTTTGAAAAATACAAAGCCTATAAAGTAAAAGCATGGCCAATAAAGATTAAGAATAATGAGTGGTGAAAAAATTTATTATATATATATATATCATTTGTTTACTAGATTTAGGTATACTTTTTATTATTTTGTTAATAAAAATATGACGTGTTAATTTTTTTAAAAAAACTCTAAATATATGATGTTGAGCTATAAATTAAAACTAAATACTTGTTTGCAAAAGTCACATATTTATCATGTTATTATTAGAAAAAGTTAATAGCAAGCATATAAAAATTGTAGTTAAGTTTTTTCTTTTCTCTAATTGTGGCAAGTTAAAAGGTAGAGGAGTAAATGCATTTTATTCTTAACTAAAATTTAATTATAATTTGAATACAATGATTTTAAATATGTAATACAATATTTTATATTATTTAATAAAAAACACAACATCTAATGTTAAATAAGTAAAAATTAAACATTTTCAGTTTTTTTAAATATAAAAATATTTTATTACAATTTAAAATTGATATATTAAAACTATAATCGGATTTTTACTTTAAAAAATAAAATATATTTCCCTCTCCAAAAGAAATGTAAAAGAAAAGAAAAAAACACACCGGCAAAGTTCATATAATTGGCTTAGTTCGACATCGTTCAATAAGTATTCACAGGTTTACCAAAATTTGAGCTGCCTTAAGTCACTGATTAGCTAAGTGCTCATGCAATGAATGCTTCAATTATATATACCTAATTTGGGGATTCAGAAGTCAGAGAAAGCGAACAAGTTTAGTACCAATAAAGGATCAAAAAATTAAATATAAGAGATTGTACCCTTTGAATATAAAAATTTTACTTTAACTATCCATATGTTGTTTTGATCAGCATTCTTTATGCATGTAGTGATTTAAATTATAGTTTCTCAATTATTAAAGATCAATTTAATATTTAATCCTTCAAAATTTTGGAAAATTAATGCAAGCAATATGGATAAGGACATCCTTCTTTTTGATTATTTATATAGTATCACGAAATAAATTTAATAATTATTTCTGCATTGCCCACATGGAATAATGATATAATGGGCAAGACAAAGGTAAAATATTCCTTTAAGAATTATTTCTGAATTCCCCACGGGGGAGCACAATTAAATTTAGAAAAATAAAAGAAAAGTGAAGTAAAAAAATTAGTCGAAGAATCTCGGAAATAGAATGCTTCACTTGGCCTCTCATGAAATAAATTCTACATGACAAACAGGCAATCTCAACTAGAAATAAGAAACTCTTCAACTTGAAATGAGGATCCACGAGATAGACATGAACAGAGGGACTAAGATGTAGTAACACAGTGGACTCAGTCCTGATACTTGCATCATTGTTTCTAAACTAAAAAGAAAGAAACTAATAATCGGAAAAACTTAACAGACGACCACGACGACAACCAACGAGACACAAAGTACAGGGAATGCTAAGACCAAATTCAAACATAGCAATAAGACGACTGTTCATCTTATCCAGCAGAAGAATCAACGGCAACTGCATTGAAATCATCGCTATCGCAATAGTAAAAGCCATTGTTCTTTAGGGCAGTCAAGCAAGAAGACGATAATGCCACCAGATAAGGCATGTTGTTGAAGGAGCAGGCTAGGTGACTAACCAGCGCTGAAGCATTAACCATACTTTCATCGCCATTCTCTTGCTGTACAAACTCTTCTGCGCGGTGCTTTAAGGTCTCGAGCATGAGCTGGGGCTCGTGCTGCATCACACGGAGGACGTCGCTGCACGACGGCCCCGGCACTGCAAGCGTCACCGCGAACCTATGCGGGCCGTCGCTCTGCGACACCTGAACAACGTTGGGGGCACCAAACAGGTTGTGGAACCCGCCGATGGCCTCCTCGTAAGCCCCACCCAAGAACATTCCCAGATAGTATTTTCCAACATCGGCTTCCAATTCATGGAGGGGTAGGCTAGACTCGTTGCCTATGAACTTGTCAACCTTCCCATCACTGTCGCATGTCAAATCTGACAAGATTCCTCTTGCTGTTGGCCGCTCATCCAGACGATGAATGGGGACTATAGGAAACAGCTGTCCAATTCCGACGAATTCAGGAATGGAGGTGAACACTGAGAGATTGACATGGTATGATCGAACTGGATCCTTTGCCCCAGTTGCTTTACCGACCAACTCACACAAACCATCTACAGCAGAAAGTTGTTCAATACCCAGAGACCCTTGCTTAAATTGTTCAATACATCGTTGCTTCAGTTGTTCAGTGTAAAGCAAACAGGTATCGTACTCGCCTCTAATGGCCGCAGAAGATAGATTATGATAATCAGCACGAGCGTCCTCCGAGAACGCCTCAACCAAATGCTGCAGTTCAGGAGCAGACAATGCAGGGGCTTCATATGCACAAGTAGACATAGCCTCAAAGATCAAAATGGACTGATGAGACACAATAGCTCTGCCACTTTCACTGCAAATTACAGGGTGCTTGATGAAACAGCGATCACAGACATACTGGATTGCTTGAACAACAGCTGCAGCATACTCTTCAAGAGTATACCCAACAGAAATATCAGAGTCAATCGACTTGGAACCGTCATAATCAATGCCCAGACCACCTCCAATATCAATAACTTGCATATGAGCGCCTAGTCGAACCAATTCACAATAGATCTGTGCAGCCTCTCCCACGCCATCAGAGAGTAATGTCGTCGAAGGAATTTGAGAACCCATGTGAAAATGCAGCAGCTGCAGGCATTCAAGCATACCCACTTGTTCAAGCTTCCTTACGACCCGCAAAATCTGAGTCGTAGTCAGCCCAAACTTGCCTTTCTCGCCTGAAGTCGACCCATAATGTCCAGAATGTTTCGTCCTCAGCTTTGCTCGAACGCCAATTACGGGTCGAATGCAGAGCGTCTGACTCAAATCGATAATAATATCGACTTCTTCCTCTTGCTCAAGAACGATAACGGCATTCAATGCGAGCTTTCTTGCGACCAAAGCCAGAGAAATATATTCGCAGTCTTTATACCCATTACAAATCAGAAGAGCTTCTGGTTTACCTTTGCACAAACAGCTCATAGCAAGCAGGAGCTCGGGCTTCGACCCTGCCTCTAACCCGAACTGGAATGAAGATCCGAATTTCACAATGTCCTCCACAACGAACCGGTCCTGATTGGATTTCACCGGGTAAACGCCTTGATAGTGAGACCCGTAACCCTGAGATTGGATTGCATGCTCGAAGGCAGAGTTAAGGGACTCAAGCCGGTTTTTCAGCACATCCGGAAGTCGAACAATGAGAGGAAGCTGCAACCCGAGACCGCCAGAAGATTTTGGGTCCGATACTTTCTTCACAATCTTCAGCAAATCAATCTCTTGGTGAGACAGGGTCGATGAACCACGTGGGCGGACCGATATATTCCCAGAGGAATTGACAGAGAAGTATGGAGGCCCCCATTTATCAATCCTATAAAGGGCGGCAGATAGAGAGGGTGACCAATGGGAATTCTCAGCATCGGCAATGGTGACAGCATTGCCAGTGGCGTCGGTTGTTGCAGCAGGTACGCCGGACAATGTGACCAGCGCTAGAAGAGAGCTGTCCCCAGCGGTGAGGGCGGAGCCGGGGGGACCAACTGCCCCATTCACGCAACAAGGCAAGGCCGGCATCTCCTCAGCGACTAAGAACTACAGTCGAAATTTTCAAGGAAGTGTCAGGGAAGAACTAATATGAAGTGGTTAAAATTAACGCAGAAAGATGTGGAAGTGAATACCGGAAATTTTCAGAGAAAGGGTGAGAAAACAGCCAGGAAAATGATAGAAAAATTCCGGATTGCAGTGGGAATGAGGAGAGCGAGCGAGAGTGAGAGAGAGCTAACGGGAGTACGAACTATGGTCGCTCAAAGAATAATATTTATTTTTCGTTTTTAATGATTAAATAATAATTAATAAATAATATTAAATAATAATTAAAAGAGTAAAAATAAAATTTCACCCAATTTTTTTTTCTATTTGTTTTTTTTATGACGCAACCAAACCAGCCGTTAATGTATTCTCTCTGTTATTGCGTTGATAGTATAAAAAAGGAGTGTGTTTTAATAATTTTTTTTAATTTTAAAATAAACTTACTAACCTATTTATCTCTCTATCTCTCTCTATGTTAACAATACACTATAGAAAAAATATAATAGCAGAAGATCATATTTGTTAACTAAGCCCAAAGTGAATTTTCTCTCTCCCCATTTAAGATAGAAGCAATTTTTAAATTTGAAAAAAGGACAATATACTGTTAATTAAGATACATTGAGTGTACTGTTTGAAATTATATAAATTAGTAATTTGGGTGTATTTAAACTTGATAAAAACTTTCTCTCATCATGGCGACTGAAATTTCAGAACAAACAACATTATGCAGTGTGAACTGGCCGTCTTAGTGAGCATGATACAACAGTTAGAATCCAGAAAGAAAAAGAGAATGAAGCAAAGAATCAGAAGAAACTTTTCACATCGCGCTCTTTAAATGGCAAAATGGCCTTCTTTATGTAACCTTTTCGCGGAGATTCCTTTCATAATGATGGGAAATGCCCAATTATGGTCATCCCAGTTGTAAAACAATGAAGGACAAAAACATACTGGTAAGACGACGTGAAGAGAGGCAGAGAGAGGATCCATAAGTTGGATTAATTAATTTGAGAAAGCAGTCTTTTTTTTTTCTGGCATGCCAGTAGTACAAAGGTACCTTTTGTCTGGTATTAGATCTATTGGGGGGTACAATGAATGACAGCGGCTGGACAGTCTGAAGAGAGCTTGGGCTGCAATGGCTGGCCAATTACGCTTGAAAATTCCAAAAGTTTTTATATTTTTATTGTCATATTTTTTTAATAAAAATATGATGTGTACGTTTATTTTAAATTTTAATTATGAAACGTTAAATTATAATAATTATATACTTATTTACAAAATTCATATATTTGTTACATTATTATTAGAAAATCTAATAATACAAATATAAAAGGTAAGAGAAAAATACGTTTTATTCTTAACTAAAATTTAATTATAATTTTAATGCATTGATTTTGAAAACATAATAAATTTTTATATTATTTTAGAAAAACACAAACATCTCACTTTTTTTTTTTAATCCAAACAAACATCTCACGTTAAATAAGTAAAAAAGCATTCAGTTTTCTAAAAATAATAAAAATATTTTGTTACAATTTAAAGTTAATATATTAAAATTATAATTGATTTTAAATTTAAAAAATAAAATATATTCTCCACCAAAAAGGAGAAAAAAAAAACAGTTAGGCATATAATTGGCTTAATTTGACGTCGTTCAATGAATTCACTGGTTTACCAAAAATTGGACTGCCTTAAGTCACTGATTAGCTAAATGCTTGTGCAATGAATGCTTTAATTATATCTACCTAATAAGGGGATTTAGAAGTCACAAAGAGAGAGAGAGCGAGAGAACACGTTTAGTACTACTAAAGGATCATCTCACGACGAATAAAAGTAAAAATTAAATATAAGAGATTGTAGATTGTACTCTTTAAATATAAAAATTTTAATTTAGCTATCTATATGTTGTTTTAATCGGTTTTCTTTACACATGTAATAATTTAAATTATATGTTTTTTAATGAACATATATCTTTATTATCAACTTTCATAATCAAAATATGATAAATTATAATTTTATAATAAGTGTATAATTTTACCAAATAATCATATATTTGTCTACAAAAATAATATATTTATTATGTTTTAATTAAAAATATGATAATAAAAATATAAAAAAGTTACATATAAGATTTTTCCTTTCTCAATTAGTAAAGATCGATTTAATATTTAGTCCTTTAAAAATTTTGAAAATTAATGCAAGCAATATGGACAAGGACATCCCTCTTTTTTTTATTATTTCTACAATGTCTTGAAATAAATTTAAGAATGATTTCTGGATTGTTGCCAAATCATTTCTTTTTGAATAAATTACAGTAATATCTCTTGAAGTTTAATTAAATTATGTCTAATATTTTTTAATTTAAAAATTGCACTTCTCTCTCATTTACTTTTTATCAATAAAATTAGTTTTCTATAAAAGTATAAATTTTTTATTATTTAATATTAATTTAGATATTTTTATTATTATATTAAGTATGAAATCATAGTCTCGTAATGTATAAAAAATAAATTATCTGATAAAAACTGAAGTAGAGGAAAGATGTTTTGTAACATATATCTAAATGTTAAAAGAATCTAATGTAATTTTTAAAACAAAAATAATATCAAATTTAACTTAGTCAAATTTCAAAAAATGTCAGCATAATTTACTGTGCCTTTAACCCAAACAGCACATATACACGATCCATAAAATCAACTCAAGGAATGTGTGTATCATAAAATGAAAATTATTAAGTGCACTTCCTATATTTATTTGTTGGAGTTTACTTGATATACAAATTTTAATTAATTTTTATATTCAAATTTAAATATAATAAGTATATTCTAAACTTTCTGGATGCTTTAGTTTATGAAAAGATAAATTTTTTACTTCTGATTAGATTGCTTTGTTTGCTTAATTATGTAGTGTGTCAGGTTTGTGATCAACGCATACCAAACACATGAGCAATATTAATGATAGAGTGTGTCAGGTTTGTGGTTGTCGCATACGAAACACATGGGAATAGACAAAATTCTCAAATTTTATAGATATTTATCATTTTTTTTTTTGTTCCATTTGAGTATGAAAACTTTTTTAGGTTTTTTATTTTTGAGTTTGATTTATATAATATCCACCTTGTTTTAGACATAACAGGGGAGGTGTGTGTGTATATATATATATATATTAATTAATATAATATATTGTAAGAAAGTGTCGTCAAATTTTTTTTTTTTTTTTCAATTAAGAGAGGTTAGCCAAAATGGCATATGGGCTACCTCTTATAGCCCCTATTTTACCATCAATATTTAACAACTGAGGCATTACCTCTCCAATAATGAGTTCCCTTATACTCTAAATGGAGCTAAGCTAAAAAAAAAGTATCAAATTATATCGGAATGATATGAAGTAGAAAAGTAATAACTTGTTTAAGATTGAATTGAAAATATGAAACGAATCAATGACAAAAAATCCAAAAAAAACTTGATTGCAACTTGGACAAAGAATTGATAAAAACTATAAATAAATTACAAAAAGCTATAAATAAAACAGGAAAAGAAACAAAAGCATTTGATTGAGGCATATAATGATAAAAAATATAAAAAAAAAATAAGTAAGTGAAAAGAAGTAAAATAAAAAAATAATTTAATAATTAAAATAATAATTTAACTGATAAAATAATAAATATAATAAATATTATACCAGCAATATAAATAAAACGCGAACCAAATAATCCCTTAAGGTCCGTTTGGTTCAACGGAGAAAGAGAGGGGAGGGGATTTAATGAGTTTTGTTTGTTTATAAGGAAAGGGAAGAGAGGGAAGGGGATTATTAAAGGAGAGGGGAGGGAGGGGAAGTAATTATATTTAGATAAATTTACCATTTATATTATTTTAATTTTATTTTTTATAACAAAATTATATATATCAATAATTTTTTAAAAAAATTATAAATTTTAATCTTTTTTATTTTTAATTTTTGACAAAAAAATTATCTTAATTTTTATTAAATATTAATATATTAAAAAATTAAAAAAAACAAAAAAATAAATTAAAACTAAAAAAATATCTCACCCCACCTCTCCCTTCACCTTTCCTCCCCTCCAAAACCCTCCAATTTGGAGGGGAGGCAAATTTGCTTACTTTTTCTCCCTTCTCCTTCCCTCCCTTCCATGGAGGGGAGGCAAATTTGCTTACTTTTCCTTTCTTCTCCTTCCATTCCTTTCAATTTTATTCAATCAAACACCTTATTCTCCTCCCTTTCTTCTCTTTCAAAAATTCCCGACCAAACACACCCTTAATCAAGTTATTTACGTGTTCTTCTTGGTTGTCGCCATCCCCTTTTATAGTATCTTTTATGGCGAGGCGCGTCCCACGTTCAGCAACTACTCCGTCCTTGATGTTTCCTGCTTGTGTGCTGGCCTTACACGTTGGTCGTGTCATGTAGCTGCTTGCTCACTGAAAACTCTTATTGCGATATTCTATGGGCTATTTAATTTCCCGTTTTAAGAATTTTTTTTTGTTTTAAAAAAAATAAAAAAATTTGTTTGATAATATATTTTTAATAAAATATTTTGTAAAACAAATAATCAAAATATTTTTTATATATTTTATAACTTTTGTTTTGTAAAAAAAAAAAAAGAGAAAATAGTAATTTTTTGAAATCATTCAAACAGATTTTTTTAATTTTGTAATTTTTAAAATTTGTTCTAAAAAATATCTGTTTTGAAAATATTAAAATCAAAATAAAATCAAACATGTCTTATATTTCTTAATTTTTTGCCTGTTTTTTTTTGTTATATTCCTTGGCTAATGTTTTGTTTGATCATCATCGACTACAATTTCAACTATGTTCATCTCAGCTAATATCGTTAACTATGAATTTTAAATGCTAACAAAAAGTTTATATATATATATATATATATTCAAATAACATTATGAGGTTTGAATTATATTAATTATTGTCTAAGATATTGTATTTTATTTTTATAATTTTATATGAACATGTTTATATAAATGAGTTTCAACTTGAAAAAAAAAATTATTCATTTTAATATATTTTTGGATAAGTAATATTGGATCTAGAGATTCAACAATTCAATGAAAATAAAAGATTTCTTAAATAGAAATTTGAAAATGAAAACTATGAGACTTTTCGCATATCCTATCCATCATCGTCCTTACCTGACAATAATAACACGGGAATATTATACAGTTAATATTCTATGATCAAAATCCACTTTAATTAACCATATTCTCATTTAGTGGCCGAAAAAAAAAAAACCTTTCTCATTTAATTTCTTCGTTCCGATCTTAGATTGTCAGAACCTGCACTGATAATAGATCAAGCTATCATATGTAAAATTCAAAGCTGTTTTTTGAAATAATAATAATAAGAAGCGGCAAATCATTGTTGTGACATTATAATATGTGAAGCTAATGACACTTTTTCTTTAGTTTTTATATATTATTATTACTATAAATTTTCTTAAAAAATTCAAATTATAATTTTTTTAAAAAATACATAATCACATTTTCAAAATCAAAAGATGATCAAAACAACCTAAAAAATAATTTTAATTTTTTAGTATTCAAAATATTTGTTTAACTTTTATTTCAATGTCGCTTATTTATATTAAAAATTAAAAATTTAATTTACTATAAAACTTTATTCTATTTATGACAATGATTAATTCTATTAACATGTATTTAATACAAAGTTTATTCTTGAATTAAATTATCTTCTTTAAATTAGTTAATCTTAACAATTTTGTGAATATATTCTTTATTTTAATCATTTTTTTATCAAATGTGTTTTAGGGTTGAGATCATGATTTAGATTGAAAGAAACCATTATATGAGAGAGAGATTTTATTAAGAGTAAAAGAATGATAAAGAAAGGAGCATCGAGACATATTTCAGCCGAGTCCGATTTTGCTATGAAAGAGTTTTTATTTATATTGTTCTAAAAGATAAGTTAATAGTGAATCTCAAGGTAAGTAACCTAATAGAATTGTAAAAGTTGTCTGACTAAAATATCTAATAATGTAGAGCTGTTTTGAATTACATTATTCAAAATAACTTGCTTTGTCAACTAATTGCATATGAATGATAGATTGTAACTGTTGAATTTTTAGACATTAGAGGAGTGGATTGCGCTATTCTAAGTCTATGAAACTCTTATAGCTATAAGATTGCTTAGCTCGTCATTTTGCTAATTGACTTAGAAGCAAGTATTATGATAATTTTATAGGTATAAGAGTTTCATAGACTTAGAATAGCAAGTATTAAGATAATCTTAAAGATAAGTGTCTTGTGAGTTTCTACGAGTTATAATAGTGAAAATGATGTTTTCATAAGCAATCTTTTGTGCTACCTTTGAGGGATATCTAGTTTGGCTGTTTGTTGATTCCTTGTTCATTTGTAATTAATATGGCATTTGGAGGAAGGGTAAGGTAGAAATAGGCTTAGGGTGTGCTTAATAGAGAGGGAGGAAGAAGACAACAAGATATGAAAATTTTTCCTGCTGTTGGGAGTTCCCAATGTGTGGGCAGGGGGAAATTGGATGCCCAAAAATAAAAATGATTTTTAGATGTGTAAGATGTGTATTAGGTATGATGAAATCATTTTCAGCATTTCCAGGTCCAGCTTCTCTAAGCCCGCCAACTTTCTTCTACAAACCCTTGAGATCCGCTCCACCAAATATGAACAGACTGATAATTTTCAATTACATGTACTTGCGTTTATGGTTGTTTGTGGGCTGAATTTAAGTTTTCTGGTGGACGGAACATCGAAGAACCCCTTTTTTGTAAAAAAAAAAAAAAATTCTTTCCTCGCGCGTTAAATTTGTTTAAATGGGTATTCAGATAATAGATAACCATGTCCTGTTGACAACGAGGACGGTTGCACCCAAGTCTAGCATGGTGACAGAGTATTATGTTCTTGAAATCAAACTCTCTTGGGGATTTTTTTTTACCTGGTTCTTCTTCAGCTAACGAAAACCATAACTGGTTTATTCCCCCTCCCCCCCCCCCCCCCCCCCCGCCCCAAAAACCAAAAAAAAAAAGAGAAAAAAAAGAAAACCAAAATTGTTTTATTGGTGTTCTTCCGGTTATTAGACTTCCTTAGTCTCAATGCGGATTCAACCAAAAACATATCTTTAAAGAAGACTAGGAAAGGGAAGGGAGAAGGAGCAATTGGATGTGATGGGGTTGCCAAGATGAAATGGGGAGATACAATGGCTACAAGGCATGCCCAGTCACTGGTTTTAAATGGAGTTCGAGGTGATCAAAAGAAAATTGCAGCTTAGAGAGCTTAGAGAAAAAAAATAGAACCCAGAAAAACACCTCAATTGTCAATTAAAACCCGACAAACAGTTAAAGGGGCGAAAAGAAAAACTTTGCCAAGAACATTTCCAGACTCAAACACAGATCATGTAAATGACAAACAGAGGCAATCGATTTCCCAGAAAAATAACAAGCGCTAGCAAACTTTAGTACTCTATTGAAGTGATAGAGACCAAACTTTTTGCTCGAAAGTTGAAAGTGGAAAGCCAACACTTCCCTCTAATAACAACCTCAGAAACAACAAAGATCAACAGGCCTCAAACAGAAACACACCTCTCCATCTTACCTCAGCACTCAAATGTGAATATTACAAGAGTAGAAAATCGACAATGAATTCAAAGTCTGGAAAGACCTATGAACACATTGAAGTTTCATTGGTAACAAAATCATTACAAGACCGGTTTCAGCAGCACCAAAAAACTATATCAGTTCTGGAGATCATATGGCATAATACATTGTCGAGGAAAAAGAAGGCAGCTTTAGAAGCTTTATTAGCTAAGGAAAAAACCTACCTAACAAAACAACACCAAATGGCTGATTGAGCAACTACTTCCATATAAATAATTGTTAAAGCCTGCACGTGCTGTCCAAGCATCACTAACCTCAGAATATGTAAAAATTTACCCGTCGTTCCCCAAATAAAAAGGTAGAAACCTGTAGGCAATGAAAGAATACTTTGCAGTACAGCTCCTTTCCTATTCAGCTCTGGACTGGCCAGCACGAGAAGACAGGATAATACCAACAATGAGACCATAGAGGGCAAGAGCTTCAGCAAAGATGAGGATGAGAATCATTCCAACAAAGAGTTTTGGCTGCTGTGCATTAGCCCTGCAGAATAAAATAAACTACTCAATGGGGGAATTTGTGCATAATCATAAGAGAGCCATGCATAAAATTCATCACAAGCACAGGCTAGCAAAGACAAATTCATGTTCCATCAAGGATCATAAGATATTTGACATCCGAAATATGCTCATTGATCTACTCAAATTTTAGAATGTAGAACAAGTCAATAGATAAAGTATTGAATATCACTATGGAATTTTTTTTTTTTTGTTGGGGTGTGGGGGGGGGGGGGGGGAAGAAAACTTAAAATCAAAGCAAGTAAGGAAAAAACAGTAAGTTAGATTCTCAAGAAACCAGATTAAAAGAATGATATATCATATACTAAGGTAAAAAGATCATACCTTACACCAGCATCACCAACAATACCAATGGCCATTCCAGCAGAAAGCCCAGCAAGCCCACAGGCAAGACCAGAGGAGAGATGTGCATAACCATCAAAGAGGTAATAAGATTTGGCCTTGGGATTTATGCCAGTACTAATTATAACAGCAATAATAAGGCCATAAATACCCAGAACTCCAGCCATAACAACAGGAACAATGGACTTCATCACCAACTCAGGTCTCATCACACCCATTGAAGCCACACCTACGCCACTCTTTGCTGTGCCATAGGCAGCTCCCATACCTACAATAGAATCAATGTAAGTGAGTCTCAATGCTATAGCACTTAAAGGAATAGAGAAGCTCAAACATTTTTCAAACTACAAAAAAAATTCAATGGTCCTATCAGTTACTTCAAAATTATGTGAAGACATTTCTATAGCCATATCCTGTCTGCTGAGTTTACGAAATTGAAGATAGGAATTAGATTTCCACCCATTTCCACACCAATGGTCGTGAGACTGAAAATTCATAATCTGATCTTCAGATTGATTGAAATCATTTTGATTTACATACAGATAGATTTTCAGATTTTTTTATACAAAATGTATTCTATGATTCACAGTAGCTTCTCAACTTCTACGATGACGGTTTCTAAACAAATCAAAGCACAACTGAATAGATAATAATTACCTCCTAATGACAAAAACACAAAACCCTAAAGCAAGTTCATTCTTTTCCCAACAATTTCAAAAGAATCACGTTTGTTTATTTTCTCAGAGAAATAGAAACTGAAATCAACCAACAATCGAAGAACAAACTCAGCTGAACAATCCCAGTTGTTTTCACAGGATCAAAGATAAATTACATTTTTGAGCACCGGATCAACAGGAAACTATATAGATCGTGAAAAGAAATATAAAGATCTACTTCAGAAACAGCAAAGTGATTGAGAAATATAAGATTGGGATTTAGAGATCCAATTACAGGAGAAAACAAGCGCAGCTGCGGCTCCGAGGAAACCAAAAAAAGGTGCCGTCTCATCGCCGCTGAACGAAGTCATTATCTGCCACGGATCTGCAATGACGTCGGATAGATCTGAAAGTCTTAATTCTTCTCAGAGATCTTCGAAGTTCCAATCTCTCTCGCTCTCTCTTTCTCTTTCTCTGTGTATGATTCCTGCCGGTCAGGGAAGAAGGAAGTCAGACAGCACGTGTTCGTTGGCTTTATAATTATACGTTCGGGTCCTCCATTTGATCCGGGTCGAATGATCCGAAATATGGGCCAAATTGAATGGAGCTTATACCACTTGATTCCAAGTTAGGCCCAATTTTCTTCGTCATCTTTTCCTGCCTTTAAGGGCTCAGCCCCCCTTGTCCTACCAAACGAACCAGACATATATATATTAATTTGAGTTTTACTTTAAGAAAAAAACACCATGAAAGTGAAATTTTAAGTGCAATAGGCTAAGGTGAGGAAATGAATTATTAAGATGATTCAGAAATGAATTCAAACTAATAAAAAATTATGTGTACTCTTCAGAAGATAGTTCTTTATTATCACTAATAAGTGTTATCATTTAAATCGATATCTAAACTATAAAATCTTTCTTTGCTCTAAATGAGCTAGGAAAATATATGCTTTGACGAGACTTTATAGTGTTTTTAAATTTTAGAGCTATTAGCACAACACATGAACCTAGAGCCTCTGTTTATCAATTGTGTTTTTTACTTCTTTTTATTTTAAAGAAAACACTTAAGTTTTATACCAAAGAATTTTAGATATTTAAGTATCTCATATTCATAATTTTAAACTAGTTAAAAAGAAAAATGTTGTGTACTAAATATCTCCTTAGATGAACAATATTGCGAAGAAAAGGATTGTGGAATTAGGTGAAGTGTAGGTTGGAAGCATTTCTCAACTTCAAATGGTGCATGTAATTGAAGTTTGAGATGCTTTACATCCTGCCAAATTCTCTCTTATATTGAAGATGATTTGTTGAAGAGAGGAGATGGGGTCTACTAAAACCCATCTCACTTCTTTTCTTTGTTTCCCTCTCTCTCTCTCTCACATGATATTTTTTGGTACAGCAAAGAATTTGAATTTGTTTTGCATGTTTCAATATAATTTAATATTTTCAATCCTAATAAAAGGAATATGCGTTTTTGTGAGTTACGTGGCTCAATTTCAGATAGACACAAGTCCAATAATGACAATCAGGACCAAAAGAGTCCAGTAATCTGATTCACACCCCACATTTAAAAATGAATACAACTACAAAGGCCCCTATGTTCCAACTTCTTGACTTGTTGATGTAATTTGTTGGTAGTATAGAATATAGGTATGGATTCAGATTTTCTGAAGTTCACTTCAGCTGAAGTGAAGAGAGAGGCAGAGAGGGAGGGGTGGATCCCACATACTAAAAGTGGGACTCACTCCTCCTTCTCTGTCTCCCTCCTCACTTCAGGTGAAGTAACTTCAGAAGATCCATTTTCATATAGGAATACTTTTACAACACAAACAACTCAATCCAAACTTGTACAAACGTTATCATGATGAAATAGGATAAACAGACTACTCAAAAGGATTGGAATTTGGAAGAAGAAAGGAGAGTAAGGGAGTAATTAAAAATGGCAGTTACACTTATCTGAGGGGACTTCCACATATGCCCATAAGAGGATTCAGTGTGTGGTTCATGCAAGGCCAAGAAATCAGAGCGTTCTGATCCTTTATCCAGTGTAAAGTTGGGCCTGGCAAGTTTGATCTAGATAATTCGAATATAATTTTTTAAAATTGTTTTAACATCAATTACTACTTTTTTAAAATTAATAAAAAATTATTTTATTCTGCGTTTTGCATTATTCAAAAGTCAAAAACTAAAATAAAAAAAATTTAAATACAGATCAACCAAACCAAATATAAACAACCCACTTTGTGTCCAACTTTGTGTTGGGGAAAGGATCCAAATTTAAAAAATAAGACGTCTTATTCTCAATTCCATCAACCTTGGCTATCGTCACTTTGATTGCACTAGTATATATTTTTTGTCATTTCATCTTCTATTTATTTTGCTTCTATCGTTTTTCATATATGTTTATTTTATACCCATTATAATTTTGATACATAAATTGTAAAATATAATACTATATTTTTTAAAAAGACAAAAGGTTATATTTTAATTAAAACTTTTATCTCAAAAATTGAGAATTTGGGAGAAAGAAAATTAGAGGCCGTATAATATTATGTGACGTTGTTTTTAACTGTTGATACCTAAAATTTTTACTTTTTATAGTTTTAGAAGATAAAGTATCACATATTAAAATTCACGTGCCCAACTTTTAATTAGATTATAATTCAAGGGATTACATGTATTTTTCTCTTCAATTTTTGAATGATTCAGATATTTGCTCAATTTAATCTTATCTCCAGATATGAGATCTTTTGGCAAGCCAAAAAAAAAAAGAGAAAAGAAAAATGCTGGAATCTTACTTTTTTCTTTAAATTGCTACCTTGGGTTTCACTCCATTGGAGTGTTCATAAAGCATATACGATTTTTTAAAATTTTTTTAAGAGATCAAATTTTTACAAAGTTGAGATTTTTTTTTTTTAATTATTGAATCACTTAGACAATTATTTGAGTGTTCATAAAAAATTACTTTTACAAAAGTCTGGAAGAGAGCTTGTACGTACAGCGTTGCCCTAGCTAAAGCATATGATGAAAATTGACAAGATTTTCATGCATAATATTGCAGCTCATTGCAAGAACGAAGAAAGGATTGGAGAGGCACTTGCAGAGGAAATTCATAGTGGCCTAGTGAAGAGGAAGGACCTTTTCATTACAACGTACAAGGGTTCGTTTTGTATATATCAAATCCAATTTGTCTCGTACTCTTGTTTGTTTAATGCTAGTATGCTACTTGAGAATGTGAAGTGTTTACTCGATAACTGTAGCTAGCTTCCCTTGTCATTATGCAGCTTTGGAATTCTGATCATGAACATGTAAATTGATCAGGCCTGTAAACACAGTCTGAAGAAGCTCAAGTTAGATTATCTCGACTTATATCTTGTTCCCTTCCCAATGGCCAGACCACATATTGGTGTGTCCACTCCGTTATGTCTAACTGCATTCTGGGATTTGGATCCCTATATTTAATTTTCGTAAGTTTCATTTAAAGCTAAATAGAGAAAGAAGAGGAGAGAAGAATGATTTGTTCCCTCTCTCTGGAAAATCCTCTTAAAGATTCGCGTTGTTTCATTGAAGTCTTATGTAGTTATTTTGGATTCGCAGAAATTAATCAATATATTTAAATTTCACGCATGAAGAAGGAAACTATAATCAAGCTTGTTTTTCATGCATCATGCATGACTATCTCACTACACTGCTAAAAAAAAAAATGGATTAGAGACTAAAAACATATGTTATTAATAGAAAAAATTTTGTTATTTACAGACATGTATTGTGACAATTTTGTTTTTCAATGAAAGAATTTGTGGTAGAAATTTTTTTGTTTCATCCCAGAAATATAATTTTTCTCATGATATTTACTCCTATGTTTCCAAATACACTCTCTAAAATTTAATGCTTGTTTGGTATTTGGTATGAACAAAGGAAATAGATTTTATTTTTATTTTTGTATGTAATACCTATTATATTTTTGTAATTATCACTCAACGGTATTTATTATTATTTTTTAAATAAAGACATAAGAATCATTTTTCATCAGCAGAAATTATTTTTTTTATTTTTTATTTGCATTTTCATCTTAACAATTTTACAAATCAAATGACAAGTAATTAAGTTTGAATCCGCTTATTTTTTTAGTGCCAAAATAAGTGGTTATGTTAGAAAAATATCGACACAAGATGAGAGTGTATGGGCTCACAACCCTCGGAGAGAGAGAGAAAATAGGAGTATATACGATCTACACCCTTATGTCTATATGTCTCCAACATGATTATTCATTTTAGCATAAGAAAATGAATAGATCCAAATGCCAAATGAATTGGCATGCAAGTTTTTTTTTCTTATGGAAAGATTGGAAACTGGCAATTAATTATCTTTGCATATATTTCTTGTCATTGCTAACTTGACTAGCATAAATGTCATAATTATGATAGACATTCAAAACTATATATATAAATACGCTCCCTTAGTTTTTTAAGAACATTTTTTTATGTAAACCATTAGGATAGTCTAAGTGAAAGGGTGGGGTAAGTATTTATAGTGTTAACGGTTTAAATCTTTTAGTATATAATTTCTTTAATGTAAACATTTTTCTACAAATTTTCATGGAACTTTTTCAAAACAAAATACAGAAACCATTTTCATTTTTGCTTCATTGTTATAAACTTATCATCGTTACTTACTCAAAGTTGGCCAATATCATTATCAAAGCTTATCATGGGTTAAACTCGGACCTAAAGTGAGTTAGTTCAAGGTTAAAGCCTAAATTTGAGTTTAAACCTAAATATTTTATTTAGACCCAAATAAAAATTTTAAAAGTCATGAGATAAGTTCTGACTCAAAATTGCCTATTATGTTTATATCCAACTATGAATTTTGAAAATGAAAAAGACTTACCATTAGTCTAAAATTTTTTTGACTTGGATTGCATGCCTAACTGATCACCATTGCTTGCGTCACATTGTCACAATGTTGATCATTTGTTATTTTATTTTTCATGTAATTCAGACATACAAATTTTCACATAAAACAAACAACATGAAATTTTGTTACAAAAAAACTCAATAAAAATTTCCTAGATAATAAAATTTTCATTTTTCGACTAAACAAATGGAGCCTCAGCTTTTGTCTCTATAATTTCCAAGCACTGGCTTGAGATATTTTAGTTGTTGAGATATTTTGATTCTATTAATTAAAATCATTGCCTAACAAAGAGGTATTTGCAGCAACTATGCTATTTTTTGACCAGGCAAAGCTTAGTACTTTTAGCAAATTTAGATTCTGTTTCATATAAGAAAAAATCATGTGAAAGAAAAATAAAATAAAATAAAATAAAAAATATGGCCCACATGAATGGTCCCTCAAGGCTCGTATCATTTCTTTATCCCTCCAACAAATGCTCTCTACTACAGAAGAAGATTTACTAACACTTTCAACATCATTCTTTTCTTAAATTTTGGCACAGTCCACACTCCACTAGGAGGTTCTATAGCAAATACAGAATTGTTTGGTTCTATTTGGATGATCAAGTTCTCAAGATGAGTTAAACAACTGAGTACATTACACCAATCTACATTCAAGTTTGGTCAATAAATTACATTTGATGTTTTTTTATTTTAAAGAATTGTTACCAACTCTCTTAACATTATATATATATATATATATATATATATATAAAAAAACCTCTACTTCAATCTATTTGTTATGAGAAAAGAAGTTAATTTTTTATATAATATTTGTTTCTTAAAAAAATAAAATTACTTAATTATCTTTATAGTCATATTAGTAATAAAATAGTAGTTTCATATCGTTCTTAAAATGAACTTAGCTTATAAAAAAATTATAATCTCATATTGCAAAAGTTAACTTTATTAACGGAAAATAAATAATATAAGAGATTTTTGTAGTATATATTAAAAGCAAAAATATACTTTTACTCCTTTAATTTTATCTAAATTTTTTTTTGGTTCTTTACTTTCATTTACCTTTTAAGCAAATCCACGAAAAACTTTTGTTTGCCAAAAGAAAATGATGATTTTTCTTCAACCCTTCTAATCTTGTTATCTGCCAAACCCAAAACCAGATCATAAATGGCGCCAAAAACTTTCCACAGTTCTGAAAATTAAAAGCAAGAACAGAGCGGCAAAAATGGCATAAGAAAACGAACCAATATTCCCACAATCCATTGACTCAAAACGCTGAGTTTTGTTGTGCATATACTTTTCTCCCAAAACGGTGCATCTCGTGCTGCATTTTATTCCAGCAATTGAGCTGTCTGCCACGCGTCTCAACATGCACCACCAGATGACTTTAACGGCTACGATTTCACGAATATCACCGCGCACTGCACGTCCCGCAACGGAGAGGATCAGCTTCCCACAATTGGGCTTTTGTGGCATGGAGATTGTAGGAAGTTGGATTGCTTCCTGAAATCTGATTGGTAATGTGAGAGCCTAGAGGCTTGAGATGGATTGGCCCCAGCCCCAAATAAAAGGCATCACAAGGCTGCAGCTCCAGCTGAAAGTTTAGCTGACTGCAGAAGTGGACGAAAGGAGTAGACGAGAGGAGAGCAAAGAGAGTGAAAGTGGAAATGGCAATAACACTCAACAATGGCTTTAAGTTGCCGATAATCGGTCTGGGTGTGTGGCGGATGCAAAGTCAAGAAATCAGGGATCTTATCATCAACTCCATCAAGTTCGGTTATCGCCACATTGATTGCGCTGGTATCTTTCAAACTGCCCCAGATTATGAGTTTTTTCAACTCCACTGATATATTCCTTTCTTCGATTTCATCTTCTTTTTTTTTTTCCTTTTTCTGTGTTGTTTTATTTTTTGAATAATTCAGTTATTTGCTTCATTTGGTGAAAACTTAGTTGCTTTGCCAATTATTCTTATCCCCAGATGCTGGGATCTTACCTTCTTTTTTTTGTGTGGCTATTTTCCATGCATCTTATCCGCTTAACCAATTGGATGAAACAGTTTTAAAACTTGTTAATACTATAATTTGAATTTTGAAGTCTACACGCCTTCCCGTATTTCTCTTAAAGGGTCTGTACCATATCAGCTGTGGATACTTGTGGGTTTTGGTTTGCTGGCTTAATTTCTTTCATTCATTTAGATTTGCTGTGTGGTCTCTTGTATATTATGAGAAGCTTGGATCCTGACATTGACACGTTGACACGACAAAATCTAGGTCCAAAGTGTTTATTGTTGATAGCATGAATTGAACATATTTATTGATCAAAACAGAATAGGAGAAATTCACTTAGTCTGATAAGCAAGAGAGTAAATCACACTACCTGTTTTGCCCTTTAGGGTTTCAGAACAGATTGAAAGAGATAGAGCAATTGCAGTTTCTAATATAATACTTGTATTTATAATTAATTGTCTCCTTTATCTTCTCCATATAGGTTAGACTTGCGATAAAAAATTACTAACTATCGGAGGCTGTAGGATGGGGTCTTTACCAATGAATATATGTGTAACCCAACTTATCATAGGTTACACACGTCTAAGTAAAACTCAATTTGTTTAGGACTCAATTATCAAATACAAAATTGATTGTTTAAAATATAAAATATAATTATCTTATAATTAATTAATGCTAATCTATATTAAATATTAATTTATAAAATTAATTTAACATTTATATGTAATTTAAAATATGTAATATTAGTACCTAACGTGTTGAACACACACGATTTCTCTTTTGTAGTGTCAGTGCTTCAAAGCATTGAGGCATTCACTTTTTTACCCTTCTATGTGTTCTTAAAGCATATGTGTAGTTGACAAGATTTGAATGCATTGCAGCTGATTACAGGAACGAAGCAGAAGTTGGAGAGGCGCTTGTGGAGGCTTTCAAAACTGGCCTAGTGAAGAGGGAAGATCTTTTCATTACCACCAAGGTTCGTTTTGTATCAAATCCTGGACTGTCTTATCTGTATGACGCTACTTAAAATATCATTGCTCAGCGAATAACTGTAGCTTCCCTTGCAGCTTTGGAATTCTGATCATGGACATGTTGTTGAGGCCTGTAAAGACAGTCTGAAGAAGCTTAAGTTAGATTATCTGGATTTATATCTTGTTCACTTCCCTGTAGCTACACGGCATACTGGTGCGTCCGCTTCGTTATGTTTGACTTGGCGACTACTTTTTCTGCATATATTGTAAACAGAACTGTTGAATGTTAATCTTTTTTTGGCTTCATTACAGTAATGGTCAAACCAAGCAATGTATTTTAATATGGCACGCGGAAAATACAATTAGCCTGAAATTTTGGGGTCAGACTTAAATCTCTTTTCAAAATTCAGAACTATTAAAAAGTAACCTTTCTACTCCTATTTCTCTGTTTCTCATACGGTCCATCTCTCATTCTTCTCCTTTGAAGTTTAACTTGCATCTAATTTCTCGTTTGTAGTGTCTATCAGATTCAATTGGTTGATGGATAATTTTGTTACATTCTACATACATGCAGGAGTGGGTACAACTGACAGTGCTTTGGGTGAGGATGGGGTCCTGGACATAGACACAAGCATATCCCTTGAAACTACTTGGCATGCTATGGAAGAGCTTGTTTCGTTGGGCTTGGTTCGCAGCATAGGAATCAGGTGCAATTGGCTTTGTGAACTATCCTCACTGTGTTCCAGTAGATGCTCTGTCAATCCTTTTTAGGGTTCACTCTGTTTGATAAAAGTTTTATCTAGTCATTCTGGAATAGGAGAATGTAGGAATTTGAATATTAGTTACGATTGTGAGATAGGATACTGGCAGTTATGATTAGGATATGTGGAGATAATATCCAAGAATATTGTATATTCATATCCCGAAGTTTATGGAAAGAGAGGAGCTGTATATATGTATCATTATGCGCATGAATAAACATAACGTGGATTTCACCTTTTCATGGTATCAGAGTTGCGATCTGATATCCAAGTCCCACGTATGAAATAGAGTCGCTCATTGCAATGTCCCATGCAACGATGACTGACGAGACGGAAGAAACTACAAACAGCAATCCTGTAGCGATGAATCCCTCGTCCCCATATTACCTACACCCATCAGATAGTCCGGGTCAAATGTATGTCAGCGAACCACTGAATGAAGCCAACTACGGCGAATAGGTCACAAATATGGGAAACGCCCTATTTGCCAAAAACAAAATAGGGTTCGTAGATGGAACACTTCCAACACCCTTTGCAGAATCACCGAGTTTGAGCCCCGGGATGCGATGCAACGCTATGGTCAAGGGATGGCTGAAAACGGCAATGAGCAAAAAGGTGCGGACCAGCGTTCGATATGCTAAAACAGCTAGAGAAATCTGGGTTGATCTTGAAGAACGCTTTGGTAAAGGAAGTGTCCCCAGAGCATATGAGCTACGACGTTCAATCACTCTTCTGAAGCAAGAGAGACAGTCGTACCAACGTATTACACAAAACTGAAAAGTTTATGGGATGAGATGCAGATGATTGCACCATGGCCAAGATGTGAGTGTGGTGGCTATACGTGCGGCATGCAGAAACAACTTATGGAGATGCGTGAACGAGATCAGTTGTACGACTTCTTGATGGGGCTTGATGAAGTGTTTGACATTGTCAAAACACAAATCCTGAATACAGAGCCTCTTCCAAAGTCTGGTGGCCGAAGATGAGCAACAACGGCAAATATCAATAGCAAGCAAACCAACAAGGGAAGCAGCAGCCTTTCAAATTTCTCGACAAACTAGAGATATTGGGGAGCGGTGAAATGAAAGAAAGGAGAGACCTCAATGTGGACATTGCCAGAAGATTGGACACACAGAGGATCGCTGTTATGAGATCGTTGGTTACCCGCCAAATTGGCGAAAGGGAGGACGAGACAAGAAAGAAAGGAAAGGGAATCCAAAGGCAGCACAGGTAACAATGGATGAGGTCCCAAGCCCTACACCTGGTCTCACAAACGAACAGTATGGGAAGCTGATACAATACTTGAGCCGAGAGGAAAACATGGCTAAGTATAATAATCAACTAATTGCAAACATGGCAGGTAATACAATTTTCGGTAAACCTTAGGTACTTGATTCAGGTGCCACAGAACATATTGTGTGTGATAAAGACCTGTTGACTAATGAGGTGGAAACCTCGCACCAGCTACATGTACGCATCCCTAATGGACAGAGCATATCTGTAAAGAGTGTTGGTGGGTGCATCTGCGAAATGGCATGAAACTCACTAATGTGTTATATATACCCGAATTCAAATGCAATTTGATATCTATTAGTAGATTAATAGATGATTATGATTGTACAGTGACATTCACTGAGATTGGATGTGTGATACAGGACTCTAACTCGAGGAACCTGATTGGAGTGGGTAAACGCTGTGATGGGCTGTACTTACTTGAAGAGACAAGCAGAGGTATGGCTTTACATGTTCGAGATGTTCAGATGATGAATAAGTGGCACTGGCGCCTTGGGCACCCTTCAAATGAAAGATTGAAGCAAATTAGTTTATTTTCTGGCAATAATAGAGTAGTTCATTGTGATTCTTGTATGCAAGCAAAACAAGTGAAGCTCAGTTTTCTAGAAAGTTCAATAAAAACATCTTTTTGCTTTGAGTTAATCCACTGTGATATATGGGAACGTTACAAAGAAGCCTCTTTATCTTATGCACATTACTTTTTAACTATTGTAGATTATTACAGTAGAGGGACTTGGGTATATTTAATAAAAAATAAATCTGAGGTAGATTATCATTTGATCAGTTTTCTAAATATGATTGAGACACAATTTGGTAAACGAGTCCAGCAAGTGACAACTGACAATGGACTGGAGTTTCAATCACAAAGCATGATGAGATACTATCATGAAAGGGTATTCTACTAGAAACAACGTGCCCCTATACCCCACAACAAAATGGGGTAGTCAAACGTAAACATAGATAGATTCTCGAGATGGCTAGAGCATTACTCTTTCATGCGAAGCTACCACTGAAGTTTTGGGGGGAGAGTGTCCTCACCACTGTGTATCTGATGAACAGACTGTCGTCACGTGTAGTGGGAGACAAGACTCCATTTGAAGTTCTACTGGGAAGAAAGTCAGGATACAACCACTTGAGAGTCTTCGGGTGCCTCACATATGCACACAATAAAAGAAAAGCTGACAAATTCGATGCAAAAGGGAAGCTATGTATCTTCATTGGTTATCCCCATGGACAAAAGGGGTACAAGCTATATGATTTGGAGGATGAAACCATACAAGTGTCTAGGGATGTGGTGTTCTTTGAGGACAAATTTCCTTATGAAAATCAGGAGATGAGCAATGACGCACTAACTCACGATTCACTACAACTTCAAGATTTTGTTGATGTGGATTATCTTGCAGCAGTGAAAAGTGCAGATGCCACTCTGAGCCGTGCATCTGAGGGGGAGATAAGGGAATCAATGAACCATGAGGAGAGTGAAGAAGCACAAGAAGTGAGTATAAATCGCGAGTCATCAATGCAAACCGAGACTCAAACTAATAACAACATGCAGACGGTATGAAGAAGCAGGAGAGAAAGAATTATTCCCAAGCACCTTCTGGATTATGAAGTTGAGTTGCCCCCAATGATGGCTCAGGCCCAATCACAGCGAGAGACTGAAGTTAGTGAAACTCCTCCCACTCCATCAGGTGACTCAATGCGGGTCGAATCTTCAGGTAACCAAGTCTTGTATCCAATGACCCATTACATCTCATATAACAAATTCTCGTCTTCCCATAAAGCATTACTGGCGGCCATTGACTTGCACAATGAGCCAAAGAATTATTTGCAGGCTAAAAAACATGCACATTGGCGAGAGGCCATGCAGAAGGAAATCAAGGCTTTGGAAGAGAATGGGACGTGGACTCTTGAACCTCTACCACTAGGCAAGAACGTAGTAGACTCAAAGTGGGTTTATAAAATAAAATATAAACCCAATGGTGAAATAGAACGATACAAGGCACAACTGGTGGCGAGGGGATTCACGCAGCAAGAAGGAGTAGACTTCCATGAGACTTTTGCTCCAGTTGCGAAGCTGGTCACGGTTAGAACCTTGCTGGCAGTGGCAGCAAAGAGGGGATGGAAGGTGCATTAGTTAGATGTAAATAATGCTTTTCTACATGGAGAGCTCCACGAAGAAGTCTACATACGAATTCCAGAGGGGTTTGCAAAAGAAGGAGACAATAGGGTGTGTCGTCTCAGAAAATTGTTATACGGCCTTAGGCAAGCATCGAGAAATTGGTATGACAAGTTTACCACGGCTCAGCTAAGTATGAGCTTCAAGCAGTCAAAGGCGGACCACTCATTATTTGTTTATCAGAAGGGTACAGTTTTTACCACGGCATTAATATACGTGGATGATGTTCTCCTTGCTAGTACAGATGAGTCACACATGAAGGAAGTGAAGAAGGTGTTGCATGAGAGGTTCAGCATAAAGGACTTAGGACCACTGAAGTATTTTTTGGGTGTTGAAGTAGCGCGTTCTCCGTAGGGCTTCTTCTTGAGCCAACGAAAGTATGCATTAGATATACTTAAAGAAACAGGGATGATGGCATGTAGGCCCAGTGCATTTCCTATGGAGCAGAATTGCAAGTTTAGAGTGGATGATGGAGAGCTATGTGCAGATACAGCTAGGTATAGGAGACTGGTGGGACGTCTCATCTACTTGACGATCACACGACTGGATTTGACATATGCAGTGAATACTTTGAGCCAATTTGTGTCTTCACCAAAACAAGCTCACATAGATGCAGTAGAGCGTATCTTAAGGTACTTGAAGTCGACAGTGGGACAGGGTATCTTACTACCAAGCAAGGGAGAGTTGAAGTTAGAAGCGTATTGTGATGCCGACTGAGGTGGATGTCAGCAAACGTGCCGGTCGTGCACTAGGTACCTTGTCAGCTTGGGTGGAGGTCCCATATCATGGAGAACTAAACGGCAGACGGTGGTTGCAAGATCCTCAGCAGAGGCTGAGTATAGGGCAATGGCGAGTACTGTAAGCGAGGTAGTATGGTTGCGCTATCTACTCACAGAGCTTGAGGCAAAGCAGCAAGAGCCTACACCCTTGTATTGTGACAACCAAGCAGCAATTCACATTTCAATGAATCTTGTTTTTCACGAGCGAACAAAACATGTAGAGATGGACTGTTATTTCGTTAGGGAGAAGGTTCAGTCTAAGGAGATAGCGCCACAGAAGATATGGACCAAGAATCAAATCGCGGATATGTTTACCAAAGCGTTGGGTAGAGACAAACTTCAGGATTTGTTGGTCAAGTTGAGCATTACAAATTTACACGCGCCAACTTGAGGGGGAGTGTAGGAATTTGAATATTAGTTACGATTGTGAGATAGGATACTGGCAGTTATGATTAGGATATGTGGAGATAATATCCAAGAATATTATATATTCATATCCTGAAGTTTACGGAAAGAGAGGAGCTGTATATATGTATCATTATGCGCATGAATAAACATAATGTGGATTTCACCTTTTCAGAGAAATGAATACTTTTTTTTTCATGCGTGAAGAAAGAAAATACAACCAAGTTTGTATTTCATGCATCATGACACTCTCATCATTCACACGTTTTCAAATGCACTCTCCAACTCTTGCATCCAAGTTCATGTTCTCATGGAATGACTGGAAACAGGCAGCCTATTATCTTTTGTTGATTAGGATAAGTTTTATTTTTTATTTTTTTAAATTCAAATGAGTTGCTTTAATATGATCTGTTACTTGGTTGTTATCTAGTAGGATAGGATGTATTTAAATTTAATTGTTGTAACTAGGAGGGCTTATCTTTTTGGTTTCTAGCTAGTAGGCAGTAAAAGGGAACCTAGAGTTTGGTACTCCGCACTTGTATATCTTACCTGTACGAGAATGAGAAACATACAGAGAAGCATTCCTAAAAAATTTTTCATCTTTGTTTATCCATCCTATCATTGCTGACAATCTCTCCAAGTGATTACCGAATATGCAATCAATCGTCTTTACTTTACTTGCATAAATGTCATTATATGGTAGATATTCAAGGCCACTTATTTGCTTGTTAATGAATCCGTGTCACATTTCAAATTACTGTTGGCTTTTCTTACCTACTACGCATCATTTTTATTTGACCTGGTTCACACCAAATTATACTTGTTGGTTTTAAACTTCCAGTGAAATCTATAATGAAATAGGGATGTATCTGATAAACCATCTATATTGACAAAAATTAGCTAAATTTTGATGTACATTATTAGTTCATCTGACGTCTATATTTTCCTAGGGTTGACTTGAGAAATGTTATTCTTCAGATATTTGATTCTATTTATTAAAATTACTGCCTGACAACGAGCTACTTGCAGCAACTATGATATCTTTCTGACCCGCGATTGCTTAGCATATGCCAAGATAAAGCCTGCTGTTAATCAGATTGAAACTCACCCATACTTTCAGCGCGATTCTCTTGTCAAATTTTGTCAGAAGCATGGAATTTGTGTCACAGCCCACACTCCACTGGGAGGTGCTGCAGGAAACACAGAATTGTTTGGTTCAGTTTCATGTTTGGATGATCAAGTTCTGAAAGTGAGTTAAACAATTTCAGGCTCTCTTTGTTTCGTGGGAAAATGAAAGTAATTAAATCAATTCATTTCCCTTTATTCCAGGGTCTGGGTGAGAAGTACAAGAAGACAGCTGCCCAGATAGCTCTTCGCTGGGGCATTAAAAGAAATACTGCGGTCATTCCGAAAACATCGAAACTGGAGAGATTGAAAGAGAATTTTGAGGTGTTTGATTTCGAGCTGTCTAAAGAAGACATGGAGCTCATCGGAAGTATTGACAGGAAATATAGAACTAATCAACCTGCAAAGTTTTGGGGTATAGATCTTTATGCATGAGAGATGAGAGTGTCCTCTCCTTCTAGCATATAATGTGATCCTCCAAACGTGCAAAACCACCATAATTGTTTGACGTCGTTGAGACTTGAATTGGCACTCCTAGTTGGTATAGGTTGATTTTTCGTGCTATTCTCTGTATTTCTTCTATTGGCATCAAAAGAGCAGGAAGACTATTTTGTTGCTTAATTTTTATCTTCCATTCCGTGTCTTTGATCCTTTAGGGTCCTTTGTCTAGTTATCTTTGAAAATTGGTAAAGCTTGGGGCGTGTCTATCTGAGAAAATTAAAAGGAATTTGAAGAAAAAGTATTTTATTTGTGATAATATTCACTGAAGGTTCAAATAATCACATTGTATAATTCAGTTGAAAAATGAATCTTAAACAAGTACGCGCGATAGGGGTGATTAATATATAGCATCTTGATTTTGGTATTTTGATTGTTAAGCAACTTATAAAATGTTGTGTTTGATATATTAGCATTCAAGACGAAGGATATCAATCAAAATGTGGAGGATGTTTACCAAAATGTTAGAAGACATAGATAACACAATTTTGGATCTCGAAAACTGTGGGAGGTCTTGCATCGTACTACTTTTAATTTTTTTAATTTTAATAAGATACTAATTGAATATAAGAGTTATAAATGTCATAATATTTTTAAGATATAAAAAAAAAAACTATGCGATAATATTGTATCAAATGCTTTCAATATCATTGTTTACTTCTTATAAATAAATATTACCACGAATGAATCTCTATTTACCAAGAGTAGGTTGAACTGCAAATAATGGAGATTGGCAGGCGAACAAGAGATTATTATAGAACAGCTTTTGAAAGGTATTAAAACGAAAGACTAGAATTCTGTATAGGTTTTTTATATGTATGGAATCTGATTTTTCAATAAAAACATAACACGTAAAGAAAATTATTTAAACAAAAATGTAAATTTTTTTTTTTTTGTTTAATTTTGAGTCACTTATAAATAATTTCTTAAAATTTCAAATTCAAAAAATAAATTTTTTTAATTTTCACATTTCAAAAAATAGATCAACAACAAAGTCTTTTTCTATTAGGTGGGGTCGGCCACATGGATCAAATGACGCCATAAGGTCCTATTATAAATCATATTTTTAGATAGACCATTTAAATCTAAATCTTTTTTAATAGCTTCGCCTATAATTTTTCGTGATCTTCCTCGATCTCTAATTATTAAACTACTCTCTATCTGCTCTACTCTTTTTACTGGGACTTTTATAAGTCTTCTCCACACATGTCTAAACCATTTAGGACACGATTCCATAATCTTTTTTACAATAGGTGCAACTCAAATTTTTTCTCTAATGTATTCATTTTTAATTCTATCTAATTTGGTATGTCCATTCATCCAACGTAACATTTTTATCTCTACAACATTAAACTTATTTTTCTATTGACCTTTTATTGCCCAATACTCAATTTCATACAACATTATCGATCTTATAATTGTACAATAAAATTTATCCTTAAATTTAATTAGTACTCTCATATCACTAATAACACTTAAAATATTTTTTCATTTCAAAAAATAGATCCTTTTATTTATTTTACTTTTAACGTTATTATCTCATATCCACTTTAAACTTTTCTATACTTTTCTATAACGCTTCCAATAGTATATGTCATAGGATGTGTTAGTATTACAGATAGAGTCTGCCACATCACTGACAGGTAAAGTCTACAGTGTGATAGGAAATAACAACGTTAAGAGTGAAATAGATAGAATGATCCATTTCTTTTAGTGTGAAAGTTTGGAAATCTATTTTTTTATTATAAAAAATTTAAAAATTATTTGTAAATGATTCAAAATTAAAAAAAAAGAAAATCTTATTACACTTTTTTCAATTATTTAAAAAATCAATTATATAAAGCTGAAGTGCAAAAAAATTTTATTTATCATTTTTAATTAAAAAACTTGATAACAACATCATAAAAATTTTACCTAAGTGTTTAAAAAAAAAAAAAACTGGGTCTTCAACGTATAAGAAGGAGCATGGATGTTCTCACTATCCTCTTTTCCAGATGAACTCCCAAAGAAATTGATTTGTGTACTTTCTGGGCAGAGAGAAAATGCCAAATTTATTTTCCTATTCAACGTAATGGACTGCATGACTGCATGCATTTAGGGACAAAATGCAAATGGAATTGGAGAAATTATTTTATGCAACAGATATATCAAGCCACATATTACTCCGCTATAATCAAGTCAAATAGAATATCTAACCAACTCAACATTTGACTTATATTTTAAGTATCATATTTCTTTCTGAATAAAGTATTGAATCAATTAAAGAATTCATATGACAACGTTCAAATGGAATGATAACAATTCGGCAAGGGCGGGGAAGCAAATTCCATTTTTATTTATGTGTATAAAATTTATTACATTTTTTGTAATTATTACTTAATAATATTAATTTTTTTAATTATGGACATAAAAATTATTTATTATTTATAAAATTATTTTATTTTATATCTTTATTTTTATTTCAATAATTTTACGTATCAAACAATTTTTAATTTTTATTGGGAGCTGCCGACGACGCCGTTTGCAGAATGCAGGTGTAGATGACAAAATGGGCTTTCGTTTTCAAATTAACGGGCCTGGCCACAGAGGTGGGCCAGGAGGAGCCTTTTGCTTTTATTTTGAGTTGACAAGTGCTAGGGGGGACAGTGGATAAGATCCGTTTCCTTCCACTTGACGCTAATCGAATGCCACGTGTGCGTCGAAAGCAATGTCCCCCCGCCCTCACCACGTGGCCGTCGTAAAGGCCCACGATCATTCAAGTCAAACCCGATGACGTCTTACGTGGGACCCACTGTACCAAAAAAAAATAATCATAATAAAGGAAGAGATTTTGAATATTTGTTTTTAAAATTATTTAAATAATAAAAGGAGAGAATTTGAATATATAAATTGTTTTTAAAATTATTTAAAAATTTTTTGTAAAACATATTTTTTTATTATTTTTTATTAATAAAAACTTTAATAATTAGTTAAAAATTGTTATTAATTTTTTTTGAAAATTAATTCTACACGTTGCGTACACGATGGGAGAGGCGGCAAAAGCAATCACCACCGTTCATACGGGCGTGAATAATGGAAGTGGGAATCCCGGTGGGCCCACCCTGGGCTTTTTGTGAACTCCCTGTCCTTATCTCATTTAATAAAATAATTATAAAACTATAAAATTATCATCAGCGTCCGCCTCTCATGGAATCAAAAAGGCAAAAGCTGATCGTAAGATGTGTTAACCAAAGTATATTCATATATTTCAATTAAGTTCATGACCACCATTAAAAAAAAAAAAATAGTGGATCTTGAATTTGATAGTTGCAATTTTTCTAAATGAAAAAGCTGTTTGTATCTCATTGAAAACTATTTCTTCGTGTCTCTCGTCTTGTTAAAAGAAAATATCAAAATCGTTCTAGTAATTTGGGGAGTCGCATCAGGAAGTAGAAGTCTCATGCAAGTTAAGAAGCCATGCAGCCTAGTTAATGTGGTCGTGCTAACTAGTTGTGAGAATTACGCTAGTTAGTTTAATTAAAAAAGTGATACAAGCTAATTAATGTGATTACATTTGTTGACTAGTTTAGGTAGTTTAACAAATTGGTTAAGAGAGTCGTACTAATTAAAATGGTCACAACAACTAGTTAAGAAAGTCGCACTAGCTAGTTAAGGTGAGTGTGCTAGCTAATTAAGATAAACGCAGTTATAAAACTCATTTATTAAGAGCTATTGGCTTTATTTTTTGGAATGTCAAATGAAGCTATATATTAAGCGTAAATATTTTTTTTTAAAAGGTAGTAATATCAAAGAAAAATTATACCAGATCAATGCTCTTGGGGTGCATTATTTGACACAGATTAACTACCACTTATAGCACTTCAACTTACAATGAGAACTTCTTTATGCTAAATATAAAAGTACGATCACTTTTAAATAAAACTAGATAATGGTCTTGACAGTTAGTAAATAAAATTTACCATCCTTTTTTTGTTATCACTATCACACTCCCTTTCTTAACCTGTTTCAATCATTGCCAAAATAAAACCTAAAATAATATGTATTTAAATTGTCATACTATGTAGACAAAGCGCCTTTAATGAATCTCACCCAACGTGACAAATTTATACGACAGCCATACTCATGATCTTAATCCACAACACATACATTTATCTCATGTTCTAAAACTAACTCATATCTTTATTATAAATAAGCCTAGTTTAGATTTTTTTTTTTTGTTTTTTGGTATAGAAGAGGATTGAATGAGTAAAACTTAATTCTCACTTAATTATTCTCTTTTTCACATGACCTCTTTTTATACAAAAGAGGATAAGTCTCTATAATCATAAGAAAGAAGACTAGAAGCTTTGAGAGATTTTAAGAGATTGAGACATATATTGATCCCTTGGGCATCCCCTTAATTTCCTAGAGACATTTCTTCTTGAGCCCATGAAGAGGCTTTTATTCACTCTCAATCTTTATCTTTTAGCCTTTAAGAATTCAAGACGCTCCCAATAAAAGTTCAAGGCGAAGAGAAAATCAGATACTCATCTTATCTAAGAGTTTGTATGGAGTAATTCATTTCTTCTCTATCATAGGCTTTTTCAGTGGTTGAATCCATACCTTACTAATTTCAAACCTCAATTCCCAGAACAAACGCTTTGTAATGGATACTTCTTCTTCTTCTTCTTCTTTTTTAATTAAAAAATTCCTTAAATTCCATCCTATTGTGCTCGAATTTGGCACTTTCCAAATCACATCAGTACCTTTGTATATGTATACCAAAGGGGGAAAAATGAAAGAACGAAATAAGGATAAAGATAGTATATAATATTTCTTGGATAAGCTATAATTACATTGTGCTAACTATATATAACATCAAATTACATAAATTTAGACATATGGGAAAATTCCATTTATACTCTAAATGATAATCGAATAAAATAGAGTAAATTATATATACTTTCTCCACTTTTGTTAAAATTATACAAATTTCTCATTCATTTTTAAAATGTATACTTTAGTCTAATTTTAAATTTGTTGACTATAATAGTTTCTATAAAAAATATATAAAAAGATATTTTAGTTATATATATGTATATATATATATATGTATGTATATATAAATCAATGGAATGCATTTTAGTTTACAAAATTTAATAAAGTGTGATATAACCTTTTATTTTAAGAGATCACTAAGTATTATTTAAAATAAAAGAAAAATTTATATAATTTTAACAAAATTAAAAAAAAATGCAATTTACACAATAAAATATCATTTAAAAAAACTGGATAACTTATTAACTGCTAAGATTATAAAAAGATAACTTATTAACTACTAAGATTATAAAAAGAAATCCAATTTTTTATGTTAAAAAATAAACATTTATTCGAAAAAATCAATTAATATGATCGAAATCGCCCAAAAGAAAAGTATTCCTTAAACATTACTTGCTAAAATCCTCCCACCTATGATTGCAGTTTAGATCATAAACTAGGAAAGGAAAAACAAACTCTCCTTAAATATTCTTGTTTTATTACAATAAATTCAAGATAAACAAAGAGGCAGAGTTTTAGGGGACAGAAGCCGGAATTACAGCATTATGTTCTAAATTTACGACGAAACATTGGAGATTATGATCATCATGATTGTTCAAATACAACGTCGGATTTGCTAATTTCGTGGGAACAATAACTCAAACTCCTGCTGCTGTGCTTCTTGATGTTCCTATAAGTAATTTAAAAACGTCACCGTTTGAAAAAGGTTAATCATGAACGTGATTGAGGTTTTGGTGCCGACAATGGTTTTGACCATCTCTAAATTGGAAGATGAAGATTTATCAACTTTTGTTTGTCCTCTAATATTTCTCCTTTTTGTTTTCGTTATGGATGTGACTTGTCCCTTCTCTCTTATTTTCAATCCTATGGACCCCAATTTTACCTTTTTCATTACCGATTCCTATTCCAAACATTGACATTAACATACACTCATGTATTCTGCTTGTTTCTTAGGCCATACTCAAAAATGATACTGATTTTGTAAAATCATAACAACTTTCATCCAATACATTTGTTTTTTTTTTGCATTTTTGCAAGCTTTTTATTTGTTGTTTGTTTTTCTATGTCCCCCATTTTTTACATAATCATGAGATGAATGTAAACTTAGTTAAGACTTGTTGTAAATTATATATATGAAAAATGAAAAATACCAATCTTCACATTACTTGTGTGAAGATTAACAATATTTACATCCAAAGACTTGACTAAAATATTCTTATTCTTTTATTAGAAGACGAAATCGATACGCTGATATTTAAGTCATTTTCTTATCAATATGTCATTTGTGCAAAGATATATATTTAAGGACAATAAATATAAAATTACAAGAAAATGACTTGTATAATTTTGCATTTATTTTATTTTTTTAAAAGAAAATCATAAGAATATTATAATTAATTTATTAAGTTTTACACATAGACCTGATCATAGGTTGAAAAAGTTTGTTCGACAAAAAAAAAGATATTAGCCCAAAAAAGCCAGATAAAAAAAAAAGATTCATTTTTAAAAAGCTTGAATATAAAATAGACTAAATTTGAATTTTTTTAAAAAAAATTGGCTCGAGATTGACTCATATTATAATTATTTTTTATATGTTATTAATAAATAATATTATTATAAAAACTATTTATAACTACAAATATAAATAAAAAAAATTAGATAATACATATGATTATTATATTTTTTTACTCTTACTTATTACATAATATATTATTAGAAATAAATTATAATTCAAACAAAATAACTTATTAATCAATAATATTATTTAAAAAACTATCATCTTAAGAGATTTTATTATTTTATATATGTTTCAAATAGTTTAAATTTGTTGCAATATCCTTTTTGGGTTATTTGGTATTAAAAAAAAGTGAGTTTAGTAAGTAATAAAATAAAGATATCTAGCATTTAAAATTGAAAAAGATAAAATAAAATAAAATAATTTATTTATTTATTTACAAATGGGTCCGGCCGAATTAGGATCAATCCATTTGCTCGCCCATTTTTAACTGAGTTGGGTCCAGGTCTGGCACCAGTTTTATTTACAAATTTTTTATGAGTCTTCACTTACATGTGCAATTTAACATTTATATAGATACTTGTTTGAATTGAAGATAATACCATCCACATTGATGGTACATTTACATGGAGCTAATGAGGCTCTTCTTTTTAACCTACGTGGTCCTCCAATATAAATCATACATTTTTATTGGGTTCGCATCCGATATTATTCTTTGAAAAGAAGTGAGTAAAACTTTATTTTCACCCGTTATATATAAGGTAATTTTAATTTATTTTCTTATACATTTTTTTTAAATTTGGCTTTTCATAAATAAATTATTTTTTAATTTAATCCTTTGTATATAAATATTTTTTAATTTAATCTCTTATAAATAAAATCATTATCAATAATAGTCTCTCATGTATAGGTATTTTTTAATTTGATAGAATGATATTATTAATAATGCTTTTATTTGTGAAAAGATAATTTGAGAAAACAATTTTATGAATAGCCAAATTGATAAATACCTTATTTGTGATGAATCAAAATAAAATTTTATTTTTAGGGAAATAAAAAAAGATTATATTTAAAAATATTTTATTATATTTTTGTTATGATTTTTTAATAAAAATACAACATATAATTTTTTAAAAAGATATAATCATATAATACTGAATTATGAAAATTATATATTTACTTATAAAAATTATATATTTATTATGTTACTATTAAAAACTTGATAACGACAATATAAAAATTATATTTAAATTTTTTTTATAAAAAAAAAAAAGCACAACCCTTGATGACATTCTATGATATCAAGGAATTCAACATTTTGCTTTTGTTTTTTATTTAGTGATAGTCCTTTTTTTTTTTAAGCATAGTGCTTCTCTTTTAAACCTTTAAACATTTTTCATGTACATAAATATGTATTTGAAAAAAAATTGGAGGTATTGCAGCCGCATCAGTTTACTCATTGCAACCTCACTCTATAATAAACGACATAATTATGATTCAAATTTGACTAGAAAGAACTCAGATTTATTATTGATTAATTTTCAAATTTGATATTAGCAATTCGTTCCGATTGATATTCTCGCGACTGGAATTTAAATAGAAAAACGAAGGGAGATAATATCGCATATAATAAATTATACATGGTCCCATTAATGCCATGATATAATTAATTATATTAGCCCAACGCTATCGATCTCATTCATTATCTCAAAGGGGAAAAAAAATTACATTAAAGTATTCATAACGTGTCTATGTTCTCATTTATATGTTATTGATATCATCTTAAATGTCATCAAATAAAATTACCAACCCTTCTTAAAATACCATTATAACTTGAATTTGGTTTCAACTATTATTATTATTATTTGCCGAGAAGTTTCTAAATCATGTTTTCTTTAGAGTTTAGCTCTTTTGTTATAAATAGATTATTACATATAATATAATAAAAAAAGATAAAAAGAAAAAGAAAATAAATATGAAAAAAAATAAATGAACCTCATATACACTTTCACCTATATAAGTCACATTCTTTTATTATATATTTGTATTATTATAAAAAATACAAAGTGATTTCCTTATATTTTCACATAAAATTAAATTTATTTATTTTATATAAATTATCTAAACCCCTTACTATTACATAAACTGCACGTATATGTACATAAATATATAGAGAAAAATTAATTGATAAAGGTATCAATAAAAATTAATCTTACAACATTAAATAACTTTTAAATATATATATATATAAACCTTACACCGATATTAATTTATTCGTCCTCTCTCTCTCTTTATATATATATATATATATATATTTGTGAATTTATTTATTTGTGACCTAAACCCTAGGTTCTTCACATCTTGCTCCTTTTTAAAATCTCTATCATCTATTTTTGTTATGGGGGAAAATTACAACAAACACATGGGACTACATATAGAGTATGTGTGAAGTAAAGAGAAAAACTGTAACCAAGTTTTGTTTGTTTACTTGATTGCTTTCACGCTCGTCATGTTCATATTGTGTAATATCGTCTTCTCTAATTCATTCAACGGGACCTCGTTTTACTTTATTTTATTCCTTCTTGCTCTTCCATGTCTTGAAACTCAAGTTTCACATTCACATATATATATATATATATATATATACATTGGAGAAATTGATTTGTTTATTTATTTCTTATAAATATTGGGAATATTTCGAAGGGCTAAATCTATAACACCTATATATATATATATATATATATATATATATATATATATATATATATATATATATATATATATATATATATATATATGTTGGAGAAAGCATGTTATCTATTTTATATCTAATTTCTTATTCCCAAATTTCTATCGCCCATTTTAGACCAGGAAGAGCGAGTCCAACAAACATTATTTACATTATAGTGGGAAGTTTTCTCATATAAAGAGGCAAAAGGTGTATTTTTGGTTTTTTTTTTTTAACTTTACATCATATTTATTTTTATTTAATTTTAGTTTATTTCATTTTCACCTCTTAATTTTTAAACTATGCCCAGATATCTATAACAATGTATATTCTATTACATTGCACCGATAACAAGTGTAGTGTGATGGAAAGTGAGCTCACATGAATGAATTGTAAAACAAGATAGGATTTTCTGTTGTGTTAGGGAACATTACTGTTTGTTGTAATTCTAAATAAAGGATTCGTCTCTTTTATTTTTTTATTTTTATTTTTAAAATTTTATTGTTATTGTTGTTGTTGCTGTTATTATTATTATTATTATTATTATTATTAACCCTGTTGTACAGCCCAACAAATGCAACTTCTTGGTTAGCATGTTGGATTTAGGGGCAGTTGAAGTGGCAATAATTTGGCCAGAATTTAGTCATGTTAGATCTTGGTTAGCATTTTCTATTAAGATTATTTATGGGTGTTATAAAAAAAATATTTGAATGATTTTTAAAATTAAAAAATGATAAATAAATAAAATTAAAAAGGCAAAACTCATGACAAAATTAAGATCAGAATTATACTTTTGTCATTTTCAAACATTTATAAAGTAAATTATATTTCTCTTTACTTAAAAATATTTAAATTACACGACCTTATTTTTTATTTAGAATGAATTAAATTTAATATAAAATAAATAATATTAAAATTAAAATATTAAAAATGGGTTGGATTGGTATTAATTTCGATAAAATAATTCTACTACATCTAATGTAATTATAAAGAATAATATTATTTTTTAGAATGTTTTAATCAGATTTTAACCTTAAAAAAATTTGTATATTTTTTATAATAAAGATAATTTTAAATCATTTAACCACCTCTCAAAAAAAAGTAATTTATTCTATTTATATATAGTGAAAATTTTATTATTTAACATAAAAATATTTTGTAAAATCACATATAGAAAAGGGAATCTTAGAAAATCCTTATCCATATCTACACCAAAGTTAGAAACTTTTCTGGTATAAATTGGGGAGTTAAAGCAAATATACCCAAAAAAATTCTGTCACAAAATTACACATTAAAGCATAGAACAAAGAATAAAGGGAGAAAATATCTATATATTACCATGAAATTAAGTTTTATTAAAAAAAAAAGGCCGGCCCATAGGAAATACAGATAAAAATAGATAAATAAAATGGTGGGCGATTTCGTCTTACGTGACTAGTAGGCGCGTGGAACCGGCACAGTTTCCATTTGAGTCAATAAAAGATTTCATTATAGGATAATAATACAATAATTTGAGAAAGTAGTGTCTACATAAACTGCGGGGGAGAGAGCATACATCGCCAAATGAGGTCGGAATGAAATTGAAATGCCAACCAAATGCAAATTCGGCCAAATGAAATTCATATTAAATTCACGCGTAGTAGTCATGATATCCGTGTAGTAGTAGTCATCGTCGGGTTGTAGAGAGAGAAATCAGAAAGAGAGAGAAAAAGATTGCTCTTTTTATTTTTCTTCCCTCGCCTCCTTCATCTTCTTCTTCTTCTTCCATAGAGAGAGAGAGAAAGAGTGAGTTTTGGAGAGATAAGCGCCTGCTTCTTCGGCATTTCCGCCAGATAAAGTTAAAAGCTAGAGCTGGATTTATGGACGGATGCTACTATTAATGACTGGTCTTAAATCTTTATCTTAAGGTCCTTGTTCAAATTGCGCGTGTCGAACATTGCTGATTTGCTTTTTGGTTGAAATGGAGATTACTTGTGAGGTACCTCCTTTTGAGTTCTGTTGCTTGCTATAATTTCGTAAAATGATACAAGTACACGGTCACCACTTTGAATGTCAAAATTTTATTCACACGTATTCGTGCTTGTTATTCGTTTCTGATTGTGTGTACAATTGCAGATTGCAGGGTTTTGATTTACTGTATTTTGTATTCTTTTTGGTTGGAGCTGAAGTTGGTTGAACTAGGGTTCAGGGTTATCAACTTGTGATACCATATCATATTTGCGAAGCAAAATGGGCGACACTGAAGAAGCCAATACTGACATGATGCAAAGTCTTCAATCCTCATTCGGAACTTCATCATCTTTGATTATGAAACAACCTTTAAGTATGGACCAACTCAGTGTACCCCAATTCAACCCCCAACAAATACGCGCGCGGCATTTTCAGCACAGTTTTGGCGGGGATGGTAATAATAATAAAAGAGTAGGCATACCACCATCACATCCCCACCAGATCCCTCCGATTTCGCCATATTCCCAGATCCCCGTGTCGCGACCCACGTCTCAGCAAAATGTTAGCCCAGGACCTACTCATTCGCGATCATTATCTCAGCCACCATTTTTCTCTCTCGATTCTCTGCCTCCCTTAAGCCCTTCTCCATTTCGTGACTCCTCGTCAACTTCCATGTCAGACCCAGCGTCGGCTGATGTATCTATGGAGGATCGAGATGTAAGTTCGCATTCTTTATTGCCACCTTCACCTTTTACAAGGGGTAATCCTTCACGGGTTGGAGAGAGTTTACCTCCTCGTAAAGCACATAGGCGCTCTAACAGTGATATTCCATTTGGGTTTTCTACTGTAATGCAATCTTCACCTCCTCTTATTCCACTTAGGGGTTCTGGTGGATTAGAGAGGTCATTGTCTGGAAGAGAAAATTCAGGCGTAGGTGTAGCAAAGCCTGCACAATTAGTTAAAAGGGAAACAAGTTGGGACAGAATTGTTGACCACAATGTAGAGGGATCCGGTGAGAAGAAATCCCCTGAAGGGGAAGCTGTGGATGATCTTTTCTCTGCATACATGAACTTGGATAACATTGATGCACTTAACTCTTCAGGGACTGATGACAAAAATGGTAATGAAAATCGTGATGATCTGGATAGTGGAGCGAGTGGAACAAAGATAAATGGAGGTGATAGTAGTGATAATGAAGCAGAAAGCAGTGTTAACGAAACTGGGGGCAACATACAAAGACAGGGAATCAATTCTTCGAGTGAAATGAAGGAAGGGATGAAAAGGAGTGCAGGAGGAGATATTGCACCAACCACAAGACACTACAGAAGTGTCTCAATGGATAGTTTCATTGGGAAGTTGAACTTCAATGATGACTCCCCTAAACTGCCACCTTCACCAGGTACTCGTCCTGGACAGATTTCTCCCACCAGTTCAATTGATGGTAAATCATCTGCCTTTAGCTTGGAGTTTGGAAATGGAGAATTTAGTGGTCCTGAACTGAAAAAAATTATGGCCAATGAAAAACTTGCTGAGATTGCATTAACAGATCCAAAGCGGGCAAAAAGGTACTTTCTTTAAATCACTAACAAATCACATTATTGCCAACCGGTCTCTGATAAACTGTGTGTGGTTCATTTTAGGATTTTGGCAAACAGGCAATCGGCTGCACGTTCCAAAGAACGGAAGATGCGATACATTTCGGAACTAGAACACAAGGTTCAGACTCTACAGACAGAAGCCACCACACTGTCTGCACAGCTTACCATGTTACAGGTGGGAACATTTTTTTTGCACAGTAATTATTCATATCTTTGTTTAATTTGGTAATTGGTAATTGTTGACGTTGTTTAACTTACCTCCTCTCTTTCATCTACACGCAGAGAGATTCTGTGGGGCTCACTACCCAGAATAATGAGTTGAAGTTTCGCCTTCAAGCCATGGAACAACAGGCAAAACTCCGGGATGGTATATCTGCTCTCCTTTCTATATTTCCCTTTAGTCTTTAATTTTGTTTCCCAATTATTTTGCTGAGCAAGAATTTGTGACATTTTGTTTGTGGGTGATGTTGTCAATAACTAATGGCTTGCTTGTACATAATAAACTCTCTTATATCGCACTGTATGTGCATGCATGTACAAAATTCTTGCCAGAAATAGTATACTTAAGGTAACTAAGTATAGGCTTAGAGTGGAATTTTCTTAGTTTACTTCTGATAATCTATTGCAGTCAAAAGCTGATGAGTTACATGATTGCGTTGTTTAGTCAAGATGAAGGAATCGACTCATGGATAAACTAATAGTAAAATATGTTATTCTACCATGGAGTTGTTAATTTGAGTTCAAAGTTTGAGTTGAAGTTTGTATCTGTTACTTAAGAAATTATTTGCTTTTGCATCATGTTTGTTATATGAGGAATAGAAGCTCTTTTATTTCAACGAGTCACGTTTTGTTGACTATAATTTTTTGTGCTGATCTTATTGAGAGGACTATCTTGGAAATGTGTCTTCATTAATTGGATATGCTTAAGTAGTGGCCCTTTATGCCATGATGCAAATGGTGTTGTGATGTCAACTTGTCTTTGGTGTACCGGGACTTTTGGCTAATAGTAAACTGTGGCAGATTAATTGCATTGTGAGATCTATAATTTTTGCAGAGTGGTGATCTCTGTAGAAATTTGAAATGCAATTAGACATTGTTTAATTCAACCTTCTCTTCTTTATCAGTAGTTATTATTTCTGGTGGTGGATTACCAGGGTTTGGTGAGTATTACAAGGGCTAAATTCAACAGTGAGGTGAAATGATTTTTTAGTCTATTCCTTCTGAAACAAGATGTATTGTAAGACTTCATTGTTGCAAAGGAACAATCAATCAGCGGAGTGTGGTGGTTATCGATGGGCTTATCATTTGTCGTATTCCATATGGGTATTAAAACTAGAAAAGTTCAAGAAGTACAAAACAACCTACTGTAGTTGATAGAATTTAAAATTTTGAAACACATGTAATAAAATAGGCCATTTGCACTGAGTGCGTCTGCCAACTCAAACCAGAAAACGTCTTATGGACTTTTTGCTAAAGCTCTTCTTCTTGTGCCTTGAAGTTGTGTTATTGAAGAGATAGAGTAAGTCATAAATTTGTGATAGTCATCTAGCTTCTTTATATAGGTTACTACTATATTTCTTGTAGTAATGGAGATGAGTATTGACGCAGCAATGTCCATATAACATCATGCTGTCATGCTATATGTGCCCTTATCTGCTCTTGCACCCAACCTGCTGAATTTTACTGTACACGAGATTTCCTTTGCTTGCGTGCTCTTTATGTAGAGTACTAAAACGCATTCCTTAGAAGTTATCGTTGTTGCAAATGATCAACGTCCTCTCCGATGCTTTGTTCTTTTCCTAAAACGACTCTGTCTCATCTGTTTTGCCATGCAATTTGCATGTATCTGAAAGTTCTTTGCGTCCTTCTACATTTTTATAGTGATTACGTAGTTGCTATTCGCTCCATTAGTTGAATTCATTGATTGCTTTATAGTTTATACTGACAACTGTTCCTAATTGTATTCTGATCTCATAGCTCTAAATGAAGCTCTAACTGCTGAGGTTCAACGACTCAAGCTCGCCACAGCTGAGTTGAATGGCGAGTCTCATCCTTCTGGCTGCATGATCCCACAGCATTCTATCAACCCCCAGATGTTCCAGTCGCAAAGGCAGCAACCACCGTCATCGAAGACCGACTCAAAACAGTAGGTTGTGAAGATTGTTCTGCAGCTGAATGGTTCTGCTGGCTCTGAAAATTTAACGGCATTTCATTGCATTTATTCATAGTTTTGCATTTCACAAGAGTTTTCCGGAGGTAGGATGATCATAAAGTTCGATCTGCTTTGCCTGTCCAGCTCGGACCATGGTTTGAAGTCACATATATATATATATATACAAGTCCTAATTCCAGTATTTTATTTAAGTTCATATTTAATTTCATTAGATATCCTGAATTGTAAACATTATTTGGACATAATTTGTTTTATATTGACGTTTTAAGGGTTAAAGTACTGTACAAACCGTTTTTGTAAAGGAATGATCATTCCCTAATGGCTCAGCTGATTAGTGTTCTGCTTTATTGTTTAAATTAATTCTTGCTTAGACTTGGTCTGCTAATGGGGGAGCACTAGCAGCCATGTGTATTCATTTCTAGTGGGCCCAACTATTGGTGCGTACACATGGTTGTTCAGAAATTAGCAGATTAAAGTCAATGCAAGGATTTCTTGTCCGTTTGAAATGAATTTTTATGAGAGTTGGAAATTTATAATATTTGCCAAAACGATACTCTGCAATCGAATGCAGATCGGGACAGAAAAATGAAAGTGGGGTGTAGTACGGGAAGATCCCATTCCTCTTTGTGCAAAAGCACAAGAATTCTTTCATCACATAGCAACAGTTGAACTGGATAATCTCTCCATTTACTAGTATTACCTGGCTGCAAAGAGCACCTTCTGCTGGATTTTGATAGGGTTTAGAGCGATATTGACGAAGTTGGTCCTAATCACCTTCGTTCAACAGGGGTAGCAATGTTGGGAAGCCAAGAAAGCCGTAGACTTCCATATCTACCCCTTGTTGCTTCCTCCTAACAAAAATTTCTTTTGAAATGTATTTAACGTTCCCATTAATCATAAAAATAAAACTAGTTTGCAAACGTATTTACTATTTACAACTCCTAAAATGTTGCTGACCAATTCGGTTGTTAAATGTAATGAAGAAATTCTACCTAGCAGATTAAGGATCCAATTTGACGAAACTGACGGTTTATTAATGGATGATTTGAATTTTATTCTCTAATATTAAGCTACTTAACTTTAGCACTGATGCTATCCGAATAAATCAAGGGTCTCAAATCTTCTCATTATTCCATGAACGTTAATTTAGTTTACATGCTCATATTTACCTTATTTAGGCATAATAAATATTTAGGGAAATTGCAATTACTCACCATGAAATTTGTATTTAATTACAATGTCTCTCTTGATTTACCGAGGATCCTTTAAAGTTCTTTTTTTGTAAATTTTCTGTAAATTTGAAAAGAGACCTCTCTCTGTAAATTTACAAAAAAAAAAAGAACTTTAAAAAATTCTTACTCCTCTTGATTATTTTCAAAAAAGTAATTCATCCCCTAATTTATTAGTATCATAACAATGACACTCAATCATTAAAAAAAAAATTATATTAACTCTAATTTTTAAGGCTTCGTGCGCAATTGAGGTACTTGTTAAAGTCGCAAGAGAATTCCAAATGATGAAATTATCCCTTTCCTTTTCTTATACCCTAAGTTGAAATCTCCCATATCTCATATATCCTAATTTCAACCCTAATTCAAAGTGTGAAATCAAAATCTCAAAATTTCCAAAAAAAAGAAAAAGAAAAAAAACCATAAACCGTATATAGATTTCGAAATTACATTGCCCATCCTTGAATGCACTCAACATTCATGTGTCAAATGGTTGGAATCCATTTTTTTGACCAGTTGCTAAATGAGAACATCCAACCCAAGAAGTTAAGGTTATGCGACTTTGGGACACACTCTGGAAGTGGCGGAACCAATCAGTGGAATGGTAGGCATTGAAGGTTGTGGGACTATGGAACCACTGGAAGATGGGCCTTGGAATTTCAAATTTTAAATACAGACGGTGAGATTTTGATTTTGCACTTTGAATTAGGTTTGAAATTTGTGTGTGTGTGTGTGTGTGTGTATGTAAGAGATTTCAAATTAAGGGATAAAAAAAATAAGGGAAATGATAATTCTATCAGTTTGACAATTTTAATGTGGAACTTCAAAAGTCAAGGTTGATAAATTTTTTTAACAGTTGGAGGTCATTGTACAATGGGACTAATAAATAGGGGTCGATTATTATTATTATTATTATTATTATTCAGATAAGAAGACGTTGCAGTTGGATACAAAGTTTAAGATAGACAAGTATAATTTCTCCAAAATATTTTACAACGATGAGTCACAAGTGTGTTCCATTATTTATCCCAAAAATATAGCTTGAGAATTTAATTTTGAGTAAATGATATAGTTCATGAAAGATTGTTCTCTTCTAAAATATTTTTTTAATTTTGCCTCCTCCATCAAAATAGTTTCTTAGATTAGGTAAAGTAACTTAACAGTTAATAAATTAGTTTTTGTGGTATAAACAAAAATTTATGTGCCTATTAAATGATAATTGGGACTTGTTCATGTGTCATTCCTTCCCCCCCCCCCCCCCCTCCCAAAAAAAGATGTTTTGCTTTATTTCTATTATCTTGCTAAACCAAGTGAATTTTGAGGAAGAATAAACTTCGGCAAGTCTAAATTATCTATTAATGACTGAGTGGACTTTTATCTATTAAATGATTGTGTCTTTGCCTAACGTGAGAGATAATTTAATTGAGGAAAGATCATTGAATGACTAAAATGAAAGATTTTATTTTTGAAAGTACAAATGATGCAAAATGTGAAAAGAATAAGAAAAATATTATTAATTATTGTAAATTGTTCGTTGAACATAAATATAAAAAAATAATATTTTATTAAGATTATAATTATGATTAGTTATCTTTTTATTAGATTTATAATTTAATATTATTTTTTATTATTAGAATTTATCTTTTACGGGGATTAGGATTTATTATTAGGAGTTATCTCATAAACTCTATATATAGTCCATAGGACTTAAGATTATGTACCTTACTATTAATTAAATAATAAAAAGTATTTTAGAATATCTATATCTCCTTCCCCTTTCTTCTCTTCCCCTTTTATTTCTTCTATTATCTCCCCCCTTTCTTATATCTTCTTCCCTTTTCTAATATCTCCCCCTTCTTCTATCTTTTCTTCCTCTTCTTTCCTTTTCTCATATTTTTCCTTACTCTTTTTTCTACGCGTGTTACATCAATTTGAAATCAAAGCCCAGTTATAACTCCAACCACACTTTCCATGCCCTTTCATGATCATACCGCGTTGTTATGCACGAGTGAAATCCTTAGAACAAAATGTCCAAATTATCCAATTATGTTCAATGACTGTAAAAGAGATATGGACTATCAATTTGATAGGTTTAGGAGTGTCATTAATCAACTTTGTATACAAAATGACTGGCAAAAACTTAAAAGATCTAAAGGCAGAAGAGCTAAAGATAGAAGAAGAATGTCGTCAAGAGCATGAAGTATTAGAGGAAGATATCTTAATTGATTTTGATGTTATCATTGTGGATCCCATTGATTGCCTATCAAATATTGATGAAGATGGTTTTACCATAGGATATGAAAAGCAGTTAAAAGTAAATTTGGAATGTGAAGAAATTAAATCTAATCAACAATCCGAAATTCAACCACAAGCTGTAGAATATTGTGTTTAGAATCAACCAGTTCAACTGTTCCACCTGATCGAGTTTGTCATTCCAGAAATATTAGTAAATCCAAAGCTGTCTTGTCTATCATATCTTAAAATAGTGACATTCATCTTACCCGAGACTCCAAGATAGATTATTTTAATACTTTTCTATTTCAAAACTCGAGAACGAATTTTTTCCAACTAGGGGAAAATGATGCAAAATGTGAAAAGAATAAGAAAAATATTATTAATTATTGTAAATTATTCGTTGAACATAAATATACAAAATAATATTTTATTAAGATTATAATTATGATTAGTTATATTTTTGTTAGGTTTTAATAATTATCTTTTTATTAGATTTATAATTTAATATTATCTTTTATTATTAGAATTTATCTTTCCCTGAGATTAAGACTTATTATTAGTAGTTATCTCATAAACTCTATATATAGTCCATAGGACTTAAGATTATGTACCTTATATTAATTGAATAATAAAAAATATTTCAGAATATCTATATCTCCCTCTCATTTCTTCTCTTCCTCTTTTATTTCTTCTATTATTTCCCCTCTTTCTTCTCTCTTCTCCCATTTTCTTCTAATATCTCCCTTCTTCTATCTTTTCTTCCTCTTCTTCCCTTTTCTCATATTTCTCCTTACTCTCTTTCCTACATGTGTTACATTAATTTGGTATCAGAGCATTTCTTTACTTCTTGTTTTACATCACCAAATTAATGATAGAATCATCTTGTAGGGATTAGACTATTAACTTACTATTTAATTTTTTATAAAGCTTCTTGCTTACTTATATTCTTAGACCCATACGATTCGAGATGATCAGTCAAGGCTAGAAAGTCTTTTTTTTTTTTTTTCCTTTTAGTTTTAAGCTTTAAATTATAAATAGAAAGTCAACAATTGTAATTGTGAAAAAAATAATATTTTAAAATTTAAAAAATATAATTTTTTTCTTACATTTACAAATTGACCTCTAGTTATAATTTTTTTCTTTAAACTTACAAAATTTAAAATTTATTTAAAAAAAGAAAAAAAGAAAAGCTTTGAATCCTTCAAGGTCGATGCCATTCTTAGACTTTGAATTTGGCGAGCATAATGCATACGTCAGGATGGCCGAGTGGTCTAAGGCGCCAGACTCAAGTTCTGGTCCTCGTGAGAGGGCGTGGGTTCAAATCCCACTTCTGACATTTTTGCCTCATTATGTAGAACCCTTCAAGGCCCACGTTATGCCAAACTCACAGCAAATGCCATAAATATGCGAACTACACAAGTCAACGTGGTTTTTGGTGGGGTTATAACGAAATCTACGTTGATATAATGCAATGTGAGTATGAAAAGTATATTTACATTTGTGATTAGTTAGAGAGTGAACCGAAGGAAAGTGGTAAGTGGATGAAGAAATCCAATGCATATTTAAAAACCTTCATTTACATGCTCCCTGCCCCTGCCTAATTCTTGCTTCGTCAAAACTCCCAGTAATAAGTTTACTAGGTTAAAAAACATGCGAACACTAAGTTTTGCTAGGTTCTAATTTTTAGTTATGTAAAGATTACCCAGTGAACTTTTTAAGTTTTTTCTTTTAATTATTATTCTTCTTCTACTCTGACCTTGATGTACACAAAAATTATTTCCAGTATTTTGTCAATTTTTCTAATTCCAGTTTTGTTCTAATTATTTCCAGTATTGTTCTCATTCTTCTTCTTCTTCTAATTTATCATGCATTTTTTTTTCTTTGCTGAAAAATTCTTGTGGGGACTGTCTAAATCATAATATAAATTGGAAGATTAAAAAAGGAGGATGGAAACAATGGTTAAAATGATTGTTACTATGCTGAGAATTATGGCTCTTATAAGAAATTTGATTGCTTTATAAGGGATTGTATGTTCACCAGACAACTTGTTCATCAATGTGTACGGTTTGAGAACAAGTACGCAATGGCCATTAATTACCATCAACACCAAGTAGGAGATAAGATCCAGAAGTGGAGACAACCATATAATCTGCTGCCGAAAACTCTCCGGCAAATATATATTTAAAACATAAAATCAGATCCAAAATTGAGTTCTTATACTAATGTCGTAGATTCTAAAGAACTGAACCACTAAATATCAGAGATCCAAAACAGAAGCTGCGACCAACACATGTTTCAAGCATTGGTCATTCAGAATCAACAAGAATTAGCTGAAACACACCACTGTAGTTAGATATAGTTTAACAATCTCCGTCACTTCAGAATTGTAAAATTGCACAAATCCCACGTGCTGCAGAATCACAAACAGTGAATTGTCAGAGACCAACGACCTTTACCTCTTTTGGGCTTGGGTTTGGGTTTGCTTGAACCCAACCCCCATCAATAGATTCCAAACTCCCGTTTAAGCCATCATCCACGAAGTCACCAACTCTCTTTACCTTGAGCTCTCTGGGCTCAACAGGGTAGTTCCCAGAGAAGCATGCATAGCAATAATTAGGAGAATCATCGCCTAACAACTTCTTCAAGCTATCAAAAGGCAGAAAGGCAAGTGAATCTGATGCAATGAACTTCCTAATTTCCTCTGTACTCATCCTATTAGAGATCAACTCCTCAGAACTTGGTGTGTCCACCCCATAATAGCATGACCCTATTATGGGTGGGCTTGCAATCCTCATGTGAACTTCTTTAGCACCTGCTTCCTTTATCAACCTCACTATTTTGGAAGATGTGGTTCCTCTCACAATTGAATCATCCACCACGACAACCCTCTTGCCTTCAAGCACAGCTCGAACCGGTGAGAGCTTCAGTTTCACTCCAAAGTCCCTAATCTTCTGAGATGGCTCAATGAAAGTCCTTCCCACATAGTGAGACCTGATTAATCCTTGTTGAAAAGGAACACCAGCTTTTGCAGCATAGCCAAGTGCAGCCACAACACCAGAATCAGGAACTGCTATGACAACATCACAATCAACTGGGCTTTCAGCAGCCAAAATTTCGCCAAATTTTCTTCTAGATTCATACACTGATCTTCCAAAAACCACAGAGTTTGGGAGAGCAAAGTATATATGCTCAAAGATGCATTGTTTTGGCTGTGGATGAGACATTAAGCAGAGAGATTGAATCCCATTTTTGTCCACCACTACAACTTCACCTGGGTACACCTCTCTTTCATACGTTGCTTCAATCAAATCAAGAGCACAAGTTTCAGAGGCAAACACTATAGCACCATTGCTTCTCCTGCCCATAACCAGAGGACGAAACCCAAAGGGATCCCTCACTGCAACAAGCTTATCCTCCGTAACAAACACAATAGAATAAGCCCCTTGAATCTTCTCGCAGGCATCAACAATCCTCAATATGAAAGGTCTATGCTTTGAGGTTGCAATGAGATGAAGCACAACCTCAGTATCAGAACTAGTGTTGAAAATCGACCCATCGTTTTCAAGTTTGGCCCTTAAGGTTCGATAATTCACCAAATTCCCGTTATGAGCAATCCCGACAGAACCAAATCGATACCCTGCAACGAAGGGTTGAACATTCTTGAGCATTGACTGGCCTGCGGTGGAATAACGAACATGCCCAATAGCTAAATTTCCAGGTAATTGATCGAGCTTAGATTCGCTAAACACATCAGAAACGAGTCCTACCCCAGTAATCGATTGAAGGACGTTGTTGTGAACCGCGACGATTCCGGCACCTTCTTGACCACGATGCTGGAGCGCGTGAAGGGCCAAATAGCAGAGACGAGACGCCTCGGGGTCACCGTATATACCCACCACACCACACTCCTCGCGAGGCTTTTCGTCATCATCGTCGCAGTAGTAGGATTCTGATTCTGGTTCTGAGTATGGCTTATTTTCACGTAGGAGATCGGAAATTGGATTTTTAGATGAAACTGCGAAAGATGTTTGGTGGGTGTGTGCGGCGGCGTGAGAAAGAGTGGGTTTTGGGAGGGTTTTGTTGCAGAAACAAGTGTTGGTGTTGTTGTTGGATGTGGTGAGAGGAAGATAATAAGGTTTTAGAAGGGAAGATGACAAAGTAGAGTAATTTGTTGTTGCAGCCATGGGTGAGTGAGAAGCCTGGGATGCAATACGAACGGAGAAGGATGAGAGATACGGGGGAGGAAGAAGATGAAGAAGCAATATTAAACAGTTTGTTCTTCTAGGTTTTGGGAGTTCAAAGCGACCAAGGAGGCTAGAAAAAACTTTTTCCAGCCTTTTGTTTTTTCTTGAAATTTTGGGAAATTTTACAATAATCCCTATTTTCTTGTATTTTTGAGAAATATATAAATATATCCCCCTTTAATTTTTAATCATTGGCAAACATAATTTAATTTTAAAAATTAAAAAAAATCCACCACAATTATCTAACTGGAGCATTTTAAGCCTTGTCCATTTTTTCGTTCAGTGTTATTTGTCTTGTCTCACACTCCTTTTTTTTTTAAGACAAGAAACAACAAAGTTTGAAGCGTAATATCATGATGGAAAATATATATAAAAATATTTAAATGTTGAAGATTGATAATTAAAATAAAAAATTTTAATTTTTAAAGTTGAGTATAAATATCACAAAATTAAAAGAATATTTACATTTACTCTTTTATTCTTTTTGGTAAAGAAAAATAATTTATTACTTAATTGTATTTAAAAAAAGGTATGACATAATTAGAATAGAGGTTTCCGCTCTCAAATCTTATCTTCTTTAACCTAATTTGAGTATATTGACATTATTTTAGAGTCCATTTATAATTATTGTTGCTGTTTAAAAAATATTATGCTGATATTTAAAAAGAGTAAAAATCATTTTAGTAAAAATTTTATAAAAGTTACTTTTAAAAGTAAAATTAATTGATCTAATAACTTTCAAAAATTGTTGTGAATTTACAAAATGACAATAAAGCGTATCCTCTGAACTTTTTTTTAATGCTAAAAATTCATAAAATTTTATGTCAAGTTATTAGAATAACATACAAGTTGAAAGTTACCAAGTTAGTAGTTATATAATTATGAATAGAAATTAAATAAGAAAAATTAATTTTTATGATGAGATCGTGAGAATGGAAGAAATATGTGAAATTTGTAAATTTAACATTTTTGAAAAAAATAACGGCAATTTTTGTTTTGATGAGCAATTAATAAAACATGACACAAAATAATCTAATCAAAATAAGAAGATATATATAAATATAAATGTAATAAAATTACAATGAGAGCATATATGAAGTTTCGTTATAAAATGAAAATTCCTTTAAACATCTTAAATTTTAATAATCACATCTACTTTTAAAAATATTTTCAAGATGCTTCTCAAAAGTCGTTATGACTTTTAAAAAGCATTGAAAGAAACACCATAAAAAATAAACCAATAGCAAATTTATAACTTTTGCTATGAAAAAAAAAAAGGCCAGAGTCAAAATCTCCAAAATCTTTGATATTTTGAAAAATAAATATGGTTGATGGAAATATTCTTTAATAGAATAATCACATGGCTAAAAAGTTTTAATAGGTTATTATTCGAAATTTGGTTATGCCATTGTGCTCTTTACTTTTTCCCTCTCTCTTGATTAGATAATTTCTTCATTATTCTATCTACTTAATTCATAGGAATGAGAATGGTCAGGACTTTCTAATTTTAGTACCTTTGGTCAGCTGGTCAAGCATTGACAATGGTGGCGGTCGCACCTTGCTGCTGTAGCCTATAAGAATAATAATCTCACTTCTATTTTTTTCCCAAAAAATCAAGTCTAAATTTGACCCCATACTTGTTCTGAACTCAAATTCACACATCACATATGATTAAGATTTTTCATTCTGAAAAAATGTGGACAACAATATTGGCAATCTTCATGCAGACGACAATGAAACTACCGTAAGCCATGACTTTGTATCCAAAGATTCTTTCTTTTTTGTCCACCATGAACATCTTTGTCTTGAATAGGAGTTGTATCTCTTTTTTAACCACTCATTTCTCGTTGTATTCACCATATATAGAAAAAGATAGCTCATATTCCCTCGGGTAACAGATTTATTCCCAAGTCGCATCTCAAAGATTCTCCGCTCTTCTGTTTGTACATCAACTTTGTGATCAAGGGCGGAATCGGGCAATTTTTTTTTAAGTGGGCCAAAATTTAAAGTTACAAAGATGAGGGGTCATAATTAACTTTTTTTGGCATTATAAACAATGCAAATTTCAGAAAACTTCTACTTTTAAGTCATATTTGTTTTATTAACTTTAGCTATGCTGAAATTGTTATATATGAATTAATAATTGAATGAAAGTACGTAAGAGTAGGCACTAGGTTGTAGTGTTTCACAATTATCAGAGAAAGCCAAATTCCAAAGCGCTTTTGCCCTTGTTGTGTTTTGAGAATGGAGGAGGAGACTCAAATTAAAGGCCACTAAGCAAAAGAAGTGGTCAACCAAAAAACATACGGACCATAATGGAGAGACTACATAAGCCTCACAAGAAAAAGAAATAAAAAAGCCCCACCCTCTTCTCACTGTCACCTTCACTACTTTATTGCCTCTAAAATATCACTGCTCATTTGCTGATTGCTGACCGCCATATTAGTCCACATCAACTCTCTCTATAAATAGAAAACAGATGCTTTGAAGTAAATCTTTTTGAAGTCCCTAAAGTACTTCATAAATCAAAACTTCTGTTTATTTAAAAAAAAGTGTTAACAAAAAAATTTGCGAAGTACTTCAGGAGAATTTTAAAAAAAGTTACTTCAAAGGATTTGTTCTCTCTATAAATAATTTAGTCTTGTGAGTTTGTGACGCAATAATAAAGAACATTAGAAAGAAATAAATGAGAATTCATGAATAGACCTGCTTACACGATGAATTTCAAGCTTTATTTTACATGAAATTTGTTGGATTTTAAACTGAAAAGTTTATAATTTTACAGATTTACCCCCGGCGTACTAGAACATGAACTAAAAGGAAAAGAAAAAAAACCAAGAGCAAGGTTTATGGGGTTACCCAAGTGGCCAGAGATTCATCCAATACTATGGCTGACCCAATTGTAGGTCTGAACTCAAAAAAGAAGACCATCTTCTACTCGGAGTTGGCTGCCCCATGTGGCCTAGTTGACCAATCTTGGGTTGGGCTTGGAATACTCCTCCTTGAGTGAGATTTAGAGATTTGTATATACAATAATTAAAAACTTACCTTACACATGTTATGAGGAAATCTAAGTAGGAGAAGGAAAACAAGAATAAATTCATTTTTACTTTATAAATATATGAATTGAGATTAATTATATTTAATTTATACAAATTATATTGTATTTTTGTTATAATTTTTCTTCATTTTAATATTATTTTTAAATAAAGATACAATAGTTATTTTTTTATCATTCTTTTTTATTTATATACTATTTTTATCTAACCAACTATACAAATAAAATAATATTTTTAATTATTTTATTATATTTACATCTTTATTTTTTTATTTTTTTATTTAACAATTCTATATACCAAAAAAGTTCAAGTATCACTCCTTTTGGATCTTGAAGGTTGAGCTTTTTGTATTTTTGGTAAATTTGGAGGTTGAACCTAGTTTAGTTGCTATTATTGCTAGGCTTTGGGCCTATGTAGCAATTACCCCAAAAAACCATTTGTGGAAGAAAAAGTGGTACAAGGTTTAGTCACTCACGAAACGATGTCGTGTCATGCGTTTTAGCGCTGTACAGTACAAGTCACCCTCTCCAACACTAGGGTTCGATATTGGAAATTTGAGGGTCTCGTTCTTAGTTCGTAGTCGCCTCCTTCCTCGGTTTGCTCTCAAGCAGTTCTGAAGGAACAATCATCCTATGGCGCCCCCACCAGGACCTTATTCTGGAACAAGCACCTTGGCTTTGGTAAGTCCCAATTTCCCTTTTCTCTAGAAAATAATATGCTTTTTGTAATCGCCTTGTGTCATAGAGCGTTAGATTAGTTTTCTGTCTTCTCTTTTTGGTGTTTCATAAAAGGTGCTATAGAAAAAATTGAAAAAAAACACTCCTGCATTGGCAGGTCGCTCGGGCGTCAGCTTTCTCATTTGGCGTCGTTTATGGAAGCATTAAGCTGAAGTACCTCAAGGTATTCCAGCGAATTGTTTATATCAATGCATTTGATCTTTCACGCACAATGGCTTAAGCATTCATGTTTTATTGATCTTCCTTGGTTTTCATTGAATCAATCTTTAATTACTATAGAATGCTCTGAACAAATTCATCTATTTTAGTTTCTACTGAAAAGAATTGGAAATCAATTTTGTTCTGAATTGCGCTTCACATTGTTTATCACAACAATCATTTCAACCCTGGATCAGTTTTGACTCTTTTGAATTGTAATAGATTGTTAAGCCATGCGTACAATTGAGCTCACATTGGCTTCTTTGTTAATTCAATCTGATTGCTGATGATTTGTTTGCCAACCGCATTTAGCAGTGTTCTCTGTATTGGTGTATATAAAGTCTAAGCAGGTTACCTCTCCCTTGAGTAGGGTTTTCCTTGCTTAGGTTACTACTACAGAGGTTTTTGGTATATTGCCATCTTGACACATCTTGGTTGTGAGTTGACATCTAAAATGTTAGTGTTTAATACACTGATATTAAAGGTGACAAAGATGACAGGTTTCATTTGAGAAATTAGGGTGTTATAGGATGTCACTATTTTAAGTGGTATTTCATAGGTTCATACTACTAAAAAACTATAGGAATCTCACATCACACCCTTTTCAGCTTTGTTGATTTTTATATAATACCACTTGTGTCTTTTTATGGCAACTTTCAATTGTTATACCAAATATGAACATTTTAAATGCCATGATATCCTATACCCTCATATCCAAGTTACCATTGAATGTGAGATACCAGTGTACCAAACACCTAGATTGTCTAGTGTCACTGTCAGTTGAAGTAGCATAGCTGATCTGAAAAGAATTTAAGGTTGAACTCGCAGATTTTAAATATTTTGGTTTGATGAGTCAAAAATTGACCTTGCTGATCATGACTGATGCCATATTCAGGCTGATCTGCACTCTTAAATCAAGACCCTTTAGTTGGCTCATTGTGTGAATGATTTTGTGGCCAATGATCTTCATATGATTGGTAAGTATTTACCTTTTGGCTGATGTCCTGAGTATTGTTCTTCTTTCTCTCTCACTGTCTAGATCAGGTAGGGTTCGGCTTCTTGTGAAGTTGAGGATCCTTTAACTTGCTTCCACATCTTATGATGATTGTGTGCTTTGTAGAACTTCTGTCAGCGTGTTTGCATTCGTCCATTGATGTTTGAATCTTGTTTATTTGGTCGTTTCAACTCGCAGTTTAAAGCCAATTCTCAAAAGAAGGCTGAAGCAAAGGCTCACCACTGAAAGCACTGAGATGGATATGACTCTGTTCATGGACGGAGGAGAATACAACAATAATTCATGAGAAGAAACTGTATCATGTTTTCCCCCATTTTTTTTAAAGCTTTTTGGATTAAGCTTTGGATAATGTTACAACAGTTGAATTCAGTGAACTATGAAAGAATTGTTCAATGATCGTGCTTACACGTTATAATAATCAGCCTGTCTGATTTTAAGTCGCAAATTTGTATTGCAAGCTTCTACGGTGCCTTAATGCATCCTCTGCTTTTAAGCCTGGAAAAGATGAACACAGAATTCTGCACCCATTGCCCTTCAACAATTACCTGTTCTATTGGTCTTTAGCTTTTTGAAATTTCATCTGTATTCTTAATTTGTGTCTTGCGGAAAATGACGTTCTGGAAAATGTTTATAATGATTTGTTCCGGAAAGCATATTGTTTTCTCGTGCGGGGTGTGAGTTCTGTTTAAAAGAAAACAATATGAAAGTGGTCTGTTTTAGTAATGCAAGTATTTTTGTCAGAATACGTTTCCGCCAAGAAAGCTGCACTGATGTTTTACTTTCTTTTAAAACCAAGAATGTGTATAACCAGAATTGGCATTTGACAAAACATTCCGTAAAATGTACTTTTCAATCTTGTTATTTTTGGATAATAAAGAAAATGTATGGTTTCCACTTTCCATAATATATGATGCAAAACGAAGAGGAAATGCGCCAGGATGGTGTAGTTATTAAAACTATGTTCAAAATAAAAAGTAGTCTATCATTTGCCATCAAAAGTCAAAATCTTCTTATTAAATTTAGTCCAACTGAATATACCGTCGCAAGGATTCAAGAATGTAACTTACCTTATGTGCTCTCTTAATCTTGCTTTGTGATTCTCTCTGCATGGGTGTTCGAGAAACAATAGTGAATAAACATACATTCACTGGAAGTACTTGCATCTTGTTAGACCACAGATAGCCCATCAGTTCAGCTAAAAATACGTGAGTCCTAATCAACTGCAAAAATGGAATGTCTACCGGTCATGTGTACAATACTTGAATATATCTGGACAGAATAAGTAATTATTGGAAATTCCACTTGTAAATTAAGTTCGCTAAACAAAATCTTGGGGATTAAAGGTAAACAAATTTACACACTACGCAGAAAATCCTTTTCGTTCGGAATATCTAATGCGTTATGGGGAGCACGATAGTACACCATTAGATGCTCACATTCTTAGTTACGCAATATCAGAAGACTATTTCTATACAAGGAGAGCATAAAACCAAAATTTGGACCATCTCACTTTGAATGAATCTGCTGACAACCAAGTTTCATGTTCGAATTATGCCACTGGCAAGAAAGGTTGCTCCATACCACATATGCTTTCCAGGGAAGTCCTTCCCCTGCATATAAGCACTCAATTAAACAACAAAATATAAGATTTAAAAAAAAAAAAAAGAGAAACTATATTTTACTAGCCTGAACAACTAATTACAAAATTGTTATGAGTTTTAAAATGTAACAAAACACTTATAAACTATGGAGTATGGACTCAAATTAAAACGTTAAATTCCAATTCAAAATAAGCAAGAGGCCACTTGATTTTGACTGTAATAACAATACTTGGCTGAGCTTAACATTTGAACCTGGAAAAAAAATCCTTTCTAGTTCCAAAAATTAACTGAAATTTAATGTTTTCACTTAAGTCTAAATTTAGCAAGTGTTTTGTCACATTTTAAAGTTAATGTACCAACTTTGTAAATAGATCTTAGTTCAAGGTGGTAATATGTAGTTTTTCCCCAAAAAAAGTCCTATTTCATGAACAACTGGCCAAATTTTGCAGGCTGATTTGGAAAAAAAAGTGGCACCATATAAGTAAAGTAGTAAGAAATTAAGAATGGACTAACTAATAGCTATTAAAAATTTGTGACACTAATAATTCATCTACAAAAAGCTAAAATTAAGTCAGCCAGCACATTGCTTGGCATGAGTTCATTAAAAGTTACCTGCAAACAAGGAAAGCTTTGTCCAAATACAAACAGGCATAACAACGTTCATCCACTAGGAAGCAGCTATTCCACATAAATTATGCCTTGGTCAGGGTCTTCATCATCCCACTTATTGTCTTCTTCATGTACTGCCGAAGAATCCGATTGCTCTTTGCTTTCTGCATCCTTTTTCTCGTTCTTTATTTTGTCTAAAATTGCAATCACCTGAAACATCAAAGTAGTGGACGCCACAGATCAGTATATACTCATAGGATACTCAATAAAAGAGTTGCCTGCTAGTTGCTCAAACATTGTACAATCCATCACTTTATAATTAGAAGCCAAAAGAGGAGCTAGGGACCAAAGAAAAGGGAAACAATTGAATGGGAGTAGCAGTGTGAGAAATTGTTTATATGAGTAAGGAAAACAATCTATATGAGCCATCTTACAGAAGAAATTGTACCTAAAAGTCATTGAGTACTCTGTTGATATTCCAGGTTGTTGCATAAATTATCTTAAATAAAACTAAGACAATCAAGAGTGGTTCAACCTCTGCCCATGTTGATTGTCCTATTTATTAATCCCTTAGTAAACAAACCTCAAGAAGAGAATCTCAATTACAACCATAAATTTAGCTCTTGGAAAAGAAGAAAATTAAGATAGAAAGGAACAGGACAAAAAAAGAAAAGAACTGGAAAACTATATAATTCACATAATTGATTGTATAGCTCCTCTATCGTGGGTTCTGTAATCTGTACTAAGGTGCAAGCAGCCTATCTTACTTTTCAAATTTGCTTTGTGAAACAATAAATTCTGATTCATCCCCAAAAAAAAAAATTGCAGTCACATCAGACCAATATACATATATAACCTGATAACAATATAAAAAAGGTTGATATACTCATCTCACCCTGCTTCCTCTCTCTATTGATTCATCCTCCATAAACCGTATCTCAGGAGTTAGCCGCAACTTCATACGCCTTCCCAGCTCACTTCGAACATATTTAGCCTTTGACTTCAATCCAGCAATGGCAACTTCCTTCCCTCTTTCATCTCCAAAAACAGATACATAAACCTTAACCACCTACATACATTGAGATAAGACAAACAGTAGCACATAACCCTATGTTTACATCACAACCACAATACCTCCTGTGAGGCTGTGACAATAGCCAGGAACTAAAACATTATACATGATACAAATGGAATGAAACTGAAACCTTTGGCTTCCAAACATATCAGAAAACATACTGTGTCAACACAGTCAGTATATATTTTCCTAAAATTACATAGACTTTTCCTCTATTTTCAAAACCTACACAAATCTCTCCTAAATTTTGTCGAAACTACACAGATTTCCCCTCTATTTTGAAAATCAACACAAACTTCTCTTAAATTTTGCTGAAATTATACAAACTTTCCTTGAGTGTTTTTCTTATTTTTCAAATTACACAATCCTTCTATTTATTCTCAAAAATATATACAGACTTTCTTCAAAATAGAAGAGAAGTCTATGTAATTTCAAAATAACTCAAAAAAAAGTCTGCATAATTTTAACAAAACTCAAGAAAAATTTGGGTTGATTTTGAAAATAGAGAGAAGGTCTTTGTAATTTAAGCAAAATTTAGAGAAGATTTGTATAGTTTTAACAAAACTTAAAGGAGATTTGTATAGGTTTTGAAAATAGAGAGGATGTCCGTTGGCAAAATTCAGAGGAAATTCGAGTATTTTACTCTAATTTATATAACAGAAACAATTTTTCATGATTTCCAAACAAGCATAATGGCAATAAGAAGTCAGGCCTGAACTATTTCTGATAGACGTAAAATGCACCAGCGAGGCTACATTCAAGTAACAAAGAATAAACACCGAAGGCAAGTTCCGGTAATCAATTTCACGTTTATGCAAGAAAAATAGGTTTTTCTCCTACATATCGAAGTCTTACAGTCAGCAATACAACATAGAAGCCAGTATGGTCTGGCAATTATTTATCAAGACACAATCCAACCATAGTATGATGGAAAACTATGAAGTACAGACACTTCGAAAAAGTAACCTTGTCCGTGTGCACTGCGCAATACATTTAGGACACCCATATTAGGCATTTTAAATTAAAGATGGACGCTCAAATTTTTTCATGTCGTGGTGTCTGTGTTTTCCTAGATGGAGAACGATCCTTAAAGCTACTATGCTATCCAATTTCTCCCACTGAAGTATCCAATGACTGTAATATCTGATGGTATACCCAAAACCAAAAGTAATCTAAAAAACTCCTTGTATATGAACAAACCCACAAATTTACCAAAATCATACTCCCGAACATTGTCACAGACAAATTCACAAACAGCATACCTGCAAATCAGCGGAGACTTCAACTTCACTGATGGTGGTGAGGGAGGAGAGGTATCGATCAGCTCCTAAGGAAGCTTCAGGTAGAACAGCATACTGCAACACTTTATCAGTAAGAAGCATGTCAGAAAGTTCCCTCCTTATCTGCTTGGCCACCATTTTCACTCTTCTTGGATTGGCCATGCACCTTATTTTCGTCGTCGTCATACCAACAACCGACTTGCCAAAATGGTTGCCTGAACGAATCAAGCTAACAAGATTATGGGTCCGAATTGGGTTCAGTGTGGTTGTGGTCAGTGGTGAAGGGGTGTGATGCCACGAAGGACATGTTGCTAGTGCTGGGTGGAGGAGGTATGGCATTGCTCTAACTTTGAAACTAAACCTTCTTCAATCACTCTTCTCCCTTTTTATTTCTCCACTGGTTTTGGGGATTTGCTTTATCAAAAATGAAATGACCAAATTCTCGAGTTTCTTGGAATCGCCGGCTCTATGATTCGAGGGAGAGATCAAGATATTTGAGCGATTATCGACGGGGTTGGGCTGCCCACTGATTGTCATGAAGCTGCCTTTGAGCCCATAAATCTGTAGTCACTGGCTCACGGGTTTTAGTACAATGGACTTTTTTTTTTCTGATTGAATCGGAGAAGTAAGATCCAGAGGAGGAACAGAGCTTTGAGCCCAACAAGAATGGAGAGAGGAAATCTTAGAGCTAGTAATTAACCCCAAAAAAATTACTTATACTCTGCTGAATTATAGACTAATAATTTTGGTACATAAATTTTAAAATATAATATTTTTTAAAATATTACCAAAAAAATATTACGTATCAATTAAAACTTAAAACTAACATTTCATAAATTGGGAAAATACAGGTCAAAAGTTGCGCATGGAAAAAATTGGAGAAGATAATTGAGACATAAAGCATCATGTGACTTTTTTATGTGTTAGTTTTAACTTATATTTGATGTTTTTGTTTTTTGTGATAATTTAGAGAGTAAAATGTTACATTTTAAAATTCATATATTAAAGTTGTAACTAGATTATAATTTAAAAATTGTGTATAATTTTCCCTAATTAGTTTGATAGCAAATGATATAAAGGTTTGATTAGGAGAAGAATTTAGTAAAATTTATTAGATATTTATCAATAAAAAAACAATACATAAAGAAACTTTTTTAAAAGACTTAATCACGTGTCTCAAGTTGAAAATTTTTTTATATGTCTATAAAAAAATTAATAATATACAAGATACATGTGAAAATTGTACCTAATCGATGTGTATATTGTAATAAGGATTACTGTGTGAAAAAAAAAAAGATACAAAGAGACAGGGAAATCATGGGATTAAGATAATCAAACAATACAAAAACAAAGTACAGTTGATTTTGGTGACTAGTGTGTGGCAAAAGAAAAGTGAAGAAGCTTAATTTAGTAAAAGGAGATTGTATAATTTAAAATGTGTATGGGTACAAAGACTTTTCTCTATGAAATATAACTTAAGGGGGGAAAAAACCAGTGTGTAACCACTAATGTATAAGAATACTTTTAGCAAAATAACAAATTTTTATGAATGATGAATGCTCTCAGAGTGTTGTGTGAATCAAGCTTCCTAGATGGATTTATATGTTAGAGCATTTACTCTTTAGTTAGTTGAAAACATGTACTACATTCTCCTACTTTGGAGTCAAATCATAGTTTAAAAGAACAAACAGTTTCTTTTTATGACCATCATACGCCAAAATAATCGTTTTGTTGGCTTTTATGATGGTTACAGGGTGTATTTGAAAAATTAGTAAAAAGTCTAAAATTATTTTTATTTAATTTATTTTTATCAAAAGTTACATTTATTTATTTCTTTTAAAACGTAATTTAAAAGATATCAATATTTTTTTAAACATGCACGTAGAAGCCTAATGACTTCTCTCCTCACCTGTCTTTTCTCTTTTTATAATGAATCTTTTTTATTGTTTTGTTTTTATTTTTTTAAAAAGAAAAAAAAAAGTGGAAGAAGGCTCAACGTTTAAGATTACACCGACTGTAGTGAAACTGGACTGGAGAGAAGCTGCGTCCCTAACAAAAGCTACTGTTGTTCTCATTATTTTTATAGGAGCTCGGAGCTCCGCCTTCACAAATCCCAAAGAACAAAATCATGAAATAAATTGCACAAATCACGCACTGAAAGATGCAATTTATAGTTATAGAAAGATACAAATTTTTTTAGGTGTATTAGATATAATTAATAATAAAAATTAAATTTGTACAGATAAAATTCATATATGATATAAATAGAATTCATATATAAAATAAATCTTAATTATTAATTATATAAATGATTTGATACATCAAGTATATATAAAAATTATTTTAAAAAGATAAGTAGGGTAAGAAAAATTCTCAAGTGACATTAACATGGACGTAGTGATGCACTATTCGAAGAGTATATCGCTTTGTTGAGCACTCCTAAGTAGGTTTTCTTATCAACAGGTATATGAGCAAGTTATCTCAAGTAAAAAAATCTCTTACCAAATTATGTGTAATATTGTTATGTGATTATAATTATTATTTAATAATAATAATTCTTTAATTATTTTTTTAAAAGCAGAATCACAATTTTTTTTATTTTACTTAATCATTTTTTATATTTTTCTTATATAATCTAACCAAACGGGACGTTCAGCCCCCTTCTCCCACTTCGGGTTCAAATCGTCGTTTTCTGAAAACAAACAGTTTCTTTGCGGTTTAGTTAATTCAAAGAGTAGAAGTTATCGTTTTGTTGGTTTACGATGCCCTTACATAGAATCCAAACGGCGCCGATGTAATTCTCATTATTTAAAAAATGAAAAAAAGCCTCATTACTCTCCCATTACCTGTGCCCCATTACGCATATGGTCAAATAATGACGTTATATGCTATGCGTCTTGCTCACTTAAACAATTCATAATTATTTTGACTATTTGTTTCCTCTTCAATAATAGACATCCTTTGACAATAGAAGTTTCAAGAAATACATTGGTAACCTCCGTATCTTATAAGTAAATTAAATCAATTATAAATAAGTATATAAACATTTCAAAATTCACTCTCAATTTAAAATATATCTTATTCATATGTTTATTTATAAATATATTTATGAAAATATAATAAATATATGATTCTCTAATAATATTATAACCAGTGTATAGTTTAATTCGGAATTATATAATTAACTACAAAAATTATACACTTATTATAGTATTATTAAAAAATTATATGCATGTAAATTAGTTTTTAATTTTTTTAAAGTGAAATATTTTCTTATCCTTTAAAAAATAGTTTAATTACACCATCTCTATTATTAAAAGATATACAAAAATCTTCTAAAATCATGTAATTAAACCTATTTTGGACCTTCCCAAAATTCTAATAATCATTGGTTACATGTAATTAGACTAGTGACTACTAACCCTAGTTCAATAATAAGCCAAAAAAATAAAAAAAAGAACCAACAAAATGGATAGTGAGATCCTTCCTCATATTGCTTGTGACCTTTGTGTGATGCTCCTCCCTTCAAAACATAATCCAATCATATAAGATTATAAAAAGGAAAAAAAAAAAAACCTTTTAGATGTGTGGCTTTGATCATGAGAAAATACTCAAAATAATGAAAAAGGGTTCTATTAACATGTCTAAAATGAGCTTAGTTATATTATATTTTTTAAAATCTTTTAAAATTTATATATTTTTATAATAAAAAATCAAAAATAATTTAAGATTCATTTGATAAATAGAATATTAAAAAAAATAATCATACAAAGAATAAAAAAATAATTTTAAATGTAAAAATAATCTTCATATTTATATTATAAAAAATAAAATATTATTAAATAATTATTACAAAGATATAATAAATATTAGATAAAAATTATATAAAAAATAATCTTTTTACTTAAAGATTAAACGTACTTAAACTTTTGTCCCTGCATAATTAAGAAGCGCTAAGCTTAAACCCATAGATTAGTCTCTTCCTGTTACCATATTAAGAATAGGCAACACGCACAGGAAAAGAAAGTGGCGTAATTATCTTCAACTCGAATGGCATTTTCTCTTTCGGCCATACCCACTTAGATATACCCCTTCGCCCTCATTGTCAATACCATTCTCTCTCTCCCCCTCTCTCAACACTCCACTATTCTCTCCTCGCTTTTTCCACACTCAAGACCGCTTACCCCACAACAATGTCGCCGGCGACCGAAAACTGCAGCAAAATCCGCCACATTGTCCGAATCCGGCAAATGCTTCTCCGGTGGCGCAAGAAGGCGCGTATGACGGCGGTTGGCTCTCCGTCATCCGACGTGCCCGCCGGCCACGTGGTCGTCTGCGTGGGCCCTAGAAGAAGGAGGTTCATCGTGCTCGCGACCTACCTGAACCATCCCATCTTCAAGAAACTTCTGGTGCAAGCCGAAGAGGAGTATGGCTTCTGTACGCAAGGTCCCTTGACGATCCCGTGCGACGAGTCGCTCTTCAAAGAGGCCCTGCGCGCCATGTCTGGAGACGGCTCGGGTCGCCTGACCCGGCACTTGAGCCTCGAAGATCTGCAGAAGCGTTGCCACGTGGATGTCTTCAGTAATTTTGATTTTGTAGGAGGAGAATCGTGGCCGTTGCTTCACGATGCGCGTATCTGCTGAAGCATATTCCGATTTTCTGGGACTCCGTAGTATTACCCTTATTGGGAATTGCAGTGTTTAACTAACTATTATTATTTTATTATTATTATTTTGTAAATTTTTCCAGTAATTTTTAATTTTTAGTCAGTTTGTTAATTGTTATGCATAACTATAGTAGTTAGATGGTTTGAAAAAAAAACACAGGTCTTTGAAGCGAGTTTCAAAGGAGCGAGTGGTGGTTGTGTGTTGTAAAGTATGCTTATTGATCAACTAGATTTGAAGGCATTGTCTTTAACCTACATTCAAATTTGATATTTAAGTCAGCAAACTATTAAATTTAGTTCTAAATTTTAGATTGAAATATAACAAATGATAAAATTGGTTTGTTGTAAAAGCAAGATGATAGCATTGCTCTTCTTTAAACTAGAACAATCAAATTGGAACTCTTACACAATTTCAGGAACCGAAAGTGTAACAAAGTGTCTCATATTCTAATTAACTGATCCTAGTCAAGACAATATTGCTTAATCTAAGGAAAATTTTTGAATGATAACTGCGTTTTCTTTAATTAAAAAAACAGAGATGTTAAGTAATCCAAAATTATTCTCCAAATTTTACGTTTTTATTTTTTAAGATTTTTTTTGGCCGCTAAACTTTTATTTTTGAAGTAATTTTTTTGGCACTACAATTATGAGTGTTATTAGACTTTGCCTAAAAAGATTTTTTCCTCAAAATAATTTTACAAGCATATTCTCATATTTAGTGCATTTAAAATATTAATCTTGGACTATTTTTAAAAATAATTGAACTCTGATTAATAAAATAAAGATATTATCTCTTCCGACGAAATAAACTAATTCATTTGGGTTTCAAAAGCAAGTAACAAATTTAATTTTGTTGTTTTATTTTCTATAAATAAAATAAATAGACCTTTGGATAAAAGCTTGAAGAGATAGTATTTTATCCCATTTGTTTTTTTTTTTTTTTTGTATTTGTTTTGTTATAACCTTTCCTTTTGTTTCTCTTGCTAATCCATTAGCATATAGTTGTTGACAGCTCTTCAATGACAAGATTTATGAGAGACATAGATGAGATGTTGATCTCTCCTCAGCACGTAATTACATACTGACCATCATCGATCTCATCGCACAATCCAATGCCATTATTTCAAAAAACTTATAGGAAACGCAACTTACTTGTGAAACCTTAATTAAATCATAAGGGAAATGACTAAGGCCCGTTTGAGGAAAAGAGAAATTTTTTTAATTGTATATAATGTGCATTGTATTTTTATAAACATTGTTTAATATGTACCTTTTTATGGTTATTTTTTTTAAAAAAATAGATATATATAAACACCATTTTTTTATCTTTCTTATTAACTTTTTATCTTTTTTTTTTCTATATCATCCAAAAAAACGAGTTTTAAAACTTGATAATATTTTTTGTTATTAGAATCTTTTAAATTTCAAACAACGTTAATTTTAGGGTAAACAAATTTGAATGAAAATGTGGAGTTTAACACTTAATTTGTCAACTTTACTTGCGTATTCAAATGCATAATGTTTTACTCTTTTAAAAATTAACATATATACACACACACACGCAGAGAAACTTGAGAGATCCAGATCTTATGTGTGATGATAAAAAGTGCATCAGATTCTTAATGACAATTAACAGTTATTTTGATAAAAATTTTTAAATATTTGTTATTAAATTTTTTTAATGAGAGAATAAGATCTAAATATTTTTTTAGCTCATTAGCATATCATTTAATAATTTTATAAAGAATTACCTGCTGTAGTTTTATCAAAAACTAGACATAAATTTTGTCCTGTATCTCATTTTTTGGGGTTGGACTCTTATTTTCTCAAATTTTCAAATTTTGTTTAAATATAATTCAAGTTTCTAAACTTAAGAATCCAAATTAAATAGAAATTTAAAATTCAAAAATATCTTTTTCGTAGCTAAATTTGTTTGGGATCCACCAATGAATTAATATATCTTAAAATTTTAAATTTCTCATCGCTATATGTTATAATAACTACTTTTTTTTTGGATAAAATGTTAAGAACTATATATAGTTGACTCCAACTCGAGATGAGTTTACTTACAGTTTTCACAGATATCAAGCGAATAAAATCCAAGTTCAAATTGACAAGCAATCAAGTTGCATTTCTCATCCAAATTTTGACATAAAGATCCTTAAACCACTCAAAAAAAAAAAATTTATTATGAGGAACGAGCAAGCATAGTAATAAGTTGTATAATGGACAACTTTCTTTCAACGAAAAGGACTTCATTGAAACTTGAGAGCATAGAAAGAAAGAAAGAAGGCAACGATGACAACGATTTCTCTTAGGGTTCTTTTAATAAAGCATTGTGAAGTCTCATTCATGACTCGTGAACACGAGAGAGATTATTACTTTGGAATCAAGAACTAAAATTAGGCATATCTCATTCATTTTGATTTGATAGACAGATAGAGATTTCCACACTTCCAAGTTTTAAAGAAACTGGGTTCGGTCATTTTTACTATGTAATTGTAAGGAAAACAATTCAACTCTTCCTACTTGCTTAGTTTCCATTTTATTTTATTTTATTTTTGAAGAATCACGGGTTTAATTGATTTTGTAGAAAAGAAATTGTTTGACTAGGCACGTAGAAACTATTAAAAAAAACTTAATTTACAACTTATTCACTTTATTTATAACTGTTCTATAATTTATTTCAGTCTTTATTAGCCATTCATTGAAGTTATAATCAAGTTGTTTTTTTTTTTTTGAAATTTTTGTTATCAATTTAATTTTGCTTGAATTCTGCTTGCAATTCAATTACAACAGAGAGTGATTTCATTTCTAGTATCAATTATTTTGCCCTTTATCATCTTTGGAGCTTTTTTTCTTTTAATCTAAGTTTAGTTTCGTTTAAGATTTAATTAACAAGATATATTTTATCTTTAGATAGTTATATTTTGTCTTAACATTCTGCTAATAAAACAGGGATTGTTGGAGTTAGCCAATCTCTCTTCAGTTGAAAACTGTACACTATCTAACCTGCAAAAATTTTATTCCCTAACAAATTTTAATGGAAATAATTCAAAGACTAACTAGACCATCTTTAATATAGAATAGGCTCAACTCTTCCTACTTACTTAGTTTTCATTTTATCTTATTTTTTCTTCATAATCACGGGTTTAGTTTACTTCATAGAAGAAATTTTGCTTGAATAGACAGATAAGGGACTTATAAGGTATTATTTTGTTAATTTTATACACATATATAATGACATGAAAATTTGAATTATTTAATTTACATTGCATAATAATTTCTAATGATTGTGGAAACAAGTCTTTCATGAAGGTGAGCATTCAATGAACGATGATTAAATTGCACTGAGAAACAAAGATTGGCTTCGTCATGAGCGCCTATTATACTGTGGTTAGGTCGATGAACCTTTGAAAATGTTCTGATAAATTTGGCATGTTAAGTAAAATACACTTTTGCATGCATGGCATTTGCTTGTTTTTCATTTTCATTCACAGTTGTTATCAGTCAATTAGTAAGTTATTGCAACTGTCACTACAAAAACACAAGAGTTTTGATGGTGACTTCTAAGTAATCATTAAAAATTTTACTTTGGGTGATTGTTTTTAAATATCGTTACTGAAAGTTCTATTTTTAGTAACTATTTCTGATACTGAACGTTTTTATTTTTGTTGGGCATGTTTCGTAAATTGTCATTGAAAATTTTAATTGTTTGTGATGATTTTTAAAAGTTATCACCGAAAATTGAGAAAAAAAAAAAGTATACTTTTGGTCTTTACAATTTTATTTAAAATTTAATTTAGTTTTTATAATTTAAAATTTTACAATTAGGTTCTTATAGTTTAAATAATTTTTAATTTAGTTTCTGTTATTATATTTTTGTCAATATTCTGTCATGTATATGAGTTAATTTTATTTCATTATATGTACTTTTTTTTGTTAGCAAAAATTATATATATTCAAAGTATTAAGGTAATATATCAACAAAATTTAACAATAATATTCACAAAATTTTAATAGGAAGGATTAAATTAAAAAATTTGTAAACTGTAAGGAACAAATCACAAATTTTTTAATTATAAAGATTAAATTAAAAATTGAATAAAACTAGAGGGACAAATATTATAATTTTTCCCTTGAAAACTTTACTTTTGATAGTCACTTTATACTCAAAATACGTAACCATTAAACTTCTAACATTCAGTAACGACAATAGAGTTGGGGAAATAAAACTTCATTATCAGTGATAATTTTAGTTGCTACGAAAAAAATTTGTTGCTGAACCGAAAGAAAGATTTGGTTATGTCGACGCAATTATGCCCCTCGTAGAGACTCGACCTAGGTCTATCTATTTACATGGAAATGCGACAAATATAAAGATTAGTCTATCTATTTATGATGCAAACAAATTTTTTATTAGAGAGTGAAAGGTGATTAATTGGCATCTTGCGTAAAATAATTTCAAGCGTGAAGCTGAATAGTTTTTTTTTCTTCTCAGTTGTACTTTCCAAATGATGTTTTATGTTATTGTTAGTTATTTAGGCTCTTGTGTGCTGACTTCTTCAACATGCTGAAGCCAAGGAATATATCCAACTTCTCAATTTGTAGTAATTAAAGTTTGTTTTGTGAAAAAAAAAAAAGAATGGCACGCACATACACACATACAAAACAAAAAGCATAAAACCAAAAGGAAATGGTGAAAATTAATAATTTATTTATACAAATTTCTCTCTCTAATTCTTTTATTTAGTTTTATTTATACCAAAAATATAGTAAGATCAGTTATATCAAATTAGTAGAGCATGAGTTATTTATTCCCTACTAGATAAAATTTAGGTATATGAGGAGTTTTATTAAGGAGGCACACAGAGTCCAATGTATGCAGTCCTTAAATAAACAAGGTATTCTACCCTAGATCATCTTATGAAGACACGTGTAAATAAAAAATAGGAAAGAATTGCATATACACTAAGACAAGACAAATATCTATCTATTATCGTTTGGACTCAGGTATTGGACTCTTGCATTGAAACTTTTTTGATTGGGCTTTATAATATTGGGCTTATCTGATGCTTTGACAGCCCCCCGCAAACGAGAGACGAGAAATTTCACAAGTCCGAGTTTGTCTATAAAGCCCAGAAAACATGAATGAGTCAAGGCCTTAGTAAACATGTCTGCAATTTGGTTAGAAGATGGCATATACTGAATGGACAGTTGGCGAGAAAGGACTCGGTCTCTGACAAAATGAACATCCAGTTCAATATGTTTCGTTCGAGCATGATAAACTGGGTTGGAAGCAAGTGCAACAGTGCTCATATTATCACACCAGGCAATCGGTACATGGTCAAGCTTCAATCTGATTTTTGTCACCAACGATTGAAGCTAAGCGAGTTCAGTAGCTAGATCTGCCAACGTTCTGTACTCGGATTTAGTGCTTAAACGAGCAACGATCTTCTGTTTCTTCCCAGACCACGCAATCAATGAGTCGTCGAAGAATACACAATAGCCACCAATTGATCGACGATCATCTACACACACAGCCCAATCTGCGTCTGAGAAGCCATGTAAGGTAAGTTGGTTGCTTGGCTTTATGTGAAGAGTCAAATCTGTGGTTCCTTTTAGATATCACAATACACGTTTTGTAGCTTGCCAGTGTATATCTGTTGGGGATTTGAGAAATTGACTCAGCTTGTTCACTACAAACATGATATCTGGTCTAGTATTAACCAAATATTGAAGTGCACCTACTACCCATCTATAGATAGTTGGATCTTTGAGAGGGACTCCATCATTGATAGACAAGTTTCTGTTGATAACCATAGGTGTAGAATTGTAGAACACCGAGCCATCCCAAACCTTTGCAACAAATCAAGGATATATTTTTCTTGCTTTAGATAGAGCCCTGTATCATCACAATAAGCCTCAATTCCAAGGAAATGGTGAAGGTTTCCAAGGTCCTTTAAAGTGAACAGGGAATTTAGCCTTCTTATAAACATAGACAGCATATGAGAACTATTCCTTGTAATGATAATGTCATCTATGTATATCAAGACAAACATAATACTTGAATTTTCTTTGAAAAAGAACAATGAATTATCACATCTTGAATGCTTGAAATCCCACTCAAGTAGATCTTAATCTGTCAAACCAAGCCCTTGGGACTTGTTTTAATCCATACAATGCTTTATTTAGTAAGCAGATGTGGTTTAACAAACGCTTATCAACAAACCCCTCTGATTGTTTCATAAACACTTTCTCTTGAAGAAAACCATTTAAGAAGGCATTATTTATATCTAATTGCCTTATTTGACATCAAAAAACTACTACAACAGTAAAAACAAACCTCAAGGTAGAAGGTTTCAAAACAGGGCTAAAAGTCTCATCATAATCAATGCCAGGATTTTGTTAAAAACTCTTGGCTACCAATCTGGCTTTGTGTCTTTGAACAGTACCATCTGCATTGAATTTTGTTTTAAACACCCATTTACAATCAACTGGATTTTCTTGGCCTGTGAATGAAACAAGTACCCAAGTCTGATTTTTAACTAAAGCATTAAATTCTTCAACCATAACATTTCTCTATTTTTCAGGCTTCAAAGCATCTTAAGCAGTTTGAGGCTCATTAGATTCAATAGGACATGCAACAGAGAGGCCAACAAAGGGAGCTTTAGGTTTGAAAATACCTGCCTTACTTCGAGTAGTCATTGGATGTATATTGTGTGTACAAGCTGAATTTTCAACTAAATCTTCTGATCTGTGAGCAATATTTGGTTCAGATATGGGTGATGTAATATCCTGTTATTGTGAATCAAGTTGTTCTGAATTATTCCCATCTTTAATAGTTGGAGACACTGTTCTGCTGTTAGGATCTGAATGTTGAGAGAGTGTAGGCATCTCATTAAAATTTGATTCTGTGTTTACAGGTTGAAATTGAGATTCTTTTGCTAATCTAGACTCGACAGTGTCAGAGGAGGAGCATTGACTGGGCAAGAAAGACAAGAATGGCTTGAAAAATACCCTTGGATGCACCTCAGTTTCAGGTATCTTTCTCTTGTTAATAAAACTTGCAGAGAAAGGGAATTCATTTTCATTAAATTCCACATGTCTTGACATGAAAACTCTCCCAGTAGGACTAAGACATTTATATCCTTTGTGAGCATTGCTATAACCAAGAAAAACACATTTGGTGGTCTGGAATTATAGTTTATGTTGATTATAGGCTCTAAGACATGGGAAACATGCTGAACCAAACACTTTCAGCCTTTCATAGTCAGGATACTTTTTAAATAACTTCATGTAAGGTGATGTTCCGCCTAAAATAGGAGCTGGAAATCTATTAATTAGCTCTGTAGCTGTATGAAAAGCCTCCCACCAGTAGTAAAGGGGCATTTTAGCTTGTGCTAATAGAGTTAAACTAGTTTCAACTATATGCCTGTGTTTCTTTTCTACTCTTCCATTTTGAGATGAAGTATGTGGACAAGAATGTTTAAACAATATACCAGAATCTTGTAATACTTTAGAAAAGCTCCTGTACTCACCACCCCAGCCACTTTGTACAATCTTAATCTTGTTATCAAATTGTCTTTCTACAAATTGTTTGAATTGAACAAACATTGAAAGAGTTTCATCCTTAGTTTTTAGAGGAAAAATCCATGAGTATCTACTATAATCATCCAAAAATAGGACATAATATCGAAACCTATTCATAGAGATTAGTGGTGATGGTCCCCATAAGTCTGTATATATCAATTCAAAAGGTTGTGAAGCATGAAAATGAGAGATCTTAAAGGGAAGAGAGTGAGACTTTCTATATTTACATGATTCACAAAATATAGGTGTACTATTAGAGGAAATTCTCATATTACATTCACTAATAACTTGATTCAAAACTCTCTCATTGGGATGACCAAGTCTACAATGCCATAAATTTTTATCACTACTATTCCTAAAATTATTCTCATCATGTGAGACTGTTTCTTCTTCTTCAGCAAAAAGCACCAACTTTGAACTTTTAGGAAAATTCACTTTCTAAGCATTCACCTTGTAGAGACCACCATCACTTCTCACTTCTTCCAATAACGTCTGTCCTGTCCCCTGTTCCTTAACAAGAGCACCAGCAGAGGTAAGTAAAACCATAGCATCATTGTCATCTAAAATTTTAGGAACACTTAGTAAATTTTTCTTTGCTTTAGGAGCATAAAGAATGTTCTAAAGAGTTATAGACCTGTTAGGGACATTTTGTATTCTAGATGACCCTATTTGTTCCACAGGGAGACTGTTACTATTAGCAACAAATAGTTTAATCTTACCAGTTGTATTCACTAGATTGTCCAAACGTGTTACATCATTGGTGACATGGCTTGTTCTCCACTGTCAAGGTACCAGGACTCATCATTGACAGTTTTAGGAGTGGCATAAAATGTTGAATCAAAACTTAAATGACCACCATTAGAGAACCTGCAACCACCATCATTGGGACTGAAGTTACAGTCACACCAATGAAAACATGTCTTAACAGTGTGCCCAGGCTTTTTACATAGTTGGCATATGTTTCATCCACCACGACCAGATTTGCCTTTTCCACGGAAACCTCTTGCATTACGACCACCACGCCAGTTGCCACGGGAAGGACTAGAGAAATCCATTCGAGCAAAGTTAGCAAACTGATTTGAAATATTAAGCTATGAGAATTGGCTAAGTTGTTCCAGCCGATTCTCGAAGGTAAGAAGAAAGAATTGAAAGTCGATCCACATCATATCTTTTTTGGTAGATGAAGGCTGGACTACAATGGGATTGTAGTCCCCATCAAGGCCAGCTAGCACTTGAAGAATTAAGTCAGATAGTGAAACAGGACTGCCAATGAAAGCAAGACTTTTTGAAATATTCTTCATCTTCATGAGGTACTCCTCCATGCGCATCGCACCCTTCCTGGTGCGTTGTAGCTCTGCTCACAACATAAGAATATGAGCTTTGTTCTGAGCTCCAGTGATTTCACATGCTGCATGCCAAAGCCCAGCTGAGGTAGAAACTTAGGTCATCTGGGAGATGTCGAGGGTCATAGTGTTGAGAAGCTAGCCAAATAGCAATTGGTTAGCCAAGAACCAGTCATCAAATTCTGGGTTAATCTTGGTTTCATCTTTTTCAGTGATAAATTAAGGTGGGCAAGCCTTAGTGCCATTAATGAAGCCTTCCAACTTGTAACCTTTGATGATTGGCAGAACATGAGTCTGCCACACAGTGAAATTGGTCCTGTCCAGCTTGACAAAACATGCTTGAGCTAGGGTATTTGATGCCATAGGACTCTTGGTAAGGTTAGTTACTAAAATGAGAGAACTAAAGGAAGCATTTGGTGTCTCAAGAGTAAAAAGAGAGGCGTTGTCGTTAGCCATGGCTATCAACCAAGCTCTGATACCAAGATAAAATTTAGGTATATGAGGAATTTTATTAAGGAGGTACACAGAGTCCAATGTATACAGTTCTTAAATAGACAAGGTATTCTACCCTAGATCATCTTATGAAGACACGTGTAAATAAAGAATAAGAAAAAATTGCATATACACTAAGACAAGACAAATATCTATTTACTATCGTCTGGAGTCAGGTATTGGACTCTTGCATTAAGACTCTTCTGATTGGGCTTTATAATATTGGGCTTATCTAATACATTGACATTGCTTGGAGAAGAGAAATTTACAATTTCTTTATATAAAAATATATTTTGGACCATTTTTGAAATTAATTACTTTTGTTTTTCCCCCAATTAAACAGGGAAGAAATATGTTCTTAACTACAATGGGATTAATGTTTGGTTTAAATCTTGATACAAGCACACAATATATGAAATAATTGTGAAAGGGAAACAAAATTTGACAATGCTACGTCTTAGAGCAATATCATTAAAAAAATAGTGCATACATTTTCAGAGACTCATGCTTTCTACGTAGGCAATCATATGGATTTTTCAAACTTCGAATTTTATGTGTAATTTTTAAGTTATGTTATAAAATTTTAAATAGTATAATGATTTTAAAAAAAGATTTTCTAAAATAATAATATAATATTGGGTTGTATTTGATATTTTTAGGCAAAAATACAAATAAATGTCTTCAATTTATGAGCTTATGCAATTTACTTCCTTCAATATTAAAAGTTGATTAGAGGATCTTTTGAACCATCAGGTTTGTGTCGTAGAGCTCATCCGTTCCCCACGGCACATGTCTACGATATATGTTAATGAATGAAATAATAAATTGAATAAAACTGATGGGAATTCGACGGATTTATGGTTAATTTTTTAAGTTGAGGATTAAATGGCTTTACCCAAACTTCTAACTTAACCTTTGTTACTTGTCCTCGGCGCACTAAATTAAATTCATGTGTGTAGTTTTACATGGGCTTCTTGTGGGGTATCCATCATGTGCTGTCATCCCCATCAACCTCAATGGTAGGATCCACAAAACACAGCTTTGATCACCCCTTTCTTTAATTCAACCTTATGTTACTTGTCCTCACAACTTAATCCAGCATAATAATAAGGTAAAAATACATTTTTGGTTTTTATAATTTTATTTAAATATAATTTAATTATTTAAATTGACTATAAATTTTACTTTTATCTCTTAATTTCAACTGATTCTAATTTAATTCTATAATTTTAGTTTAAGTTTTATTTTCATTCTTTAATTTTATTATCAGTTAATTTAGTTTGTGAAAGACTAAGAAATAAAATGGAACCTCTAAATAAAAATCACTATGTTTTATGGGACTTACTTATATCAATAAACAAATGAAAAAATGAAAGAAGGAAAAAAGTATTTAACTTGTTTTTAAAAATTAAAGGTCAAATTAGAATAAAATAAAATAAATAGATAAAATTAAAATTTGAAATAAAATTAAATGACTAAATTATAAAAAAAATAAAATTAAAAAATAAAAGTGAATTTAAAATAAAATTAAAGGATTAAACTGATGCCAAATAAAATTAAATGATGAGAGTAAAATTTAAGATAAATTTAAAAAATCAAATTAGAGCTAAATAAAATTAACTTATGAAAGTAAAATTTAAAATATAATTAAAAAAACTAAATATATATTTTTGCACAGCAACAATTCCTTAAAGTACTAGCACTCTTATCATTGTTTATAAAAATATTTATTTTTTTTATTATTGATAATTTATTATTTATATTTTATTCTTTTAAATAATACACAGTAGTTTGTAATTATATTCCTAATCTCTGTTATATATATATATATATATATATATATATATATATATATATGTGAGAGGCCTTTTTTTTTTTTTTCCAACAGGAGCCGAGCAGAATATACCCTGTCTTTTGAGGTCTGTTAATTTCAAAAGTAATAATTCGTACTAGACATTAATCTTCACTTATCCTCTTTTAACTCGTCTTGTCGCCGCCAAAATCCATGGTTTTATGGTCTCATGCTATCTAATTTGATCAGTTAGGGAGAATCCATATGAATATACCTTCAATTATTCGAATATGAAACGCCCGCTGTCGTGGTAAGCATCAACATATTTGAATTGTCCAGATGTATATGAAAACTCCCAAATTTTAATTAATTATTTAATATCAATTATTTATTTCTTTTATTTTAAATAAAATAAAATATAAAATAAAGATAATTTTTAAATATATTTTTATTTTGAAACATAATAAGATATAAGATGAAAATAATTTTTTAATTATTAACAGACTGTTTTCATTTTATATTTTGATTATTTTAAAATTAAGAAAGATAATTATAATAAAGCAAAAGATAAAAAACTAAAATTTAGATTAGGTGTTCTAAATCGCCCTTGAAGCAACAAACGACTCATTGGCCAATTATTCATCTTCAAAAAAGTGCTGTATACATTATTTTATGGGGCTTTGTTGATTGTAACCATAAAAATTGGTTCATTGGTTGCCCTCCCACAATTAGGACACATGGGTCTCCTTATAATTAGGACACATGGACATAGAAGGGCAGGTTAAGTGAGTTATAAAATGAAAATTACAAAAAGATCGAACGGAGATAAAAGATATTTTATTGCACTAATATTTTAACCCCAAATATTTTATATTTTATGTTTATTAACTCACTATTCTTAGTTTAGAGGAATTCGTAATTGATCCCTTCAATTTTCTTTATTTTTCCAAAATCCCCAAGTCTCTTCATAAATCTACCCCTTTACTTTATTCATTTTCTCAGTTGTTCCAAATTAAAAACAAATCCACAAATTATAACTACGATTTTGAATAACTAAGCCTTCTCATTAGAAACTTGTTTTTGAAATTCAATTTTGAAGTACCATTATATCTTTTTGGTGCGTTCAAAGAGTTTTGTGAGTTAGTTTAACAATTATTTGACTATTATTAGTAAAACAGGATTATCCAAAGGCTTAATACTCACTTAAATTGTCATAATTTTAAATTTTTTAAAATATTTGTTTCTGATCAGTTGACCATTTTAGGTAATTAATTAATTATTCACTTTATTTTTTGTAATCTATTAGTGCATTAATTAACACAAAATAGCCAATCAATACCTTCCATAATCAGTCAACCATTTCATTCCATCAATTAACTATTGGTTCTATGTTTCTAATTCTTTTTTCTCTATGTTGAACCAATCAATTGCTTTTTTATGGGCATTTTTTTTTCAAATTATCTTCAACAAATTCTTGAACATTTTAGACAACACAAAAGATTTGATTTCATCCATGAAAGTAGGCATTCTAGATCTTCAGTCAAAGCTTAGAAGGAGAAAATTTGAAGATTCAAATATTATGGAAACCCATGTCTTTATATATTGAGGTATGAGAAGGATCATGACAATGGATTCCACAAAATCTCTTTTTTTTCGATGCAAATTGATAGGTCATATGGGGGTTTTCCTCTATAAATCTAAACACTCATCTTTTTGAGTTGTTAGAGTTTTAAATGAAGTCTGATCACTAGCTCCATTATATCCGTTGTTCTCTCGTGAGGGTTTTTAGGGGTTATTAGAAAAATAAAAGAAGCCCTTAGTTTTTTTTTTTTTTGTAAATTTTCACTTTATAACTTAGCCAATTTATATTTCCGTATCAGTGTTATATGTCCTAATCAGAAAAAGACACATAATTATTGTAAGAATGTAACCATTTGCGGTGAAGGCACCGCAAAAAGAAAAAAAAAAACCTTATTTTATGCATGAGAAAATGCTTAGTCTCTAAAAACTTCTATGTTCCAATATAGATTCAATTAAAAAAATGTTAACTAATATTCATATAAATAGTTTCACGCTTATTGAACAAATTCAAAAACGAAAGGAAAAAATAATTATAAATATTCTCCTTTAATTTTAGGTCATTTATAAACATTCAACAAATTTTATAATAAAAAATTATCCTTTAAATTTTAGATCCTTCAGCCTTTTTTTTTTCTTGGTTAACATTATTCACTGAGATGCTGCTTTAAACCATTTTAATTGTCACGTGGCATGCTTTTGGTAGTTTGCAATTAAATATTAGTTGTTAAAATGTTAATAGGAGGGTTGAATAGAATTGAGACGCTTAACCTTAACTTCTTAAATAGCAAACTAATTTTAGTTGCAGACTAATTAGAATATGCTATGTGATAAATGAAAAAGTTTGAAGTGATATATTGTTAATCGTGTTAACAAAAAACTGGTATAAGGATTATATTTTATAAATAAGTTCAGGGAAGAAATTTTCAGTTTTGGAAATTCAAGTATGTACAAATGAAAAATATTTACATTTTTTTAGGAGAAATATTATTCTTTCTTATTAACTGGATTAACTCACTTAAGTATTAAATACTTAAAATATATATAGGAGTTTTAAGTTTAGATTTTTCAAAATAAATGACACCCTAATAAATGTTCAAAATATCTATTCAAATTTGTTTTCTTGACTCAAAGAAGTTCTTAGTCACTTGTATTCAAGACCCAACAGAACCATTTTTTAGCAATTCTATGTGAACTAATGGTAACATGGCATGCTGCAAATGGATTTAATACCCCACGATCCATATGCATTTTGGAGCCCCACATGCCATCCCCCTCACATCAAATCCCACATTTCTCCTTTCCCAAATGAGTCGTTTCATTTGTTTTTTTTTTTGGTCCCATTTAGAGAGAGACAAAAAGTAAGAGAATAATAATAGAGATTCCAAGAACTTAAGACATGCTATAACAAGAGAAAAAGTGGAATCAAAAATTGAAAAGAGAAATACAAATGTAACAAAGAGAGAAATTAATGGAAAATAGTCAACTATGCATAAACCAAATGAATATTTGTTATTTGCAATTAATTACTCGAGTAGATTATTTAAATCTCAAATGTTATCGTAATAAGAAAGTCTCACCAATTTGATTTTGAAGGATAGAGTGGAAGTAAAATATTCATTTTTTGAATGAGAAGAAATAAAAAAAAAATTGCGCAAAGAATAACAAGTGACACAAATTTTATGAAAAAGTAATAAATCAGCTGAATTCGAAACTGTAAGATGCGAATTCAACTGAATTCAATAAGCTAGGCTAGCTTAGGTGCGTGTTGCTGAATTCAGAGCCTTTGTCTCCGAATTTAGTGTCAGCTAGCCTGCTAGGCTCTGAATTTAGTGTCAGCTAGCCTGCTCCCTAGCAGGCTAGCTAGGCGCACGCTGACCGATGTTATTTGATCGGTCAGCCAAAAGAAATGGGAAGAAGACACAATCAACGTGGTGTGTTATAAGATGGCAATTAAGATTATAGAAGAATTTGATTGGCTACGAAAACTTACTAATAAGATATAGATAAAAGAAAATTTACTCTTCTTATATATACACGATTCCATGGACGCATCGCACATTTTCTTTCATTCTTGAAGCTCAACTCATTCAGCTCCCTCATTCTTTTCTCAATAAAAATTCTCTATCCATCCCCTTTTATTTGTTGCGGGTGAAATTTCAAGATCTGAGTAAAAGAAGGAAGACTACAAAGGAGCAAATATCAAGCTACATTTGTTACAAAAATATTAGGTATGTCAAATATTTTATTATATTTGATATTTTAATATTTACTATAACTAAGATATATATAGTTTGAAATATTTAGACAAAAATAATACTGGTAGAATTCTTTGATATCATATATATATATATTTGTTATATTTGTTGTATGGTTGATGTAGAATTTAGTTGATATTTAAGAAGTACATTTGAGAAGAAGAAGAAGGAAATGTGTTGTTATTAATGGAATTGTTTAGGTAATATTGATTTTGTTGTATTAGTTTAGATATATTATGAGGCAGAAACAAATGAAGGAAGAATAAAAGAAATGGAATCAAAATTTGTGGTTGAAATTAAATAAAGGAAAATAATAATATTTAAATAAGTATAATAAAATGTAAATAATCTGGAAGGGAAAAATAATTAATAAAGGTAAATAAGATTAAAGTAAAAGAAAAGAAAAGGTTGACTGGAGAAAAAAATGTATAATATGTGAAAAAAGTAATAAAAATAAGAAAAATAAATTGCATAGGGTATAAAAGAAAAGCAAATAATTGATAGTTATAAAAATATATAAAAAAATATGTATATATATAGATATTTACAATATATGTATGTTTGTAATGAAGAAAAAAATGCTGAAAAGGTAGAAATCCAGGGAAAAAGGATGAAGTACGTAATAATTAAAATATTATTCAAAAATATGTTAGAAAAAAGGTAAAAAAGAAAGTTACAGATATTATTTAAAATAAGGGCAATGAAAGAAAAATCTTAAGAGATGAAAGCAATAAGAAATAGAATTTATGAATTTGGAAAAAAAATAAAAGAATATTTGAGAAATATTGAAGGTAACAAAAGGTCATTAGTTTAAAGTCATTGAAAAAAAATGTGGAATAATGAAGAAAAGGAAATGGCTAAAATAAGAAAAGATTTCTTTGAAAGGAGGAAGTGAAAAATAAGAGAAGAATAAAAGAAATATAATTATTGAAATAATTAAGGTAATAAGTGAGGAGAAAAAAACAAGTAAGAGGAATGTATTAGAAATTGCTGAAATGAGGAAATAATGGAAAAAATGAGAAAAAAGAAAGGAGGGAAAAATTGTAAAAAATAGTTAAACTAAGAAAAATGAGGGGAAAATGCTTTAAAAAGTTGAAATAAAGGAAAACTTTTGGAATTTGAAAAATGAGGAAAAGTACAAAATAATAAAATGATGAAGTTAATTTAATTTTTGGTAATTGTAAAGAATGGAGAAAACTTTGGCCTTCTTTATTTGCAATGGGAAAAGTAAATTTATAATGGAAAAAGTAAATAGAAATGTAGGAAAAAAGGATGAAGTATGTAATAGTTAAAATATCCTTCAAAAATATTAGGAGAAAGTTTTAAAAAATGTTACAGATATTATTTAAAATAAAGGCAATGAGAGAAATTTTCTTGTTTGGGAAATATTGGAGATAACAAAATAGTTGAATACAATAAAAATAAGTTTAAAAGTTTTTGTATTTATAATAAAGAAGGTCAAAATGATATAGTTAGTAAAGAAATATAGTTAAGGGTGGGTGGAACAAACGAAAAAAAAAAATTTAGATAATTGAAAAACAATTGAAGTAAATTTTGTTCACTTAAAGTAAGAAGGCAATTAATACAAATGTAAGAAATGATTAAAGTAATTATCTAGAACATGTCTGTGATTAGGATATTTAGAGGGAAAAAATGGTTAGGGGGAATGAAATTGTTTGCATTTATGCAAACGGCAGAATTCATGAAAATGTTCAGGGTACAACATTTTAATGTGCAATGTCAAGATACATAACAGTGAGCACTGATATCACTTTGGAAGAATTAAAACAAGCAATTAGTTAGAAGTTGTGACTTCCCCATACCCATGTTATATCTTATTTGATATATAAACTTCCAACAACAATAAATCCAACATGGTACCAAGCAACTATACTTGAAGATGATCATGATGTGCAGAGGATGTGGTAATCACACTCACACTTCCCATCATAGTTGAATGCAGTTGAGATGTATTTGATAATCGTTTCTCCTGCTCACATCACCATTTTGCCCCTTATTAGTGCATAAAAATATTATAATTGTTTACAAATATGTTATACTACTCATTTTCTGTATGTATAAGTTAAAAGGAACATTGTATGACATATTAGTACACATTGCCTTTTATGTGATATGTTATTCTACTTTAATTATTTACGTCTATGTTGGATGCATATTAGTTTATTATGTTCTTTTGTCCTATAGTTATCATGGCTGGAAATGGCCAGCCTATTCATTCAGAGGACGCTTTATTTCTATACCTACAAGAGCGACACATATTGCAGGCTATTTGGGATGGCAAGGTAAAATAAAATATTCATTATTATATTCTATTTCATTTAATTATTCTGGTATATGATTTATTTCTATTGGTAGGATGATCGAATACTTTGCCCTCGCCGAGTTCTGCATGACGATCGTTTAGGTGATTTGCCCTTAGCAATTGTTGAGTATTTGAGGTAGTCTGGTTTTTATGACATTGCACGAATTAGGCAATTTGAGTATAATACCTCACTCATGAGTGCATTAGTAAAAAGGTGGCTTCCTGAGACGCATATGTTTCATACCACACAAGGAGAGTGTACGATCACCCTCGAGGACGTAGCAGTGCAGTTGGGCTTATCGGCAGAGGGGGACCCTATTGTAGGTGGGACAAGTTTCAATTAATCGGAGGTGTGTCGTAGCTTTTAAGAATCACGCCACCAGTTAATCAGATCGATGGGCAACGACTTTCTATCGCTTAGTTGGCACAGAATTTTGCACATCTACCAAATGATGCAGATGATGAGATGGTCTGCCAGTTCACTCGTGCTTACATTCTTCTTATGATTGGGGGTGGTTAATGCCAGATAAATCTAGCTATAGAGTGTACTTGATATATCTACCCTTGTGGGATGACTTTGAATAGACTGACTGTTGCAATTAAGGCTCTGTAGGGTTAGCTTATCTTTATCGGGAGTTTTGTAATGTAACCTATAAGGGTGATTGTGGCATTGCTAAATGCTTAACGTTGCTACATTTGTGGGCATGAGATTGATTTCCTATGCTCGCATCCAAGATACCGCCTTTCTCTGACCCTTGCATTGAGGAATACCCTGTACTCTTGGTTTCAGGTTTGAACTACCCTATTAGTTCATTGAGGAATACTCTAGTAATTACCTATTATTTGATTAAAATATTTATTCATTGTAATAGATGAAAAAATGTTGGACGCCCTCCGGTCCCGAGTGTCAGAGCTCTTCGATTATATAGAGCTTTACTAGATGCTATGAGAGATGATGAGGTGTTGCTGGATTTTAGGTCTTCGGTGTGCACAAATTTTTTACTGTTACCTATTTGTTATTTACTCACTACTTGATCTAATATTTTTTTCAGATTATATGGCGTCCATACCAACCACAGGCAGTGCGAGAATTGATTCTAAAGTACTGTTTAGCTTCTCCAGACATTTGGATCGCATCTATACCTCTTATATGCTTTTGGATCATAGAGTGGCACCATCCAAATCGCGTCCTACGACAATTTAGTCGTCATTAGCCAATTCCTCAAGAGCCAGTCAGGTTAGACTCCTTTCATAATTTACAACTTCGGGGTAGAACTCAGACTAATTGGGTATCTGAGTATAGCATTTTCATCCAACGATGATATGGATGTCGGGATACTATAACTCAGTCTCCTATCACTGAAGAGCAGTTTGATCGGACGTTTAAGTACATGCGATGGTACTGGCAACGCACGCGTCGATGGATCCAGAGGTTGAATGCTACTATTGAATATGCGGTACAATGTCACAGTGTCACACCCGAAAATGCGACCGCGTGGCGCCGGAACTAAGATCAAGATTAAAAAGCTAAAAAGGATAGGAATAAGTAGATAGGGTTCTGGAGTCGCCACCAAAATTTTATTTTTGAAAAGGCAAAACTTTGGAAAAACCTTTTTTATGAGAAAAATGGTCTGCGAATCAAAGAATGGATTCGGGAGTCGATTGTGAGTGGGGAAGGTGTTAGGCACCCCACTACACCCATTCTTAAGAACGGTTACCCTAAATCAGTTGTGCAAAATTAATATGGCCTCTATTCTATTTTAATTCTCCCTAACCAATCACATGCAAAGAACAGAAGAAAAAATTTTAAGGAAATAAAATTTAAGAGAAGAAAGAAATCTAAAAGCAAAACAAAAAAGAATTCAAAGAATAAAATAAAGGGAATGGAATAAAATAAAAGAAATTAAGGAAATAAAATTAAGAAAATAAAATTAAGGAAAAATATTTATTTACAAAGGCGGACTTGACCTAGGATGAGAGCCTAGGGCCTACGTACCCTTCGAAAGGGATCAAAGTCCACGTAGTTCGGTTAAAATTTGTGTTGATGTTGGTTATGTTTTGTTTTGTTTTTTTTGTTTTATGCTTTGTTTTTTGTTTCTTTTCATGGTTGTTTTTTTTTGTTTTGTTTTGTTTTGTTTTTATTTTTGTTCTTATTTTTTTTTTTATTTTTTTTTTGACTTGGGTATTATTTTTTTGTGAAAAGACAAAGAAAATAAATTACTTTTTTTTTTAACAAGTAAAACAAGTTTTGAAATTGATTGATGTGTTTTGACTTGCTAAAGGAAAATTTAATCTAATTTTTCTTGCATTTTCAATTTGTCCTCTTAGCTTATCATCATTTTTTTTGTTTTTCTATCATTTTTATTTTTTTGTTGTTGTTATTATTATTATTATTATTCGTTTTTAATTTATTCTTTTTTTGCTTTCTATTTTTTTTTGTTTTTTTTGGTTATTTTTTTATTTTTTTTATTTTTTTATGGTTTTTTTTTCTATTTGTTTCGCTTTTCTATGGGTAATTGTGTTCTATTTTTTATTTTTTTTTATTTTTACTCTTTATAAGTTTTTAATTAGAATAATATTTATAGTAAAATCTTTCTCTTACTCTATCCTTTTTTATCGTTTTTTTTTTTTTTTGTTTTTTTGTTTCCATTTTTTCTCTTTCCTACACCTTTTTGTTTTTTTTATTTTTTTTATTTTGTTATTATTTTTTTCTTTTTCTTGTTATTTATTTGCTTTTTACTCTTTTTTTTTTTATTTTTGAATTTCTTTTCTTTTACCTCCCTTTTTCTAAACTCTTTATTCATTCAAAAGTTTTTTTTAATCCTTGTTTAGTTTTGTTTTATTTATTTTTTTTTGTAAATTTTGTTGGTTTTGTTTTCCTCTTAATTTTTTTTGTTTGAAAATTAGATTTTTGTTTACAATTTTTGAAATGGGAATTTTAAAAACTCAATTATTTAAAATCCACTTTCAAAATTGAAAAGTTTATCATCATTTCCTTTATGCTTTCTTCCTTTCTTTTTTTTTAGTTTTTATCTGGTTTCTTTTTTTTTGAAAATCTTCCCTTTTTAAAAGAAAAAAAAAATCAATTTGATGTTGATTGGTGCAGCCTAAAACATATAGAAATGTAAATTGGTAACCTAATGAATACCAAGAAGGCCTATTGCCTCACATGATCCATTTGGTTTAACTCCTAGGCGTCTGAGGGGACAAACAATCCCACACGACCAATTCTAAAAGAAAAATAAAGTAAATATAAAGAAACTAAAATGACAGTATTTACAGGCATGTAAAATTTGGTGATTGTGTGTGTCTTTGTGTACAGTCAAACAAGTAATACACTACTTCAAACAATAATTACAAGAATGAAAGAAATGGTAATTTAAAAGACATCACTCTATGTGCATTTTTTTCTTTTCTCTAGGATGCTGCCTTTCTCCGGTCAGATCAGCGTTGTCTCACATTTTTATACTTACCATGCCATATCTTCTTTTAAGCAAATCCCCAGCGCAAATCTAGTGTGGTCTCAAGGCACTCTCCGCCATGTCGATAAGCCAGGAAAAAGAAATGTATTAGTTTCTGGTCAAGCAAATTAATTTCATGACACCAACTATGATTACTCAATATATCTATCTTAACACCATATAAGCTCTAAGCAAGCAAATCAAAGGATCAAGGTACAGGCTTTGAAAGGAAACCAAATGCGATTATAAATCCAATGTTACATTAGCACTCAACTATAAAATTCTCATATCAAAAGTATACACTAGGGCAACCAGACTGAATGGAATTACCTGTAACGTTATTAAATTGAAATAGTAAGTCCAAAATACTCGGGCTACTGAACTGCTAAACACAGTCCATGCTTAGCCGTTCTGCATAAACCAATGAGTCTGTGGTTGCTCAATATGCTCTTTTCAAACCCAACATTCAATACTGAGAAGCTAATCATCTCGCAAAATCCCTTCAATGTAATGCAACTCAATCTTAGAATACACTGGAAGTTTTAACATTCCCTTTGCATCACAGCCACAAAAACATGACCCCATCCAGAACTTTCAACATCACGACTTCATAGCAATGAAATCATGGCCATAATGCATTTGTTAAAATTTTCGAAAGCTTTATAAAGAAGAAGAATGTATGTCACAGAACATGGTCCAAATTAGCACCCAAAAAGGAAGGGAAAGGAGAATTCATGAAACCATTCAGATTAGCAGCGATTGAGAACACTCTTCAATGACTCATTTACTTACCCAGAGCATAAACAAAAATAGTAATCCAAGAACTCAAAGAACGCTATTGTCTCGCATCTACGCCACTAAAGAAACCCCAAAAAACATTGTTCAGCATCTGAGCAAAATCATCATTCAATACTTATGGTTACACTCACATGATAAGGTTCGAGAACCAGTGACAAAGAGATCAGACAAATTTTTGAAGTCAAATACTAACATTTAGGGATTACAACATATTCAATCTCTAAACCAGAAACCAAAGGAGGCACTCGAGATTCATATCAACCAGAGACATCAGACCCAAAATTTCAACACAAAAATCTTGCTTAATCCATAGCTTTATGTTTTTTTTTTAATTAGGAAAGATGAGGAATAAGGAACCATACCTATCGGATTTCCTCTATTTGCAGACCCCTTTCAGGGCTCTCTAACCCGAAAGCCTTTAGATTCTTCTTAGCCTCTCAACCTCTGCTGCTTCTCGCGTCTGTCCCCTTTTGTTTTTTAATCTCGTCTTCCTCGCTTCATTTTGTGCGTTCCCCCCATTTCCTCTCTGTGCTCCGAGTCCTCTGCGCGCCTCCTCGAATCTCGAAATCTCCTCCCCTCTTTTCCGTCTGTCTTTTTTCTCCCACTCGAGAATCCCCCTCTTCGTCTTCCTCTCTCGATCTCTCTCTCTCTCTGTCTTTTCTCTCGACTCTGTCCCCCCTGGCGTCTCCCCTCTCCCTTTTTTTTTCCGTTCTGTTCTCCCCTTTTCTGCATCTCGCGTCCCTCCTTTATCTCTGTGTGCGTCTGCCCGAGGACAGCCTCCAAAGGGGGGGAGACCAGCAGCTTCTAGGGTTTTCTCCTGCCTCCCCCTTTTGTTTTTCTTTTTTTTTCTTTCGGGTATATGGGCTAGCAAAGCGGGGAAATGGAATCCGGAAGTTATGGGCTGAACTAAAACGGGCCTCTATTTCATTAATCAGTTCCTTCCAAATGGGCTTCCATTCTTTGAGCCTTTTCTCTCTTTGAGTTTCTTTTTTTCAGTTCTGGCCCAATTTTGAGTTAGCTTTGGGTGGAATTTTTTTTTCTTTTTCTTTGGTTTGGACTCTCTTAAATTGTGTTCCACAATTTTAACTCCTTTTTTTTTTTTTTTTTGCCTTTTGTTATCATTTTTTTAATTATCTTATTTCCTTTTTTTATATTAGTTTTTTTTAATTAACTTGTTTTTAGTTTTTTTTTCTCTCTTTCTTTGTGAATTTTTATTTTCACTCTTTTTTTTTTTTTATTCATCATTTCTTTTCTTCTTCTTTTTTTTGTTTCTCTTGGTCCCTGGTGATTTTTATTTCCCTTTTTTTGGATTTTGGTTATTCCCTCTTTGATTTGTATTTGTATTTGTATTATTACTTTTTCTTGTTCTTGTTGAGCTAAAGAACCTATTTGTTTTTTTTTTTTTTGGTTTTTTTTTGTTTTCTAATTTTTTATTTTTATCATAATTTTTGGAGTATGTCCGCACAAAATACGGTGTTCACAGTTGCCCCTCTTTACTTGTTTCTTAGGCAAAGAGTTTGAAAATGTAAGTTTGAATATCTCTTGCATAAAAAACAAGTGAAGATAAGAACACGTATTTTGGTCGAGTTGATTTAATTGCCCCTTATCAATTAAACGATAAAGAAAGGTAAGAGCGACCCAAACAAAATGTGGTGTTTATAGGTTGCCCCTCTTTACTTATTCTTTAAGCGAGGAGATTGAAAGTACAATTTTTGATATCTTTAGCTTAAGAATAAGTAAAGATGAAAACACATATTTTGTTTGGGGAGCTAATAAATCAAGAGGAATTAACTTACCTGGAAATGCTGGGGACTTGATAAAAGATGCTTGCAAGTGTAAGGTTTTTGAGTGTATACTTGATTTATGCAAGGCTTTTGGGTACCTAGTCTGAAAGGAATTTTGGTACCTATTCTGGCAAGACTTGTGGAATGCCTGTTCTGGTAGGATATTTATTGGTACCTATTTTGGCATGGCTTTGAGTGCCTATTCTGCGTAGGACTTTTATTTGTACATGTTCTGTGCAGGACTTAAAGGTGCCTGTTCTGTGCAGGACTTTGGTGCCTGTTCTGTGCAGGACTTTGGGTGCCTATTCTGTGTAGGACTTAAAGGTGCCTGTTCTGTGCAGGACTTTTGTGCCTGTTCTGTGCAGGACTTTTGGTGCCTATTCTGTGTAGGACTTAAAGGTGCCTGTTCTGGCAGGACTTTGGTTGCCTATTCTGGTAGGACTTTGGTGCCTATTCTGGTAGGACTTTGGTTGCCTGTTCTGGCAGGACTTTGAATGCCTGTTCTGGCAGGACTTTAATGCCTATTCTGGTAGGACTTTTGTGCCTATTCTGGTAGGACTTTTATTGGTGCCTGTTCTGACAGGACTTTGGTGTGCCTATTCTCGTAGGACTTTGAATGCCTATTCTGGCAGGACTTTGGTGCCTATTCTGGTAGGACTTTTGTACCTATTCTGGTAGGACTTTAAGGTGCCTGTTCTGGCAGGACTTTGGTTGCCTATTCTGGTAGGACTTTGGTGCCTATTCTGGTAGGACTTTGAATGCCTGTTCTGGCAGGACTTTAATGCCTATTCTGGTAGGACTTTTGTGCATATTCTGGTAGGACTTTTATTGGTGCCTGTTTTGGCAGGACTTTGGTGTGCCTATTCTGGTAGGACTTTGAATGCCTGTTCTGGCAGGACTTTGGTGCCTATTCTGGTAGGACTTTTGTACCTATTCTGGTAGGACTTTAAGGTGCCTGTTCTGGCAGGACTTTGGTTGCCTATTCTGGTAGGACTTTGGTGCCTATTCTGGTAGGACTTTGAATGCCTGTTCTGGTAGGACTTTAATGCCTATTCTGGTAGGACTTTTGTGCCTATTCTGGTAGGACTTTAACGTGCCTGTTCTCCGCAGGACTTTGGGTGCCTGTTCTCCGCAGGACTTAGAGGTGCCTATTCTTGGCAGGACTTTGGGTGCCTGTTCTCCGCAGGACTTAAAGATGCCTATTCTTCGTAGGACTTTGGGTGCCTATTCTTCGTAGGACTTTTATTTGTGCCTGTTCTTCGCAGGACTTAAAGGTGCCTATTCTTCGTAGGACTTTGGGTGCCTGTTCTCCGCAGGACTTAAAGATGCCTATTCTTCGTAGGACTTTGGGTGCCTATTCTTCGTAGGACTTTTATTTGTGCCTGTTCTTCGCAGGACTTAAAGGTGCCTGTTCTCCGCAGGACTTTGGGTGCCTGTTCTCCGCAGGACTTAAAGGTGCCTTTTTTTTGTGAATTTTTCTAAGTTTAAAAACTTTACTTCATTCATCTAAGTTTTATGCAAGGTAATACACCTATATGGAATGTGCAATGCATGCAAAATGCTTGACTTTTTAGCTTAACAACTCAATTTTGTCCCAATATGAATCAAGGTCATTGTAAGTGTTAGAAGTATGAGGTACGTAGGATGCTACAATGAATGCACATTTTTTGTTTTTTTTGTTTTTTTTTTGTTTTTGTTTTTTTTGTTTTTGCCCCAGTATGCACTTGAGGTCCGCACAAGATATGCCCAGGTGAAACGTAAGAAGCATATAAAATGCTTTATAAAATGCAAAATGTTTATTTTCACTTGCCCCATCATGAACTATGGTCTATGTAATGTATGCAAGTATGGAATGTATGAAACATGTGATGCTTTATGTTATGAAATGCAAATTTCCTTTTTGCTTACCCCAGTGTGAACTAGAGGCCATGTGATGTATGCAAATGTGAAATGCATGAGACAGGTGATGTTTCCTTTCATGAAATGCAAATTTTTCTTTTGCTTGCCCCAGTGTAAACTAGAAGCCATGTGATGTATGCAAATATGGAATGCATGATGCATATGAGATGCAAATTGTTCTACTTCCCTAAGTTTTTTTTTTTTTTTATGGATCTGGCAACATGTATGCAAGTTATTTTATTTTATTTTTGTTGACTTTTTAAGCTTGAAAATTTTTATTTCTGGAATATGCACAATTTATGCGAGTGACCCTAATTCTAAATGGAGAAGAAGATGAGGACATCATCTTTAAACATTCTGAAATTGATTTTGGAGTTTTGAACTCTTTTTTTTTTTTACAAGATTACCTAAAAAAAAAAAGAGTAAAAGAGCATTATTTCTGATTATTTTTAGATTGATTTTGAACTTTGAACCTCTTTTTTTCTTTTTTTTTTTTCTTTTTGTAAACAGAATCATATTGAGGGAAAAGGGAAAGAGAATGAACATTATATATATATATTTTTAATATCCTTAAACAGATTTTGAATTTTAAACTCCTTTTTTGTTTTTTTGAAAAATGAATTAATAAGAAAAATGTGATCCTCTCATTTTTTAGTGAATTGATGAGAATAAATGTGATCTTATTTTTTTAATTTTTTAATTTGACTAGAAAGGAAAAATATGCTTTGTCCATGTACAAATTCAATGCAAGTATATGATGCATAAGAAATCTCAAAATTTATAAAACGTAGGATTTTTAGCCCTTTGCTTTTGAAAAAATTTTACACTCTTCATCTGCCACAATGAGAAAGGTTGAACTTTTGATTATCCTACCACATTTGCCTTTTTTTATTTGGATGAGGAAATTTATTGACGCCTCTTGGCTAGTTAAAAATGCCCTTGAGAGAGTATCCTAAGCTAAGAAGACCCAAGGCTCTTGCTTTGACTTATGTCTAAATGAATTTTCTCCAAGTAATTTGTTTGCCATCAACCTTGGGCTATTAACTTACAAGGCACTCTCCTATTGTCAACTTTTCATTGTTAATGCTTGAAAGGTCAATAAGTGGAATTCACTCTTACTTTAGTTAACCATGTCAATACAATCATGCATGAAAGGATATAAAAACATGACTTTAAGAAGGAAAAAAAAAAAAAGTCCTTAACGTTAGAGGGACGCAAGGGCTGATGAAGAAGGTGAGCATATAAAATGGTTTGGGAATGAGGAAGTGGAATAGACAATGGCTAGACACAATGTACAAAATAAGAATATGCCCCAGTCCTACACTTGAAGCATTTTTCTCTAAACATTGGAGAAGTGAAATGCTAAGAAGATGGATATGGTAGGATAGAGAGGAGTTTTATTTCTGGACTTGAACTCCTTTTGAAAGAAACAATGATGTAGTGAAAAGAATCTGCTTTTAACTAAACTTTTTGCCCCAATTTCAATTATTTTGATTTTTTTTTATCATTCCCTTCAAAAAAAATAAAAAATCTGCCCCATTATTTTGCAAACAAGCTAAACCTCAACAAGGACTTTCAACACTTGTAATGTGGCCTTGGTAAAATGGTTTATGAAATAAGAGATATTAGGCTCAAGAATTAACATGCCCCCCTCAAATCTCCTCTTAATCTCCTTCTCCTATTGCTTTAACAAAATTCTATACTCAAAATTCACTTAACAAGAGAGGAAGTCTCAAGGTTGTAATGGGGTTTAATGGGTGAAATGTAGCTTAAGAAAGAAAGGTGACAAGGCCCAAACATTCATGTAAGTTCACAATGAGAATTTTGCTCTAGTAATTGTACCATTTTGGCAGGACCAATTAGTTTACGACAGTTAACTCAATCTTTTTCTTTTTAAAGATATTTTTCGTTCTGCTCAACTCTCCTCTGGAGACTTTTCCCCCCTTTTTTTTTGACTTCTTGTGCCACATAAGACTCTTTTTTGGGAATTCTGCCCCTTGATTGCATGCTAAGGTGAAGCTCCCGTTTAAAAGCTTTTGCTTTTTCAAAATTTAATCTGTAGGAGCTTTCTTTTTGAGAATTTCCTTCCTCCTATGATTTTTCTTTTCTTCTTCCAATTTGTCTCCTTTTTCATTAAATCTGCTTTTTTTTCTAGAGGGAATTCACTATGGTGCCAAAATTGCTTTTTCTTTATGCAGAATCCTCATTGCTTCTCGGGTTCAATTCATGTTTAGTATTTGAAGAATTTTTTAGGCCCAAAGTGGTTAACAATGGTTAAGAAGTGTTTGGATAATTGAAAGAATTTGACTCTCTCTTGATATTTGAATTACTAGCATAAACACTTGTTAAAGACTTCCCATCCCAAAGGTTGCATGATTAAGGTGAAGGAAATGAACATCACTCCAGGCTCAAATGAGGTGACTAGAAGTTACTTCCTTGTATTTAGGAAGACAAAGAATGCCTTGTATTCCTAGACATAACTTGCTTGTGGGACATACATTGGCTTTTAATTTGGTTTTTTCCTCTTCATTTTTTTGTAATTGAATTTGGGGCATATAATTAGTTCTAAATTTACCCTTTCTTCACATCAATTAAATCTTTTCATAAGGAGTTCTGGACATCATATTTTTGGGTTTCTGGTTATTTAGAAATAACACACAAGGAAAGAAGTGGAGTCAACATAATGGATGGAATGGAAGGACACGTAAAAGGGTGAGGTGGAAGCATATGCCCATTGTATTGACAAGGTTAAATCAAATAAGGTCCAATGAATCAACTTCTGAAAACCTTGGATTTTAGCTAGACAGAAGAATATCGAACAAACAAGCATTAACTGATTATGATATGACAATAACTTCTTTGAGAGTTTAATCACCAAGAAATCCCCATGAAATCTTATTTCTTATATCATTTTACCCCTTGTTCATGAAGAAGTTGCAACTCTTTTTTTTTATGGGGTGTCTCATTGCCTTAGGATCAAGTATACAATCTTTTAACCAATGTCATTTTGAGTGTGAAGGTTGGAGGCTAGTGTAGGTAGCATCCTACTCAAGTGACACAAGAGTAGGATGCTACCTACACTAGCCTCCAACCTTCACACTCAAAATGACATTGGTTAAAAGATTGTATACTTGATCCTAAGGCAATGAGACACCCCATAAAAAAAAAGAGTTGCAACTTCTTCATGAACAAGGGGTAAAATGATATAAGAAATAAGATTTCATGGGGATTTCTTGGTGATTAAACTCTCAAAGAAGTTATTGTCATATCATAATCAGTTAATGCTTGTTTGTTCGATATTCTTCTGTCTAGCTAAAATCCAAGGTTTTCAGAAGTTGATTCATTGGACCTTATTTGATTTAACCTTGTCAATACAATGGGCATATGCTTCCACCTCACCCTTTTACGTGTCCTTCCATTCCATCCATTATGTTGACTCCACTTCTTTCCTTGTGTGTTATTTCTAAATAACCAGAAACCCAAAAATATGATGTCCAGAACTCCTTATGAAAAGATTTAATTGATGTGAAGAAAGGGTAAATTTAGAACTAATTATATGCCCCAAATTCAATTACAAAAAAATGAAGAGGAAAAAACCAAATTAAAAGCCAATGTATGTCCCACAAGCAAGTTATGTCTAGGAATACAAGGCATTCTTTGTCTTCCTAAATACAAGGAAGTAACTTCTAGTCACCTCATTTGAGCCTGGAGTGATGTTCATTTCCTTCACCTTAATCATGCAACCTTTGGGATGGGAAGTCTTTAACAAGTGTTTATGCTAGTAATTCAAATATCAAGAGAGAGTCAAATTCTTTCAATTATCCAAACACTTCTTAACCATTGTTAACCACTTTGGGCCTAAAAAATTCTTCAAATACTAAACATGAATTGAACCCGAGAAGCAATGAGGATTCTGCATAAAGAAAAAGCAATTTTGGCACCATAGTGAATTCCCTCTAGAAAAAAAAGCAGATTTAATGAAAAAGGAGACAAATTGGAAGAAGAAAAGAAAAATCATAGGAGGAAGGAAATTCTCAAAAAGAAAGCTCCTACAGATTAAATTTTGAAAAAGCAAAAGCTTTTAAACGGGAGCTTCACCTTAGCATGCAATCAAGGGGCAGAATTCCCAAAAAAGAGTCTTATGTGGCACAAGAAGTCAAAAAAAAAGGGGGGAAAAGTCTCCAGAGGAGAGTTGAGCAGAACGAAAAATATCTTTAAAAAGAAAAAGATTGAGTTAACTGTCGTAAACTAATTGGTCCTGCCAAAATGGTACAATTACTAGAGCAAAATTCTCATTGTGAACTTACATGAATGTTTGGGCCTTGTCACCTTTCTTTCTTAAGCTACATTTCACCCATTAAACCCCATTACAACCTTGAGACTTCCTCTCTTGTTAAGTGAATTTTGAGTATAGAATTTTGTTAAAGCAATAGGAGAAGGAGATTAAGAGGAGATTTGAGGGGGGCATGTTAATTCTTGAGCCTAATATCTCTTATTTCATAAACCATTTTACCAAGGCCACATTACAAGTGTTGAAAGTCCTTGTTGAGGTTTAGCTTGTTTGCAAAATAATGGGGCAGATTTTTTATTTTTTTTGAAGGGAATGATAAAAAAAAATCAAAATAATTGAAATTGGGGCAAAAAGTTTAGTTAAAAGCAGATTCTTTTCACTACATCATTGTTTCTTTCAAAAGGAGTTCAAGTCCAGAAATAAAACTCCTCTCTATCCTACCATATCCATCTTCTTAGCATTTCACTTCTCCAATGTTTAGAGAAAAATGCTTCAAGTGTAGGACTGGGCATATTCTTATTTTGTACATTGTGTCTAGCCATTGTCTATTCCACTTCCTCATTCCCAAACCATTTTATATGCTCACCTTCTTCATCAGCCCTTGCGTCCCTCTAACGTTAAGGACTTTTTTTTTTTTTCCTTCTTAAAGTCATGTTTTTATATCCTTTCATGCATGATTGTATTGACATGGTTAACTAAAGTAAGAGTGAATTCCACTTATTGACCTTTCAAGCATTAACAATGAAAAGTTGACAATAGGAGAGTGCCTTGTAAGTTAATAGCCCAAGGTTGATGGCAAACAAATTACTTGGAGAAAATTCATTTAGACATAAGTCAAAGCAAGAGCCTTGGGTCTTCTTAGCTTAGGATACTCTCTCAAGGGCATTTTTAACTAGCCAAGAGGCGTCAATAAATTTCCTCATCCAAATAAAAAAAGGCAAATGTGGTAGGATAATCAAAAGTTCAACCTTTCTCATTGTGGCAGATGAAGAGTGTAAAATTTTTTCAAAAGCAAAGGGCTAAAAATCCTACGTTTTATAAATTTTGAGATTTCTTATGCATCATATACTTGCATTGAATTTGTACATGGACAAAGCATATTTTTCCTTTCTAGTCAAATTAAAAAATTAAAAAAATAAGATCACATTTATTCTCATCAATTCACTAAAAAATGAGAGGATCACATTTTTCTTATTAATTCATTTTTCAAAAAAACAAAAAAGGAGTTTAAAATTCAAAATCTGTTTAAGGATATTAAAAATATATATATATAATGTTCATTCTCTTTCCCTTTTCCTCAATATGATTCTGTTTACAAAAAGAAAAAAAAAAAGAAAAAAAAAGAGTTCAAAGTTCAAAATCAATCTAAAAATAATCAGAAATAATGCTCTTTTACTCTTTTTTTTTTTAGGTAATCTTGTAAAAAAAAAAAAGAGTTCAAAACTCCAAAATCAATTTCAGAATGTTTAAAGATGATGTCCTCATCTTCTTCTCCATTTAGAATTAGGGTCACTCGCATAAATTGTGCATATTCCAGAAATAAAAATTTTCAAGCTTAAAAAGTCAACAAAAATAAAATAAAATAACTTGCATACATGTTGCCAGATCCATATAAAAAAAAAAAAAACTTAGGGAAGTAGAACAATTTGCATCTCATATGCATCATGCATTCCATATTTGCATACATCACATGGCTTCTAGTTTACACTGGGGCAAGCAAAAGAAAAATTTGCATTTCATGAAAGGAAACATCACCTGTCTCATGCATTTCACATTTGCATACATCACATGGCCTCTAGTTCACACTGGGGTAAGCAAAAAGGAAATTTGCATTTCATAACATAAAGCATCACATGTTTCATACATTCCATACTTGCATACATTACATAGACCATAGTTCATGATGGGGCAAGTGAAAATAAACATTTTGCATTTTATAAAGCATTTTATATGCTTCTTACGTTTCACCTGGGCATATCTTGTGCGGACCTCAAGTGCATACTGGGGCAAAAACAAAAAAAACAAAAACAAAAAAAAAACAAAAAAAACAAAAAATGTGCATTCATTGTAGCATCCTACGTACCTCATACTTCTAACACTTACAATGACCTTGATTCATATTGGGACAAAATTGAGTTGTTAAGCTAAAAAGTCAAGCATTTTGCATGCATTGCACATTCCATATAGGTGTATTACCTTGCATAAAACTTAGATGAATGAAGTAAAGTTTTTAAACTTAGAAAAATTCACAAAAAAAAGGCACCTTTAAGTCCTGCGAGAACAGGCACCCAAAGTCCTGCGGAGAACAGGCACCTTTAAGTCCTGCGAAGAACAGGCACAAATAAAAGTCCTACGAAGAATAGGCACCCAAAGTCCTACGAAGAATAGGCATCTTTAAGTCCTGCGGAGAACAGGCACCCAAAGTCCTACGAAGAATAGGCACCTTTAAGTCCTGCGAAGAACAGGCACAAATAAAAGTCCTACGAAGAATAGGCACCCAAAGTCCTACGAAGAATAGGCATCTTTAAGTCCTGCGGAGAACAGGCACCCAAAGTCCTGCCAAGAATAGGCACCTCTAAGTCCTGCGGAGAACAGGCACCCAAAGTCCTGCGGAGAACAGGCACGTTAAAGTCCTACCAGAATAGGCACAAAAGTCCTACCAGAATAGGCATTAAAGTCCTGCCAGAACAGGCATTCAAAGTCCTACCAGAATAGGCACCAAAGTCCTACCAGAATAGGCAACCAAAGTCCTGCCAGAACAGGCACCTTAAAGTCCTACCAGAATAGGTACAAAAGTCCTACCAGAATAGGCACCAAAGTCCTGCCAGAACAGGCATTCAAAGTCCTACCAGAATAGGCACACCAAAGTCCTGCCAAAACAGGCACCAATAAAAGTCCTACCAGAATATGCACAAAAGTCCTACCAGAATAGGCATTAAAGTCCTGCCAGAACAGGCATTCAAAGTCCTACCAGAATAGGCACCAAAGTCCTACCAGAATAGGCAACCAAAGTCCTGCCAGAACAGGCACCTTAAAGTCCTACCAGAATAGGTACAAAAGTCCTACCAGAATAGGCACCAAAGTCCTGCCAGAATAGGCATTCAAAGTCCTACGAGAATAGGCACACCAAAGTCCTGTCAGAACAGGCACCAATAAAAGTCCTACCAGAATAGGCACAAAAGTCCTACCAGAATAGGCATTAAAGTCCTGCCAGAACAGGCATTCAAAGTCCTGCCAGAACAGGCAACCAAAGTCCTACCAGAATAGGCACCAAAGTCCTACCAGAATAGGCAACCAAAGTCCTGCCAGAACAGGCACCTTTAAGTCCTACACAGAATAGGCACCAAAAGTCCTGCACAGAACAGGCACAAAAGTCCTGCACAGAACAGGCACCTTTAAGTCCTACACAGAATAGGCACCCAAAGTCCTGCACAGAACAGGCACCAAAGTCCTGCACAGAACAGGCACCTTTAAGTCCTGCACAGAACATGTACAAATAAAAGTCCTACGCAGAATAGGCACTCAAAGCCATGCCAAAATAGGTACCAATAAATATCCTACCAGAACAGGCATTCCACAAGTCTTGCCAGAATAGGTACCAAAATTCCTTTCAGACTAGGTACCCAAAAGCCTTGCATAAATCAAGTATACACTCAAAAACCTTACACTTGCAAGCATCTTTTATCAAGTCCCCAGCATTTCCAGGTAAGTTAATTCCTCTTGATTTATTAGCTCCCCAAACAAAATATGTGTTTTCATCTTTACTTATTCTTAAGCTAAAGATATCAAAAATTGTACTTTCAATCTCCTCGCTTAAAGAATAAGTAAAGAGGGGCAACCTATAAACACCACATTTTGTTTGGGTCGCTCTTACCTTTTTTTATCGTTTAATTGATAAGGGGCAATTAAATCAACTCGACCAAAATACGTGTTCTTATCTTCACTTGTTTTTTATGCAAGAGATATTCAAACTTACATTTTCAAACTCTTTGCCTAAGAAACAAGTAAAGAGGGGCAACTGTGAACACCGTATTTTGTGCGGACATACTCCAAAAATTATGATAAAAATAAAAAATTAGAAAACAAAAAAAAACCAAAAAAAAAAAAAACAAATAGGTTCTTTAGCTCAACAAGAACAAGAAAAAGTAATAATACAAATACAAATACAAATCAAAGAGGGAATAACCAAAATCCAAAAAAAGGGAAATAAAAATCACCAGGGACCAAGAGAAACAAAAAAAAGAAGAAGAAAAGAAATGATGAATAAAAAAAAAAAAGTGAAAATAAAAATTCACAAAGAAAGAGAGAAAAAAAAAACTAAAAACAAGTTAATTAAAAAAAACTAATATAAAAAAAGGAAATAAGATAATTAAAAAAATGATAACAAAAGGCAAAAAAAAAAAAAAAAGGAGTTAAAATTGTGGAACACAATTTAAGAGAGTCCAAACCAAAGAAAAAAGAAAAAAAAATTCCACCCAAAGCTAACTCAAAATTGGGCCAGAACTGAAAAAAAGAAACTCAAAGAGAGAAAAGGCTCAAAGAATGGAAGCCCATTTGGAAGGAACTGATTAATGAAATAGAGGCCCGTTTTAGTTCAGCCCATAACTTCCGGATTCCATTTCCCCGCTTTGCTAGCCCATATACCCGAAAGAAAAAAAAAGAAAAACAAAAGGGGGAGGCAGGAGAAAACCCTAGAAGCTGCTGGTCTCCCCCCCTTTGGAGGCTGTCCTCGGGCAGACGCACACAGAGATAAAGGAGGGACGCGAGATGCAGAAAAGGGGAGAACAGAACGGAAAAAAAAAGGGAGAGGGGAGACGCCAGGGGGGACAGAGTCGAGAGAAAAGACAGAGAGAGAGAGATCGAGAGAGGAAGACGAAGAGGGGGATTCTCGAGTGGGAGAAAAAAGACAGACGGAAAAGAGGGGAGGAGATTTCGAGATTCGAGGAGGCGCGCAGAGGACTCGGAGCACAGAGAGGAAATGGGGGGAACGCACAAAATGAAGCGAGGAAGACGAGATTAAAAAACAAAAGGGGACAGACGCGAGAAGCAGCAGAGGTTGAGAGGCTAAGAAGAATCTAAAGGCTTTCGGGTTAGAGAGCCCTGAAAGGGGTCTGCAAATAGAGGAAATCCGATAGGTATGGTTCCTTATTCCTCATCTTTCCTAATTAAAAAAAAAACATAAAGCTATGGATTAAGCAAGATTTTTGTGTTGAAATTTTGGGTCTGATGTCTCTGGTTGATATGAATCTCGAGTGCCTCCTTTGGTTTCTGGTTTAGAGATTGAATATGTTGTAATCCCCAAATGTTAGTATTTGACTTCAAAAATTTGTCTGATCTCTTTGTCACTGGTTCTCGAACCTTATCATGTGAGTGTAACCATAAGTATTGAATGATGATTTTGCTCAGATGCTGAACAATGTTTTTTGGGGTTTCTTTAGTGGCGTAGATGCGAGACAATAGCGTTCTTTGAGTTCTTGGATTACTATTTTTGTTTATGCTCTGGGTAAGTAAATGAGTCATTGAAGAGTGTTCTCAATCGCTGCTAATCTGAATGGTTTCATGAATTCTCCTTTCCCTTCCTTTTTGGGTGCTAATTTGGACCATGTTCTGTGACATACATTCTTCTTCTTTATAAAGCTTTCGAAAATTTTAACAAATGCATTATGGCCATGATTTCATTGCTATGAAGTCGTGATGTTGAAAGTTCTGGATGGGGTCATGTTTTTGTGGCTGTGATGCAAAGGGAATGTTAAAACTTCCAGTGTATTCTAAGATTGAGTTGCATTACATTGAAGGGATTTTGCGAGATGATTAGCTTCTCAGTATTGAATGTTGGGTTTGAAAAGAGCATATTGAGCAACCACAGACTCATTGGTTTATGCAGAACGGCTAAGCATGGACTGTGTTTAGCAGTTCAGTAGCCCGAGTATTTTGGACTTACTATTTCAATTTAATAACGTTACAGGTAATTCCATTCAGTCTGGTTGCCCTAGTGTATACTTTTGATATGAGAATTTTATAGTTGAGTGCTAATGTAACATTGGATTTATAATCGCATTTGGTTTCCTTTCAAAGCCTGTACCTTGATCCTTTGATTTGCTTGCTTAGAGCTTATATGGTGTTAAGATAGATATATTGAGTAATCATAGTTGGTGTCATGAAATTAATTTGCTTGACCAGAAACTAATACATTTCTTTTTCCTGGCTTATCGACATGGCGGAGAGTGCCTTGAGACCACACTAGATTTGCGCTGGGGATTTGCTTAAAAGAAGATATGGCATGGTAAGTATAAAAATGTGAGACAACGCTGATCTGACCGGAGAAAGGCAGCATCCTAGAGAAAAGAAAAAAATGCACATAGAGTGATGTCTTTTAAATTACCATTTCTTTCATTCTTGTAATTATTGTTTGAAGTAGTGTATTACTTGTTTGACTGTACACAAAGACACACACAATCACCAAATTTTACATGCCTGTAAATACTGTCATTTTAGTTTCTTTATATTTACTTTATTTTTCTTTTAGAATTGGTCGTGTGGGATTGTTTGTCCCCTCAGACGCCTAGGAGTTAAACCAAATGGATCATGTGAGGCAATAGGCCTTCTTGGTATTCATTAGGTTACCAATTTACATTTCTATATGTTTTAGGCTGCACCAATCAACATCAAATTGATTTTTTTTTTCTTTTAAAAAGGGAAGATTTTCAAAAAAAAGAAACCAGATAAAAACTAAAAAAAAAGAAAGGAAGAAAGCATAAAGGAAATGATGATAAACTTTCCAATTTTGAAAGTGGATTTTAAATAATTGAGTTTTTAAAATTCCCATTTCAAAAATTGTAAACAAAAATCTAATTTTCAAACAAAAAAAATTAAGAGGAAAACAAAACCAACAAAATTTACAAAAAAAAATAAATAAAACAAAACTAAACAAGGATTAAAAAAAACTTTTGAATGAATAAAGAGTTTAGAAAAAGGGAGGTAAAAGAAAAGAAATTCAAAAATAAAAAAAAAAAGAGTAAAAAGCAAATAAATAACAAGAAAAAGAAAAAAATAATAACAAAATAAAAAAAATAAAAAAAACAAAAAGGTGTAGGAAAGAGAAAAAATGGAAACAAAAAAACAAAAAAAAAACGATAAAAAAGGATAGAGTAAGAGAAAGATTTTACTATAAATATTATTCTAATTAAAAACTTATAAAGAGTAAAAATAAAAAAAAATAAAAAATAGAACACAATTACCCATAGAAAAGCGAAACAAATAGAAAAAAAAACCATAAAAAAATAAAAAAAATAAAAAAATAACCAAAAAAAACAAAAAAAAATAGAAAGCAAAAAAAGAATAAATTAAAAACGAATAATAATAATAATAATAACAACAACAAAAAAATAAAAATGATAGAAAAACAAAAAAAATGATGATAAGCTAAGAGGACAAATTGAAAATGCAAGAAAAATTAGATTAAATTTTCCTTTAGCAAGTCAAAACACATCAATCAATTTCAAAACTTGTTTTACTTGTTAAAAAAAAAAGTAATTTATTTTCTTTGTCTTTTCACAAAAAAATAATACCCAAGTCCAAAAAAAAAAAAAAAAAAAGAACAAAAATAAAAACAAAACAAAACAAAACAAAAAAAAAACAACCAAGAAAAGAAACAAAAAACAAAGCATAAAAAAAAAAAAAACAAAACATAACCAACATCAACACAATTTTTAACCGAACTACGTGGACTTTGATCCCTTTAGAAGGGTACGTAAGCCCTAGGCTCTCATCCTAGGTCAAGTCCGTCTTTGTAAATAAATATTTTCCCTTAATTTTATTTTCTTAATTTTATTTCCTTAATTTCTTTTATTTTATTCCATTCCCTTTATTTTATTCTTTGAATTCTTTTTTGTTTTGCTTTTAGATTTCTTTCTTCTCTTAAATTTTATTTCCTTAAAATTTTTTCTTCTGTTCTTTGCATGTGATTGGTTAGGGAGAATTAAAATAGAATAGAGGCCATATTAATTTTGCACAACTGATTTAGGGTAACCGTTCTTAAGAATGGGTGTAGTGGGGTGCCTAACACCTTCCCCACTCACAATCGACTCCCGAATCCATTCTTTGATTCGCAGACCATTTTTCTCATAAAAAAGGTTTTTCCAAAGTTTTGCCTTTTCAAAAATAAAATTTTGGTGGCGACTCCAGAACCCTATCTACTTATTCCTATCCTTTTTAGCTTTTTAATCTTGATCTTAGTTCCGGCGCCACGCGGTCACATTTTCGGGTGTGACACACAGTATTCATTAACTTTATCATTATTGTTTTCTAATCTTTTTACATGTCAATATTTAACTTATTTTTTTTGTTTCGTTAGGCTGATTTAGCAGAGAACTTTATAAGTTGCACTTATAGGATCCTTTGCCTGCCAATTTTTGTGATATTGTCGGATGAGACTCTAGCAATATACTACGTGCTCTTAGTGAGCAGCGATTGTCATTATTTTCTTAGTCAGTTGACTAGGCGCCAGATCTTCCTAGGCCTTATATTCCTGCTGGTCATTCGGGAAAAAGAAGTCGAGGTTACCTATCAACCCAACAGCCCAATACTAGAGAAAATAGTTAACAACAACAGGGTCTAGTTCAGCAAGATATTCACGGTGTGTCTTCATATATTCCAACCCCAATTTAACAACATATTAGCATACCTGGTCCTTCTTATTCAGTGCCACCTAACCAGTTTGATAACGTTGATGGAGCAAGGCTCTCTTCATGCATGCAGCCATCACCTTTGTCTTCCTTTAACGCCCCTCAGCAGTTGTCTCTCTCTTTCAAATCATTCAGGCAGATTCTTTTTGATACATCTGCGTTTAATGCTATGTATATTGGTTACTTCTTTGAGCTAAGAGGATTGTCGCAATCCGGACTTATGACACCGCATGAACCGAGTCCTCCAACTCAATCTTTATCCATAGATTTAAATACGAATATCACAGTACAAGAGCACCAAGAACTAGAACAATCAAGGCAATAATGATCACGGCGTGAAAGAAGAAGACATCATTGTGGCACCGAAAGTCATTTACTATAAATGTATTTACAATAATATAATTTAATCCCAATGTATTATTAATTTTCTTTAAAGTTATTGGTATTTTTTAAAAAAATTTTCTTATGTCAACAATTATTAAATAATTTTAAAAGTTAAAGAGGAAATTGATAAAATTTTATGTAAATTTCATTGAAAATTTATTAAGTTATTTTAATCAAACCATTATTTAAAAAAACAAATATTTAATATAAAAAATTTATTTGACAAATATTCCCTAACAAGTAATACATATATATTATGCTATTCTATTACCTTCAAATAAATTAGAGTAAAATTACTAATTATGTTAACAAATAATATTTCATCTTATTCAAATAAAATAAACTTAAATATATTTGGCTTAATTTTTTTCCAAATTATATGAATAAACAATTCGGCTTAATTTTCTATCTTACTCAAATAAAATGGATTTAACAAAATATAGATAAATATTCTTCATAACCACATTCGCTTTAATTTAAAATATTACATTAAATTTGAATGGAAGCAAAGCAAATTTCTTTTTAACTTAAACAAATTGTACCATAACCCAATTTAACTTTAAATATTTATTACTCTTTAATTATTTCTTATTTCTTATTTTTGATCATTTAAAGCTTCCGATATTACTTCTTAGATTTTTACTTACATTAAAATAATTTATTTTTACATACATCACACCCTTCGTTTTATATAATTATTGTTATATTTATTAATATTTTAATAGCTTAGATTATTTAAATAAATAAGTATCTTTTTAATTTATTTATTTTTAACTAACTTTCTTTTATTATCAAAATAAAAGAAATTAAGTTTGTTTCCCTTCGATTTAAAAAAAATTATGAAATTCGAGAATCATTATTCTGAATTCTATCAAATTTCGTCAAAAAATTTAAATTTAAAATCAAATTCAGATGCATCAATTGTTCCATTTCAAATTCAGCTGCTATGTTACCAAATTTTCCCATTTTATTACTTCTTGCTACTTGTTTTTTGTCATGCTCCTTTTATACAATTCTCATGTTTATTTATTACCTTTTTGTCAACGCACCGGGTCATTCTATCCTCATTTTTTAATAATTATTATTGTATTTACTATTATTTTAATTGTTAAAATTTTTTGAATGAATAACTCTTCTCTACATTTCATTATTATCTAATAACAATTTATCTCATTATATTACAAGATATAACCAAAAAAAAAAATTACAATTACAACATAATTTTAAAATTTTTTAACAACATTTTATCTCGTTATATTACAATTATAGTATTCAAATTCATAATTTTTATAAAAATTAATTAAACATTTTACATATGAAATTGCATCCGAATTCAACAATTAAAAAAAAATTACAAATCACATTTTAAACAATAGTAAATTATATCTTAAGTTAATTTAATCTATCACACATTAATTTTCTTGCATTAAAAAAATATTTAATCTACCAAATATCTAACAAAAAATGAAATTTTTATGATAATACACATTTAGCTATTTTTATAAAATAATGATTTCATATGATATTTTAAACAAATATTTAAATAAAATAATATAATACAAAATAAGAATTTAGCTTAATTTTTTATTTTATTCAAATAAAATAAATTTAAAAATATAGATAAATATTCTTAATGTTTATTACTATTTAATTAATATTTTTTTCTTTTTGCTTTCATATTCAAGGTTTCCGATATTATTTTTTGTTTTTTTACTTAAATTAAAAAAATTTATTCATACAAACCTCACTCCTTCAATTTTATATAATTATTAATATTTTAATACTTCATATTATATAAACAAGTACCTTTTTAATTTATTTATTTTAATTAAATGTTTTTATTAACAAAATAACATAAATTAATTTGACAAAATTTTAAATTATTCTCATTTGATTTAAAAATAGAAATAATTTCATCAAATTCGAATCACATGATTCCAAATTTTTTAAAATTCTTTTAACAAAAATTTATTCCAATGAAATTCGGAAACCATGCATTGATATTTCAATTCATTTGCTGCCAAATTCGGATGCACAGCGTCTGACTTTCAAATTTGCTGCCAGCATCCGAATTTTAATATTTGTTACTTCTTGGCATTTAATCATTCTCCTATTACTTCTACGAATTCTCACATTAATTTATTGCTTTTGGGTCAATGAGCCTAAAATATTAGTACAAGATGGCCAGGAAATTGTTATTAGGACAAAATTCTTTGGGGAGGTTCGAGGGTATATTGCAGATAAAAATGGTCACTCTTGCTTCTAAGTGAAACACGCATACAGTAACAAGACTCACTGACCTTGCATATTTTGAACTACTTGCTCTCTCTCTCTCTCTCTCTCTCTTAAATAATGGTTAAGGGTGTTTTGGACTTTACTTAAATTTTTTAGTAAATCTTGGAGGCATATTCTCTTACATGGGTATGATATATTTGAAGAAGTTTAAATTATTCTTTTGGTCTCTTTGGTTATATTTAATTTTTAATGCAATATCTATAATCTAAAAATCTATAATTTGATTCTTATAATTTTAAACTTTTGGACAATGTTCTATTAAAATTTGATGATATAACTATTATGTGTTATCTTAATATTGTAAATATGTATAATTTAAAAAATTGTAACAATAAATAATAAAATAAAATTAACTCACGTATATTAATGCAATTCAACACATTATTTGGATAACTCAATTTAAATCATATATATTTAAAATGTAAAAATAATACATAATTGATTATATTAATAAAATTTAACAAAATAATGACAAAAATTTAATGATTGGGATTAAGTTAAAAAAATGAAAATATAAGGATTTAATTATAAATTTTTAAATAATATTGATTAAATTAAAAATTAAGTGAAAATATAGGAATTAAAAGAATAATTTTGTTTTTAAAGAAATTAGAATCTTGCTTAATTTGCTTCCCTCAAATTGCTTTGATTCCAAACCAGATCCTCATGTAAGTTTGTGTGTGTGTGTGTGTGTGTGTCTGTGAGAGAGAGAGGAGATTGCGCTGTGTGGGCAACAACAGTTGCAGAGGATAAACCCTAAATTCGGCAGATATGGGTGGAGATATCATGTCCGAAAGAAAATTTTGAATTTGATTTTGGAGAAGCAAAAGAAGATATTCTTTTGGGGTTTGGGGAGTTGGTGAGGCAGTTATAGGAAGAAAGTGGTGAGTGTCAGAAGGCCTTTTGTGGCTGAAACCAAAAGAGAAAAGTAGTCATCAATTTATTAATTCTGGACCAGCAAGGGACAAGGCAGCCTTTGCTTCTTATTTCTTTGCTGCTCCTTTTGCAAAAAGTACACCCAGTTCCGTGTCAGCTTTTGTTTCTTAGCAACTTGCTTAAATATTTTTAAATTGATCTGAAACTAATTTTTTTTTTTAGCATTTTTTAGGCCCTACTTTCTTTATAATATTAACTTTATGTATTTAAAATTTTGGTCTCACACTACTTTTCACATAAATCGAATCTTAAGTTAATAAACAAAAGATATCATCAACTGAGTTAATATTTCTAACTTGCTTTTAACCCCTTTTATGCTTCAATAATGATTTGTAGAGAGAGAGAGAGAGAGAGAGAGTGTGTTGGGGTTGGGCGGGGGGGTAGAGAGGAGATTCTTTGCTGTGCAGTGTTTGTGTTATGCCGCAGAGAACCGTTGATTCAAAGATTTGTGCATCACAGCATGCTGCACAGATCCGCATAGCAGAGAATCAAAATTTGTGAGAGAGAGAGAGGGTTGAGGGAAGCGCCTTGCAATTCATGCAACTCATGGGTAGGTTGGCGCAATGGTTTTAGTCTTTTGATCCCTTTCAAGTTTTCAACTTGCGAGTTCCCCACATAAAGTGTATCAACTTTTCACTGTTGCTTCTAGATCAGAGAAATTGTAAGGCTAATACTTGAGCCTGACACTCTGAATTATCTTGGGACTGCGCATGCCCAAACACCATCTCTGCCCTGTCTTCTTCACTAAAACCACCTCTTGCCAGAGATTGGCTCAAAATTATCATCCTCTTTCCCTTCCAAGATTTCTCAGCCATTTACTTCAATAAAAGCTGAACTAAAAGCAAGAGGCAACAGCCTTCAATATTAGTAGTCGTGGAGGCCACCAAAGTAATCTCCTTTGCCATAATAAGCCGAGATAAATGGAATATCGCAAAGCTTTTTTTTTTTTTCGTGCGTAGATTCAGCCTAGCTACTACGTCATTCATGGATTCTATTTATAAAAAAGTGAAAATTAACAATAAAAAATAACAACCTTAATACAATAGACCCTTTTGAATCATATTATGGACAAATCTTGACTGGTAAGCTTATATAAACTGAACCAATACAAGAATGGCTCCGCATATAAAAGAAAGAAAAGATCTTTCTCCTTCAAGATTTATGCAAATAAGTTTGATATTAAACTATGTGAAGATTACAATTGGTCAGGTGTTTCTTCAAGGGAAAATAATAGTCTAAGGTATTAAATTAAAAATATTTATATTAAATGACTTTTACTTTTAAAATTATTTTAAAAGATTTTAAGACAAAAACTTTTAATTGAGAATTTTGAATTATAATTTTTTTGTTTGTTTTACATTTTTAGTCATAAAATTTTTTAAAATAATTTCAAAATTTAAAACATTTTAGTTATAAAATTTTTTGATTTAAAATCTATAATTATAATTTTTCCTTTTTTTTAGATTAACCAACATTATCGTCTGGTTATTTGCCTATTCTTGCTTAATAAATTATTGTTGCTAGGTGGGACATTCTTCTATTTTACCAGTGGGTTAATTTAAAAGACAACACCAATAGTACACAGATGAGATCCGTACACACTCAAGTACTGCACGTTCTCTGACAAGCTATGCTTGCTCTGGTCCCTGTTCTTTACTTTCTTTTATGTAACCTATTTTCATAAATCTTAATTTTGCAGAACCTATGCGCGCATAAAGAGAGAAAGGAAGAAGTTTAGGCAAATATCTACCCAACTTTCGTTGACATAACCAACTTCTCTCACAGGGTATAATATTATAGAACCTCTGCGAGGAAAATCTCAAACCTTTATACAATTTTTTGGAGTGCTCACGGGTCCTAAGTTAGAGTCACATAATAAACATTACAAAACATACACACGCACACACACAAATGAAGAAAAGAATGAGAAAAAAAAAAGGTAGATCAAGAATTGATGAGAACTATGATGAAGAGAGATGTCTAAAAAAAGAGAAGCAAGAGCTGCAGCTTCATCTTGGTCATCATCTTCTTCTTCTTCAAGCAGAACCATCAATAATTCTTTCATCTAAGCATTGATGTTAGAGACCTGAAAACTACTTCTTCACAGGGAATAGTGAGACCCATATCGTGATCAAAGCCAAATTCCTCTTCAGCTTGCCTTAGGAGGGATTGGAATTCAGGGTGTGTCAAGAATGAGATCGGGACAATGTACCTACTTCTGTTTTCACCAACGTAAACAGCAAAATGGCCCTTTGGGACGTCAAGAGGGAGGCCATCATCATCGTAGCCATGTTTCTTACCTAAGCTTGAACATCTCTTGAGGATTTGCTTAAGGACTGCAGTTTGGGGGAGCTTGTTTGGTTTTCTAATGGCCATTTTTAGTGTGAGAGAGAGGCAGAGAGGTCCAAGGATGGATAAAACGAAGAAGTAGAGTTAGGGGTGATGGGAGGAATGGTATGGGAGAACGGGGTATTTATGAAGAACTTGGGTATCGGGGGAGAGAGAGAGATTGAATATTATTTAATAATATATAAATAGAAAATAATATTGAATATTATTTGTTCATGAGTATCAAAAAAGCGAGGGGAGAGGGTCATGTGCTGTGTGGGACCCGTGGACAGAACACGGGTGTTTTGGGGTAAGTGTAATTTGGGCAAGGACATGGTGGGAGCCAAGCCCACTGGCTAATACTATGCTATGTTGGTCGTCCTAATGGCAATATGGACCCCAATCACTAGCCTTTAATTCTCATCTTTCCCCCATGTCTCTTCTGAATCTCTCTTTGCATTACCGAATTTCTTCCCTTTCTTCGCTTAGAAAGGGTTAATATTTGGCCGTTTTGGGTAGGCTCAAAAGGATATCCTAGTCACAAGCACTTTTGCTTTTTGTTATTAGATTAATGCTATGTTTGGTTGAGCGTTTCGTTGTCTCAAAATCATGTTTTCATAAAGTATTTTTTTATTGTTTCTGCGTTTGATGAATTACAAATACGATTTTCTTTCATTTTCAACGCCAATCCAAACATGCACTAACCCTATGGGATAATCGGATTCTCTACTACTTTTTTAATAGCAGAGTACAAGGGTCCACGTCTCCTAATCAAGATGCTCTATTCCTTTAACTTCTTTTTTTTGTTTTAAATATTTTTGTCATTTTCATGCTACATAGCATGAAGCTGCACAGAAAAAAATCTATTCATCCTTTAGTTTAAGGAATCGGTTTCTCTGCTCTTGTAAAATAGGAACAGAGTGTGCTCCTCTAATCTGGACCGTCTAGATTAAAATTTGGACAGTCCAGATTTTATTCTTTTTTTTTTTTTTATTTTTTAAATATTAAATATTAATTTTTTTATAAGTTTATAATGTAAAATTATTTTTATTTTTATTTTTTATATTTTAAATATTAAAAAATTAAAAAAAATTAAAATAAAATTTAAATCGTCCAAATTTAATTTGGATTGTCAAATTAGAGAAGCACACTCTTTACTCGCCGCTATCCTTGATCAAGGCTATCAAACTAACGTTAGTCTATATGTGAGCTATAATGAATCCCACTCTTTACTCGCCCCTAATCTCTCTCTCTCTCTCTTCCAACCCGAATTCACGGACCTACAAGAATAAGTGTACTCTTATGTACAACCTGTGATGGTTTGTCTTTTTGCGATTGTTGGGCTTGTGATCCTATGGACTCAGCGACACATGTATGAAACAGACCTTCGGTGCAACAGAACCAATTTTTTGGCAGAGACCCATGTGTCTGTTATTTCTTCTTTCTGCTTTTGACCTCATTAGGTATTTCATCTTCAAATCAAACACACTTCTTAGCAAATTATAGATATAATTTAAACTATAGGCTCATGTACTTGCTTCTTTGCCTATCCATTATTTTATTGCATTCTCAAGCCTATCATTATCTATTACTCTACAAAATTTGTCCATGTCGTTCAACCCACATCACTTGTGTATGTGAACTCTGTAATCTCCCTATCAATCAAAATATTAGATAGAATAGAAGGAGCTTAAGTAGTAATTTTCTCTTTGTTTGGCTAGTGGGAAAGAGAAAAAAGATGCACTAATAATTTTTCATTTTGCTTGAAGATGCTTCAACACCTTCAAATTTATCAGTATATTTGACTATCATATGTGTTTGACTGGTAAGTACTTCTGCTTTTCTTCCATTTGCCTGAATAGGGATTAGTTAAGGACGTTTGAATATGAACTTGAAGAGGTTGGCCCCATTCTAAGGAATTGGTTGGTTGGTGCTTTCTTGGAAGCCATTCATATTAAATGTTTGTTGTGAAAACACAATGTAACGATGGGCTCCCCAAATTTTTTTTAAAAAAAAAGGTAATAAAAGCTAGCTCATGCTTCTCCATTCACCAACCTACATTTTGGACCATCCACAGAAGTGTCTTTGTTACTAGAAATAAGAGTGTCTCAACGATGCAGGTCTTCCCATGTGGTCATGTCTAAACCACGACCAATAACATAACTACAATCAAGCTAAATATTATATTTAAAGAGAAAATATATAAATATCATTCTTCAACTTTGAGCTAAATTTGCAAAACATCTCTTCAACTTCAAAAATTGACAAATAATTTTCTTAATTATCACTTTTCAAGATTTAAATCCTTTATTTATTTTAATTAATTTCATTAGCCAAGATGCCACATCAGTCATGTCATGTAATCTTGCCTAAGCCACCACATCGATAGTATAATTCTATTGAGGCATAAATACCATATCAAATATGCACCACAATTTTGGTCTTAGCCTGCCTTCATTTTGCTTCCTTACCTTAACATGTTTCCAAGGCTCAGAAAGTGATATTGGAAACCTAAATTACAGCAGTGTCCGTCATTTCTGTGATCTGTCCTTCAAGCTTCTGTTATTCTCAGTGCCAAACACCCTGAATCTTAGGACAAAATGTAGTTTCATATTCTCGGGCAAAAATTCAAACACCTAAACTGCAACTTGGGCATCTATGACACACCCTTCAATCTATAGTCTAAGATACCCTCTTAAATCTATTTTCACTACTTATTTGCTACCTGATTCAACACCGTTTATTTATTTATTTACTGTTTGTTTGTTCTCATTATTATTTGGCAGGAAGAAAGTAAATAATTTTTAAGTTTTGATTTTATATTACAGCCTAGATTACATGGGAAAACAGTTACCTGCATGCTGCATGTCGCCATCCTAGCATAGACTCTCCATGTTCTGTGAATGAGATCAATTGGAGAATCTAGAAAGGCCCACCATTTTCTTCAAGGTGCGGGGCTCGCCTGAGTAATAGAAATTCTTAGATACAAATAATGCCAGCTGGTTGTAAAACGAATTAATAAAAATTTATCAGAATTGGCTTTTTTTTAATTGGATTTTCTACTCATTCTTAAAAGATAAATACGATACTCATATTTTTTTAAATCGTTCAGATTTGGACAGTTTGGATTTCAATTTTTTTTTTAATTTTGATGGAAACAAAATATATAATAAATATAGGTTTTTAATTGATAACATAAAAAAATAATTATTGAGATTAAAAAAATAGCAAAAAATTTAAAATCTAGCCCATCTATATTACATTTGTATGATAAAAAAGGATAAGCATTATGCTCATTCTTAAAGGATGAATAAAGAATTCAAATTGAGACTCTTTAGATAGAGATTGTCCACACACATCAATTAACTATGAAATGTGCATAACTAGCCAACTTGTTTAACTTGGTTGAATCTTAAAAAAACAAAAAAGAAATTTTGTGAGGTTTGCAGAGGTTTATGGGTTTGTGTGAGATTATGATTCTATGCAATAATGGGCTATACATTTAAAAGAGAGTTATATAAAAGAATAGAGATATATAGAGAGAACCTATTTTCCCTTTTTCTATCTGCTCCTCATTTTCTTTCCCTTTTTCTCGTTTTAACTGTACATTATATTATTAACTAAATGCAAAAGATCCAAATCCGTACGTATAAATGAAACTTAATGTAAAAATCAAGTTTATTAATTAGGTTTAGAGTTCTTTAGAGACATGTTAAAAAAAAAAAAAAGTAACCTGTCCGAACAAACTCAAAAGCTTGAATTGCTTAAAACTAGAGTCAATGATACTTTTTCCATCCAACTAGATGGGTTAAATTTTGTATCAACTCCAATGGATGCTTACCCCTACGTCCTAACAATATATGGCTATTGAGAATTATTAGAGAGCTAATCAAGAAAGGGATACTCCTTTTAAGTTGATGGTGACTCTACCTTCCCTTTGGCACATGAAGGCCACGTTACTCTTGTCCCCAAGATCCTCTTGTCTCGTCAAGACAACATAGTAAGGTCTTGTGAGATCATTCCCAGCCACTTGAAAACTTCTCTTCCTCCTAAATTTGTAATCTCCCACTAGCCATTAGCCATTAGGAACCTCACGTCATCAGCTTCTTGTGTTTCTGTAATTTATGAATACATATTGTACAATTTACCTTGTCCTTTCTATTGCCTTTTTGCGGGGAAAACTTCTTGTGGAATCAAATCAATGTTAAAACATGGACCTTAAAATGTGGGGATGGCGATCGTAAAATCTTATAGTGATAGTTGGAGTCAGAGAAAATGGAATGGAGTTGCTGATAGTGATGTCATCAGGACGTAAAGAAAGCCAGAAGAAGCTAACTTATAAATGAGAAAAACTTGACAATATAAAATTGCAATTTTTATGGTGTGAAATTTGCCTGAATTATATATAAAGTAATTAATTATGCTAAACTTTCATGATATTTGGCTAAATTTAATATGATGTTTCTTTTCTTTCAAAAAAATCATCCAACTTACTATCATTCATGGTACTTTATAAGCTTAGTATTTTCATAAACTCAAGATGATCCAACTCATATTATTAAGGTCCACGTTACTAATCTACTCCACTAATCCTAAGATGTTGACAATAACCAACACTGGTCTCTAAATATAAAAGAAAAATAAGGCTTAATTTAGGCAAGGATTTTGATAGCATTTATCATTTTTAGAATTTGTTATCTTGATAAAAATATCACTGTACATCTCTAGTTATAAAGTATCTTCTTTTTCCTTTAGTTCACATACTAAAGAATTTGTATTCTGTACATACTTTAAGCAATACATTCTTTTCTTACTTGGCAATGTTTCTTTAATTTCTATTTTGTCATATCCTCAACGCAAACAGATATATATTGTAAAAATCTCGCTTATTATTTATCTCGTGTCAATAAAATTTAACATTTTGTACGATATGCGATTAGATAGTTATGTCAATTTCAAACTCCAAAATAAAATTATTTTTTATTTGACAGCAAAAATAGTCAAATAATTTTATGTTATGAAAAATGCATATTATATAAAAAATTAATTTCGTAACAAAAAGTAAATTAAAAAAATTACAATATATACTAATATTAAGAAAACTCAATAATATTTTTCAAAAAAAATATTAAATACAATTTAATTGACCTCAATGAATATTAATGCATTTTACTTTGACGTATATAACACAATATTTATGTAATGAGACAGTAAACTTATCATACTCAAGGGAATCAGATCTCTTACGCATCTAATTTGGGTCATCCAAATCAGATTTGAACATTTCAGATTTTTTTTTAGTTTTTTGTTTTTAAATTTTGTTTTTTTATTAAAAAAGATACAAAATAAAAAATAAAAATAATCTCTTAACTACAAATTTTATAAAAAATGATAATTTAAATAAAAAAAATATAAAATTTGGACTGTCTAAATTTTATTTGTGGCCAAGATATGAGCACCCATGTGTAATTATGTGGACATTGGTAGGGGGTGCACAGAACACAGGATTATTAACCGGGTTGGTTAGGCTTTTTTGTTTTGGATAAAAATTATAAAATGATTTTCTTAACAAATAAAATTTTTATATAAATTTTTGTAAAATTATATTTTGCTATTGAAAAAAGGATTTTTATATAAGTCTATGTAAATTATAAAATAATATTTTATTTTTATACAAATAAAATATTTATATAAATCTAAATAAAATTATATTTTATCTCTAAAATTTTTTTTATTAAATTCTTGTAGAATATTATTTTTAAAAAAATATATACATAATCAACTTGAGTTAGATCATATTAACCAACATAATCAACCTAGTGTTTAACTCAATTCAAACAATTTTTTTTAAAAAACTCAATTCAACTTAGTCTAACGTGATCCAGTTGGACCAAACTAACCGTAAACATTAGGAACCTTTCCTATCATAAACGTAGAATTGAATAAGCCATATTCATGGTGTGTTTAGAAATGCGATACTTTTGATTGAAATCATGTTTCACACAAAGCTCCAAATTTGAAAATGTGATACTTCTTATTGAAACTACATTTTACACAAAATTCTAATTTAATACTTTTGTATCAACATGTTTTTTTAACCGCAATTCCAAACATGTACTCAATAGTTAGATACTAGAGATGGAGCCCCTTGCGGCAAATTAATAATAGAGAAGGTGAAAGGGATAGGCTCGTACATGGTACCATACGTTTCAGGGTTGAGTCAGTAATCACGTGCCAGGCCTATCACAAAGCCAAAAGTAGTACCAACGTAAGTACCTACTGCCCCAACAAACGAGGGCCCTCCCTCCAATAAGAAGCACACTTGGTAGTTTGTACCTAAAAGAAGCATCGACGTAGGATCCTCACTCCAGTACAAAACCCCACCAAACTGAGCATGTGGTAGTTAGATCTCAATTTAATAGGAAAACCTGAAGACCACTACTTCAATCTAGCTCAACCCATATAATTACAGATGATCTAGGAAACCATAATGTTTCATCAATTGATTATTGTTACACCAAAAGTTTGAGTTGTTAATACGAATATAACTTTAATTTTGTATAATTTTTTAAAGTCTCGTTTAGTACAAGAGCTTGCACTCACTATAAGCATTATAAGTAAAGATGTTAAAATCATCACCGACTCAGTAAAGCCCACGTCAACTTCCAAATGAAGAAAACAGGAGAAGAAAACATCAGTAATTGTAATCAAGAGATACTCCTAGTTTCAAACCACGATGAGGAAAAATACACCGTTGCAGGCAAAAAATGAAAGAAAAATAATACATCTCAAAACTTGATAATGAGGAATTTATAATCTTTCCATTCTTTGTCGTCATGTTTTTATACTGAATAAAAGGAAAAGAAGTATAAGATATCCTAATTATACTGATGCTGCCCATTTATCAAACTTATCCCTCATCTGAGCTTAGCTTTATGAGCTTGAAGCCATGACATCTGGAAATAAACATCAGTTGGCTCAACGGTTTTGTTGTAAGGTTTCGAGGTAATCATTCAAAATCTTAGGCAAAAGCATATGCACAGAAGAAGAAAATGAAATTCGCTAGCCTGCTCTCACAACTTCTCATATTCATCAACCTCCATAACTGGGGATATATAATGAACACTAATTCAGGGAATCAATGGTTTATCAAGAATGAGTTCATCTAGCTTGATGAGAATGGTCCAGGATTTGGAGAAAGGAATATGAATTCTTCTGAATGAAGTGATCACAAAATAAAAAATACATCATGAAAACCTTCGGTATTACATAATCATGCATAAGTTACAGGTGATCTATTATTGTAAAATTGCTCTATGAATTATGATATGCATTTTAATTCTCGTGCCCCACGTAGAAATCCTTTAATGTAGAGTTTATAGAAGCCAGAAATCAAATCCTCCAGCGGTGAAAGAGCTGGAATTACACATTTTAGCTATTGAATAAAACCAGAACCAAATTCTACAGTCCAACGCATTCTGAAGTGCAAGTGCAAACCTGCTAGTTCCCTCAACTGACTGTTCGAGATTGACAGGGCAATGGCAGTGATATTGCCTGTTGTATTCTGATAAAAATTTGCAACTTGAGACTAAATAATCACCCTATTCATGTTCCTAACGCTGGTGAGATATATAAGTTCACAGTTCATAATGTTTCTGAGCATCTAAGACTGGTATAAAATACACGATCAAAAGGTTCGGTTTCATCTTGTTTTGATTTATGGTTATTTCAGGAAAAATATGCCAATTGGCAAATCAATATTCAGTAATAATTTGTTCTAATTGTTGTCTCACCTTTTTTTGGAACAGAGACCTACGCATCAATATTCAGTACTAAATCTGATCATATGGATCTTCAGAATTTGGAACAGAGACCCCTCTATCAGCACGCTTTGAAAGGAACAGGAACATTAAGCTTTTCCTAGCAATTTAACATGTCACCTGAACCCAACTGCAGCCAACATCTTTTCTTAACCCTCTTTCTTTAATCAACACCCTCAACTTCCCAATGTCATCCCACATACCAAACCGGGCATATAGGTTTGATAGCAAAATGCAAATCCCAACATTCTGGGGATCCAACTCAAGAGCTCTTTGAGCTGCCAATTTGCCCAACTCAATATTCCCACGATCCACACAAGCACTAAGTAGTGCTCCCCACATGGAGATGCTAGAGTTTCCCATTCCCTTATAGTGTTTCTCATTCAGAAGTTCCCATGCCTTCTGCAATTCACCAGCCCTGCAAAGCAAATCAACTAGGCAGCTATAATGCTCTGGACCAGGATCTAACTTAAAGTCATTAAACATGGATTCAAAATACTTGATTCCAACTTGTACTTGGCCAGTGCGACTACAAGCTGAGATTACTGTCAAAAATGCTACCCCATCAGGTCTGATTCCTTCCACTAACATTTCATTGTACAAAGCAATTACTTCCTTGTAAAAGCCATTTCTACCATATGCACCAAGCATTGAAGTCCATAATACAACGTCTCTACTTCTTTCTCCTCTAATTCGCATTCCAGCCAACTTGAAGACCTGCCAAGCCTTCTTTATCAGGCCACACTTGCCATACATCTCAACTAAAGCATTCTGGAGAAACACATCACTTTCTATGTTATGTACTGTACGAAGCAAACAACTATGTACTTGTCTACCCATTTCAATTGCAGATAATCCTGTGCATGCACGTAACGCTGCTGATAATGTAAACTGATCACATTTCAATTTCAACATGGGCATCTTCCTAATCAGTTCAAGTTCTTGGACCCATAGTCTAGCCTCCCCATAACCTGCCAAAAGTGCATTGGCACAGACAGTATTCTTCTGGGGAATTTCGTCGAACATAAGAGCAGCATCCTTTACATTTGACAATTTTGAGTACAAAACAATGAGAGCAGAACCCACATAAACACTAGATGACCAACCAGATTTTCCCCCGAGGGCATGAATCTGTTTTCCAAATATAACATCTTTAGTTTTAGACGAAGCAGTCAGAGAGCTACACAGAGTGTACGTATCGAAGGGAACTCCGTTCGTGTGCATGAAGGAGAACATTCTGAGAGCAAGAAAAGGGAAACCTTTCTGACAGAAATCAGATATCATTAAATTGAAGTGTAATGGAGTGGTAGAGTTGATGCATTTGAAGAAATTGATTAAGGTTTGAAGCTTGTTCCTGGGAAGGCATTTGGTATATGTGGTTATGAGTTCAGAATGAAAGTCGTGCGAAACAAAGAGCATGCCTGTTGTGAGTAGGTAGGCATGAAGCTTCTTGACGGCTGCGAGATTCTTCGTTAGATGACATTGTTGCAAAAACTGAATTGCAGAATCGAATATTTGGGTTGATTTGGAGGGATTCACGTTGGACATACAAAATGGGATTAATCAGGATAGGTGCTTGCTACATTTGAAGGTGAATCTTTTTCCCCGCCTTCTAATAAATTGAAATTTGGTTTGCAAATCTTTCTCACTCCAAACTAATTGAATGAATGCTCTTTCACCCAACCATTTGGTTGCCCCTTAGAACAAATTTCTAGTCTACTCTAGCTGAAAATAGGGCTTGTTGGTGTTAAATTGCGCTTATTGTGAGTGTTACTATCAAAACTTTCAGCAACTTATTTAAATGAGCCGATAGTGAAAATTGAACTTAAATTATTATTATTTATTAAAAAGCCATAAGTGACACTTAATAACTCTATTAATTATATTCAAACAGTTAGTGTAAGAATCGGAAAAAGAAAATAATAAAATAAATTGAATTATTTTTATTTTCTTTATTTATATTATATTCTTTTCTCTTCCCCTTTTTTTTTTCGGACGCTTCTCCCTGGGTTATTCTCATTACTCCTCATCTTCGCTGCTTTCGGCGTCTCCTGCTTCGTTCTCGTCGCTTCCTCAGCTTTCTTCCCGTTAATTAATCACCTCCCCAGCGTCGTTGGAAGTTCTCAAGTAACCTCCCCTGCTATTCCGTCGCTGGTGCCGTCTGGTTTTTCCTTCCATTTTGTCGGCCTTCATCTCCTTCAAGCTATCTGGTTTCCTCTTCGTTGGAGTTGCTGCCTCCTTCGATTCCTCCACGAAGCTTCCTCCAATGTGGTGCAGACTCCCTTAATCTTTTTTTTTTTTTTTTCCCGTTGTTGACTTGAGCCTACTGGTCTGTGAACGAGTTGTAGCATTTTGAGATATCCGGTGAGCATTGTGGTTCTGGGTCAGCTATGCTTTTATTCATTCTTAATGCTGAACCTATTAAATCCCCTTCTTTCTTTCCATTTTTTCGGCCTATCCCAGCTCAATGAGTTGTTAATAGAGTTGATGTACTCAGTTTATGTGCTTGGCCGAAATGAAGGAATAAAAAAGGAGATCTTTTAATTAGGCTTCCTAGTCATGCAAATCTTGCACAAATATTCAATACTTACTTCCTTAAAGTGATCTGAAAACCCAAATAATGAATTAGAATTCAAAGGAAATGATTAAGATGAGGGGGCAGTTGTATGTATGCTAGGTAAAGTTATTTAGATAATTATGATTGAATGAATTATCTATTAAGAATAGTTGTTTTGGGGTTTGTATAATGATCTGGTAAGTTGGGTGTTATCAGGGAATTCTTGAGCTTTGGCAGAATAGGAAGCTGGCCTTTCAAGGAGGAACAAGTATCGGGCTAGTATAGGACACCGTCTGTGAGCAAATAATGGATTTCGAAGCATTTGCCATTATTATTAATCTTGAATTCGTTACCTTCTGTTTGAAATCATTTTAAGTGAGGTAAAATGGTGTATATATATATATATATGTATGTATACCTGCTTTGTGAAAATAAATTGATCCTGAGAGGAGAACTATTTGGAGAAGTAACTTTTAGTTATTTTTATTTGTGTATTTATTTATTACTAGTCCTAACTATTTGCTTATATATATTTACAAGATTATGCATTTACATTAATTGATTTAAATATTTGATGTTGAGTTAATTCTTATTCCCTGTAATCCCAAATTCCTTGTATAAGACAAATATATATATATATATATATATATATATATATATATATATATATATATATATATATATAAAATAGTAATAACAATAATTGGCTAAGGACATATATATATAAATATGAATTTAAGGATTATGGGTTAGTGTGTGTGCCTTAGCTACAAGTGCATGCTATTGTCCTTAATGGGACCAAGTCAGGTGTGGTGAAAGGATTTGGGTGGAGAAGGACCTATCCGTTAGGCGTAGCCACCCGAATGAAACGGGTAAGGAGCTGCCAACGAGATGTAGCCGCCCCCGGAAAGTGTGAATTAGGACGTGTAAGTAAGATGGGTAGAGAAGGAGCTACCCGTTAGGCGCAGCCACCCAAGTGAAATGGGGAAAGGAACTGCCAATGAAGTGTAGCCGCTACCTTATCTAACCTAGTGATAAACCTCCACTAAATAATCACATTGAAAGACCCAGGTCTAAATGGGTATTTGTGTATACAACAGGCGGGGATTTACCAAATTGTAATGTGTGATGGTCAATTGATATGCCCTTAATTCATTAATTATGATTCTTGATTTAATTATGTAAATCTATTATTTGCTCACTGAGTTTGACTCACCCTTTTTAAATTTTAAATTTTTCAGATAGTATCATTGGACCCGATCCGCCTCCCTCATCTTAGGTTCTGAGGCGTTGTGGCGGTGAGCCTCCCTTTTTGGAACTGAGGGGGGCTTTGTTAATTTTCTTTTGGTTTTGTTATCTGATGTAATGGATTGAGATTCATATTGTAAAGTGTTTTAGAAGTAGGACCAATGGGTATAAGTTTTGTTTCCCCCTTCCTTATTTTGGTTCCTTGATGTTTTGGATGGTTGGTTGAGGAGAGCAGAGCTCTCCGTTGTTGTTTATGCTGAATTTTGACTGTTTGTAGAAATTTGAGATGTCTTATTTACAAGGGATACTCTGTCGAAATTTCTATAAAAAGCTAGTGTACAAAAGAAAAGAAAATAGTGTAGTACATCCAGTTGTAGCTAAGAATTCCGTATGGATTCCCCGTGTTAGTCACCCCTTCTCTTGGGGAGTGGGGCGTGACAGTTAGGGATTTTATATTGCATAATAAAAAATGTTAGAATCGTCAACTAGTCAATTAATTATATTCAAGGAATAAGATTTAACGAATTCTTCAATTTACTTTTTTTTATTACAAAATTGTGTAATAAGTTAGTATAGATAGGTACGGACGTTGATTCGTATATCATGGCAAATAGATATAATATGCTATTTAGATGATGGGAGTCAAATCATTTGTATTGATGGATAGATTAGAATAAACTTTGGAAGCTCCATCCTTCAATACATATTATCTTGTTTATGTGGTGTTTGTTACGCAAAGTTTTATTGTCGATCACAACTTTTCATTTACATCATTTATATATTGAAGACGGATGTTAATTTTATGAAAGAATTGTATACTCGCGTCTTTGATATGCCCATTTGCACAAGTAATTTGGTTTGGATCTTAGTTAAGCCTAATTGTGGATAAACTTTCGTCACCTGATGTTTTTGTTTGTTTGCAATAGTGGTTCCACCAAGAACAGCAAATCATAATTAATAAGATTTCTATAGTTCCATATTCCATTTGATCTTGCTGTAATCAGAATTTTTTTTAGGATCCCCAGTGTCAACCGCTACATGTAATCAATATGATTCGATGATTATTTGGTATGCATATGATTTTAAAGCATATAGGTTCTACTTAGAATTTAGAATCCAAACAACGAAGGCAACTACGTTAGAATGACATATTTATGTTGAATCAATGATACTTCTTGTCAACCAACCTCAACAACATAATAGGGAGAAGAAAGATAGTACTTTTATTTGGTTAGATAATTCTAGGTTTAGGACACTGGTCTAGCATAAAAAAGAGTTTAAGGGTAGATAAACAATTTTCTATATGATAGAGGCTAAGTTTTCTTCTAAAACAGCAATAAATTCTACACTTTCATTTATATCCTCTGAATGTTGGTGTTTTTCTTGAAAAACTGCACCATCATTTGGAGAAGCCTATGTTACTACAAATAAATTTGTAGGTTGTTAAGCAAGATGTTAAGAATTTACTTGCTAGATTTGTTTCATGTACAACTATATATGTTTCGTAACATTTGATACAAGTTTTACGGTTATTGTACATTTATTGTTTATAAAAAAAAACTCTACTAATTCTTCCCTCTTAAAAAATCCTCTACTAATTTTTGTCCTTATTTAAAAATAATTGGAAAAAATAAAATTTATTAAGAAATTTGCAATCAAAGATTTTAAATTTGTAAAACTTATTGTGGATGATTTTATTATAATCAGCTCTTCTCAAGAGTACAATCAAATCCTTCCAAAGTTACAATCAAGTTTGTTTAAAATTAATTTTTGCAAACCTAAAATACCTATATGTAATTTTTCCTAATTTATTCTCTTGCTTATTTTTGTAGCAACCTTTTATAAATATGTATACATATATATATATATATATATATATATATATATATATATATATATATATATATATATATATATATATATATATATATATATATATATATATATATATATATATATATATATATATATATATATATATATATAATTATGTCATTGTTATTAATATAAAAGTTATTTGGCATAAAAAAGAATTAAGTGCAATTTTAAGTATTTTTATGAGTTTTTTAATAAAATTATTATATGTGGAATTTTTTTTTTCAAAAATTAGTAATGTAATGTTGAGTTGTGAAAAATATCTATATGTTATATTTTTATTAAAATAATTTACAAAAATTTTACCTCTAAAAGTATATTAAATGGTGAAAAAAATCTATGCCTATAATGACCTGATAAATTGGGGATAATTAAAACCAATAATGGAAAAAAAAATGCTCATTAAATTTAAGAATTTACTTATGGCCTAAAATAATAAACACTAATTCAAAGAAAATAAATTGTAATAACCTAGTAAGTTAGGAATTTGAAATAATCAAGAAATTGACCAAACAAAAGTAATTAAATTGCAAGGTGAGGTCAGCAACAAAAATTAAAATTAAAAAAATAAAAATTTAACTTAAATAAATCAACCAAAGTCTAGGGTCATTTTTAATGAAATAGAAATAAGATGCAAGAATTGATTATAATTGTAGCAGTCATAAGTTAGGTTAGAATGATGGTTATTGGGTACAAACGCTAGTAAAGATCCTTTAACTATTTTTTTTATTAATTTTTCTTTTCTCCTCTCTTCCTTCCCTTATGCTAAGTGTGCAATTGAAGTTTTAAGAGTCCAAATTGAAATTTGTTTTAGATTTGTTGTCAAGGCTTGCATCTCCTCATATTTGCCTATCCATCCTTTAAGATTTTTCCTCTCACTTGCACACATGGCTTATTTTAAACTAATGACTGAAGCTTCCTTTTTCTAGTTTGCATTATCCACGCTCTACATTTAGCTTTTTTGGCAGCATTGGTTAAGGGAGGGGGAGAGAGAGAGAAAGACCTAAGAATGCCCTTCTTTTCAAATGTTTCTACTCTACGACTTTGGCCTAAGAACTATGTGCTTCTAAGCTTTCAAGGCAATTGGTGGTTCATTCTTGTCTATTGAGTTCTAGTGAGATTTTTAGTAGCATCTTTCCTTAATTATTCTTCCTTGGTTGTAACTCAGTTTTTGCTTGCTCAAACTTGAGATCAATCTTAGTTTTCATTTCTTAATTCTTGTCTGGGAGTGTGTGACTACTACCTCCATCTCTTATGCACTTCTTTACTAGATATTTTACATATTTAGATTTTTGAAATTTCTTTGTTCTCTTTGCATGTGCTCTAGTTAAAAATTTTTGTTGTTCAAGGATTTCAACTTGTAGTCCACCTTAGTGCAATAACATGGGTGAGTGTGGTTTGTTCATAAATATTAAATCCCATCTACTTATCTAGCCATTCCTTTCATCGTGTTAAACCATATATATTTGGTGATTTCTCTTGTTGTTGTGGGACCTGTGAGATGTTGAGGAAGAATTGTAAATTTACTCAACCATTGCACTTGCTGAGTGTGACCTTTTCCTTCATTTATGTCTAAGTAAAGACCATCTTATTTTGCTATTATACTTGTGTCTTAGGTTGAGTCTTTGAATTCTATGTTTCCTCTTTATTTTTGCCCTATAAACTTGTGGTGGT